>BSBN01001437.1:40000-1240000 GCA_027924645.1 Cunninghamia lanceolata
GTTTTGGTGTCTTGTAAACATTTTGTATCTAGGGTCCCACAACTCTGGTATCTTTAGCCAAATAAAAAGATATAGACAATATAAAGACTCGATGGGATTGGTAAAAATCTAAAATAGTGGAAAATAACAAAACAAACTGGTAATGAGGATCATTTTACAAAGGACAGTTCACACAACTAATATATACCTACAAGCATATATAATTCACAATTGCCTTTCTGTCAAAGAAAAGATGGACCATATCTTTTCTTTGTAAAATATTATAAAATCAACCAAGGCGAACACATCATAGATGCTATTTTAATTTCATAAGATGAACTACTTATTTAACCAGCTTCATTCAATGATTTGGAACACTTAGAACCGTATGCTATTTCTACAAATCTAGGTGTCTAGAACAGGGTATGGTTGTCCTATAAGGAAAAGAGAAATTTGTCAAATGTTGTAGTTGCAAGTGTCCTGGTAGACATGTATTCAAAATGTGGAAGCACAGACAAGGCAAGTGAGTTGTTTTGACAAAATGACTCAAGAAATGTGATCTCACGAACTGCCATGATAGAAAAGTTCGTTCAACATGGGTTTGTTGAAGAGACCTTAGAAAATTTTAAGCAAATGCAACTAGTGAATGTAAAGCCAGACTCCTCAACCTTTTGCCAGCATCCTTTGTAGCTCAAACCAAAACTTTGGAATAGGGAATGGACATCCATCAAACCATGAGGGATAGAGAAAGGCGTGAGAACTATTTGATAAAATGCCTAAAAAAATGTGGTAACATGAAATGCAATGATTGCCAGATCGCACAAAATAGATTTGTTAAAAAGGCTTTAAAAACTTTCAAGCAATCGATGTTAGCAGGTGGGTGTAAGGCTAAATTTACAACCTTTGCCAACATTCCCCTTGGATGCCTTCAAACAGGGGATGGAGATAAAGATATTCAGAAGGGAAATTTTCATCAGATATTATAGTTGGAAATCCTCTAATAGACATGTATGTAGGATGTGAAAGTCCAGACAAGGTAGTGCAGTTTGACAAAATGACTCAAAGAAATGTGATCTGTAGGGTACGTTTAAAATGAGTTTCATTAAAAGGCTTTAGAAACTTTTAAGCAATTGTAACTGGCGAGTGTAAAGCCAGACCCCTCAACATTGCTAACGTCCTCCCTACCTGAGCCTCCATGGACCCTAGAATAGGGTATGAACATTAATCAAAACATAATTGAAGGTGGATTTTTGTCAGATATTATACTGGAAATGCTCTAGTAGACACGTATGCAGAAGTGGAAGTATATAATGTGTATGAGGAAAAATTGATTTAAATTAAACTAATAAAACCAAAAACCAATCACATAAAGCAAACCAATCTAAGTAAAAGCCATTATCATCAAATCAAAGACAAAATGAAAGCTCTTACCAAAACCTGTATTGTTCCCTTTTTGGAGAAGTGTAGATTGCTCAATCAAGTTGTGAAACCATAGCTGCAACAAGCAAGTAGTGTGCTCAATGTGCTCAAAGATCAATGTTAAGAGATCATAAGGTTGCTCAATCGACGCGTTTTGTATGCTCAAAGCTATGTTAAGTATGCCTGAGAATACGATCGAAGAGAGAGGCTCAATGAAGGAGATGAGGGGGGTTTATATAGATTTCAACAGAGATCGATCAACGGTCCAGATAATTCAGAAGAATCAACGGAGGAGAATAGTTGAAGAACGTGCAACGAATCAGAAGAAGACATGTGTCTTGCTTTCTTTTGCATGAGAGGAGTTATCAAGAATAGAAGAATGAGTTAACTGAAGAGATAAATCAATTAAAAAAATAAAACAATCAGTTAAGTGATTTAAAACAAGAAGAAGGGATTTGCATGAGAAAAGAAGATATTTTGCTTTATTAAATAAAGCAAGGTTGAGTTATATTAGAGATAACTCAAGTTTAGAAGAAAAAGCAATTTAAATAAATATTTGATTTATTTAAATTTAGAGAAGATATTTTGGAAGAAATAATTAAATAATTAGAATTATTTAATTTAGAAGATTTGAAAGCAAATTAAATAAATAAATTTATTTAATTGTTGTGCATGATTTTGGAAGAATGATTTTGATTTAATTAAATAATTTAAGAATTATTTAATTGTAGATAAGAGGGAATTGTGATGAATTAATTAAATAATTGGATTTATCTAATTAATGGAGACTTGAAATTTAGACAGAAGATAATGATCTAATTAAATAATTAAAATTATTTAATTGTGGAAAAATAATAGAGGAATTTGATTTAATTAATTAAATAAAGAGGATTTAATTAATTAATGTCGCAATTATGTGATTTAGAAGAATTTGGTGATTTTGGTGAAATTAATTAAATAATTAGATTATTCAATTAACGTTGAAATGCAGGTGATGTGATAGATTAGACGAAATGCGAGTGATTGGAAGACTTGGTCACTTTAGGGTGTCTACATTTTGCCCCTCTTTGATGCAATGTAGTTTATAGTGTTGCGTCAAGGAAAATAATTGTTGAAGACATGATACAATTTATTGTTGCCCCAGTGTAGGTAGTTGCCCCAGCATATGCCCCCTTGAGCGGAAAGACATGGAAGCGATAGAAGAATTGTGTTGACGCTCGACTAGAAGATTTGTTGGAGATAGACGAGGTTGGATAGATGATAGATAGAAAAAAGGAGATAGGAGAGAACATGAGAGAAAGGTTGTTGATTGACCTTTGCTAGAAAACTATATAAGGCCATGGAAAAATGGATGGTGTAATGAGCTTGTTGCAATGGTTTCACATTTATATATAAAGAGCAATCCTTATTTTTGATATAGCACATGGATAATTCACCACCAAGGTATAAAAGACCAAGGTACAGTAATATCTGAGTGCGTGGACGTTGACTCTGCAAGCAAGTGGTTTGAACTTAGATCCCTTAGACATAATATAACCTTGTTGAAACATGTGAATAAGCCATAGTCTTGAACATAAAATAAACTTCCATACATGTAAATGCAAGAAGAATATTAATATGTAAGATGCTAGGTCTTAACACACACAAGATAAATAGAATGCTAAGAAAGATACTAAAGATCATTCCTCAAACACGGCACACAAAAAAAGCAATGACTATGCCCCCAATCCGTACTGCATCGCAACATACCAAGATTATAGATAAATCAAGGTAGTCTTGAATAGGTAATGGATAAAGGAACAAAAGATAAACCATAACACAAATTGACTGACTTACAAAGTAAACATACAGCCAACATATTCTCTTGCCAAAGAGGTTGCTTAGGATAGATTGGATAGGAAAGATAACAGCCTTATCGTAGGAATTCTGTGTCCGTTAAAGGGGGCTATCTACCTAAAAAGACAATGTCTCACTTGTAGGAAATGCCACATGTCGCAGGAGACGCGTGTGTTGGTCTCGACAATGGAACACTTTGCAGAAGACAAGCTTGTTGATCTAGGGCTTTGGTTAAGTGGGACTTAGCTGATGTTGGCAATCGATATGTAGGACAATAGATGACTCTGGAAGGAAGCTTCTTTGCTTCAGGTTTGTTAAGGACTTTTGCTTTGAAAAGATGCACTAGCTTGCTGCTTGAGTTAGTCAAGTCGGGGTGAATGGGCTTTGATAAATGGAAGACTAGAAGGATGACAATGCTAATGGATTGGGGTGGGTGGAGAATGATGGATCGTGTGTGCCTGAGTACTGGATACATCCTTCGTATTCCAGACTGCGTACATACCCTGTATCCACGGGATCAAGGCACATTTACGATGGAAGACGAAAGTGATAAATATGTAGTTCTGGATAGAGTGATGAAATGGGTCAAGGTGGAAGGGGGAGATCTTATGTACCTGAGTACCGGAAACTTCCTTCGTATTCCATACTGCCTACATACCCATATCCATGGGATCAAGGTACCTTAAGATTGAGAAGAGATAATATGTAGTTCTGGTTGATGTGATGATGTGGGAAAGTGTTGAGAAGATAACAGCCTTATCGTAGGAGCGATGTGTCCGTTAAAGGGTGTTACCTATGAACAATGAGAAAGAGATTGAAGTATGCTTTGTGAACCATGAATAAGGAACCAATCCTAGACCTAAGTTAAGGAAAGAGTTGCCCCCATTCTAGTAGAGGAAACTATATGGGTGACTACCGAAGAAGACACCGAAAGCTTTGACCTAGGACAAGACAGTGTTAACTGTAGACACAGACCAAGATGTGGGATGACGACGAGGGACATTGACAAATTTCCAAGCTATACTAGATAGGGAGATGGAAATGCAAACAAGGTCAATGGTTTTATTATGGATGGAAGGAAAGTGCGCTGCGAACTGAACAAGGAGTGGATAGGACTCGATAGACGATGGATGCTGACTCTACACATAGCGCTTGTTTGCCAGGTTTTCACTATGGTATCTATCCAAGGTGCCTGTTTGCCAGGTTTTCACTAGAGGAGGGATTTTTTTTGGAATTTTTTTTTTGGAATATTCTGAGGATCAGGCATAGAACTTCTTGAGATGGACACTATTAAGTGGCTCATCTAGAGGAATGCCGTCAGGTGTAGCTAAAGTATAAGCTCCTGATCCATATGCTGTTGTGACAATGAAGGGACCTAACCAGTTAGGCTCAAACTTGCCCTTCTTTTCTCGATCTGCTTGATTTCTCTGATTCTCCTTAAGTACAAGATCACCAACTTGAAACCGTCTTTCTTTGATCTTTTTGTTGTAATTACCCCAGAGACAGTTTTGATAGACATGGAGATGATTAAGTGCGGCAAGGCGCCTCTCATCTAGTAGTTCAAGCTCAGCTAGTCTGGAAGTGCGATACTCATCTCCACCGATCAGGTCCTACATGGAAACTCTGAGGGATGGGATCTCAACCTCTATAGGTAGGATGGCTTCAGAGCCAAAGACCAAAGCATAGGGTGTGGCACCCGTTGGTGTTCTGATACTAGTGCGGTAGGCCCATAGGGCGAGATTGAGTTGTAATTGCCAATCACGACCAGCTTCATTGACTATTTTCTTGAGAATTTTGAGAATGGTTTTATTGGAAGCCTCAGCTTGGCCGTTACTCTGTGGATAGTAGGGAGTTGAAAAGTGATGTTGGATATTGTATTGTGTGCACAAGGCACGGACATCTTGATTCTTGAATGGTCTCCCATTATCAGTGACAATGGCTTAGGGAATACCATACCGGCATATGAGGTAGTTTAGGATAAACTTGGCTATTTGCTTACCAGTGATATAGGTCATAGGAATGGCTTCCACCCACTTCGTGAAATACTCAGTGGCAGTAATGATAAACTTGTGGCCATTGGAGGAGGAGGGGTGGATTTCTCCTACGAGGTCGAGACCCCATTGAGAAAAAGGCCATGGAGTTGTCACAGGTTGTAATTTATGAGCTGGTGCGTGAATCAAATCTCCATGCTGCTGGCATTGTAGACACTTCTTAGCAAACTGTGCAACATCTTGCTCTATTGTAGGCCAGTAATAACTTGTTCTGAGTATCTTCTTAGCAAGATTAGGACTAGTAGAATGTGCGCCACAGACACCTTCATGTATGTCTCGCAGGGTAGCTTCGGCTTCTTCTACGTTAAGACATCGTAAGAGGATACCATCGAGACTCCGGCGATATAGTGTATCACCCAGAATGATGTAACGGGAGGATCGATGGATAAAGGTTTTGCATTGGGTGGATGATAGGTCAGGGGGAAAGGTTTTATTCTTGAGGTATTCATAGATATCTTCATACCATGGGGAATTGGGACCAACAAGTTCGCAGATGATTTCAGTAATGGGAACATCGACGGCTGGTATCAACAATTGCTCAATCAAAAATTCACACTTCTATGTATTTGCAGGCATGTCAATCAGTGACCCTACAGAAGCCATAGAATCCGCAGCTTTGTTATGCTATCTTGGAATTTGCTCAAATGTGATGCTAGAGAAGTGTGGTTTGTAGGCATCCACTAGTTGCTTGTAGGGGACCAACTTTTCATCTTTTGTTTGGTACTCATCCATGACTTGGTGAATGACTAGCTGTGAGTCTCCATATACTTGTAATTCTGTGATGTCCCATTGAACTACTGTATTGAGACCTATAAGGAGTGCTTCATACTTGGCTATGTTGTTGGTGCAAGGGAATGCAAGCCGATATGACTTTGGAATGTAGTCATTCTGAGGTGTAACAAATAAGATGCCGCTCCTGATCCATGCTGTGTGTAAGAACCATCAAAGTATAACTTCCACATTATGGAGTTAGCCAGAGTGAAGAGATTTTCATCAGGAAAGTCTTCTACCATAGGATGTGTGTCTTTCATAGGTGCTTCTGCTAGTTGATCAGCGAGGGCCTGCCCTTTGATTGCTTTACGATCCGTGTACTCAATGTCGAACTCACTAAGGATCATGACCCATTTAGCTAGTCTGCCTGTGAGAGCTACTTTTGCTAGTAGATACTTCAAGGGATCAATCTTGGCTATCAGTTTTGTGTGTTGGTTCAGCATGTAATGCCGCAACTTTTGGGAGGCGAACACTACTACTAAACAAGCCCTTTCCATTGGTGAATAATTGAGTTCGTATCCCACCAAAGTTCTACTGATATAGTAAATTGTATGCTCTTTTCCTGTTTCATCATTTTGTGCTAGAAGGGCCCCTAGGGCTGAGTTTGTGGTAGAGATATATAATATCAAAGGTTTGTCTGCGACTGGTGGAACCAATACAGGAGGTGTAGCTAGATACTCTTTAAGTTGATCAAACGCTGCCTAACACTTGTTGTCCCATCGAAATGAGGCATCCTTTCGGAGCGAGTGTTGAAAGGGTTTACATTTAACTGCTAGCTGTGATATAAAATGCCTAATGGACTGCAACCTTCCTTGAAGGCTCCTTAGTGCTTTAAGGTTCTTGGGTGGAGGCATCTCCACTATAGCCTTTACTTTCGCTGGATCGACTTCGATGCCTCTATGAGATACAATATATCCCAACAGCTTCCCTGATGTTACACCGAATACACACTTCTTTGGATTGAGTCTTACTTGGTATTTTTCGAGCCTATCGAAGATCTGTCCTAGAACCTGTATGTGATCCGCCCTAGAAGATTTAGCCAGTATATCATCAACATAGTCTTCCATGATGTGATGAAAGAGATCATGGAAGATCACTGTCATTGCTCTCTGATAGGTTGCTCCTGCATTCTTCAAACCAAACGGCATGACACACCAACAATAATTGCCCCAAGGACAAGTAAAGGTTGTTTTATGTTGATCTTCCTCTGCTATCCTTATCTGATTGTAGCTAGAGAATCCGTCCATGAGAGAAAGCATCTCGTGACCTGCTGTCAAGTCCACTATAATGTTAATGTTTAGTAGTGGAAAGTCATCTTTGGGACATGCCTTGTTAAGGTCTCTGAAATCATTACACATGCAAATGCACCCATTGGGTTTAGACACAGGTATAATATTTGAGACCCAGTCTGAATAGTCAATAGGTCGTATGAACTTTGCATCCAATAATTTTTGTATTTCCACTTTCACCAAGAGAGTGATCTGTGGGTGCATCTTTCTCAACTTCTATTTGACTGGTTTCACTTTCGGATCAACTGCGAGATAGTGAACAACTAGCTTGGGGTTGAGCCCTGGCATATCAGCATCTGTCCATGCAAAGTTGATGGTTCGTTGCAAAAAGAAGTTGTTGAGATTCTTGTGCTCTGTTTCTGATAATGATGCTGCTAGGAATGTGGTCTTTGGATTTTGCTCTGTGCCAAGGTTTATCTCTGTAGAATCTTCCACTAGGAGAGCTGATTTCTCTTTATACTTAGATGGTAGGGGAAGGTCAAATCCTCCATCCTCAGGTGCCACAGTTGGGTTTTCACCTTTGGATACGTCCTTTGTTTTTACTATTTTGTGATCAGGAGGTGCCACAGTGTGGTTTTCACCTAGAGATCTTTCTTTATTTTTACTTTTGCGACTGGAGGTTTTGGCATTCTCACCAAAATAAGCTATTGGCTCAAGTTCCATTACAAAACCTGCTTTATGATCACCAAAAGGGATACCTTCCCGAAGTCCCATGAACTCATCTAAAGCTTCGTCATTCTGAAATACATCTATAACGGGGGACCCTTGTTGGTCCCAATCGATAAGTTCAGGGTAGACAAGTGTGACATTCTGGGTGTTTGTGGTGGAGGTTAAGGATACGGAGGATAGCGTAAAAATGGAGGATTCTGTGAATAGGTTGGTCATATGGAGGGACGAGTCATCGATGATATCCTCTGTAGATGTCGAATCGGTGGGAAAAGTGTCAGCTACCTCGTCGAGGATATACTTGATGTCCAAGGCGTGCGGTACCTTCTTACCAAATCCTAATCCCTTCTTGTCTAGCTTTTTTGTTACATCAATGGGTTCCATAGTTCCTTGATTCTGTTTCCCAAGGCCACCTTTGCCTTTATAGCCCATGTTTTTTACTATCCTTAAACCATTGCCATATTGCTTGACTAGTATTGTGACTGGTTCTTTCTCCTTATAGAGCCAAGAAGAAATGTCCTCAATAGTTTCCTCTTCCAATAACCATCCATGTTGGAATTGGGTTAGGAATGTTGGGGGAGGAATAGCTACTTTTTTGGTTACTTTAGCAATGGGTGGTTGGCCATAAGATTTTGGAGATAAAGGCATCCGCCCTACACAACAAGATTCTGAGATATCGTAAGTGCCAAAGCCTATATCTCGGATGTGAGCTGTGATATTGGGGAGGGGTTTAGGTTCACTTGTAGAGGCTTGCGTCAAAGTTTCAGGATCAACATATAGTGGGGATTCAAGGGCTTTGTCATTTTTAGGCACTTGGTTGCAATTCTTATAGCTTCCTTGCAAGACACGGCAAAATTTGAAAGGATTGGGGTCTCCTAGGATGGTGATCTCCGTACCATTGAATGGGAATTTTAGGGACTGATGGTACGTGGAGGGAACAACTTTCATTGCATGGATCCATGGGCAGCCTAGGATAATGTTGTAAGGCAGCTCAATATCAAGAACTTGACACCTGGTTTCAAGTATGACAGGGCCTGGTTGTATCGGCAAGTGGATAACACCTTCTGAACGGCGTTTAGCATCATCATACCCCTTGATTGTAATGCTATGATCAGAGTTGACATGATCCTCAGAGTATCCCAATTGCTTAAGTAACTTTAAAGAACAGATGTTGAGACCAGCACCACCATCTATGAGTATACGTTTGATTTTGCGCTTATGGATGAGAACCTCAATGTGAAGGGCATCATTGTGACAAGGATCATGGGATGGGAGATCTTTCTCAGAGAAGACCACATTGTAGGGTGAAGCAATGTTACCTACTATAGCTTGGAAATCTATGACCACTATGTTGTTAGGAACGGAAGACTCTTGGAAGGCTTTTTCTAGCACCACTCTATGTGCAGGTGATGACCATAGAAGGTCCAAAATAGAGATTTGTGTTGGTGTTCTCCCTAGATATTTGACAAGATTATAATCAGATTGAACCGGAAGCCTAGGTGTAGGACCATGAATGGTGACATGACCACGACGAGTAGTAACAACACAATCCGTAGATTTCCCTTTGATCGTGAGGGTAGACACTTGACTCTCTTCAAAATGACCTACAATGGAATCGAAGGACGTGGAGGCATGATTGATACCTTTACCTCTATCCTGAGGAGGAGGTGGACCATGATGAGGGAATGGTTCCTTGTACATATCGAGGTCTTTGTTCGTGTATTGAACTGGTGATTCATTCTCAAAAGTGATTTGATTACCGTCGATGAGGTTTTGGATGAGGTGTTTGAGTTTCATGCAAGATGCGGTTCAATGCCCTTTGCTCCTATGGAACTCACAATATTCATTGTCTTTGTAACATGCAGTTTTGTAAACAGGCTCACCATACGGGGGAGCATCAGGTAAGGTGATGAGCCCTTTCTGCAAAGCTTGCTGTAAGACTGATTCGATGGGCACTCCCGAGGGAGTGAATTGACGTCGCGGGGGGTAATCTTGTTGAGGCCACTCTTGTTGTCGTTGCTGTTGGTTTTGATAAGGTTGCCTTTGTTGCTGTTGTTGTTGAGGTGGAGCTTGACTTGGTTTGGAGAGCTGCAGCGGTGTTTGCAATGTTTGGACATGTTTAGAATCAACCACACCATCGTTAACCACGTTTTTGTTTTTGTTCCAATATTTGGGTTTATCGTTTGATTGTTGATGAGGAGCGTTGTCTTTCATTTCTTTGAAGATTTTGACCACACCCTTAGCAATGAGGGTTTTTTCAATGTTGATTCCCTTGTATGTGATTTCGTCAAGGTTGTAGCACTGAGAATTTGCAAATGGAAACCTAACTCTTGGTTAAGGTTTTGCACAAATATGCTAACAAGCTGTTTCTCAGGAATCTTGAAAGGGAATTTGCTAGCCATTTGTCTCCATCGTTGAAGGAAAGAAATGAAAGTTTCACCATTTTTCTATTTATTGTTGCATAGATCGGTCATGGAAATCTCATGCTCCGCATTGTAAGAAAAGTGGGTGGCAAACTTCTCTGCTAGCTCGTTGAAAGACTTGATACCCGTGGGTAAGTGTGAGAACCATTCTATTGCTTGACCTCCAAGACTGCGAGGAAAGAGACGCATAAGATATGTGTCATTATGTGAGACCTCGAAGCAATCAAGATAGAATTCCCTAAGATGGTCTTTTGGGTCACCTTTTCCTTTGTATTTATCGAACTTGGGAATAGTGAAATTTTGAGGAAAAGGGATCATTGGTAATGACCGATCAAAAGGATAAGGACACACTTCCTCTAAAGAGAAGGTCTTTTTGGTGTGGCCAAACGTAAGATCAAATAGCTGCTGTTGAACTTCCGTGATCTTTAGCTCCATAGTCGTGGGAGGGGTTGGTAACATCTCCTATTGTCCAAAAAGTGGTTGGTGTTGCCCATACGGAAGATTATAATGTAAGCCATGCACACTGGTGTTATAAGGGTCGTAAGATTGATTGGGATCATATAGGTTGTATGTTTGGTTCAGATTGGGTTGGAATTGGAGGTTTTGATTTGGCAGAGGTGGAGGTGGCGCTAGGTAAGAATGTTGGCTTTGTGATGGTTGAAGAAAAGTATTGGGTGGAGGAAAGCTAAAGTGCGTTTGATTAGGTTGTGATGGCGGCACATAGCTTTGGGAAACTTGGTGTTGGAAATGTTGAGAGTGGCTAGGCAATATGTGAAAGAAGTTGAGCAAGGATGAACGTTGTGGAGGAGGGGCATAGGTAGAAGTGATTTGCAACGGTTGGGGTTGATTGAGGATGAGAGTAGAAGAATGTTGTGGTTGGGGTTGCATGACTCTAATTGGTTGAGAGACATGAAGGTGTGATGATATAGGAGGTGGTATTTGTTGAGACCCTTGTTGCATGGCTACATAATTGTTTCCCGGATTGTAATTTGGTGGGAAACCTATCTGTGATGGGGTAACCAAGATTCCACTTGTGATTGGTGTGGACACTTTAGGAGGTTGTTGCATATTTGATCGAGCTAAGGTGGCTTGCTTAGTTAGCTCCGCTTGATGTTGGAGAGTTTCTTATTGGTTGTTATAAATCTCCATAGGAGTCAGAAGCAGTGATACGGCCCTCTCTCCTATTGAGTTTTGAAAAAGGGGATTCTAATACTACGAGCCTTGTGCAGGTAAGGGCGTAGTCACCGTGGACATGGTTTGAACTGCTTGTATGGTATCTTGGGTGTTGTTGTCCTCCTTGAGAGTGGATAAATCAAAATCTTCAGGTAACTTGGCGCCTTGCTCTGCAAGCAAGCGAAAGAAATGATCTTGGTTCTCACTAAGGATTTTGTCAAAGGCAGCCACAATTCTAGGCTCTTGTATGATTTCATCAAGATCTTGCCCATCTACTTGAGAGGATTGACCTATTTCAAAGTGTCACTCTTCTTGAGATGGGACTAAATCTACAGTATAACCTTGAGGGACAAAATCCTAAGGCAAGCCAGTGGTGTATTACGGTGTACTTATCAAAGGGATCCTATCCTCTTGAGGATTGCTTGGGTGGTCGACGTGCGGCATGTTTGGCGAATTGGTAGATCTTGCCGCGGGTGTTCTAGGAGTGACCTTGGGAGTAATGTTGAGATGACCTGATTGTGGTGTGTGAGGAGGTGACTTGCGCTTCTTAGGGACAACTTGCTTGGACTTCATAGTTTGCTGGAGCCTAGTGGTTACCATGGAATACACTAGGACAAGAAAGGTAATGCTGGGTTTCTGTGAGGTGCTTTTGAGAAAAGGACAAACTCTGATGCACAAAGTACTGGACAAAAAGCACTATACTGTTTAACCAGAGGCACAGGACTGTGCAACCAAAAGCATGCTATTGTGATGCCAAAGGCGACGGACTAAGCTACCAGAAGTGAGTTACTGCTATGCCAAAGGCGAGCTACAGTGACCAAAAGCGAGCTACTGTTATACCAAGGGCACTGAAGTAGAGTTTTGCTAGAGGCGAATTACTGCTATGCCAAAGGCAATCTATTGTACTACTAAAGGTGAGCTGCTGTAATACCAGGGGCGCTGAAGTAGTGTCTGATATTTCTAAAAGGCAAAATTTTGATAGATTGTTTCTATTTCTGATTGGATTTGTTTGGCAAGAGAAAACATAGCAAACAATGTTGGCACAAACAAGGGACTGACACAACAGATAGTGTATGTTCGAGGCTCCAAACAAGCCCAATGTTTCCACAGGTATAAGACAATTGCAATCAAATAACAAGCACTTTTTATCCCTAGAGACAAGGTTTCATTGCAGTAGATCAGCTCACAGCTTAATACTTCGTCGATAAAAATATCATTCCATAAAGGTATTGGATATTTAGTATCTTTGCGAGAGATGATAGGTAGGGATATCTCACCCTCCCCTTGGAAAGCTCAAGTAGGTCACAAGAGCTTTATGGCCAAGGGAATACTATCGCTTCTCAAGGGAGCCAATGGTGAGTATCTTAAGGGCTTAAATTGATTCCCCTTGCACTGATGATTATCACAATGTTTAGAGGTAGGTCAGGTAGTCTCTATCTAAAATGGTTCTTAGTAACTTTGAGGGACCAACGCCTTACGAGCAATGCGACAAGCTACTAAAAGCTTTAACCAATCCTACTAAGAGTATCAAACACTTCGCTCAATGTGAAAATTGTTTCCACAAAGAGCTAGTACACCTCTTTTCAGTTTGGCACCACAAGGTAAGGCTGACGTCAGTTAGGACTTGGCTTTCACCTTATCCCTCTTATATAGTGGTTCAAAGGAAAACTTCGCTTAGGGTCGTCCCTTTTGGATGAAGCGCAATCCAAAAGTAGGCCCTTCTAAAGGAAGTACTAAAATGTAAAAGCAAGCATGTCAAACAAAGGTTCAATTGTCCCGTTATAAGAAAAATAAGGTGCAACTAAATTAGGCACACACATGTTTGTAGTTGTCAATTGTCCCTTATGAAATTGAAGTGTTTGGCATTCATGTCCATTGTCCCTTAGAAAATTGAAGTGTTTTGGCATTCATGTCCATTGTCCCTTAAGAAAAGCAGTATGTTCCTAAGGCTTAGATTGCAAAAAAAATGATTTTGTTCATTTATCCCTTTAAGAATGCAATGTGTTTCTAAGACTTAGTGAGATAAATCAAGATTTCTTCAATGCTCGTCCTGCATGAACATGTTAGAAAACCTATTTGCTCTGTGTGAGTGATAAGAAGCAGCAACAAGTGATATTAGGTCCACACAAACTCAAAAGTTAGCAAGTGCTTGAAGTCAGAGATTGAGAATAGGCCAATGAGTGGTCTTAAAAAATAAATCTCAGAAAATCCTTGAAAAAATATTACCACTGTGTAGAGGACAGAAAAATACCAACTTTCAAAAAAAACATCACCTGAATCCGAGTCCGTTTGTGAAAGTTATGAAGCTTGAAAAGTCAAAAAACTGTGACGAGACAAAGACAGCAGTGAGAAAATTAATTTTCTAGAAAAACAGAGAATCTTGAGAAAAATTAATTTCACCACGATGTAGATCACAAAATTCTAGCCTATTTAAAAAAAAAAAGCACTGAAATACGTGTCTGTATGACCAAGATAATGAGGTTTGAAAATTGCCTATTAGTTTAAAAATCTCATTGAAGAGGGGTCTATCTTAGCCCCCTGTGACTGACTCCTGGTCACTGATGTGACCTGCTGCTGGGCTAAAAGAATATTTTATTTTAAAATAAAATAAAATAATGTTATCCCCTTTTTAAAACATAAAAAAAAAAAAAACAAATAACATATTCCAAAGAAAGACTTTTTCTTTTTTAAAAGGAATATTTTAAGAATAAAGAAAACATTTTAAAGAAATTTTAAATCTAAAGGTACATACCTGCTGTAGCAGAAGTACAGCCCTGCAAGAAGTACACACATGCACAGATTTCTTGTTGGGGTTTTCTTTTTTTTGTTTGTTTTGCTTTTTGCCTTTTTATTTTTGTCTTTTTTGTTTTGTTTTGTTTTTTTATTTTTGGATTCTTTTTTTTTTTTTGCTTTTTGAAAAATAACTTTTTTTTTTTAATTTTTTTTTTAACTATACCTCACAATGATTGTATGGCCTCAGGTTGCGTACCCAAGGTAAAAAAATTCACCTTCACCGAAATAGACCAAATTATATGTTTTTCTTTGCCTCTCGATTGTTCCAAACGCAACTGTGATGTCCATTTTTGCCCAGCAAGCTTCCTTTAAAATTTTTTTTTTAGATCTCTCCAAAAAAAAGTGTTAAAAACCTATGAAATCAAACTAAAAATTCCACAAATTTGATATTAAATCAGGACCAATGGGTCCCACCAGGCGTGCCAGAATGTGTATGAGGAAAAATTGATTTAAATTAAACTAATAAAACCAAAAACCAATCACATAAAGCGAACCAATCTAAGTAAAATCCATTATCATCAAATCAAAGACAAAATGAAAGCTCTTACCAAAACCTGTATAGTTCCCTTTTTGGAGAAGTGTAGATTGCTCAATCAAGTTGCGAAATCATAGCTGCAACAAGCAACTAGTGTGCTCAATGTACTCAAAAATCAATGTTAAGAGATCGTAAGGTTGCTCAATCGACGCGTTTTGTATGCTCAAAGCTCTGTTAAGTATGCTTGAGAATACGATCGAAGAGAGAGGCTCAATGAAGGAGATGAGGGGGGTTTATATAGATTTCAATAGAGATCGATCAACAGTCTAGATAATTCAGAAGAATCAACAGAGGAGAATAGTTGAGGAACGTGCAATGAATGAGAACAAGACATGTGTCTTGCTTTCTTTTGCATGAGAGGAGTTATCAAGAATAGAAGAATGAGTTAACTGAAGAGATAAATTAATTAAAAGAATAAAACAATCAGTTAAGTGATTTAAAACAAGAAGAAGGGATTTGCATGAGAAAAGAAGATATTTTGCTTTATTAAATAAAGAAAGCTTGAGTTATATTAGAGATAACTCAAGTTTAGAAGAAAAAGCAATTTAAATAAATATTTGATTTATTTAAATTTAGAGAAGATATTTTGGAAGAAATAATTAAATAATTAGAATTATTTAATTTAGAAGAGTTGAAAGCAAATTAAATAAATAAATTTATTTAATTGCTATGCATGATTTTGGAAGAATGATTTTGATTTAATTAAATAATTTAAGAATTATTTAATTGTAGATAAGAGGGAATTGTGATGAATTAATTAAATAATTGGATTTATCTAATTAATGGAGACTTAAAATTTGGACAGAAGATAATGATCTAATTAAATAATTAAAATTATTTAATTGTGGAAGAATAATAGAGGAATTTGATTTAATTAATTAAATAAAGAGGATTTATTTAATTAATGTCACAATTATGTGATTTAGAAGAATTTGGTGATTTTGGTGAAATTAATTAAATAATTAGATTATTCAATTAACATTGAAATGCAGGTGATGCGATAGATTAGACGAAATGCGAGTGATTGGAAGACTTGGTCACTTTAGGGTGTCTACATAGACAAAGAATGAAAACTAATTGCTAGAATGACTACAGGATGAGCACCAAATGGATGTGTTGAAAAGAAATTAGAAACTTTCAAACAAATGAAGTTAACAGGTGTAAAGCCAAATTCCACTACCATCCTCCCTGCCTGTGCCTGCGTGGCTCTGGAACGAGGTATGGACAGTCGTTCAAGCAAAAAGGAAAGGGGTGGGTTTATGACAAATGAAGCAGTTACATATGCCATGTCCATTCACAAAACGTACACATAGTTTGCAAAATTTCAATCATCCTAAACATTCATCAAAATGAATTTAAAATATAAAATTAATAAGCATTCAAGAACCAAACTTTCAAAAGAAAGGAAAACAAAATGAGGGGAGGAGAACTCTTACAGTTTTCTCCAGCACTCCCAAACTAGAGATGAGTGTCTTCTTCCTCAAAAATCCATGCAATTTATAGAGAAACTTGACCCATTTGGAGGAAACTCCAAGTCCTTGAGTCAAGTCTCTTCCATAAATGAGATTGCTCCATTTTCCAACTTGTCATTCAATTTTTGTGGAAAAGGACTTGTAAATCTTAAATGTATTCTCATATTTTTTAATGGTCTTAAATTCAAGGAGAAAAAGGACTCATTTCATAAATTGGAGTCTTGACTTGAGAATGAGGGGGGAAAGTTCCTCATTTATTGTCATTTCTAGAAGTGTCCTCACCTCATTTATTCATTTAAAAAAATGGTTTATTATCTTGTTCTTTTAAATGGGGCTATATTTTATTGTTTGATTTTATTAGCTTTTATATTATTTGAAAATAAAATACCTACAATTTTAGACATAGTATTCTAATTCAAATTCAAAACTCAAAGGTGGGTTGTGACATCCTTCTCCCCTAAATTTATGCATCATCCTGATGTATATTAGAAATAAGGTCAAATTATATACATATAAGTCCATAGAAATAAGCATCGTTTACTATCAGTATGCTTGCCTACCTTCATAGTCCATCCTACAACAAAGTAGTCTATCATAGAGTATCATCTAAGTATAATTGTCTGTATCATCTAAACATCATTGAAGTTATAGTTCATAATTAAAATTCTACTAGGTTCCAAAATGATAAAGTATCCATGTATTATCATGACATTGTGAGTTTAAGAAACTATGTTAACTTTTCAAACCTGATTGAGCATATCCTTGCAGCTTGTCCTCGAGTCGGGAATGTTGATTGTTCATTTGAATTTTCCTGTGTCTAGAATAAAAACTTGCAAAGGTTGTTAGACATATTAGATTATGATGTTAATCATGGTGTTGTTTAGCCAAGCTTCTGAGTTTGTCATGTTGGTATGTAGTAATTCATCACAAAGTACTTGTTTTATCAATGATCATAAGTTACCAAAGGCATCATTTTTAAATCATTACTTCATCATGTAAGCAAATCCCTCATAATTATCTTTAGGAGCCTTTTAAATGCAACAATAAGTGAATAAATGTATAAAAATTAAGGAATAAATCCAACTTACAAGAGTGTCATCATTAAGCACCTTATTATCATAACTAGCTAATATAACTTTTTCACAATTTATCTCATGGAATGGAGTCATCAAACGTGTGTCATTCCACATGCGAACTGATTAAGGTAAAACATCTCCCATGATCATGGATTTGTTATGAGAATGGTATATTCAAGGGCAAATGAAATGAAAGTATTCCAAAATAGATTCAATGTCAAGGGGTCAAATTATTATCATATCAACTACGAGAATCAAAATATTATTACTTTCTAATGTCTCTTCAGGAGATTCCTTTCCATATAAGAAGGCTCTTACCTTAGTCCATAATAAAGATATGTACACTTGCTCCTCACTTTGGTTCCTAACTATTTTCTGTCATAGAGAGTAAAATATTCATAGATATAATCAATCCTATCCAAAGTCACCATTAAATAATTTTATTTCTTTATACCGAGTTATCTTCCCAATCCACCTTCAAGCTAGTTTCTCTCCTACATAAGAGGGTCACATTTATTGTTCTCCTTTCCTTTCAATCATAATTGATCATAATGAAAATCCTATTGTACTCAAGGTCCAACTATCAGATCTTATTATTCATATCCTTAATTTTCTCTCATTTTAAAACCTCCTTTTCTATTATTACAATGCTTGCAATTCACTTTAAAATTTCGTTGTCAAAGATAAATCAACTTTCTAAGTGCAGTAAATAAAAATTCAGGTTCATAGATTCTCCCTTGGTAATCCATCATTATCAAACTTTTCAGTTACATTTGAAGTTTACTCCAACATGTGCTAGAATCCAAGAGTAATGATGCACCACTGTAGATTAGAAGAATTATATTCTCTTAGTCAATCCGAGTACTCAAGAAATAGCCAATCTGGGCTAAAGTGTCCAAAATGGGACATACTGAAATATAGCCAACCAGACTCTTCTATCCTTTAGGTAAACTAATAAATGCAGTTCAGTCACACTATTATCTTCACTTTCATTTTCTAAAGAAACTTCTGCAACATCACGAAACATCACAAAGTTTAGGCTTAGATTTCAAGTTTTCATTTTCTTCTTTGCATGCTACAAGTGACTTTTCCAACTGATTAACATGTTCCTTGAATATTTCTATTTCACTCTTCTGTAAATTGTTCTCCCTATTCAATTCTTTCAAACCTTCTTCTGTTCCTATGTTCCAACTCTTCAAGTCTTCAATATCTTCAAACAATGTCAACTCTGCTTCCAGTTCCTCATTTTTTTATTTTTGCATTTTTCAGTTCTTCTATAAGGACATCATATTTGTCTTCTCCTAACTTTCCTCTATCAACAACTTTGAATTACACCTTTTGATTTCACACAATTCTCCAAAATAATGGCTAAATAGCCTATACTAGTCAAATGGATCAAAACTTTATCCAATAGGTAAACACAATAGCCATACGGTCTAAATAGGACAGGAATCATTATGCTCTGACCAGAGACTTTTAACTCCTTCGGGATCAATATGAGTCCATGAGTCACTTCCTAGAGACCACAGTACCTGCCCAAGAACTATGTTGAGGATGTCAACCAAGGATACACAATTTCAACTTGTACACACCTTAGTTTCGACAAAGCTGGGTACAAGTAATCCACCCTAGGGATTCTTCTGAGTACTAGTGACTTCCATTATTCTGATATCATATAAACATTATACACATCAACACTCAATTGAAAGGTAACAATTCTAGCAATCATGCATGCTGATTTATAGAGATTGCCACACCAACAACTCTTCCAAACTTTCCATCCATCTCTCTTTGCAACTGTCACATCAATTGGTGCCACCTTAGGGCTTGTTATCTAAAAGTAGTGCTAGCATCCCAAAATTGATAGTAGCTTCCCAAACTAGGAGTCCATGAATGTCATCAATTTCTCAAAAGTCAATAGTTGTCTCTAGTACTCATCATATAGTCTCACCTCCAAGGAAAACCAATATCATTGATATCTTAGTGCCAACCAAGAAATAAAGATGGTTTTCAATGCCCTCTCAAGAACCCCTCTGCACATTTCCTAATACCTTGCTTGCATTTGTTTAAGGTGTTATCCTCCAAGAGGGATGTATGCAAGAAACACACATATAGATTTAGGGGGATGGATGGATTATGACTGTCCCATACCAGTCCCACCTGCAACCCCATCCTCACAATAGAATCTCCCCAGGCCACCTACTCCCCCATACAACCTGCCAGGGCCCTACCTATAAATGGTAGTTTTACAGAAGTCACATTACTCCACACATGCCAGCAGTTGTAAAATAAAAATGCCTCAATTCATGAAGGATTAAGTAAAACAAGTCTATAAGTTAAATCTTCAATCATAATACATTAAAATAAAAAAAGTCAAGAAGAAGTGAAGATCAAAGATAGCACTATTGCAACATCCCAAGTTCAACAAAGAACAAGTCTTTGAGGCAAAGGACCATCTCAAAATTTAAATAAAGAAATAAAACATTGCGGCTTAACACTTAAGTAAAATCTTTAACACAAGAATAAATAATGCAACAATCTCATAAAATTTGCACATTACAATCACCGTGTAGCCTTACAACAAGACCACCTAAGGGGAGTATGGAAACTGGGTCGACTTCTATCACTCAAATAGCTAAATCATACAGTGGTCTCAAACCACATAGAGAACAATGATAATCACCATGTAACATTAAGCATTCCCCACATAACCTGAAACAACATTATCATACTTCTATATCAAAAATCCACACGAATAGTCACATTCCCCCTTACAACCCAAGTCATGCCATTCTAAAAGATTACGATATGCCACAAGAGGAATTAGCCACAGAATATGATATCCACTTCACAAGTCTTATGACTGTCATGTACCCAACTACTGTTGTCTCATTACACATACCATTACTGTCATTAAGCCATCCACTTTGCCCTCTATGGAGGGTTTACTTACGACCTTATCATTTCCTTTTCTTTTCATGTTTTTATCCATGTTTATCATTAATTGGATGATCATTAGATCGTAAGAAGGGAAATACTATTAGCCTTATGTCTTAATTCTGACCATGCTTTAGGTTAGTGAACCTTCAGGCCTAGTGCCCGAACAAAAAGCTTTGATACCACATGTAAGGACTTGACTCATCCTAAACCAAATAATACTAATCTCTAAATTTAAAAAAACCAAGGAATAAATTTTTTGATCTAACAGATGTAGGAATGTGAATTTTTTCTAAGAAGTGCTAAATGCATGTTATAGAGATGGGGCGACTTGAATTTAGTTTTCTAAAGCCATCAAGTCCTAAAGGATCACCAATTTTAAACCTAGTGAAGAGCGAGTAAATTACGCAAGATAACCTATAAGAACAATGGATCACACATACCTTAAGTTCTTCATTACGCCCTACATTCACTTCTAACAACTTGCTTTCTTCTTAGTGACTGTATCCTTATCATCTGCACAAAACTAACTAGACAATCTCTTGTTAACATGACTTAGAAATCACTACGCATAATCTATAAAAGAATATCCTACATCTAGGGGACCTAAGTACTGGGGGCATCCTTTGCCATCCAGACTGCCTACATACCCTGTATCCACGGGATCAAGGCCCCATCCTTTGGATGCGATTAACATGGGGAATGCAAATATGTAGTTTTATTTTACACTATGTTTGATGTAACTATGAGTGGGTACACAGTTCTTTGCCGACTTCCACCCACTCGAGCGATACAGTGACAAAATTCCTAGGAAACTATTTTGCAAACACTCCTCCCTAGAGTGTTTGACGTTTAAGTTTTCATGTGAGGATAGTTTACCTAGTACGCATATTTGTCTGACGAGGTTTTTCTGTTGGTAGATAAAAGGGTTTATCTATCGTGGTAATCATCCTACAACTATTTTTGATAGACTCGTCCTTTCTTTTTAGTTAATCTTTTTAATGAGGTATCCAAGGAGATTTTCCCTTCCTCTGGATTTAACTTTGACATGTCCCTTATTACTCCTTGACGATTTAGAGTGATGGTGCCCAGACGTCATTGTTGCAGCTATGTTAGGCATGAGGTACTTGGTTCAATGCGACGGCATTACCCGTAAATGTGACACAAAGGTACCATAAATACCAAACACTGCAAATTGTTGAGTTTTGGATGTTTATTTACAAGGTTTACCTATCTAGTAGCAAAGGAAAAACTTGCATAATAACACTTGGTAACGGAAAATACTTCCTTAAATCAAAATGCAGATAAAAGATGCTTGATCATAATGAATAGAACTAGAAAAGAACTTAATCAATTTTGTAAAACATATGACTAAAAAGATACTTATATCAACTCATAAACTAGAAAAGATATTCTAACAGTAAGGTGAAAATTTAATCTAGGTTAAAATAAAGAATCTTTGATAACTAGTTCCACTACTAAATCAACATATACAATTTCAATAATTCCTTTTTATCACATTTCCAAAAGAAAACTTACTTATAATTATTGCATGTATCATAAGAACTATACCTTCTCATGAGCTTTCATGATAGCATACCCACAAAACATCCATTCTTACTATATATTTTATTCGTATATTTTCCAGGTCTATTCTCACCCTTTGCAAATCATTTTAATTATACTTTGTTACTAGTTTACCTTATGCCATTAATTCTTTTATTTTCTTATGTACCATTTATTATGTTATCACTTGCACTCCTTTATGTGAATTTCCTTTTAATGTTTTATACCATTGTTTCACATCATCTTATATATAGGATATTTCATCTCATCTTCTCTTTCTTTAATCATTTACATCTACCCATTAATCCATCACTAACATTTTCTTCATCTACAATTCTTCTCATATTCTTTATATCATTCATTCATTTCTTTTCACCTTTTTATAATTCAACACAATCATTTATTATAATACACACATCTCCACCCTTACATTACATCTATATTAATCTTATCTTTTATTCTTATTACTTTTAACTTAATTTATTCACTTACACATATATAACTCCTCCATATATTTTGATACACTCATACTATAAATTTTATCTCATACACTCATATTCTATCTTTTATTTACTATTTTGTATTTCTTATTTATCCTCATTTTTTTATATTTTCTTTCAATTCACTACATACAATCTTAAATACAAATTCATTTCACAACCACACTATATATTTTCTTACTTTTTGCTCTTTCCGTTCATTTATATATTATTTTTACTACTCTTTTATTTCATTCCTTTATCTATTCTCATTATAAAATAATTATACATATAATATTATTTATATATCTATTCAATATCCTTTTTTTTATATTCATACATTTTTTTTTAATTTCTATAATTTCATTTTCATTACCCTATTCCTCTCCATATACTTTATTACCTTACCTCTTTTATATTTTTCATCACATTTTATTATATTTGCATTCATATATTATGTCTCATTATATTTTAATCTTTAACTCTTATATCTTACTTTTTTTTTAATCACTAATACCATATTATTATTCACCTTTCTTAATCTTTATAACCTCATCTACATTCTTCTTTTGCTAATCTCATTTATTACATTTACTACATGATTATCTCTCAAATCACTTCTCGTCTTTCTATTCATCTTACACACTCTATTTATATTTTGTACACTCTTCTATTCTTTCCACTCTTCTACTCTTTAATCACTTCATTAATATTCTATTATCTCATACACTACTTTCTTATTCTCTTACTTCCCACCTTCTTTCAAAGAATAATGATCCTTTCAATAATAGTTGTGACGATGTTGAACTGGTTTGCAAATCAGAAGATTGAATTGATGGCAACCAAGGAGATGAAAATCTAGGTCATTTGGGGTAACAGTCTTGTGTCTAGTACTAATCTATATTTGTTCATTGTATTTATAAAACTAATTGATTAGTTTCACTCTTATTATTTCTATTGCCTCGGTGTAAGGAGTAAATGCATAATGGGTGTTTTGGTGTCTTACAAACCTTTTGTATCTAGGGTCCCACAATTCTAGTATCTTTAGCCAAATAAAAATATATAGACAATATAAAGACTCGATGGGATTGGTAAAAATCCAAAACAGTGGAAAATAACAAAACAAACTGGTAATGAGGATCATTTTACAAAGGATAATTCACACAGCTAATATATACCTACAAGCATATATAATTCACAATTGCCTTTCTGTCAAAGAAAAGACAGACCATATCTTTTGTTTATAAAATATTATAAAATCAACCAAGGTGAACATATCATAGATGCTATTTTAATTTCATAAGATGAACTACTTATTTAACTAGCTTCATTCAACGATTTGGAACACTTAGAACTGTATGCTATTTCTATAAATCTAGGTGTCTAGAACAAGGTATGGTCATCCTGTAAGGAAAGGAGAAATTTGTCGAATGTTGTAGTTACAAGTGTCCCGATAGACATGTATTCAAAACGTGGAAGCACAAACAAGGCAAGTGAGCTATTTTGACAAAATGACTCAAGAAATGTGATCTCACGAATTGCCATGATAGCAAGGTTTGTTCAACATGGGTTTGTTGAAGAGGCCTTAAAAACTTTTAAGCAAATGCAACTGGTGAATGTAAAGCCAGGCTCCTCAACCTTTGCCAACATCCTCTGTAGCTCAAACCAAAACTTTGGAATAGGGAATGGACATCCATCAAACCATGAGGGACAGAGAAAGGCATGAGAACTATTTGACAAAATGCCTAAAAAAATGTGGTAACATGAAATGCAATGATTTCTAGATCGCACAAAATAGATTTGTTGAAAAGGCTTTAAAAACTTTCAAGTAATTGACATTAGCAGGTGGGCGTAAGGCTAAATTTACAACCTTTGCTAGCATTCCCCTTGGATGCCTTCGAACAGGGGATGGACATAAAGCTATTCGGAAGGGAAATTTTCATCAAAGATTATAGTTGGAAATCCTCTAATAGACATGTATGACGGACGTGAAAGTCCAGACAGGGCAGAGCTGTTTGACAAAATGACTCAAAGAAATGTGATTTGCAGGGTACATTCAAAATGGGTTTCATGAAAAGACCTTAGAAAATTTTAAGCAATTGCAATTGGCAAGTGTAAAGCCAGACCTCTCAACATTACTAATGTCCTCCCTTCTTGAGCCTTTGTGGGCCCTAGAACAGGGTATGGAAATTCATCAAAACATAATTGAAGGTGGATTTTTGTCAGATATTATACTGGAAATGCTCTGGTAGACATGTATGCATAATGGAAGTATAGACAATGCACGAAAACTAATTGCCAGAATGACTGCAAGATTAGCACCAAATGGATGTGTTGAAAAGGAATTAGAAACTTTCAAACAAATGAAGTTGATAGGTGTAAAGCCAAATTCCACTACTGTCCTCCCTGCTTATGCCTGTGTGGCTTTGGGACAGGGTATGGACAGTCGTTCAAGCAAAAAGGAAAGGGGTGGGTTTATGACAAATGAAGCAGTTACATATGCCACATCCATTCACAAAACTTACACACAATTTGCACATTTCAATCATCCTAAATATTCATCAAAATGAATTTAAAATCTAAAATTAACAAGTATTCAAGAACCAAACTTTCAAAAGAAAGGTTCAAAACAAAATGAGGGGAGGAGAACTCTTACAGTTTTCCCCAACACTCCCAAACTAGAGATGAGTGTCTTCTTCCTCAAAAATTCATGCAATTTATAGAGAAACTTGACCTCTTTGGAGGAAACTCCAAGTCCTTGAGTCAAGTCTCTTCCATAAATGAGATTACTCCATTTTCCAACTTGTCGTTCAATTTTTGTGGAAAAGGACTTGCAAATCTTAAATGTATTATCAAATTTTCCAATGGTCTTAAATTCAAGGAGAAAAAGGACTCATTTCATAAATTGGAGTCCTGACTTGAGAATGAGGGGGAAAAGTTCCTCATTTATTGTCATTTCTAGAAGTGTCCTCACCTCATTTATTCATTTAAAAAAATGGTTTATTATCTTGTTCTTTTAAATGGGACTATATTTTATTGTTTGATTTTACTAGCTTTTATGTTGTTTGAAAATAAAATACCTACAATTTTAGACATAGTATTCTAATTCAAATTCAAAACTCAAAGGTGGGTTGTGACATATCTTCTTGATTCAGAGGTTTTTTTCAGCCATGTTTGGATCCTAGTTCTTGATGAGGGGTGTGGGGGGCTTGCCCCCACTTCTATTGCTAGGGGGCAGCAACAAATTTTGGAGCCCCCTAATGGGGGTTCAGAGGTAGCACCCCCAAAGAGAATTTTTTAAAATTTTCTTGTAAAATAGAATAATAGATATGTATCATTAGAGAGCATTGTAACTAATAGAGGAGATGGTGAGAGAGTGAAGAGGAGGTTTCAATGAATGCATTGTAGGTTGTATCCCTTCATTTTGTTGGATGGAATAAAGGAAGGATTGGTTGTTTATGTAACGCCCGCCTTGAACGCCTAAAAGAATACACACTAATGCAATATGAAACAGGAAATTTTTTTTTTAATGATTAAGTAACGTTAACACAAATAATTACGACATATTCTCTAAGTGGCAATATCAATACAACACAACATAACTTAACTTAACTTTCACTTTCACTTCCAGAGGCGACACAAAACAAATGAGGAGAGACCGAACAAGGGATGCTAGGTTGTAGTAGGGAGAGTGTCATCACACGGTCCTAACATGGGTTATCCTGACAGCCTCTCACTAGGCGCCGGCCCCCATCTATGGTTATCCTGACAGCCCCTCACTAAGCACCGGCCCATAGGGTGACACATGCGGAATCGACCTTCCTTTCATGAGGACAAGGAAGTCAATCATGCCGACCAGGCCTTCTCTACCCATCCTTAGTCTAAACAAGCACTACAGGCCATGGGAGAGGAATCCATTAATCTTATTAATGTGAAATCTACCCTTAACCCCCTAGTTTATTTTTAGGTTATCACTTGATTAATCTACTTCCAATGGGTTATCTTGACTGCCACTTTGGGCGCCGGCCCCACGTTGAAAGCCACTCTCCTTCCTAACACCTAGTAAACCTTTAAACATCATGCAAGACTTAATAACAACACACGTATAAGTACACTGCAAGGCATAAACCTTCTTGCATCAAAATAGAATCATAACATCAATTGTTATCCAACACTTTTAACATTGCAATACTTCATCCTTTTATAGATTTCTAGTCTCTCCTTACGACAAAACAGTACAATAAGGTCACAAGAGGTTTGATATCTCATCCTGAGATTATTACTTTACAAGACACAACATTCAACCGTGACAGAACCTCATTATACTACATACTTTGTTTGATACACATAAACGCTATTATGTCGTAATTACAAAAACAACAATACACAAGTTGCGAATACTTAACAACGACAACTTAGCCTCTGGAATACAAGTTTGAACAACCACAATACGACTCATTACAACACTCAATCAATTCAATTCAAATTCAAGAGATGAAATACTACAATTCTTTCTCAGTTTAATGCAAACAACTTCAGAAATAACATCAACATTTAATTACAACAATTAAATTAATATCTTGCAACTATATCTCTAACTAATCTTTCTTTCAAATTTGTCTAATTAACTTTATTCTATCAAGGATGAAATGAATAATAACGCTAGGAGAGATATCTTACGGCTGAACGGTAATTACACGAGGAGAGTTCAATCACGAAATGTTTGTTATCCTTCATACGGTCTTGCAGACATTCTAGTGAGCTCAACCAAATAGATTCTTTTATGATGATTTGAAGATGTCTCTGAAACTGATCTTATCCATGGTGATTTAATTCCTCAAGAGGAATGACCGTAAATGCGCCCTATGCGAACAGCTTGGGATATTTTACTACTGAGATGTAAAATTGCTATTGACTGTTTTACCACTAACATGAATGATATGCATCCGTTCTGACGACTTCTGACTATGATCACTAAACTTGCAAACTTACTGCGTTGACGGTATCCACGTAAATCGTTTGCTCATTTTCTAACAAATAGCAATACTCACAAAAGACGGTGACAATCTGGAGTTGGCTTCTAACAATTTCCAAACCAAAAGATTCTTTCTACAGTTGTGCAGACTTCCAACATAACGGTAAGATGAACATTTCAAATTTTAATGATTGGACAGAAGGTTACATGTCTTTACTTGCAACTAGGATCTCAAAAAGCTAACCAAATTCGCTGTTTTATACTGAGTTGATCTCCTTACTGCTCTGGACACGATACAGAATGCTACAAACCCCGTTCCACTAAACTCAATCTAGAAAAAAACGCTATGTTACAGCAATGGTTTCGATAGATCTTTGTTCACTAAATACATTGCTATAGAACAAGGGTGAATGTTTCATAAACTGAATATATACATATATAGAGCCAAATGTAATGCGCCAGTCGACTGTCTATGGGAATTTGCACACTGGTATTCTTTAGTTATCAGAAGCAATTGCTCTACAGCTAATGGTTTGAGAAAGATAATCATAGGCTACTCTACTATACGCCTATCTCAAAAATCAGACGACCTTCAAAAAGTGGCTGCTAACACCAACAATCAACCAAGACCGTGGCCTCCCTGAGCATAACAACTTCTTCTGGCAGTGGGGAAAGAATATGGATAAGTGCCAACTATTTAACTCTAATATGCTCTTCCGTAAAGGTAGCGGCTTAGGGTTTAGACTGACTGAGAGATGAATACTCCATCCTCTCGACCCTAAGGACAGCAAACCAACAACTTAAAGACCTTTCTGCCCCTGACAAATATGCGCCCAACCCATTCAGCTGGGAAACAAGGGACGAGCGCAGTGTTTTTTATCCAACAGACAAACCTTCAACCATCGAAACTGAATGGGTTTCAACGACTCCAGCTAATGCATAGGTTAGTCATCGGTACAAGCATAATTCCTAGCAAATGGCGAAAGAAAAGGCTTCGAGGCTCTCATTCACAACGAATGATAGTTAGGCAACGGACATCGAGTAATGCTAGGTTAACGGTTTAAGCAGAGAATTCAAAATTTTCTTCCATTCAAAACGAATGATAATAATGCAGTGGTCCACCTATTATGCCCGGTCCACAAAAGAGATAAAACACAACATATATATGGAACAACGAAACAACAAGGCTTCTAAGGATTTCAACCAGATCGAACAACAGGACAATAGCAGCGAACTGCCAATTATCCACGAAGCAACAAGTTAAAGTCGCTTGCATCACATTGTGGCACTTCCCATATAATTTAGATTTAATGTATATCTAGTCTCCAGCTGTAGCGTTTGAATTGGAAACCCTTGTTGCCATGCGTTCAAATGATTCTTTTCAGCCATTCTTTCTGCGTGGAAGGTATAACTCCCTGTAGTTGCTGTTATGGGGAGGTTGCAGTATGTAGCGCTTCTTATCATTATCGCACCATTTGTAAATAGTACTAAGGGATACAAACAGAATATACTAAACCCCAAGTAAAAATCGATGTCAGGTCTCTGGACAGATAGAATTTCCATTGACGGATGTGGGGGCAAGCACACAGCCCATGAAGATCATTGGATACAAAGGACATACAGTGAGTTTCCAGGCAAGTTTCCAGAGAAAGAACATTAAAACATTGATCTGATCCTACAGGGACGACTAGCTGTAGCCAACAGTGATTTACGGCGATGTGTCCTTTACATCTACAATCCTACCAAGATTACGCCGGTCTGAGAGAGAGGGTGAGCTACAGAAAACACATCATGGCATCTACGAATTAGAACCCTCATACGGACGATCTCCCTTAAATGTAACCTGGAAAAATAGTTCTAATCTGTGGGAGGACGGTGGGAGCATGGTAAGACAATTCTGTTTATTACAGACCCAAGGTTTTCATCTAAACCCGTCTACAGAGAATACACATTTGCAGAAATGACAGAAAGTTTCGGCAGAAACCATTGAACCAAAACCATTTCATAAATCAGACAAAGACGCAAACAATCAACATGCTCAGATTTAGAGAAAATAAACAGCGAAAGAAGGCAAGTATTCCAAGGAACCTGGTTTCGCAATCAACTCGACGAATCTGCTCCAATCGTTGCAGTTCCAAGCTGCTTCTTTCCTTTCACCTGTGATGCCGTCCTTGATGCACCTACAGCTCTTTTATAACTCAGCCTCTCTCCTCTCCAAGGGCTTGGCACGCGATTCCATGCACAACTCATTTAAAGAATATGTATTTTTATTTAATTTAAAGATCCCAATTATTAGATATTTTATTTTATTATTATTTTTCTTTATAGCCGACCCAAAATATTGTTATAAATAGAATAGTACTATTTCAACAATATATAATTTTGTACTATACTTTAATTTATCTTATTAATCAAGTTGTGAATCACAATTTACAAGCGTGATTATATCTATTTATTTATTTAAATATTTATTATAAATAATATTATATCGAATAATACAAACTTCTTACAACTTTATTTAACAACAACACTTCTACTAAAATAATAATTTATTTATAGCTAAAATCGACAACTAACGACATTATACTTTCTGTAATATGATTCTAATTAAAGCACAATGACACCTTACACATTCAGACACTTTCTAACCTAGTTAGACTCCAAGGTGCAATATTACTTGTCCGCAAATCATGATCGAACGACAGACAATGACCAAGAGGATAACTGACAACCAGACCACACTGACATGGGACCTCACGTTAACTCCAACAACTAATCCATTGGCGAAGGCATGCTCAGACCTGTAATCAGGTGGAGTCGATGCCTAGTACCTGCATTCCTGCAACAACGCACGGTTAAGCATTCAAGATATATATCCACATACAGTCCTATAGTGAATGGAAATCGCAGTGGTGTAGGGTACTCGAAAACGAGTAATACAACACTGTTCCATTCATGTTTATGTATAAACAATTAACTACGTTGAACAAGGTATCTGATATTAATCAACAGCATAAAACATTCAATCCAATATCGCAATTAACATCAAAACATCTGTAACATCTAGTTCATTTATCAAATTCTAAAACATAAAATGATAAAATCCAACATCAACAACTGTTATCATAACAATCAGATTCACAATGAAGTAACAAGATAACAAGAGATTCATCATCTACGGTCTAGGACACTATAAAGTTTAAGCAAACATCAATCTGATGGACGACGAGATGAGGGGCACTACAGTTTATCTGTGAACATAGATCATATCGAGCGAACCACATATATCTATGTCTCTTGTATGTTGTGTTTTTATGTTCTATTTTTTCATTCATTTTGATTATTTGATTGCTTTACGATCCTATTCTTAACACTCTCTACTCAATCTCTTGCTCTCTCTAACTCTATCTCCTCATCTAAAAAGGTGCATATGATGCTACTTGTTCCAACACTACCTCTTCTATTTGAAAGTATGGAGGCCTTTAATCTTCCTACTCATCATCACCTAATGATATAATGGTGGTCTCTTCCTAGACATGGGGCTACTCTAGAGTGAAAGAAGATGGAAGGGTGGCATGATTCTTCTCATATAACTTATCGCACTTATCATCCATGGTATTTTACCTAATCTAAAACATGAGCATGTTATAGCGCACTCATGTTATAATGTTCTCATGTTATAGCAGACTCACGTTATAATGTGCTCACGTTTTGATTATTTTGGGAAATTCCAATCCTAAGATTTGGATTTGCCTTAGGCATCCAACCCAAAGGGTTGTGAAGATGAAAAAGAGTGGAAGAAAAAATAAACATGAAACAACTCAACATAAAAAAGATTTTATACATTCACAAGCTTCCAATCTCCCTCACTCCTTGATAAGGTTGAGGAGAAGTGCACCCAAGCTCTCCTAGCTTTACCCAAACAAAGTGATTGGACATAATTTTGGCATAATCTAGGTAAGAGGATATGAAATGAGGAAGGATTTTGGAATAACAATTCTACTTCAAACTTGGATGTGAAAATAGGTTGTGGAGGCTTGTATTTATAGGCAAATTGGAGGGGAAATGGGATCAATGGCTAGGATTGAAAGATGAGATCTAATGGTGGAGATGAGAGGATGTGATGGAGGGCTTAGATTTCATCAACAATATTGGAGGGTTGAGATTAAAAGTGAATTTTAAATTTATCTTGGGAAGGCTTAGCATTAATTATGATTAAGACACATGAGGAAAATTTAAAAAAATTCCTTGGGAGGTGTTGGAATTAAAAATTAGGTTATGGGTAGAAGAGATGATATGTGATCACATGTGTACATTTGGCAAACACATGTGTGAGCTCTTTGCATTAAAAAGAGCTCTAACATGAAAGAGAAAGATGAGGTGGAAGGGTCATGTGACTCTTTGGAATAGAAGATAGTTTTTATTTGAGGGGTGTAGGAGAAGGTGTTAAATCTAGGGTTTGACCACGTTAATCAAATGATTAACTTAATTAATGTGGTTGTAGATAATTAGTGAGTGGGATAATGATGGGTTAAAATTAATTAAATAAGGGTTTATTTAATTAATTTAGGTCTAGGGGTCATGTAGGCTAGGGTAGATAATTAAATAATTAGTATTTATCTAATTAGACTAGGTTTAGGCTATAGGATAGGGTAGATTAATTAAATAAGCATGATTTATTTAATTAATCAGGATTAGGAAGGTGGAGAAATTAACTAAATAAATATTAGAAATATTTATTTAATTAATGAGGAATGAAGTTGTAAGGTATAGTGATGAATTAATTAAAGTAATTCATTACTAAGGATGAATTTGGGGTAAATGGCTAAGGGTAGATGGTTAGGGATGGTTTAGGGTTAATTAATTATATAATTATGATTTTTATTTAATTAATTGGTGAGGGGGTTAAGTTGGTGATGCAAGGATACAGGAAAATGGTTAACGGGGTTGAGACATTTCAGGTGTCTACATTTTCAATGTTGCAAATATAAGTAATCAGTGTTGTCATTGATGTCAATAAGCTTGTGTTGTCACTGGTATCAACTGTGTCAAGAGTATGAGTTAAGAAATAATACAAGAGTATGAGGTTGGTAGAGCAAAGATAAGGTATGAGTTTGGTTGAGTAGAGATGAGGTTGTTGAACAGTTAGTATTGAGTGGATATTGTCTCTGATGATAAGGATAGTTTAGCAGAGTTATAGTATGAGCTAATGATGAACAAAGATGAAGTTGATTGCAGTGGTATGAGCTATCTGGTTGAGTTGCTTTGCTAAAGGAGGTTTGGTTGCTTTGAAGATATGCTAAAGATGTTAGGAATATGCTTCTGATGGTTGGTATCCAAGTGTTTTTGATTAATAAAAGAAATAATGTGTTGAAGAGATTGTCTGGCTTAACAGAGTAGTGTTATGGTCTTGCTCTGTATTTCTTCTATGTTAAAGATCTATCTTTGTAGTTTGGATATGTTGATCAAGGATGTTCAAAGATGTTATATTCCAAGTTTTGTGCTCTGATTCATTGTGCAGAGGAAGTTGTGTTCACCAATGTGTGGACTGTGTTTCTAAGTGATGCAGAGGTGTCTGGGAGAAATCTTTGTGCTCTACATTTCTCCACAAAGAGGTTTTAAGTCTTGTGATTCTGGAATTGTGATTATAAGGTTCATATCTTTCTTTTGTTGAAGTTGTTCATGGTTTGGTGCTCCACAAGTTGGTTTCTTGAGTAGAAATGTGTGAATGAGTTGGTTGAGTGCTCCGGTGTGAAGTTTCTTCAGTTGAAAGTTGTTGCAGACAAGTTTATTAGTTTTTAGGTTGGTTCAAGATGTTTGTGGAAGATTCTCAAGTGTGTTCAAGTATTGTGTGTGGTCCGATAGCCATATCTTTCCTTGAGGAAGTGTGTACTTAAAAATTTCATCATATTACACAGGTGTGGCCGACCTTGTGTGTTTGCACTAATTGTGGAGCTACTTTGATGATTGTGAAAGCATGGTGAAGTGTGTATCAGTGATAAATTTAAGAAACCACTCCTCAAAAATGAAATAAAATCCTATGAATCTTCCTTTTTTTGGAAAAAAAATTAATTTCTATTAGCGAATCTTTCCTTTTTTTGAAAAAAATATTTAATTTTATTGGCGAATTTTCTAAATCACTAGAAATTTGTAGAAAATCTTGGCGAATCTTGAAAGAAAATAGGAAATGCATTAATTACCATAGTGAATCCTTTCTAAAAATTAAATTAAATTCCTATAGAAAAGTAAAGGCCTAAAGGTGGCAGTGATCAACTAGTTTAAGGTGTAGTTCTCATGTCTATAATTCCTTAATATTTTAAATCAAACCTTGAATATTTTGAATTGGCCCTAAATTATTTTTCACCACCATTGATTTTATTTATAATCTAATGGTTCGGATTCTATTCTGTGGACCAAAATGTACCCGCAGAGCTCCAATGCCCATGGGGCCCAAAATTGCATTCGGGACATTGATCTTAATGGAGATCAATGACCCAAATGTAATTTGGGGCCCCATGGGCATTAGAGCTCTATGGGTACATTTTGGCCCATGGAATTTAACCCTAACCATTAGATTATAAATTGAGATCAACGGCCCAACTACAATTTCGGGCTCGATGGGCATTGAAGCTCCATGGGTACACTTTAAGCCATGGAATACAACCACAATTGTCAGATTATAAATAAAATCAATGATGGTGATTAAAAATTGGTGATATGGCCCTAAAGTAACCAATAATTATATAATATTATTGGCAAATTAATTTTATTTTTTGCTAAAACTTATAAAATTTAGGCGAATCTGATCTAATTAGGTATCAAATATTGTGGTGAATGTTTGAGTTTAAAATTTTAATAAAATAAATATTCTGGCGATTTAACTAGGAGTAAAATAAAATTTTAGAAAAATGTGGCGATTCAAGTCACCTTATAGCTTGTACTATTAGCCAAAATTAGAATCCCTAATTTCAACTATTAGCCAATTAGCGAATATTAGCCACTAAAAAAATCACTGATGTGTATGTGTGGATTTGGGTCCAAGCTAAGGTGTGTTGTGGTCTGCACTCATTCCTTTCAACCGCGGGAATGTTTTGGCATCGACCTAATTTGCATTTGCAAAGCTAAGGTGTGTTTCCGACCTTGGAGAATGTTTTCAAGGTTGAAGATGGTATAAATGATGTGTGTGTGTGCATAATGAATGTGATGTGAATGACAGTAAGATGAATGTATGGTTCACTACAAGCCTTCATGTGCTCGACTACTAGATGTAGCGAGCAGGTGTCTACTACCTTTTAGTGATGTTACAGAGGTGATGTTTGTGTTGTGGTGAATATTGAGCTTCATTGGAACTGTACTTCATGCAAATGTTAGGTGCAATTATAATAGTTCAACCCTGGTAGTGAGCCACCTCTTCTATCTCTTTCATTCTGGATAGTGAGTCCTTGGGTAGTGAGTCCTTTGGGTAGTGAGCCCTTTGGATAGTGAGCCCTTTTGGTAGTGGGCCTTTCTTCTGGGCAGTGAGCCCTCTGGTAGTGAGCCTTTGTAATTCGGTGTTGTTACTACTTTATATTGTAAGCTAATCCTCACTGAGGTTTTTCCCTTCGTGGGTTTTCCATGTAAAATTTGGTGTTGTCTTGTGTTTGATACTACTATGTTTCAGTTTCTATTATTTTCTTTTCATGCTTAATTATCATAACAAGTTTAAGGGATAATTGGATTAATGTGGATCTAAATATGTTTTAGGGTTTTGAAATTATAAGTTACAACTAATTCACCCCCCTCTCAGTTGTCCTATGTATTCAACAATTTTTTCCCTCTTTGACATGGTGTCATGACCGAGTAGGGAATGGCGTTAGGTCAAAGAACTTTTTCCCAGCTAACGAGGAGTGGAAATGGATGAGGGATGCCCCCTTGAGAGGTCAAGTGAATTTTTTTTTCAGGTGAACTCTCGAAAAGGAGGGAATGGTGGTGAAAAAGGGATTTAGGATAGAAAACAGGGTTGATAGAAGAAGAAACGGAGGAAAAAGACTAAGATTTGTGGCTTGGGGAGAAAAAATGGTGAATTAGGGTTGTCATGGCACCTATAGATAGGTAAAAGTGGGCCCAACATGCCACATTTGTAAACCTTAGCTAACTAGATTAGAGAGAGACTTTGATAGAAATGGTGCAACCTAGCTTTCCATGACACAAGCACCGATTTGAGTGCATACGGGAGTACCAGCAGATGTTGGAGGCTAGACCACGGGTATATCACCTAACCCTAGTTTGTGTTTTTTTAGGTTTTAGGTCAATTAGGGGGTCGAGAAAGGGTAGGTTAGTAGTTTAGAACAATCGTACAACCACATAGCGCAATCAAGGGGGGTTGTTTAGCACCATTGGGTAGTTTAGCATGAAAAGACTAGGGGCTAAAAGAGCTAGTTTGTTAGTAGATTAGTGCTATCAGTTGGTTTACAACTAGGAATATCAGGGGGTTCGGTTGTTTAGCACCAAACACCGAGTTTAGCGCAATTAGGTGGATTAGTGCATAGGGTAGACAAATTAGTGCTATTAGCTAGTTTAGTGCCAATTTTGAGGGTTTAAGGAAGATTAGCACCTTTAGTTGGGGTTTTAGTGCTATTAGGTGGGTTAGTGCCATAGGGTTGGGGAATAACATTATCTGGTGGATTAGTGCTATTAGACAGTGGATTAGTGTCATTGGTTGGAATAGTGCCTTTGTCATAGGGATTAGCATCTTTGTCTAGTTTAACACTATTGGGTAATGGTTTTACACCTAAGCGTTGTTTTGTAGAAAAAGGGGGTTAACTTATGTTGTTGAACGTAGGTTGAGCGGATTGAGATTTAGTCATGGGAGCGATGGGTTCCATTAGCTGTGGTGCTGAGAGATAAACTGATGCCAATGGAGTAGCTTCACTTGCATGGGCTTGGATTGCATTATGTATCAAATATGCCCCGGTTGACGGTGCATAGGGCTATGATGATAGCCTTAGTAGAGAGATGGTGGAGTGAGACATGCACATTCCTATTGTTGATGGGTGAGATGATGATTACCCTAGAGGACGTCTGGAGGATCCTTAGGATCCCTATAGTGGGTGAGCGAGTTATGTATGATACTTCTCTTGAGGTAGCAACATTGGATCAGGCTTTCCCACCAGGGTAGTTGGTGTATACCCAGGATTGACGGGAGATGTGGTATGCTCCCACTCGTGTGAGAGGGGTGATCCATTATGTATTATATCTATGTGGGCTGGTCAAGGGGATTTTGATTCCAGATCAACACTCGTGGGGGTTTCTGATTGGCTAGGGGAAAGTGATTGAGGTGATGGTGACATAGGAGACTATATATGCTTGGGGGCCTTGCCTACTAGCCCAACTATACCATGAGATGCACCTGGTCATATATACGGATGGAGAGAGCCTTAATTGTGAGGTGACATTACTTCATGTATGAGCATGGGAGCATATAGCTATCGCAAGGACCATATGTCTACATGTTAGGCCATAGCTCGAGCCATGGGTGATGGCATATAGGGGTACTCTCTAGCATCAGCAGTTGGGGAATATGAGGTTCTGGAGGTGATGGCTAGATGAGGTGGTGACAATGGTGTCGTAGCCGCATATAGGTTGTTAGGATTGGATCGATGATGATGTCCATATGCCATTCACATGACAGCCTCAATACCTCTTAGGGAGGTCTGATCACATTATTTATCACTACATTCCTTCTCATGTGCTATGATAGTTTGGTACATAACAGGACCTTCTGTAGATCACTATTATTTTTGCACGAGTGTGGGTGGATACACCGATGTGGCTTCTTGAGCTAGATCCACAACTGGCACTACTAGATTGGGCATCATTACAACAAGTGATGTAGGACTGGGGAGTATGGTGGTATATGCAGGGACTACTCCAGCTTATGATGCGTGGTGGGCATAGATGAGACCTATGTGGCTGGTGCTTCCAGATGTTGATCCAGATGTAGAGGAGGAGATCATAGAGTAGGAGGTAGAGGAGGAGGAGGAGGGGGATGGAGAGAGGAGCTCAATGGCATAGATGATGGGGGAGGTGGAGGAGATGATGGGGGAGATGGGAGAGATGGGAGGGACAGAGGCATTTAGGTTTTGGCAAAGGCGGCGATGGGGAAGGTGGGTTCATCAAGTGTAGGGCCTTCCAATACAACTCTTGTTCCTTCTACATCTGGTCGACACAGATTTTTGCAAAGTAGGGGGATGAGGAGGAGGATATGGATACACTAAGGGTTCAAGGGGTGAGCTTAGAGGACTAGGTGGTACAACAATAGCAGGAGTTAGACACCGTGCATACGGAGTGAGATAGCACTTGTACTAAGTTGCAGAGGCTACATGGCCTACTGGATGGAGGGGCTAGTGGGGATGGCAATGGAGGACAACATGTCTAGATATTACGGGCATAGATTGGGTAGCTGCAGAGCTAGTTGTAGGCACAAATTGCACAAGTTACTTCAGAGCAGGATTTTGAGAGAGTGCAAAGGCAGGGTGTCGAGATTAGACTGCAAAGAGTGGAGGCACAAGTTACCTAGCTACAACAATAGTTTACCTAGATGCAGGGGCTGATTGATGGGACCAGCATGGCGCAGATGTGGTAGGACTATGTTGTACCCAATTAAAATTTTTTGCTTCTTTAAGGCATTTTGAACAAGTCTAGAAATTTTTTTGTCAAAACGTCAAAAAAAGCAAAATTTCTAAAAATAGACGTCAAATTAGGTTTTCTGGGTTTCTTGAGATATGGATGTTGGCAAAACTTTCTAAAAATAGAATCTCTGATTCAGGTGTCGCACTTGATTCTCATTGGTCGATTTTGCTTCACAATTAGCGCGGTCTAGACGGAATCTTCAAAAGGTCAAGTTTTCTCTACTGGGTCATTTTTGCTTTTTCAGAAGGTGAAGCAAGAGCTCAGAAGTCATCAATAGAGAAATTTCATCTACCAGAGCTCGTCGATGAGTTTTCAACGTTGTTCCAACAACGCAGAATCGACCAATAGTCGTCAACTCAATGATGCACGCAAAACGATGCAAGATGGATCCAAGGTGGAATGAAAGGTTGGAAAATTAGAAATTTAACTAAGTGCTGAGAATCTAGGTGCCCCAGGTGACTTGGGGTGCCCAACCTTTCCTGTGTTAGATTTTTTTTTCATGTTTTTCAAGAAACGTCGAAAACGCTTCCGTCAACTCTTTCCCAGTTGGTCAAACTTGTTCAAATTTGGTCAAACATTAGTCAAAGATGGGATTTCATCATAGATATGTTCAAGCTACTCAAATCATCTTCCATCCCATCTCGACAGTCATCCAGACAACTAGAATTGAAGATCAAATAGGGGTTGTGGGCATAGAAAATGAGAAATGGTACAAAATTTGAGTTTTTCAGAAAATCTTCTAAGGCATGGCAAGATAGGCGCCCCAGGTGACTTGGGGTGCCCAAAATCTTCAGAGTTAGTTTATTTTTGAATTTTTTCTTGAAAAACATGAATCTCCTTCCGTCAACCTGGTTTAGTTCAGAGTTGATCAGTTTGATGCATTTCCTAAGGCAGATGGAGAGTACAGTCAGCTTAGTTTTCATTAGGCCTGCATATCTGCCAAATCATTAGACTTAGTTTTATCCCAGTTGACAAAAATCAATAGCCAAACAGGGGTCATTAGCCACTGGAATGCACACGCAAATCGAGAAATTGAAGAAGTTACAATTTTTAGAAAAATGGCTAAGTCTGGTGAAACTAGGTGCCCCAGGTGACTTGGGACACCCAACTTGCTTAATGTTAGAATTTTTCCTATGTCTACAGTATTTTTCAATAGTTTTATTCCCAATCTTTGCCTGTTGGCAGTTTTTAGGAGGTCAAACTTGGTCAAATGATGCCAGATCGTCAGTCGAAGGCCGGAAGTAGAATCTCAGTTGATAGGTCTCCAAAATGTCAGGATCAGTCAACTTTTTCAATCAACAGTGACATTTCTCCACCTTGTTGAAGTCAAAGACATGCCATATTTAAGTCAAAATGAGTGTTGAAGTGCCGAAAATGAAGAAAAATTGGCTAACACTTCTATCAACTCGCGTGTTCGATGACATTATCAAAAGAAGATATTTTTTGTCATCTCACACAAGAAGCCATAGGCAGCTACAAAATAGGGATTCCTTCTATTCGAAGACATCCACTTGGATTTGTGCTTTAAAAGTTGCTTTCTTCATGGATGAGGTCCAAGTTTTATTCACACAAATAAAGCTACTTTTTCACCCTAAAGATCTATAAAGACAAGCATTTGGCTTCTTTATTTCATTATCTTTTGTAGGTTGCATCCAGAGGAAAGATTTTTATTTTTCTTTCAACGAAGATTCAAAGACCCAAACGAAGTGTTTTTTCAACATTCTTCATAGTTTTGGGTTGAGGAAGCAGGGAGGCTCGCTTTTTCAGGGTCCTTGTTTCAAGGGGTCATTTTTCAGAGATTTGACCAAACCCTTTTCAATTTTTGTCGAGATGGGTCCATCTAGAATATCATCCTCTTGAAGATTGGAGTTTTTTTTTCAGGAATCTACTTTTTTCCTGCTTTTTCAGGAAAATCTCTGCTTTTTCAGAATCTAACGATCTGGGTTGCTTCGAAACGGAATTGCCTACAAAACCCATATGCCAGCTTTTTTGCTCACACTCTGCTTTTTTTTTAATTAGCAAGTAATTTTCAACCATTTGTCCAAGATTTTTCCAACACATGCATGTTCACAGTCAATTTTCAAATCTTCCAGTATACAGTACTCTCCTACACAAATCAGGCCCAAAATGGCGTTGGTTCACAATTACTTGAGAACTTGTGAAACAGACTTGCACAAAGTACTTCTAATAATCAATTTACATTCCTTGGAGGATGCAGGAAATAATGCTATCAAGAATCTAGGACACTCCGGTTTGCTTGCAGCAGCATCCTTTCCCATCACAGTGCAAAGTATCGAGTTTGTAATTGCTTGCATGATGCATAGTGTTTTACAATACCTATCTAGAGAGAAAATTTAACTGTTTCACTTGAAGAATGCAAGAGGGTTTGGAATAATGATAAAGAAAAATATCGAAAAAAGATTGGTCAGAGGTGGTTAAAAGAGAAGCAAAACGTTATGCCAAAGAATATTGGATGTGGAGAATTCAAGGAGGAACACGCAATAATGATTACTCTGCTAAGCCGGATCATGGGTCAAGCAGATGCAAACAAGTTTCATCCTTGGATGTTTTACATCATGTCCCAGATTGTTGATGGAACTGAATTCTATGACTGGTCGGCACTCATCAGTGATAGTCTCCACCAAAAAATAATTGATTTTCAAAGGGCTCATGAATTCCACATGATATCATACCTTGTGTATTTGATGACTTTCGAAGGTCAATACAGAGGTTTGAATGTTGTTGGAACTCTGGGTATTCAGCATGTGTATCATCACTTCCCAGAGTTAGAAATTTCCCAAGCTGAACGACATTACAGGTAGGTGAATGATGCATTCCTGATGCATGTAGTGTGAGATATGGATAATGAGTTACATATATAGTTTTCAGTAGATGCTAGAATAGCAACGATAGAATGGGCTGATTGGTTTATCTAGTTTCTCACTTTTTCCTACATCAGAGTATATGGCTTCTCAGGAGAGCCGTCCATGTTACCGAGATATCCTACAGATGAAATAGCATTTATGGAACTTTTGAGGCAAGCCTATGAAGTTCATACATTTTTGTGTAGTAGACGCAAGGCAGCTTTCAATTTTCCACTTGGGATGAGTATTTACATATCTAGATCTGGAGCAGATGCCAAGGCAATCGGTAATGAATCATCGAGATATGGTCTCAAGTTTTTCAATAGCAAGTCTCCATATGATCCTCGTGGTATTTTTGCATCACATCTTGGTCAAAATTGTACACACAAGTTTGCGGTTGAAGACTTCTGAGCTAATTGTGCCGATGAGTTTGAAGTGCGAGAACGCAGTTACAACAAGTTCACTCTTCAGAAGATGTCTGATATCCTATCAGAAGATATAGAAGGTTTGTTAGAGAGTGGTGAATTTCTACTTCCCATGTATTTCATGGACCAGATTGAGCAACAACCGATGCCACCTATTAATTGGTCCATAAAAGAGAACACTTCCATTGAGGAATGATCGAGTCGAGTGGTTAAGAATAGTTTGATATTCTTGAAGAATAAGCGGAAGGATGATATTCTGTTAGCAGAGCCACCAGTTGTGCAACCATCAGAGCCTTCCACTTCCGAGCCAAAATGAAGGGTTAAAGCTATGAGTGTTCTTCCAGAGGGAACAAAAATGGCTAACTTAAAGAGGAAAAAGGATGAGTCTCCAACTCATGTCCAACAAGAACAACTAACAATTGAAATAGAAGTTCTTGTTGAACCAACACTGCATATTCAAGCATTACCTCCAAATCATGTCTCTCCACCTCCTTCACTGATCACTTCCCCTATCACATAGATTCAGAGCTAGATTCACCAGTTCATAACTTTGATGCACACATTGATTCATCAGGAGCTGATGAGGTTAGAATCGAGTTTCAAAGAGATGAAGGCTCAACTTGGCTTGAAAACATTCTAGGAAGGAAGAGGAGAAAACCCTTATATCAACTAGATTTAACAGAGCTTAAAAGAGTCTACCAAGACACACTAGACAAGAAGTTGAAGAAGCAGGTTCACATTGAAAAGAATGCGGATGGAGAAATAATCCTTGAAACTGCAACACTGCCAGAAGATAGAAGTGTTGATGATGTCGAGGTTGATGACTTCATGGTTGTCAAAGCTCACCTTGGTAGAAGCACCCACCATACAGATGTAAATCTCTTCGAGGTTGCAGCATATAATTTGAAGGAAAGGGTGTTGAAAGATGGAGAAGACAAGGCAGCTCTCAAAGGTGAATTTAGGTAGTTGCGGCAATACATTTCCAACCTTTTCCATGGCACATCATAGGCTGATTTACTTCTTCCACTAAATCTGGAATCACCAGCCGATCAACGACATTTTAGTCAATTGGTTCTCTATGGGAGGCACATGAATAGGTGGGTGGAAGAATTTGTGACCAAAGGAAGAGTTGTACTCTTAGAGTTTTATCAATTAAAGTACAACGCTCATGATTTATGCCAAGGCATCCAGGGATTACAAGAGACCATTGAAGAAAAGAAACTGGTGTTTGAGATCATTATCTCTGACTTGAAAATTGCACTTGATTCTGTTGATTCAGCTGATGATAAGAAGATAGTTTCTATTTGGAAGGCGCAATACCTTTTCACAGTAAAAACTTATGACAGTATAATTTCAGAGTTGACAGAATGGAAAGAAAAGGTAGTCAACGTCCTCAAGTTCATCAGATCTTTTGTTTCTCAGATCCCGTGTTCATATGAAAGAGAAGATGGTACCCTATATGACCTCAGGGAAGTGCAAATAGAGTTCCAGACTCTCATCTGCAACAATTTTAGTGATGACATCAATTCTTACAAGATGAGTCGTTTTGCCACAATGACAGTGAAGTTCGATAAGGCTATGGGTGAAGTTCATGAATTTCTTCAGATGGTTGCCAACGGTGAAGAAATGTTAGAGAATCAGACTATCATTCTAGAGAGTATCAATTTTCCTGGTAGAGATGCAATCACTCACTTTTTAGAAGATATTGTTTCCCAGAATATCAACGGATGACATCACCAAAAAGAAAGAATGTTGATGAGGATGCATTTCTAAAGAAAGATGCTTTTTGTTTTAAAGCATTTGCTTTCATCCTAAACTCATCCATTCCATATTTAGAAAGAAATCACTTTGTGATAGTTGGAATCTTCTTTGCTTTAAAGCAGATTGCTTTAAAGCATTTGTTTATTGTATCTTTGTCTTAGAATAGTAATAAAGCTTGCAAGTTGACAAGTTAGGGTTAATCAAGGAGATTTTAGGGTTCCCTACTCCTTTGATTTTAGTATAAATAAGGGCATCCTTGCCCATTGTATGTAATGGTAATTGTGATAGCAAATTTGTTGTGCCTATTCTAGCCTACAAATCTTGATATTCCAAGTGTCTGTTCACTCTGTGTATCTGTTCTCTAGTGTTTGATCGCCTGTTGTATGCCTGCCTTTTGCTATAGTATTGTTGTCCTGGAGTTGTACCAACTTTGTGATATTGAATAGAAGTCTTATGCCTATTTTGCTCGGATATTCTATCTTGATTCATCAAGTTTTCATCGTCAGATGTGTATCTTTTGTATCTTTCATTTCAGCTTTCATCATTAAAGTACTATAAGTCTTGTGGTGTAAATCTAGGAGAAAATTGCTTAACTTTTTGTTAAAACAATCATTCCTTGTCCACTTTTAATTTCCTTTTCTCTGAATTTACTTAGGAGATTAAAAGCGTTGTTAGTCTATGCTTAGTTGTAGTAGAAGTTTTAATAAAAGAAAAAACCTCTTCTGTAGCATTTAGAGTTTTATAACCTTGTGCTCGCAGCTGAGAATCAAAAAGAAGATAGGTGAAGTTTCATTTAATTTATCTTTTCAGCAAACATCAACAAAAAGGGAACTCCCCCTTCCAATAGGAGAGCAGTTTATCTATGCATAGCTATCTATTTCCAACTTGCATTCCAGAGGTGCAAATTGAAACGTCAACAGTTTTCTAGCACCCACTGTGGGGCATGAGGCATAAAAATTCAAGCAAGCTTAATCTTATGTCACGGGAATGACTCTCTGGCGTCCTTCTACTCCAATTCAACAATCAAATCTTGTACGAGTGGAAGGAGAGCAAACAGACATCATTAGCAACGAGAGAAGTTTCATATTTGCGCAAAAGGAAAGTCCTGATTAGTGGAGAAACACAGCTGCTATTCTTGATGAAGAAGAACACAAAGTGGATCTTGTCGTAGGAAGACCAGTATTACCACCTCCCACGTGGGAGTAGATAATCCTGGCTCACATGGTTTATTCAAGAAGGGGAAAAGGTAGTGCGACGGATCCTTTCTTCCAAGATCTTGATCCTATAGAAGTTGAAGAGGCATCCAACATAGTTCTTGAAGTTCAAACAGTTCCTGAAGTCAAGCAGGAAGAACCACAAGAAGACCTAGTAATTCAGCCTAGAGCAATGGGTGATGCAAATAACAACAATCACAATGATGCAAATCATAGGCGACCACCACCATTGCCTTGGGGTAATAACATTGGACCTTTAGCCCTGCAAGCACATCATGAGTTACCATATGGGTCAAGGAAGCACTTTCCCCGGTTCCATGATGATGGAACTTAACATCCCGATGAACACATCTCTACATTCACAATAGCTTGCATCATTTTGCAAAAATCACATGAAGATGTTGTTGTGCGTCTCTTTGTTGAGACTCTTGTGGGAAATGCTGCCGACTGGTTTAATCATCTAGAACCAGGTATCATTACAAGTTGGGCAACCATGAGCGAGAAATTCTTGGCAAGGTTCAAGCCTACCAAAGACGGTCACAGATTGTTTGCCCAACTCTCAAATTCAAAGATGGAAAACAATGAACCAATGAGGGATTTTGTGGCAAGGTTTAATCTCCTGGTTACACGTCTTTCTCATACTCTTAATCCATCTCCGCAAATTTTGTTGAGTAGTTTCATTAACACTCTTCCTTCTGAGATAGCCTTCTTTCTGAGATCGGCTAATGAAATAGAATTGTCCAATGCACAAGAAAATGCCATCAAGTTAGAGGATGACATGATTACCTCTAGCAAGATGAAGATGGATTCAATCAGGCCTCTTGTTCAGAGTCCTGTAGATCCACTACTACATAAGGTAGCAAATGAAGTGACTATCATGAAGAAACAATTACGTACTTAGGGGCGACCTGCACAACAACCATATCAGTCACCACAGCAACAGTACCAACCACACCAACCATATCAGCCTAAGAGGAATAATTTTTAGCCTTTCAATAATTATAGGCCCAGGTTGCTAGTACCACCACCAAGACAAGCAGTTGATACTGCCCAAAATGCAGTGTTTTGTTCCTTTCATGAGACAGATGCGCATACTGGAGCCACATGTCCTGAAAATTTAAGAATGAATCAAATCATGGGATATGCTGATGTTGCACCCATTTCAAACATTGTTCCTTCCCCAAGTGTGAATGTTGTCTTACCACAGACAGACAACTTTGATGGTGACTCTACTACAGGATACTTCCAGAACGAACCCATTATAATGAAGGAAGAACAAGAGGATTTTTGTCAATATTCTCTTGCAGTGAATCATGAAAATCTGTTGACTCCTGTGTTTACACGTACTCAACATATTAAAGCATAGAAGGAAGGAGAGGATAAGCAAAGATCGAAAGAAAAGGGGAAGGTAGCGGCTTCCACTTCTAATGCCCAGCCATCACATGAAAATGTCAAGGCGACTCAAGATTCGTCTTCAACAAATTTTGATATGGTGGATTCCATGATGAAGACAAAGGTGCAGATTTATCAGTTGGAGTATCTTCAGGACCATCCAAATCAACTGGATAGAATTGTCAAGTATGTCAAGAAAGAGACTATCGCACAACCCACATTGCTTGAATCTTTCGTTCCAGCAAGAGAGAAGCCAAAGCCCTTCTATATCTCTCTGTATATAGGAGGCTATAAATTGAGCAATTGTATCATTGATTCAGGAGCATCAGACAACGTCATGCCTTTGCAGGTGATGAATGCTTTGGGACTCTCGTGCACCAAAACGCATGACAAGTGTTATTCGCTTGAGTCTAAATCAATGTCGTTGGTTGGACAATTGAAGGATGCTCAAGTACAGTTGGCAGCTTGCCCAGAGAAGAAAATAATGATGACTATCTTGGTAGCTGACATTCCAACCAATTACGGGATGCTGTTAAGTAGAAGTTTCTGCAAAGATCTTGGAGGATAAATACAATTGGATTGGTCATCTGCAACCATTCCTTTAAAGAAAGGAAATTTCAAATTGGAACCAGAAACCAAGTCATAGTTCGCGATGGTGAAATCTCAGGACCCTCAAGCACAAGTGCTATATCAAGAAACAGGTCCTGATACATATGTTATGTTGTCTAAGATAACCGAAGAAAATCAAGAAGTTGTTTGTGCAATTGACAAATCAAAAGAAGATCCAAAGATATGGACTTTGCAATTTGACAAAAGTTGTTCGTCTGCTGGTTCAGGAGTAGGAGTCGTAATAATTTCTCCTGGTCGTTTGTATCCATTTGCATACCGCTTGTAGTTTGAATGCACAAATAATACAGCAGAATACGAGGCACTTTTGTTAGGTCTCAAGAATGCAAAGGATATGGGTATTAAATTACTTAGAGTTGAAGGTGATGCAGAACTGATCGTGAAGCAGGTCAGGGGACAATTTCAAGTGAAGAAAGATCGCCTTCAACATTATAGATATAGGGTGTGGAATCCAATCAATTGGTTTGAGGCATTTGACACCTGATACATTCCACGCTCAGATAATAGCAAAGCAGACGCCCTGGCAATATCTGCTTCACTTTTCATGCCTCACTCTAATTTTTGTTAGAATGCATTCTCTATTGAGCTAATATATAGGCCAGCTATCCCTGACAACAAAGATGAATCTAATTCATTCCTCTCATCATTTGAAGGTTGGTTTGAAGAATCTTCTACGAAAACTTCAAGGGATGCAAAAGCAGTAGAAGAGATGGATGCAGGTATTATCCAGTTGAAAGGTAACAAGATTCCTAAGGGTCTTGTATCATTGGAGGATATATTCGACAGACATGATAGATACATCTAAAATCAAAGAAGAATGGATGATAAGACCTCTGCTGAACATTATCAGGTGAACATTGGTTCAGAAGACAATCCTAGGCTTGTTAATATAGGCAAATGTTGTACGGAAGAAGAAAGTGAGAGGTTTGTCTCTCTCTTTAGACAATATTGAGATGTTTTTGTCTGGTCATACGAAGACTTGAAAGTCTTCACACCCGTTGAATTGTCTCATACAATTCCATTGAAACTTGATACAAAGCCCTTCAAGCAGAAACAAAGATATTACAATCTATGGATTCAAGATACAATTTATGCGGAGATCTAGAAGATGGTGGATGCAAAGATGATATTTCCAATTCAACATTCAGCATGGGTGTCCAACATTGTTCCTGTATGCAAGAAAAATGGTAATGTAGACACCCAAAATTGTCCCAAATTTGTCCATGTCTTGCAACACCTTGATAAATACATTATCTTAGACATCATGTAGCATTTTGTTCTAAATCCCACTCTTAATCCCATTTAGCCATTAAGCCAATTAATTAAATAAATTTTATTTATTTAATTAAAATCCCATTCAATCCCATCCTCATCCTACTTAGCTAATTAATTAAATAAATTTTATTTATTTAATTAATTTCACATATGATAATCCCACTTAGCCAATTAATTAAATAAATTTTATTTATTTAATTAATTTCCACATCATATCCTAATCCCACTATCCAATTAATTAAATAAATTTTATTTATTTAATTAATATCCAACTCATATCCCAACTAATTCAAATATTTTATTTGAATTAAGTTCTCACATTTCATTATAAGCCGACTTTCTAATTAATTAAATAAATTTTATTTATTTAATTAATTTATCTTATCATTTAGCCGACATGTGTGCCTCTTTCATTTAAAAAGATAAGTGGTACTATAGCCTTTTATTTAATATCTTTCATATGTAGTACTTTTTTTATGTACACAAGCACACATGAGCCCTATTCTCCCTCCATTTGTCACATGACTACAACTCCCTTGAAGAGTGGGATAACTGAATCAATCCTAGCCGTCCACATCAATCATTTAGCTTTTTAATCTCAACCATCCATTTGAACCAAGCCTTTCCTATAAATCAAACCCCTCACAAGCCATTAGCATGCATTGAGCCTCAAGTACCCTTATTCTGCCAAATTTTCAAAAATGCATTGATCCTCAAGTATCCACATGCTGTCAAAATATCATTAGAGCCTTTGCATCCTTCATCATCATTCATTCTATCATCTTCATCTTAATGTTATGCTGCAAAAGTGAACACCCAACATTCCTTCAACAATAATCCTTCAAAATCTTGCATGCTCATGCGAGGTGGAGAAGAGCAATGGAGATAAATCGAGCATAGCGTGGAGATCGGTTTGCATTTACATTTGTTATTTTGATTTTCATGTTGTCTTGTGCTTCATTGTGCATTGCTAGGGTTTTTATCATTGTTGTTTATTCATTTGCCCTGATTTGCAATTTTACCCTAACTATAGGTAAAATCAAAATTTGTGTGGATTTCAGGAACTTGAACCAATCATCTCTCAAGGATAATTATCCTCTGCCAATCATGGAGCACACATTGCAAACAGTCATTGGTTCAGAGATGCTATCATTACTTGATGGGTTTTCTAAATATAATCAAATCACTATGGCTCAGGAAGATCAGTTCAAGATAGCTTTCACTACCCCGTGGGGTATGTTTGCTTATGAAAGGATGCCTTTCGGCCTCATCAATGCCTATGCTACATTTCATAGAGCTATGGATTTGGCATTTGGGGATTTGAAGAGCAAGTTGATTGTCATTTACCTTGATGACCTCACTATTTTCTCAAAAGCACAAGACCATTTTGACCATTTGGTGAAAGTGTTCGAAAGATGCAGATACCATGGCATTTATTTGAATCCTGAGAAGTCCATCTTTGCAGTCATGGAAGGTAACCTACTTGGACATATCATCTCCAAGGAGGGAACATGGATTGATCCTAGTCGAGTTGATGCTATCAAAAATTTATCTCTACCAACAAGCAAAACTAGTGTCCATTCCTTCTTCGGTACGATAAATTTCATATGAAGGTTTATACCAGACTTCTCAGAGCTCACAAAGGATATATCAACTATGATGAAGAAAACATATGCTTTCAAGTGGACAAATGAAGGAAAGAAGGTGTTTGTCGCAATTAAGGAGCCATCAGCCAAACGCCAGTGTTAGTTCGTCTTGATTTTACTAAAGACTTCATCCTTTATTGTTATGCGTCCGAACACACCATATCTACCATATTGACGCAAAAGTTGAATGAAGATGCCGAGTCTCTAATTGCTTTCATGAGCAGTAGTTTCAAAGATAGTGAAATGCGGTATTCTCAAATAGAGAAGAATGTGTATGTAGTTGTGAGAGCAGTAAAGAATTTTAGATTCTATATTTTGAGGGCTCACACAATGGTGTATTTTACTGATCTAGTGGTTAAAAGCATGCTAACTCAGCAGGAGATGGGCACTAGGAGAGGTAACTGGGTCGTAAGGGTTCAAGAATATGATTTGGAGATCAAGCCAACAAAACTTGTCTGCGGGAGAGGTCTTTGTCAATTCATAGCAGAAGACGGTGATCTAAAGCACCAGGCTAATGGTGAATATGAAACTAAAACTAAAGAGGATCTTCCTATGGTCCTATTTGTTGATTCTATAAATGAATGGTATGTAGAAATTGTATACTATTTAACTTATGGAGAATGTCCAATTCATATGGATAAACAACAGAAGAGAACATTAAAATTGAAAGCGCAAAATTTTGTGCTTTGGAATGACATTCTATACAAGCAAGGGCTTGATGGAACCCTTTTGTTATGTGTCAACAAAGATCAACAACAACATTTGTTGGATGCATTTCACAGTCAAGCATGCAGAGGTCACTTCTCATCAAGAGTTACTACATTCAAGATTATGCAAGCATAGTTTTATTGGCCAACTATGTTTCGCGACGCGTATGAATGGGTGTCAAAGTGTCATATATGTCAATAGTTTGTTGGCAAACTCAAGCTAGCAGCCATTCCCCTCAAACCAGTAATCATTGATGGTCCATTCTAGCAATGGGGATTTGATTTCGTTAGCCCTATCAACCCACATTCCAGTAAGGGACATATTTATGTCCTCACATGTACAGATTACTTCACAAAGTGGGTTGAAGCTATTCCAACCAAGCAAGCTAACTCAGAAGTTGTTTGTGACTTTCTGAAAGAGAACATTATTTCAAGATTTGGGGTACCACGCAAGATAGCGACTGATAATGCAACATGTTTCTCATCTAAGGAAGTACTGGAGTTTTGTTATGATCATGGCACCATGTTGTCACATTCATCAAATTAATACCCTCAGGGTAATGGACAGGCCGAATCATCAAACAAAAACATAGTCACTATCATACGCAAGCTAGTTGATTCTAATCAAAAGGATTGGCATAAGAAGCTTTATGATGCTCTCTGGGTTGATAGAATTACCCCCAAGAGAGCTATCAGTACTTCACCTTTCGTCATTTTGTATGGTACAGAAGCAATGTTACCTATCATGCTAGAGTTGTCTACTTTGAAGCTGGCAATCACAATTGAAGATGATGAGTTCAAAGATCCTATTGTGAAGTGCATCCTGTATCTAATGAAGCTAGAAGACAAAAGGGTGGAGGTCATAGACAGAATCACTCAGCATCAGGAATGAGTGAAGAAAATATTTGATAAGAAGGCTCGCTAGCGAGACTTTGAGACCGGTGATCAAGTCCTACTCTGGGACAAAAGACATGAGCCCAAGGGAATGCATAGAAAATTTGATTCCTTGTGGCTGGGGCCATACAAGATCTATGCGTTTGCAGGGGAGAATACCTATATTCTCACACACATGGATGGGAGGCTCCTTCTGCCTTACAGTAGATTATACTTAAAACACTTCATCCCTTCAGGGATGGAGTGATTTGAAACACTTTTTGTTCTCGTAATGTGTTTCCCCTTTCTGTAATGTGATCATTATGTTGTAATGTTTTTCCCCTTTCCGTAATGTGATAGTTGTGTTCATTGTGTTCTGGAAGTTCCAACTTTTTAGGTGATTTTAGGAAGTTCAGTTTTAGGTGATGTAGGGAAGTCCTATTCTAGGTGATTAGGAAAGTGACCTGACTCTATTGCCCAACTGATAAGGCACTGGTCCAAGCTTTAAAAATCTAGAGATTCTTGGTCCTCCCATGTTGTAAGTATCTGCCATGGTCCCCAGATAGAGCCAATTGTTGTACCCAATTAAAAAATTTTGCTTCATTAAGGCATTTTAAACAAGTCTAGAAAATTTTTTGTCAAAAAGTCAGAAAAAGCAAAATTTCTAAAAATAGAAATTAATATTTTTAGAAATTTCTAAAAATAGATGTCAGATTAGGTTTTCTAGGTTTCTTGAGATATGGATGCTGGCAAAACTTTCTAAAAATGGAATCTCTGACTCAAGTGTCGTACTTGATTCTCATTGGTCGATTTTGCTTCACGATCAGCGCGGTCCAAACGGAATCTCCAAAAGGTCAAGTTTTCTCTACTGGGTCATTTTTGCTTTTTCAGAAGGTGAAGCATTAGCTCGGAAGTCATCAACAAAGAAAGTTCATCTTCCAGAGCTTGTCGACGAGTTTTGAACGTTGTTCCAATGACGCAGAACCGATGAACAATCGTCAACTCAATGACGCACGCAAAACGATGCAAGATGAATCCAAGGTGGAATGAAAGGGTGGAAAATCAAAAATTTGACTAAGTGTTGAGAATCCAGGAACCCCAGGTGACTTGGGCGCCCAACCTTTCCTGTGTTAGATTTTTTTTCATGTTTTTTGAGAAACGTCGAAAATGCTTCCGTCGGCTCTTTCCCGGTTGGTCAAACTTGGTCAAATTTGGTCAAACATTAGTCAAAGATGGGATTTCATCACAGATATGTTCAAACTACTTAGATCACCCTCCGTCCAACCTCAATAGTCGTCCGAACAACTAGAATTGAAGATCAAATAGGGGTTGTGGGCACAGAAAATGAGAAATAGTACAAAATTTGAGTTTTTCAAAAAAATTTCTAAGGCATGGCAAGATAGGTGCCCCAGGTGACTTGGGGCACCCAAACTCTTCAGAGTTATTTTATTTTTGAAGTTTTTCTTGAAAAATGTGAATCTCCTTCCGTAAGCCCAGTCCAGTTCAGAGTTGATCAATTTGGCACATTTCTTGAGGCAGATGGAGAGTACAGTCAGCTCAGTTTTCATCAAGCCTGCATATCTGCCAGATCATTAGACTAATTTTTATCCCAGTTGATAGAAATTGACAGCCAAACAAGGGTCATTAGCCACTGGAATGTACACGCAAATTGATAAATTGAAGAAGTTGCAATTTTTTGAAAAATGGCTAATTCTGGTGAAACCAGGTGCCCCAAGTGACTGGGGCACCAAACTTGCTCAATGTTAGAATTTTTCCTATGTCTACAGTGTTTTTTGACAGTTTTGTTCCCAATCTTCACCCATTGGCAGTTTTCATGAGGTCAAACTTGGTCAAACGATGCCAGATCATCAGTCAGAGGCCGGAAGTGGAATCTCAGTTGATAGGTCTCCAAAATGTCAAGATCAGTCAGCTTTTTTAGTCAACAGTGAAATTTTTCCACCTTGTTGAAGTCAGAGACAGGCCATATTTAAGTCAAAATGAGTGTTGAAGTCTTGGAAATGAAGGAAAATTGGCTAACACTTCTATCAACTCGCATGTTTGATGACATCATCAAAAGAAGATATTTTTTGTCATCTCACACAAGAAGCCATAGGCAGCTACAAAATAGGGATTCCTTCTATTCAAAGACATCCACTTGGATTTGTGCTTTAAAAGTTGCTTTCTTCATGGATGAGGTCCAAGTTTTATTCTCACACAAATAAAGCTGCTTTTTTTGCCCTAAAGATCTATAGAGACAAGCATTTGGCTTCTTTATTTCATTATCTTTTGCAGGTTGCATCCAGAGGAAAGATTTTTATTTTTCTTTCAACAAAGATTCAAAGACCCAAACGAAGTGCTTTTTCAGCGTTCTTCATAGTTTCAGGTTGAGGAAGCAAGGAGGCTCACTTTTTCAAGGTCCTTGTTTCAAGGGGATCATTTTTAAGAGATTCGACCAAAGCTTTTTCAGTTTTCATTGAGATAGGTCCATCCAGAATATCATCCTCTTGAAGATTGGAGTTTTTTCTTTTTTTTAGGAATATGCTTTTTTCCTGCTTTTTTGGGAAAATCTCTGCCTTTTCAAAATCTGATGATCTGGGTTGCTTCGAAACGGAATTGCCTACAAAACCCATATACCATCTTTTTTGCTCACACTCTATTTTTTTTTTAAATCAGTAAGTAATTTTCAGCCATTTGTCCAAGATTGTTCCAACATAGGCGTGTTCATAGTCAATTTTCAAATCTTCCAGTATGCAGTACTCTCCTACACAAATCAGGCCCAAAATGGCGTTGGTTCACAATTACCTAAGAAATTGTGAAACAGACTTGCACAAAGTACTTCCAGTAATCAATTTAAATTCCTTGGAGGATGTAGGAAATAATTCTATTAGGAATCTAGGACACTCTGGTTTGTTTGCAGTGGCATCCTTTCCCATCACAGTACAATCCGGTCACAAGAGAAATCCAGTCAAGAAATGGACGTGTGCTCTGTAGCCTGAGGCCAAACGACATTGAGAAGTGTTTTACAATACCTATCTGGAGAGAAAACTTAACTGTTTCACTTGAAGAATGCAAGAGGGTTTGGAATAATGATAAAGAAAAATACTGAAAAAAGATTGGTCAGAGGTGGTTAAAAGAGAAGCAGAACATCATACCAAAGAATGTTGGACGTGGCGAATTCAAGGAGGAACACGCAATAATGATTACTCTGCTAAGCCAGATCACGGGTCAAGTAGATGCAAACAAGTTTCAGCCTTGGATGTTTTACATCATGTCCCAGATTGTTGATGGAACTGAATTCTATGACTGGTCAGCACTCATCAGTGATAGTCTCCACCAACAAATAATTGATTTTCAAAGGGCTCGTGAATTCCACATGATATCATACCTTGTCTATTTGATGGCTTTCCAAAGTCAATTCAAAGGTTTGAATGTTGTTGGAACTCTGGGTATTCAGCATGTGTATCATCACTTCCCGCAATTAGAAATTTCCCAAGTTGAACGACATTATAGGTGGGTGAATGATGCATTCCTGATGCATGGAATGCGAGATATAGATAATGAGTTGCATATACAGTTTTCAGCAGATGCTAGAATAGCAATGGTAGAATGGGCTGATTGGTTTATCCAGTTTCCCACTTTTTCCTACATCAGAGTATATGGCTTCTCAGGAGATCCGGCCATGTTACCGAGATATCCTACAAATGAAATAGCATTTATGGAATTTTTGAGGCAAGCCTATGAAGTTCATACATTTTTGCGTAGCAAACGCAAGGCAACTTTCAATTTTCCACTTGGGATGAGTATTTACAGATGCAGATCTGGAGCAAATGCCAACGCAATTGGTAATGAATCATCGAGATATGGTCTCAAGTTTTTCAACAGGAGGTCTTCATATGATCCTTGTGGTGTTTTTACATCACATATTGGTCAAAATTGTACACACAAGTTTGCGGTTGAAGACTTCTGGGCTAATTGTGCTGATGAGTTTGAATTACGAGAACGCAGTTACAATAGGTTCACTCTTCAGCAGATGTCTGATATCATATCAAAAGATATAGAAGGTTTGACAAAGAGTGGTGAAGTTCTACTTCCCATGTATTTCAGGGACCAGATTGAGCAACAACCATTGCCACCTATTAATTGGTCCATAAAAGAGAACACTTCCATTGAGGAAAGATCGAGTTGAGTGGTTAAGAACAGTTTGATATTCTTGAAGAATAAGCGGAAGGATGATATTCCATTAGCAGAGCCGCCAGTTGTGCAACCATCAGAGCCTTCCACTTCCAAGCCAAAACGAAGGGTTAAAGCTATGAGTGTTCTTCCAGAGAGAAGAAAATATGGCTAAGTTAAAGAGGAAAAAGGATGAGTCTCCAACTCATGTCCAATAGGAACACCAGCAGTTGAAAGAGTTCCTGTTGAACCAACGTTGCATATTGAAGTGTTACCTCCAGATCATGTCTCTCCACCTCCTTCACCAATCACTTCCCCTATCCACATAGATTCAGAGCCAGATTCACTGGTTCATAACTCTGATGCACACATTGATTCATCAGGAGCTGATGAGGTTAGAACCAAGTTTCAAAGAGATGAAGGCTCAACTTGGCTTGAAAACATTCTAGGAAGGAAGAGGAGAAAACCCTCATATCAGCTAGATTTAACAGAGCTTAAAAGCATCTACCAAGACACACCAGACAAGAAGTTGAAGAAGCAGGTTCACATTGAAAAGAATGTGGATGGAGAAATAATCCTTGAAACTGCAACACCGCCAGAAGATAGAAGTGTTGATGATGTCGAGGTTGATGACTTCACGGTTGTCAAAGCTAACCTTGGTAGAAGCACCCGCCATATAGATGTAAATCTCTTCGAGGTTGTAGCAGATAATTTGAAGGAAAGGGTGTTGAAAGATGAAGAAGACAAGGCAGCTCTCAAAGCTGAAGTTAGGCAGTTGCGGCAGTGCATTTCCAACCTTTTCCATGGCACATCACAAGCTAATTTACTTCTTCCAACGAATCTGGAATCACCAACTGACCAGCGGCATTTCAGTCAGTTGGTTCTCTATGGGAGACACATGAATAGTTGGGTGGAAGAATTTGTGACCAAAGGAAGAGTTGTACTCTCAGAGTTTTATCAATTAAAGTACAACGCTCATGATTTACGCTAAGGCATCGAGGGATTGCAATAGACCATGATAGAAAATAGACTGGTGTTCAAGATCATTATCTCTGACTTGAAGATTGCACTTGATTCTATTGATTCAGCTGATGATAAGAAGACGGTTTCTACTTGGAAGGCGCAATACCTTTTCATAGTAAAAACTTATGACAGTATAATTTTAGAGTTGACAGAATGGAAAGAAAAGGTAGTCAACATCCTCAAGTTTGTCAGATCTTTTGTTTCTAAGATCCTATGTTCATATGAAAGAGAAGATAGTACCCTGTATGATCTTAGGGAAGTGCAAGCAGAGTTCCAGACTCTTGTCCGCAACAATTTTAATGATGGCATTAGTGCCTGCAAGATGAGTCATTTTGCCGCAATGACAGTGAAGTTCGATAAGGTTGTGGGTAAAGTTCATGAATTTCTTTAGATGGTTGCCAACGGTGAAGAAATGTTAGAGAATCAAAATATCATTCTAAAGAGTATCAGTGTTCCTGGCAAAGATGCAGTCACTCATTTTTTAGAAGATATTGTTTCCGAGAATATCAACGGATGACATCACCAAAAAGCAAGAATGTTGATGAGGATGCATTTCCAAAGAAAGCAGCTTTAAAGATAGATGCTTTTTGTTTTAAAGCATTTTCTTTCATCCTAAGCTCATCCATTCTATATTTAGAAAGAAATCACTTTGTGATAGTTGGAATCTTCTTTTCTTTAAAGCAGATTGCTTTAAAGCATTTGGTTCTTGTATCTTTGTCTTAGAATAGTAATAAAGCTTGCAAGTGGGCAAGTTAAGGTTAATCAAGGAGAGTTTAGGGTTCCCTACTCCTTTGATTTTAGTATAAAGAAGGGCATCCTTGACCATTATATGTAGTGGTAATTGTGATAGCAAATTTGTTGTGCCTATTCTAGCCTGCAAATCTTGATATTCCAAGTATCTGTTCACTCTGTGTATCTGTTCTCTAGTGTTTGATCGCCTGCTGTATGCCTGCCTTTTGCTATAGTATTGTTGTCCTGGAGTTACACCAACTTTGTGATATTGAATAGAAGTCTCATGCCCATTTTGCTCTGATATTCTATCTCGATTCATCAAGTTTTTATTGTCAGATGTGTAGCTTTTGTAGCTTGCATTTCAGCTTTCATCATTAAAGTACTATAAGTCTTGTGGTGTAAATCTAGGAGAAAATTGCTTAAATTTTTGTTAAAACAATCATTCCTTGTCCACTTTTAATTTCCTTTTCTCTGAATTTACTTAGGAGATTAAAAGTGTCATTAGTCTATGCTTAGTTGTAGTAGAAGTTTTAAAAAAGGAAAAAACCTCTTCTGCAGCGTTTAGAGTTTTATAACCTTGTGCTCACAGCTGAGAATCAAAAAGAAGATAGGCAAAGTTTCATTTAATTTATCTTTTTAGCAAACATCAACAAAAAGGGAACTCCCCCTTCCAATAGGAGAGCAGTCTACTTGTGCATAGTTGTCTGTTTCCAACTCACATTCTAGAGGTGCGAATTGAAACGCCAACAGACTACACTGCATCACACAAGGTGTTATCCTAGGTGTAGAGAGAGTTAGCAGATGCGAGAGCCTAGTCTAAGTATTATTATGGAGCCTATCAGACAGTTGTGCTCGAGGGGTAGAGGATTTCTATCTACACCCAATGCAGCATTGCAAAGGGTGTTATCCCAGGTGTAGAGAGAGCTAGCAGGTGTGAGAGCCCAAGCTAAGTGTTATTATGGAGCCTATCAGACAATTATGCTCAAGGGGTAGAGGATTCCTAGCTATACGCAATGGAGCTAGTCCGGTGCTTCAGTATTTCACAGGTTAGGGTGATCTAAGAGATCAGTCCAACAACCATTGCCACAGCAGCAAGCACCTCAACATCAACCACTTATGGGGCCATCTCTTCCACGACCTATAGGTTCTACAGCTCCACATAGGTCCCCTCCTAGTTCTCCCACTCCTCATCAAGGGAGCTCTATATAGTTATATTGTATATTGCTTTGGGATTTTGATATGTATTTTGGCCCTATGGGCATTTTGTATCATGGCCATTATGTACTAGATTTTGATATATATGCAAGATGATTTTTTGGTGGCGATATATGGATGTGTTATGATTTTTTATGATGATTCTTATGGTTATGATGTTGCATTATGTATGTTTTATGATTTTGTGATGGTTATGATTATGATTATGGATTATGATGTACAGATGTATTTATGATTATGATGTTTTATGGATGCATTTATGATTATGATGATGCTATAGATGCATTTGATATATGGATGGATGCTATGATGATTTGATTTGGTATGCGTAATGGTTTTATGGTTTATGGTGGGGATTATGCATTAATGTGATGTTTTATGGATGATTATGGTAAATGGATATATGCTTAGATTAATAAACATATTATGTAATGGATTAATGAAATGGATAATGAATAATGCAATGATATGGTGATGATTAATGAAATGGTATGGTAATGATTATGATTGATTGATAATGATATGGAGATGATTATGATGTGGTTTGTGTTCTAATGATATTGTTCTATATGTAGGGTGGAGGATTTTGATCATGAGACATGTGATGCTTTGAGCCATGATGAGGAGATGGTGGATAGATTAGGGATGGTGTATCCTCGGTCACTTAAGCCACATTGTTAGGGAGGCATTTTTTTGGGTTGGGTGGAATATGATAGGATTGGTTATGGGATGGGATAGGATTGGTTAGGATTTGACAGGATAGGATGGTTTAGGATTTGATAGTATAGGATGGGAGGCATGGGTTGGGTCTTTTCCTTTGTTAATGTAAGCCAAGGTGAGATGATCACATTGTTTGGTGGATGGGGGATGAGGGTAGATTAAGAATGATGGGTTGGGGCGATAATTGTGTTGATATTTTGAGAGAAAACCTAGGTTTATTATAGAAAAGAGGATATTTTCACTAAGGTATGAAGACCAAGGTGATAATGTATGTTTGTCCTTTGCGTGGACTAGACCCGCAAACCATAGGATGATCCATGCATGCACAAGATAGTACAATCTTGTCTAGACAAGGGAAGGGGACTCATAGCATAAGTCCTTAATACACAAAAGGTATGATGAACCTTCGATGCAAAAGGAAATCAGTACACTAGAACCAAACCTATGTTTCACAAGATATGAATACAAAATTGGAGGAATAAAACCAACCCACAAGCACAACATACAAAAGCAATGACCATGCCCCATTCTAGGTGTTTCACCACATACCATGATATAGTGAGATCAAGGTAGTTTTAAAATGATCCTTGGAATGAGACAAAATATAAAAATTTAATAATCAAAAAGACACAAATAGCCATTGTATCTTTTTCCAAGATAGGTGTGGATTTGATTGATTCTGCCTATTGTAGGAACAATATATCCATTAAGGTAGGGATCGATTGGATGATTAGGATAAAAGTCGAAAGATGGGCAAAAAGATATAGGCCACATGTCATTATTGAAGTTGATTTGGTGATTGATGATTTTTACGTGAAGTGATGATGCTTTTGATAGTATGTTGAGTGAGTGCATTACGTTTGGATCAAGTGTAATCTTAGGGGATAGGGACCATCCAAGCGGGTTGGATGGGTGCATCTTATGTACCTATGTACTGGATACTTCCTTCATATTCCAGACTGCCTACATACCCTATATCCATGAGATCAAGGCACATTAAGATGCGGGTGTTGATGATATGTAGTTCTGATTGTGATGATAATGTAGGATGGTTCAGGATGGGTTGGATGGTTTGTAATATTTTGGTGATGTTGAGATGATTGTTTTGGGGATTTTTGTTTTTTCTAATGTTTGGGGCTTTTTGAGGATGTTTTTATTTTTTTGGGTTTTATAAATTTTTTTTTTTTTTTTTTATTTTGTAATTTTGTGATGTTTTGGATTTTTTTGAGTTTCTGTTGTACAAGGAGGGCATACAAGAATCCACTTATTTAGGAATCTACCTTGGGTGGGTGATGAAGGGTGGGATGGTTGATGTTGAATGTTTATGATTCCAAGCCATGGAATGAAAGTGGTATGGAATGATTCAGATGAAGGTGAGGATTTATTAGATGGTAAAACTGACCACTACACATGGCGCCTAAGACAGGTTTTCACCATGGTACTTATCCAAGGCATCACCGAAGTGATTTTCACCATTGGACAACTTTATTGCACTCGGATTTTCTTAATTTTTTTTTTTTGGATATTTTTACTTTTTTGATTTTTTTGTATTTTTTGATTGGGATATCCTGATGGGTTAAGCATAGAACATTTTTAGGTGCATGATGTTGATTGGCTCATCCAGAGGCTACCCCTCAGGTGTTGCAAGCTAATAGGCTCCTGATCTATAGATAGCTTTTATGACATAGGGTCCCAAGCAATTAGATTTGAACTTGCATTTCTTGTGGCGCTCTTGTAGATTTCTCTAATTTTCCATAAGGACTAGATCGCCTATCTCAAACCTGCGGGTCTTGATCTTCTTGTTATAGCTTCTGCAGAGGCGATTTTAGTAGGCCTATAGGTGATTACAAGCATTGAGGTGCTTCTCATCCAAGAGTTCTAGCTCATTTAGGCATGCAACCTGATACTCCTCATCACTAAGATTCTGCAATGAGAATCTAAGAGAGGGGAGCTTGACCTTGATAGGGAGGATGGCTTCAGAACTAAATACCAAGGAATATGGTGTGGCTCTTGTGGGGGTACAGATGCTTGTGTGGTAGGCCCAAAGGGTGGGGTTAAGTTGCAGGTGCCAGTCCCAGCCAGCTTCATTTATCGTCTTCTTTAGGATTTGGAGGATGGTTTTATTCAAAGCTTCGGCTTGACCATTACCTTGAGGGTAATATGGAGTGGAGAAATGATGTTGGATGTGGAATTTATGACAAAGGGTACATACTTCTTGGTTTTCAAATGGATTCCCATTGTCATTTATGATGGCGAGGGGGATGCCATAACAACATATGATGCAATGGAGGATGAAATTAGCGATTTGCATATCAGTGGTGAAAGTAAGTGGAATGGATTCTACCCACTTAGTGAAGTATTTGATGGATGTGATAATGAACTTATGTCCATTAGAGGATGATGGGTGGATTTTTCCAACGAGGTTGAGCCCCCCACTATGAAAAGGGTCAAGGATTCATTATAGGTTGCAATTCTTGTGACAAAGCATGGATGAGATCCCCATGGTGCTGGCATGGAAGGCACTTCTTCACAAACCGGTTGGCATCATTCTCCATGATCAGCCAGTAATGCCCTATTCTAAGAATCTTCTTTGTAAGGGTAGGTCCACTAGAGTGTGCCCCACATATACCTTCATGTACCTCTTGTAAGGTTGTTTCAACTTCTCAAGAATTGGTACACCTTAGAAGGGTACCATCAAGACTCTTTTGATACAATGTGTTGCCGATAAGGGTGAAACAGGAGGTTTGGTGGATGAATGATTGGCGTTGGTTAGATGATAGATTGGGTGGGATGATGTTGTCAAGGATATATTGGTAAATATCTTGATACCACAAGGATAAGAGACCAACAAGGTCACACGCCAATTCGGATTGTGGTACATCACAAGCTGGCACCTGTAGCTCTTCAATAAGGAATTCGTATCTCTGGCTATTCTTCTGCATGTCGACCAAAGATCCTATGGTATCCATAGCATCTGCTGCTTTGTTGTTTAACCTTAGGCCTTGTTCAAAGTGGATTTCATGGAAATACTCTTTGAAGTCATCCACCATTCACTTATATGGCATGATCTTATCATCTTTTGTCTTGTACTCATTGTAGACATGTTTGATGACTAGTTGGGAATCACCATAGACCATTAGCTTCTCAATTTTCCATTGGATGTCCATTCAGAGTTCTGTGATAAGAGCCTCATACTCTACCATGTTGTTGGTGCAAGGAAATGTTATTTTGTAGGATTTTGGTATGTAATCTCCTTGAGGGGTCATGAATAAGATTCCTACCCCTGAGCCTTGATGTGTGTAGGATCCGTCAAAATACATCTTCCACTTTGTTATAGATGCCACTGTGAGAGTTGACTCATCTAGAAATTTTGAAAGGAGTGGATACTCTGTAGGGATAGGTGCATCAGCTAGCTGGTCTACAATGACTTATCCTTTAATGGCCTTCCTTTCTGTATACTTTATATCAAACCTACTTAAGATCATAACCCACTTAGCCATTCGTCCTATAAGAGCTGCTCGAGATGTAACAAGTACTTTAGTGGATCAATTTTCTCTGTGAGCTTCATCTTGTGATTGAGCATGTAGTGTCTTAGTTGCTAAGATGTGAAGACAACTTCCAAGCATGCTCATTCAATAGGAGTGTAGTTGAGCTCATACGCCACTAAGGTATGGTTGATGTATTAAATAGCTCTTTCTTTCCCTTGATCATCGTTATGTGCAAACAAAGCCCCTATCATTGTTTTTGTTATCGAGATATAGAGTAGTATGGGTTGTCCTTGATTTGGTAGAATGAGGACTAGAGTTGTAGCAAGATATTTTTTCAATTGTTCAAAGGCCTTTGACAATTTTCATCCCATATGAATGCTACATTTTTACAAAAGAGATGCTGAAATGGTTGGCACTTGTCGGCTAGTTGGGCTATGAAGCGTCTTATTGATTGGAGCTTTCCCTGAAGGCTATGAAGCTACTTGAGATTCTTAGGTGGACGCATTTCAACTATTGATTTTATCTTTGCGGGGTCCACTTCTATGCCTCGTCTTGATACAATATAGTCTAGGATCTTTTTGGATATGACACAAGAGATGCCCTTTGTATTGTTCTAGTTGATCAAATATTTTAGCTAGCACTTGGAGATCTTCATCCCTTGTTTTGGATTTTCCAAAGAGGTCGCTATGGAAAAGGTCATGGAATATCACGGTCATAGCTCTTTGATAGGTAGCTCCTATGTTCTTTAGGCCAAAGGGCATAACGACCCAACAGTATGTTCCCCATGGACATATGAATGTTGTCTTGTGTTGGTCTTATTTAGCGATCTTGATTTGATTGTAACTGGAGAATTCATTCATTAGTGATAGCATTTCATGCCCTGTTGTTAAATTGACAATGATGTCAATGTTTGGGAGAGGAAATTCATCCTTAGGGCATGCTTTGTTGAGGTCCCTAAAGTCTATGTACACACATATGCCCCTAGTGACTTTTTCTACAGGAACAATGTTTGACACCCACTCAAGATAGTCAATTGGACAGATGAATCCCACATCTAGGAGCTTTTTGAGTTTTTCTTTGACGAGGAGTGCCACTTGTGGATTCATTTTCCTTACTTTTTGTTTTATCAGTTTCACATTAGGATATACGGCAAGATGATGGACTACAAGTGTGGGGTCCAACCCTAGCATATTAGCATAGATCCATGCGAAGTTGTGACTTCTTTGTTTTAAGAAGGCCAAAAAGGCCTCCTGTTCTATTGATGTAAGGTAAGCGGCCCGAAAGGTGATCTTTGGTGACTCCTCAGTGCTAAGATTCATTTCTTATGATTTGTCTACAAGGATTGGTGATCTTTCTTGATATAGCTCAGGAACCTCAGGGAGATCCATTCTCTCATCTCCTAGCACCTCAGGGAGGTTCTCACTAGGAGATACATCCTTTATTTTTATTTTTTCTATATATAAAAGCGCCATGGAGTGGTTTTCACTTGGGGATGTCATTTTTGTTTTTACATTTTTGTGACTGAGAGATATGGATGTCTCCTTGAAGTATGCAAATGTGTTTAGTTCCATGATATAGCCAGCTTTATGATCTCCAAGGGGTAAGTGGTCTCTAACCCCCATTAGTTTGGCTATTGCTTCATCGTTTTGTGGAACATTGAGGACAAGAGGTCCTTTTTGGTCCCAGTCAATGAGTTATGGATAGACGAGAGGTAGGTTGTTGGATGATGACAGTGTGGTTGATAGGCTATAAATGGTGCATATGGAAGATTCAAATAATTTGGCAAAATCGGTGAAAGATTCTTGATAATCCTCTTCGTTAATGTGGTTGATTATAGAAAAAGCTCTTGCAACCTCACTTAAGATAAATTTAATATCTGTGGGGGTAGGCTCTTGTTTTCCATACTCCAAACCTTCATGACGGGGATTCTTTGTTGCTTGGATAGGTTCAAGGATCCCTTGCTCATGTAGGCCCATACTGCCTTTTCCTTTATATCCCATGTTCTTGAAAATATCTAGACCCTTGCCATATTTTTTGACAGATAGGATAGGAGCTTCCGGTTCTTCATCTTTGTAAAGTGATGAAACATCTTCAAGGACATCTTTTTCCATCAAGTGTTTTCTTTTGAAGATGGGAGACGGATTACATTTGATGATCACCATGGAGATTGTCATTGGTGTACCAAATGTTTTAGGAGATGGTAGAAGTTGCCCTACACATAATGTGTCATGTAGGTCATACTCTCCACACTCTAGGTCACTTGCTTTGATCTTGATCTCAGGAATGGGTGATGCTGCTGAAGTGGATGCAATGTAATTAGTAGATGGTTTTGGTTGGCAAGTGGATGGTTTGATGATATTGTTGTAGGGGCAGAAGGTTTTATCATTTACTTCTAAGAATGTGCAATATTGAAAGGGATGGGGATAGACGTAGATGGTAACCTCTGTGTCATTATATTGAAACTTAAGGAATTGATGGAATGTAGATGGAACGGCTTGCATCGCATGGATCCATGGGCAGCCGAGGAGGATATTGTAAGGGAGATCAAGATCAAGCACTTGACATTTGGTATCCAAAATCTTTTGTCCTCTTGGATGGGAAGCTTGTTGGTTCCTTCAGATAGGCACTCAGTGTCATCATATCCCTTGATGGTGATGATCTCACTTGAATCTACGACCACATCAAAATATCCCAATTGTTTTAATAATTTAAGTTTGCAAAGGTTCAGGACAGAGCTACCATCTATTAAGACTATTTTTATGCTATGTTTGTGGATGTGTATTTCAATGTGGAGAGATTCATTATGAGATGTGCTTGTGGCAAGGAGATCTTGTTTGGAAAAGGTGAGATGATGTGGTGATGAGAGGTGTCCCACTATGGCTTGGAATTGATTAACATTCAATTCGGTAGGGATACAAATCTCCATCAAGGCTTTGTCAAGGACCTCCTTGCAGACAGGGGATGTGTGAAGCAATTCTAGGATAGATATTTAAACGGGAGTCTTCCCAAGGTGCTCTAGGAGGTTGTATTTTTTTGTGGGTGGGTGGCTTGTGGGTGCAGATGTGGAAGGTTGATCATCATGGTTGGGTCTCCTCAGATTGATATGCAGCCACGATGGGTAGTAATGGTGCAATTATGAGTTTTATCTCTAATGGTGATGGTAGCCATGCAGTTGAAGATTCTTCTATATGACCCATGACAAAATTAAAAGAAGAGGGAGGAGGGACAACATTATAGGCTTGATTAGATAAGGAGGCTTTACCATTGTTGTGATCAGGAAGTGAATCCTTGTATGCTCCTATATTTTCAATAGGTGATTGTTTGGGTGGTTCATCAATGGTGATATCACCATGATCGATGAGGTATTGAATGCAATTCTTTAACCTCATACAATTGGATGTCTTGTGTCCTTGACACGATGGTATTCACAATATGCATTCTCATTGAACCAAGAAGGTTTGAATTGGTTGTCATTGTATGGTCTAATGGTGGGTAATTAGATGACGTCAGCCTTCAAAAGGTTTCTCAAGATGTTTTCAATGGGTTCACCCAAAGGTGTGAATCTTCATTTAGGTGTGTTGGATTGTCTTGGTTGTCCTTTTGGAATGCTAACGTTATTATTGCTTGTTGATGGGTTGGATGATGTGGGATTTTGTATATTTTGAACATTCTTAACATCGGTGACATTGTCGTTAAGGGTGTTTTTGTTCTTTCCCCAAAAGTGGGGTTTCTCATAGGTGTTTTTGTTCATGTTGGTGTTGCTGTTGTTGTTATTATTTCTATTGACTTTGTTGTTGGTGTTTTTGTTGTCATTTTCTCAATAAATTTTGATAGCTCCTTTGGCTATGAGAGCTCTTTCAATTGTGGTTCCTTTGTCAATGACTTCTTCAAAGGTAGATGCGCATTGGATTTGGAGGTGGAATCTCATTTATTGATTAAGGTGTCACAAACATAGTGACCAATTATTTTTCAAGGATGGGCCATGGGAGTTTTTTTGCTAAGCTTCTCCACCATTGCAAGAAGGTGACAAAAGATTCTTCATTTCATTGTTTGGTGTTGCAAAGGTCTGTCATGGACACTTCATGTGCAAAGTTTTAAGAGAAGTGATTGACAAACTTCTTCGCAAGTTCGTGAAATGTTTTGATGCTAGGGGGAAGGTGGTAAAACCATTCAGTGGCTTGGCTTCCTAAGCTTCAGGAGAAGAGTCCCATTAGATATGTATCATCATATGAGATTTCTAAGCAAGCTATGTAGAATTCCATAAGGTGTTCCCTAGGGTCCCCTTTCCCTTTGTATTTGTCAAATTTGGGTGTTTCAAAATTTGTAGGGCAAATGTCTTCTAATAATATTGTTTTCGTTTATGCCCATGTTGTATGTCCTCAACATTTTGGATTAATCTTTGAACAATGCTTGAGAAATCTTGGGAGGGTGGTTGTGGTACGTTGGATTGTTGTTGTTGGATTAAATGTTGGAGAAAGTTGGGTGTTTGGTGTTGATGTGTGGTTTGATTTTGTTGATGTTGTTGGTAGGCTATGAGTTGTTGTAGAATATGTGGCATAATTTGTTGTTGGATGTTTTGACTTTGTTGGGATGTTTGGGTGGAGGATGATACAATGGGTGGTTGTGAAATTGGAGGTTGTTTGTAGGTGAAGTTAGATTTTTGTGAAGGGTTGTTGCATGGGTTGTTAGATGTATTAAATGGTGGTTGTGAAAGTAGTTGTGTCATGAAGGCAATGGTGTTGGGGTCATATTGAGGTACACTTATGGAAGTGCTTGTGTACTTTGTGTTTTTAGGTATGTTGAAGGTGATTTGAGGGTTAGATGTAGTCATCGTTGATGTTGATGTGGAGGTGGGAATTGATGTTGATGTGGTGGTGTTAGATGATGAAGGTTGTGATGTATTAGGGACATTTTTTGAAGAGGATGGTTGTGATGTGGAGGGTACCTTAGCACCATTTTGGATCAATAATTCAAGGTATTTATTAGGGTTCAACTTTAGGATGCAGTCTAATAAATCCATGGAATTGGCATCTTGCATAAAGTCTATTACATCTTGATCGACATTGTTAGTGTTGGATGGTGGTTATATTTGTTGGGTTCCCTATGGATTTATCATAGCATTGTTGTCAAAGGATGTTTTTTGTTGGACTATTGGGACATTGTTTTGATTGGTAGGGGTCATTCCCCATGGCCTATTTGAGTCCATTTCCTTGTTCTTCCTAGCTTTAGACCTTGTTTGTGGCATGCAATGAAAAGGTGTGGATTGATTTAATTTGGTGATGAGAGATAAGTGAAGGTTATGACCTTAGAGATTCATTTTCAAAAGGTTTTGGACTAAAGATAAGTGAATAAATAGATGATTTGATGATAGGGTATGAGAATGATTTTTGGATGGATGACTAAAGGGTTGGATACTTTGGATATTTTGAAGATGGTTTTGGGATGGATGATTAAGGGATATTTGGGATAAATTTGGATGATAAACGATCAAGGATACTTTGGATCTTTTGGATGATGATTTTGGATACTTTGGGATAATGATTTTGTATGAGTGATGTGAGGGATACTTTGGATAAGTTTGGGTGATAATTGATAAGGATAACCAAATCAAAAGAGAGCTAAAAATAAGTCTAGATCTTATGGATTTCAAGGATATTCCTCTCTTTACTTAAGGTAGACTAAGACACTTAAGCAAAAAGGGAATGGGGATTATTTTACTTGGGGTAGACAAGACCTCCAAAATGGGGAACCTTAGAATTAACTAACTTAGGAATAGTCTAGGCTCCTAAGCCAATTTATCCTTATGTAGGAAAAGTGGGAATAGGGTTGATTTGATGATATGCCTAAATCCTCCTTTCACTACACACATTCAAGGACAATTGACCGAGTTGAATCACAACTTTTGCAAGAGGATTAATCTATAGGTTGGTTTTCACTTGTAATGATAGGGAAATTTGGAAATTAATATTTAATGTTTTAATTTATTGCCCAATTATGCTCAAAACCTTAATTATGCAAAATTGTAAACAAACGGATGAAACCAGACAAATGCTCACACACAGAGATGTTATATTTAGAGTAGATACATATCAGATTTTGAGATTCAGGGTGTGGAAGTGTTAGGGGCTAAAGAGTAGGCACCCAAGTCCAAGGTCAGAATTTCTTTAGGGATTTTCAGAAGTTGTATGCTACTATTCACCACTATCCTGGAGGTTTTTTGCTCGAAAGATCCAGAGGGCTTCGTGGTGGGTGCCCAAGCCTAGGTACTACTTTTTTCTTCAAATTTAGGATCTCCACACTCTACCATAGACCTCTACAACTCAACTCCACAAGATATGACACCTGTCACTTGGAATCACAAAGAATGGGGTTGGAGTTTGTGGTGTTTAGGAAATTTCCTTAGTTAAGCTCCAGAATGGCATTCAAGCCTTCCAACACCATTGTTAGATAGAGAGTGTGTATCCCTACAGGATAGAGGCAAAAACAATTTGATAAATGATTTATTCAACACAAATAGATATCACATCAGAGTTGTAGCTCGCATATAGATGAAGATCCTTAAACATATGAGAAGATGAAGCCAAATCTACAATAACAAACACAACAACAATATCCTACTCTGCAACAATGAATATCTTGAATGATCTAAAATCATAAGTTTGCCAAAATATCATAATCATCTTCTAGTTTACAAATGAAACCCTAATCATGCTTATATATGCATTCCCGCTACAAATTTTGTAATTCAAACTTAAGATGTCAACAATGAAACCATTTAATAGTCACATAACTGATATTTAAAATTTAGGTCCCGACCAAATAGGGAAAGACTAGGGTGCGAGTGCCCAAGCCCTAGGCCCAATTTTTAAGGAAAAATCAAGTTAAACAATGTCCCCTTAGCCCCATTTGACATGGGTTTCTTGGGATTTTACATCAGGAGTTAAAATGAACATGCATGATTAAATCTAAGGGACCCGGGAGCTAAACTTAGGAGGTAAAAGTCCTAGGGGACATTTTATGATGTAACCAAAAATAACTTGAGGTAGAAAAATGCTTAAGCTCTCTTATAAATTAGAGGATGAAGGTTGAGATCCAGATTTAGATTTGCACAAATTTGATTTGAGAGATGATTCTTGGATATTGGTGTTGGTTTGATTTGGATAGGATAATGTTGATTTGGATAAGGTTGATTGATGTTGGATGATGATGATTTGGTAAGGTTTGGATGATTGGACTAAGACTGGGATGATTTGGGTTAGGGTTGGTCTAAGGTTTGGTTGATGTTGGAAATGTTGACTTGGATGGAATGGAAGTGAAAGGTTTGAATAATGGTTGATTTGGATTGAAATGGATGAAATGAGTGCAAAGGTCCAAATTGAAAATCAAAATGTTTCTCCAAGGTCAAATGGATGGATGTGGGATAATGGACTTAGACTATGGTTTGGATGAAGCTAAGAAATTTTTGATTTGGATGGGATTGAGATGGAAGGTTAGGATAATGACTAATTGGACTTAGAATGAATGGAGTGAGGTCAAAGGTCCAAAGTGGAAATCAAGATATTCTCTAAGGTCAAATGGTAATGATATGGGGTGTAAATTTGACAAAGGATGGACTTAGATGGATGATAAATGATTTTGGGGTGATTTTAAAGGATTGCCACATCACAATGATAATAAAATTTATGCTAGGAAGATCAACTAAAGGTCAATGATTTTTGGACACAGAGAAAAACGGAGCTAAAATGTCACCCAAAGGCGCTAAGAAAGAAATTGAAGGCATTGAAGGGTGGATTGAAGGTGCTAAAAAAGGGTATTATGGTGCTAACAGTCAAGCAGAAGGCACTGACATGGATTCCAATGGTGCCAAACAGAGGACTAATGATGTTGTTAATCTATTCAAAGGTTGAAATTAATTGATTTGATGACAAATATTGGATCTTTTGGATTCAAAGGTTCTTGGAAAGCATTAAATCAAGTAAGAAAACATAATGGCCTGACTCCAAAGGTGGACTTGGATAGTTGGCTTGTATGGGTTTCAACAAAGAAGACACACCATTCACATGAACATCCTAGAAATTAGTCAAGTAGGAGTGTCATATCTTATGGATCTAACAAAATGGTCGTGGGTCAATCTTAACTCAAAATAGAACCAATATTCCTACCCCCATTAATACCATAATGCCATAGCTTGGATAGATAGGGAAAATAAGGTCATGGACCACCTTACCCCCTTACCTTGGAGACTTTTGTCTTGACCAAAGTAGACCCTATCTCAAGTATAGCGGTATGGTGAGCATCTTCCCCTCCTGTTGCAGCAGTGCACCACAAGATATGACAGCTGAAAGGTCTTGAGCTAGGATAGTACAAGCTTCTATGAAGTCCTCTATATACACAAGGTACGTGAGGTCCAAATTGTGAACACTAGTCCATTAAAGGGATGTGGCACCAAGCAATTAAGAAAGCACCACTTTACCTTATGTCTGGAATCACCCAGGGCCTAAGGTTGTCCCAATGACAGTGCAACTAGATTGGGGTACAAGTTTCCTTCTCCCGCCTTTGATATACCCCACCAATACACGTGGTTGAGGTCATCCCTTGGGGTGATGAAATCCCCAAGAAGACCTCCTAAGAAGAAATTACCCCTTGCTTTTGATCACCTAAGATCGCACTAGGCACGAGGGGAGAGTATACACAATAAAGGTAACACCTTCGGGATACACTTAAAAGAAAGAAAAGTTGGCAAGTAGACTTTTGATCCCCAAGATCACCCTAAGGTGCGAGGGGAGAGCATACATCTACAAGAAAATAAGACATGGCAAACAAAGTTAATTTCCAACTAATCTAACTTTAGTGCAACTAAGATCTAGTGATAAAAACAAACTTAGACAAGTGAATCTGCACCAAATTAGTTAGTAGTCTAAGAAATCATTCTTAGACAAATGTTCTTAGCACCTGCACAAATAAGTTAGACCCCTGCACAGACCTGCAAACTCTAGCAAAAAAATGGTGCTAATATAGAGACTGAAAGCACTAAAAGACAGACATATATCGCTAAACAGAGAGCACATAGCACTAAAACACTAACTAATAGCACTGACAGACAAACAAATAGCGCTATAACAGTAACAAATTGTGCTGAATTACTGATAAACAGGAAATGTATACCTACAAGTTCTATCATAGAGGTTGATGGCATGGTTCTGGGTCCTGATGATGCTAAATCGAAAGAATATAAGGAGTTGCATAAAAACATAGATCTTTTTGGTACCAAATGATCAAATGAGAGATTAAAGGGCCTGTAATGTTAGTCTAAGGGGTTAAATAGTAGATTGTCACTAAAAATAAAGTTAGTTGTGTGAGATATAAAAAATAAACCCAAGCCTAGGTATCTCTTCAAAATGTGTTGAACAAAGTGATAACCTAACACCCTAAGGCCTAGAAACCCTGTTAAAACAGAAAGTATCAACCCTACAGATAGTGATCAGTGTTAAGAACTAGAGATGAAAATGCCTTTGAAACAAAAAAAATTGAAACTATCACATGAAATGGCATTGAAACAGACACAGATAGCGCTGATAGAGTAGATGGCACTAATATAGATGTGGATGGCGTTGAAACAGTCCCTGAAGGGTGCTAAACCGTGAACCGAAGGTGCAACTGCGAGAACAAACTACGCTAAATTTGACCTGCACGTCAAAAATCTTCACAAAAACTCACAAAAATTATTAGTTCAAGACCAAGGGTCCCGCTGGACGTGCCAAATGAAGATGAAAAAGAGTGGAAGATAAAATAAACATGAAAGAACTCAACATAAAAGAGATTTTATACCTTCACAAGTTTCCAATCTCCCTCACTCCTTGATAAGGTTGAGGATAAGTGCACCCAAGTTCTCCTAGCTTTACCCAAACAAAGTGATTGAATGTGGAATGCTCTTAAATTGGACACAATTTTGGCATAATCTAGCTAAGAGGATATGAAATGAGGAAGGATTTTGGCACAATAATTCTACTTCAAGCTTGGATATGAAAATTGTTGGTGTAATTAAATATTTAATTACACTTTAATAAGTTTACTTAGGGCTTATTTTTAGTCTTAGGTTATTATTAAGTCATATTAGGGTTTTATTTAACTTGCAAATATAAAAGCAAGTTTTCAAATGTAACTCAACAATCCATTTCATTAATTCATCAAATATTGTACAAATTATTTTTCTTTGTTTTTTTTCTATTGTGGAAGGTAAATCTTAGGTTTTGCAGGTGATCTTTGTGGCTTGAGTTAATTATCAACTTCAACATGGTATCAAAGCAAACCTGCAAGCCCCTTCTTAGATTTGGAAAAAAATTTAAGCAAGAGCCATTTGCTGGGTTTGTTTCTATGTAAAACAGAGTATTCCATTGGATTTAGAGCAGCTAGAAAAGGAGGATTTGTCTTTTGTTTGGCTGAATTTGGTCTCGGGAGGCCAAATCTATGAGGATTTCAGCGGATGTTTTTTTGGGATCCGGAGGAAAGCTATTTTTTAGAGCATTTTAGCCCCAAACGGACCTCACTATCACTCTCAGAAAGCCCAAAAACCTGAAGATTGTCTCTCAAATTGTCAAAATCAGTCTCAAGCTCATCTGGGGCAAAAATGTTTTTGCCAGGCAAGCCATACGACCTGCGCAACATGCAAATCAAGGTAAAATTTTCAAAAAAAAAAATTATTTTTTTCCTGCATAAAAAATTTCAAATGCAAGTTTTTTTAATTGTAAAATGTTTTTAAAATTTAAAAAAGGGTTAAAAAAATAAAGGTACATGGTACTTGCGTAGGCCCCTGTACCCGTGCCTGCAGGTACAGGCCTGCAATGCTGCCCACCCCATTAATAGGGTGTAGGTCTCTTTAAGGCCTGTTAACCCTATGCTTAGGGCTGTGGGGTGGCTATGTGGGCCCCACCAGCCTTATTTAAAAAAAAATTTAATAAAAAAAATAAATGCCTTCAATTTTTTTATATTTTTTTTAATTAAAAAAACTAGTATATTACTAGCTATACCTGCATATTTGGCACCTGTGTGATTTTTTTAAGTAGGCCTTTATTTTAGCAGTTTCTCCAAATCTGGTGGCAGTTCCACCAATTTTAGTAGTAGGGGCCATTTTTTGCCCTAATTTGTGCTTCTAAGGGGCTATTTTAATTTTGCTATATATTGAGCATATGGAGTTGGATTTTCACAAACAAATAGGAGTCGGAAAGCTGGTTCCAAGCACAATCTAGTGGTGCATTTATTTTTTCCATATTTTGTTGTTAGTATAATTTATTGTTGTTTGAATTCCACATACACTTTTTGGCCTCCGAGCTCTATCTTTTTGCCACGATCTCCAATTTTCGTGATTCTTCTAGCATTGGAAAGGTATTAAGGAGCTCTACACAGCTATTCATACACTTTTTCTAGATTCAGCCCTAGGTATTCTTTATTCAGTTTGTCAATTTTATGGCTTCTGTTTGATATTCTGGACATTTTGGCACCTAAAGAAGTTATATTTGTTTTGTTGGGCTTCATTTATCAACATTAATATATATTCAGATTGTTGATCTATGATCTAATTTATTCGAGGAGATATCATGGGTTTTGCTATTCACCCTTCTGTGATAACATTGGGTAAGGATAATTATGAGTCTTGGCAAAAGGGCATCTTGACACATCTCAGGTGGCTTAATCTTTTGCATTATCTTTATGGACTCATACCTGAACCAAATACACCTGGATGGAAATTTGTATGGGGAAATTATATTGATCATATTGTAGGATTGATTGGTTCTAGTGTTGATTATGACACTATGTGTACTATCTCACATATTGAGTGCCCACATGCTCTTTGGACTAGCATTTGGGAGATCTATGGAGACCCACATATCTTTCCATTCCCAGATGATCTTGCTATGGATTGCCACATACCCCTTGATGATACAGATTGCATACCTTTTGATGATGATACAGTTGAGGAGCTTGCATATTTGATGGGTCTTGCTAGTTCAGATGATAGAGACTTCACTTGCTTCTCCGTCTCCTCTTATCAAGATTACATATGTATTATCTGTTGCTACATCAGATTCTTTGCAACAAGACATTATCAGTCTTTTAGAGATAGCTCATTGGGACACTTATCTACCAGATATATCATTGTTGTTTGTAGAGTCCCACCTTGTAGATTTGGAGGACCACATTGAGGACATTTATCTTCTATTTGATGACACCTTTGATGGAGTTGCATCACCATCATCCGCTTCAGAGATTGTTCTTCATCCTCCTCTTCTCCAGTCACAGTTTGGAAGTGGATTGGAGACATTTGAGAAGCTTTCAAGAGCATCATTATTATCTTTAGATCATGTGCAGAGTTCACAGACATTTATTCTTCTTCCTATATATTCCTATCTAGAATGGTAAGACATTATGCACACATCCGCAATTATATTTCTTCCCAAGGGGAGGAATGTTGTTCGACATTCATGGGTCTTCATCTTTATTCTATGTCGAGCATCTTCCAGCATTGCAGGAGTTATCTTGAGGAGTGGTTACATGGTCTCTCTTCTCATCTCTATTTTGTGAGGGAGCATTTCCTCGCATGGGGTTTAATCCCTCTCACTTCTAGGGGGTCATTAGACCTTCTCTCTTCTTCCTCTCTTATGGGGGGCATTCATGATTGTACTTTTGTGATGGATTCAGTTCTTGGGGGGTCTTAGTAGTCCTTCTTCCATCACATGTTCATGTACTTGTTTTTTCTCTCTTTTGGAGAGGGGTTTTTTCCCATGGGGATTTTCTCCTTTTTTCTTATGAGAGATTCTTGTTGGTCATGGGTACCTAACATGGCCTTGTAGCTGAGACTCATTCTTGCATTAGTTGCATGGTTTTCATTTCTCCCTAAGTTGCACTTATGGGGGGTATTGGTGTAATTAAATATTTAATTACACTTTAATAAGTTTACTTAGGTCTAATTTTAGTCTTAGGTTTTTATTAAGTCATATTAGAGTTTTTCTCTAACTTGCAAATATAAAAGCAAGTTCTCACATGTAATTTAAGAATCCATTTTATTAATTCATCCAATATTGTGAAAATTATTTCTCTTTGCTTTTTCCTCTTGTGGAAGGTAAATCTTAGGTTTTACAAGTGATCTTTGTGGCTTGAGTTAATTATCAACTTCAACAAAAATGGCTTGTGGAGGCTTGTATTTATAAGCAAATTGGAGGAGAAATGGGACCAATGCTAGGATTGAAAGTTGAGATTTAATGGTGGAGACAAGAGGATGAGATGGAGGGCTTAGATTTCATCAACAATATTGGAGGGTTGAGATTAAAAGTGAATTTTAAATTCACCTTGGGAAGGCTTAGATTTATGGTTAGAAGAGATGACAGGTGATCACATGTGTGCATTTGGCAAACAGATGTGTGAGCTCTTTGTATTAAAAAGAGCTCTAACATGAAAGAGGGAAGGTGAGGTGGAAGGGTCATGTGACTCTTTGGAATAAAAGATAATTTTTTATTTGAGGGGTGTGGGAGAAAGTGTTAGGTGGGGCTTAACCAAGTTAATCAAATGATCAACTTAAATAATGTGGTTGTCAATAATTAGTGAGTGGGCTAATGAGGGGTTAAAATTAATTAAATAATAGTTTATTTAATTAATTTAGGTCTAGGGGTTATGTAGGCTAGGGTAGCTAATTAAATAATTAGTATTTATCTAATTAGACTAGGTTTAGGCTATAGGATAGGGTAGATTAATTAAATAAGCATGATTTATATAATTAATCAAGATTAGGAAGGTGGAGAAATTAACTAAATAAATATTAGAATTATTTATTTAATTAATGAGGAATGAAGTTGTAATGTCTAGTGATGAATTAATTAAATTAATTCATTACTAAGGATGAATTTGGGGTAAATGGCTAAGGGTAGATGGTTACTGATGGTTTAGGGTTAATTAATTAAATAATTATGATTTTTATTTAAGTAATTGGTGAAGGGGTTAAGTTGACCTGATGCAAGGATGCAAGAAAATGGTTAATGGGGTCGAGACATTTTCAGGTGTCTATAGGTTGGACCTACCTTTTGGACGCCAAAGACGTGTTTTCAACAAAACATAAAAAATCAACTAAATCTCAAGCGTGCTCTCCATCAAGTTTACATATTTTTCAATGTTAATACGAAAAAATTCTAGGATGACTTCAAGTTTTTTACTATCTTTCTAACCATGTAATTTCTTCTAAAATCTAATAACATTAAGGTTTCTATGTTTAATTTCTTCTGCTAATGTGTTCTTTTTTTAGAAAACCTATCTATAGTATTTTTAGTATCATTTTTTACACATTTTTCAAAATTTGAAACAAATTACATTTTTAGATTCTTACATCTATTCTATACACATTGAAAAAAATCATTTTTGATTAGTTTCAAAACAATAGGGGGAGCACGCTCAAATTTTAATTTTTCAGGGTGTGCCCACTTTCAAAATTCATTAAAAATTATATATTCATTAAAAAACTAACAAAACAAACATAAACTATGTGATGATAGCCAATTTTCTACTGAAGCAATTTGTGAAATACTTAAAAAAAAGTCTAACATTTTAGAAGGAGCACACCAAACGCTATGTTATATTTTTTAGAAAAAATAAGAGCACTTTGTGTGCCCCCCCATTTGAACCTCTTAATCTCCACCATTTTTACAAAAAATAGTAGTTTAGAAACTAGATTCCAAGCACTACAAATCTTTTTCTTATCACATCTTCTAATTTTGAGTGTGGCTATCTTCAATTTCTCATCCAAGAACTATTTTTACTAATTTCAGAAAAAAAAAAAAAAAAAAAAAGTGGCCACTTTTGACCCCCTTTTAGTCCCCTATTTCCATGCACATACCCTTTAGAAAATAGTTAAATTTTTGCCCTAGTGTGTTTTGATTGAAGGTGCTTTTTTTCCACTTTTTAACAAATGCAAATTTAATTTTTAACTATGAAAATATTCCACGACAAATCAACAAACTAGTTAATAGATTTTTCCAAGAAAATCCAAAACTTTAGAAGAACCTAGTAACTATTTTTCCTCAGCATAGTTTTGTAGGGATGATTTATACAAATTCATTCAAATGAAAACAATAGTCCCCTACCTTATAGACAAGGAATAATAATATTTTTATATACATAATTAACCTTATATACTATTATTAATGGAATGAGTGAAGCTTGAAAAAAGCCACAAAGTCATTATTTATTCACTTATTATTCAATTGAAGGTGTAAATGAGCCAACTACAAGCCTCTTTGATGGTTACTAATTGATTTAACTATGCCTTTTTGTCACAACCATTACATACTAAAGGTAGGAAAACATGACCTTTCAAATTATCTGTTGTCAAATAATTAACTTTAATTCAAACCTTAAATAAATAAGAGCTAGTCTAGACACCTATTAGATATGATAAATCTGAATTAAAATAAAGATAAAATAACTAAAATAAATGTAATCGAAAGAAGACACTAATTTGACAATGATAAAAGATAGATATGTGGAATTTGAGATTAAATCTAGAATGAACAAGTTGTGGTGAATGTATTCTTTGAAATCTAAAATTGTGAAAATTGTGGATGGAGGTCCCAATGATAACCTTGATGCTACTAAGTGTAGTCTTGATCCTCTTGTATAGCCTTAATCTAGATCTTTAAAAAACCTTTAGTACCTATAGAAAAGGTTTTGCTTGTGTTTGTACCTACAAAAAAAAGACTTGGCAGTACTAAGATACAACATTGAGATTTATTATAGCGATGGGGAATCGTTGAGACTCCCTTGATTATAGTTAAGCTTCATTGGTCAATTCAATATACATGAAACAAATGTGTAAGTCACTAACAATGATGTGGTACAAGGGTAATAAATGCTTGAGACAATGATGCATTGAATGCCTAAGTAATTGATCAAGTGAATTAAATCTAGGGTTTTGATATTATTGATGTAAGAAATTACGCAACTATTGCATGATTGATACAAAGACAAAGCTATAACATAACTAACAATTGTGATGATGCTTGATAATATAAATGACTTAGGGATGTCTACAATAAAAAATCACATATTTCACAATTTTCACTTCATGTCACACACCCTTTTTGGTATTCTTTCCCTTAGACTTGTTTTAGAATACATTTACCATGTTTTTGAGCCTAAAACCCTTTAAAAAGGTGTAATGTAAGACAAATCAATATTTTGTATCTATTTTCTTCATGTTCCTTGCATTCTAGAAATAGTGTCCACATGGACACTAGTGCACTCATTCTATTGTCCATCTACAGAAAATTTTTAAAATAGCCAAAAATTAACTCCCTTGGCCTTTCCACATTTTTATAACAACTAGTTTGTCACTCAACCTTTATAAAATTGATTTTGAACCTCATTTGACCTCTCTTAACTCTCATAGTTCTCTCAGTTCTACTTCTGACCCTCTTGACTTATCCTAAATTTCTCTTGGACTCTTCCATTAATACTTCTATAGTTTTATTTTTTAATAGCCATGTACCCTTCAAAATACCTACAAATTCCTCCTTCAACATGGCTTGACACTTTGTTGAATTCATTTCCTACATTCCTCTATGACACAAATCACATACACATACTAGCCATCTTCAAGATTTTTGTTGTACTTCTTAAGCACCAACCACAAATCACAACCAACACTTAGGGGGTTCACACACTCCCAATCTACTATCTACTAGAAATATTGAAACATGTCATCCTAGAGAATTGACTAAGGAATCTACAATCATTTATCATAATTTTTCGTGCCTTCTATAATATCAAAAATTGCATACCCTGCAATTATCATGTTATGTTTTTGACTCACTTTAGTGTCTATAACCTCTAGCATGTTTTAGGATCATTTCAGCTCAGCCTTAGACTTTTACCCACTCCTAATGCCAATATTGTGTTGTGTTTTTTTATGTTCATCCATGTTTCATGTTTTCCAATGTGTTCTCCTATGTTCATGTTACGTTTTTGTTCCCATTCTATTATGTTTCTGAGTGTGTTATATTTGTGCACTAGCATGATGTGTGGATGTATTCATGATGCACTAACATCCTCTAACTAAACAATTGTATAATGTACATTTTCTAACCTGTCAGTGATGTTTTAGCTTCTATATATTCTTCTATAATGGTTGTGTGCCCAAATTTGGAAGTTGAATGGTCATCTTTGCATCTTTGGGTATCTATTGAGCTTCCCTTTGATTCATCCAATATTGAATTCACATTCTCTCATGCATATTTTGAACTCTCTTGGGATCCTTGCAACATTTTCTAGCATCCTCTTTGGATCTACAACAAAATTCAGCATTCCAACATCTCACTACACCTCCTTGGATTTGTGAGCATCCTCCATTGTCATTATGAAGGTTGACTTGTTTTTATTTACTCCTCTCTTTGTTTTTTGTTTAGTATTTTTATTGTTTCCTTTGGCATTGTGGAGTTATCACTTCCTTCTTCTTCCATACACACTAGGGTATTTCTCCTTGTAGACTAGGGATTAATGCTTATAGTTCTATTTACTTTCTTATTTTTGTTCTTAGTCCTAGACACACAGGTTAAGCACACACACAATCCATTCTCTTTTTTCTATTTGACTACCCATGGAGGTCAAAAGACTAAACTAGGGGTTTGACTATTCTTAGCAAGATCCCAACCAATCCAAACCATTTTTCTTGTCTCAACTATAGGTACTTTGTGGCTCTACATTCGCATAGAGGTTTGCTTGTGTATTTCTCTTCTTTTGTTCATTTCAATATTTCCTTTGATTTAAATGGTTTAGATAACTCTTCAATATTTTTGTATTATCTGGTATATCCTAGGTTTCTTAATGTTATTGGAGGTGTGTTGTACACCTTGCATAACATTGAATATTTTATTTACGTAAAATAAATATTTATTTGTTGTGCATCTTAATTGATGTGCTTATCCACATTATATAATTATTTAAGTGTCACTTGTAAATGTTGTATGTAACATTGGGTTAGTTATCTTATGAGTGGAACACATAGAATAATTAATTGGGAAATTATTTAATATTGGGCATAAAGTGAAAACTTAGTTGCAAATATTAAATGAGGGGTAAATGATTTTGTGTATCCATGGTTTTGGAACACATGGTTTTCTCCATACTACATCTTGTATTTGTGTGATCTTGATTCTATAAAAGCAAGCACATGGTTAATAGTTGGGGTTGGCTTGTTGGCTAGTTGGTTGTTGGTTTTGGCTATAGGCTATGTGAGAGGCTGTCATTGTATTGAGTTTATCTTGCAAGTGCATTTTGTGAAGCATGGCATGGGATGTGTGGTTACATGCTTGGGAACATGGAGGATGCATTCAAGGAGCTTGATGTTTTAGAGGTACTCATGGAGACTCATGTGATTGTATTGTAATATCTTATTGTCGAATAATACATTTGAGCATGGATGCTTTTGGAGGATAGATTTTTCCCTCTTGAGGGTTTTCCCAGAGTATATCTTGTGTTATCTTGTTGATAGTCCATTTGATCTTTGCATTGTGGTTACTTGTATGCATCATATTCTCCTTTTGGGTTATGTGGAATTGGTTTGATCAACCTAATGATTCCTAAAATTTAGTATCAGAGCCATGTTCATGGTTGAGGGATATGTGAGCTCCCTAGTTTGCTATAACCCTTGTGTGTAGATCTGGTATAAAGTTGATGCCATGGACATACAGGAAAGGATTTAGAAAAATACAAGATATGAGTATTTTGTGCAGCTTGTGCTTTGTAGATTTGGGATTTTAGGTGTTCCAAATTTGAGGAGAATATGGCAGATCTATGTGTTAAAAATTGGGTGTTGAAGAGAGTTTCATGAATGTGCTTTAGTGAGAGTTTTTTAGAGGAATTTTCATAGATGACCTCCTGGGAAAAAATGCACCTCACTATTGGTTTATGAAGGCCCTAGAGGCAAAGAAAAACATATAATTTGTCCTATTTCAGCCATTGTAACCTGAGGAAAAAAAAATTGCCCCCTGCCCTATTTAATTGTACGGTTGTACGAACTGGAGAGGTACAATTTTTTTTTAAAAGTTTCATGCCCTATGCAAATACTTTTGTATAGTTTCAAAGAAAATTATTGAAAAAAATTGATTTAAAAATTTTGTTTGAAGCTATAGACAAAATTTAAAAGATTAAAAAAGAGATTTTTTTTGTTGACCCGATACAGGGTTCACAGACCCCGTACCAGTGCATGCGATAGGCCAATCAGGGTCGATGTCAGGTCATTGTTGGATGGTGAGTGACTAGGTCGGTAGGCCTCACAGCCCCCGATCCTAACTCCCCGCCAGTCTGGCAGGGCCAAGCCCACAATCGACGTACCAACCTAGTAGGGCAATCCAGAATCTAGACTTCATCTTTTTTTAAACCATGTTTAAAACTTATTTTAGGTCCGCGTAAAATGGAATTTGAAATTTGAGGAAATCAAATAATTTTGAAGGTGATTTGGAGTCTACCTTACTAGTGACATATGGCTCCAACACAATATCACATCACCCTATAGTGCCACCTCATCATGCCGTACGTGCATCAGTGATGATGTCACTGTACAGACGGGTCCACAAGGGGCCCCTTTTTAGCCTTCGGAGGGCATTAATTTTCGAGAGGCATAACTTTCACCCATGATATTGTATTTTTGACTTCTTATAGGTGTCAAGAAGGTCTCTCCAACAACTACGTAGTGGTGTAGGTTTGATTATCAAATTTTTCTATTTGTGTCAAACTTTGGTGTTTGAATCTAGGCATTGCTTCGAGAAAGTTTTATGCTCATAACTTTTGCATACAAAATTAGATTTTTTATTTTTGAAAGGCGTTGGAGAGCTATTGTTGTGTACTATAGATTAGATTATATAGATTTTTAGTTTGATGTGCAGAGAGATATTGGTACTTGTTTGATCACTTGTGGGATCCTGATATTCAAGGTACAATTGTGAGAGCATTCAAATGGATTTTTGGGCACAAACTTGTGGGAGTGCATGTTGCTATAAGGCCATCAACATGGTATATCAGATTTTCATATTGATACTTCTAGTTACAGGTTTATAGGTGTTTTCAAAGTTTAGACTTTGATGGAGATATGTACACAGGTTGTCTTCTAGTTTGAGGACATGGTTGATACACATGTGAGACTTGGAGTCTCGTTTCTGTGGGACTTAAGTATAGGTATACTGATGATGATGATTATGGTGTCATGGATATGCAGGTACACTTTTGCATTGGCATGACATGATCATGTTTGATAGGTATGGACTATGATGTTTGATTCATGATTACAGGTGGTGTTGTGGTGTAGTTTTAGGAGGTTGCTCCTATCTCCTAGATGCTTGTTTGGTTCCTTGACTATGGTTACTTGTTTGTGGACTTGTTTGGAAAATTGAATCTAGCATTGATTTGTTGTTTGAGTCTTGAGGTCTATAGGTTATCTTTGATATCTCGGTTTGCAAGTTACTAATGTGACGATGAGTTTGCATGTTACATTTGTTTTGGATCTTCAAGTTATGTATTTTTATGGATTATCTACCCCTTAGCTACAGTGAGATGACTTAGATGTAGATCATCTTTATCCACGAGATTGATTTAGTGTTTATGAATACTTTATTAGTTGGTCTTGTCTATGGTCATTTGTACATTAGTATGTTGCATTGGGATGAGAGGATGGATGATTAGAGTGCATAGATAGTACGTTATTGGGAAGCATTTTTATCACGATGTCATGGATGTCTTGGATACATGGTTTATGTGAGCTTTTTGACAGTGATGGTTTCATCTTCTTGTTTGGATATTATGGTTTACTCAACCTTTGGGGAGCTATTGTCATTATAGTGGGATTCCTTGATTGTGTTGGGGCCATGGATGATTTTCATTTAGGATCTATGGTTATCTTCATGTGATTGGAGATGTTGATCCCTGGTTTAGAGGTGTTGGTATTATGTCTTGATGGACTCTTGATTCTAGATTAGAGTGTTGGCATGATACTGTTGTTAAATGGAGCCTAATTAGACTCTGAGGTTAAATTTTCCCCACTTTTATCAGCGCGGTTTCCCCCCAAATTATTTAATGGGGGAGGGCATCGGGAGTTATTTTTTCTATTAGCTGACATAAAAACCCCTATTTTTATAAACGATATAAGGCATGATAAAAGTGGCTAAGGGTTAGGGTTTCCATTGATGTATTATAGCATTTTGCAGCAGTATTAAGTTGCAGGGATTGTTGGTTGTAATTAGTTTCATTTACTGGATAATAATATTGGACTCTCTATTGGTGGATGTAGCCCGAGTTTGGGTGAACCACGTTAAAGTTGCCTCTCTCTATTATTATTTATGTGTATTTTTCATTCGTATATTTAATCTTTATTTGCATTTAATTGAAATCTTCTGCATGCAATTCCTAATAGATACATGTTCTCTTGAGAATAGGATGTGTGCATTGGTGCATGTGATCTCCTTAGAGGAGATGTTAGATTATGATGTCATGATTGGGTTCTTGATTATGCATTGGGAACATTGGCAGTGATTTTTTTGGTTCTCTTGGTATTGAGTAAATTCATCATTTGCTTGAGAGAACTTTGATAGTGTGATGTTGTATTTGGAGTTTAGCATGGATTGATCATGGAGGTGCTCATGGATACTTGGAGACTTAGGTGAGGCTAGAGTTCTCTCTGTATTAGAGACATTTGTTGAGATATTTACTCATTGGAGGTTTCAACGGGAAGACCAAGGAGCCTACACCTGGATATGGACGTGAGTTCATTATGGACCTAGAGGAGATTGTTCTTGGAGAGAGTCATTATGGCTTGCTGTATCCTAGAGGAGCATTCTCATTCCCCACTCTTGGTCTACTCAACGGATTATCATCTATGAGGTATTGCCCATCCTTTTAGGTGATTTTTCTTTGTGTTTTATCTTCTCATGGATATGGATCTTGAGCTATGGTTATTGGTTCCAGAGGGTTCATTTGAGGGATGTTGGCATGGTTATCTCCTTGTTCATATGGTTTGATTTATGATGTCCATTATGAGGAGTCTAGGAGATGTGATTAGGCTTATTCCTAGTTATGGAATGCTTATGAGTTTGATTTACCTTGGTTAGAGAGGCTTACATCCATGTTGGTTACATAATACATATATTCATTTAATTTATGGGATTGAATGGTTAGGTGTTGTTAAGGATTTTCATTTGGGGTTGTAAGGGAGATCATACTTCACACGACTTAGCACTTTGAGGTGTTGGTAGGACATTATGATTTACAGGTTTTCTCTCTTTGTTTTATGGCTACTTCTTTGAGGTTCATGTTGATATGGCTAGACTTGGAAGAGTTATGGTGACATGTTGTGAGAGAGTATGCAGTGATTTATCTTGCATGTGTGGATCATTGTGATTGTTCTTGGCACTACATTTGCCACACCTTGGTTTGAGTGTTGATTGGCAGACTTCGTATGCTTTGATCTATTTTTAGATTTGACATTACCCATGCAGTGGGAGTTCCTGGATGTATGTTCTTCATTGACAAGTTTTATACATGGATCTTGTGATTGCGGTATATTGGTTGGATATTTTGTTGGCATGAGTTTAATGATGTTGTTGATACCTAGAAGGTATATATGGTTGGATGTATTAGCATATGTTGTGGGTGCTATTTCCAATCATGTGGAGTTTTACCTTTGATAGCAGCTTAGAGCCTTTGTTATCACTTGGATTTGATGCTTGTGTTCTTTAGATTGGTGCATCTTCACCTTGGTATGTTCCTTTTCTTCCATAGGTGGCATGTAGGAGGATGAGAGGAGTTCTTTCTTGAGATGGTTGTCACTTTGGTGTTATTTCAGGTATCTTGATGGACCACCAGAGCATGCTGGAGATTCATGTGGTTTCATGTTTTCCTATGGGTATGTGTAGGATCATGATGGGCCAAACTATACCTCTAAGTGGTAATGAAAATACAAAAAAATTAGACTTAATCAAGTTCATGTGAAAATTTGAATGGATTATCTACACAAATTGAAAAAGATGTACGAACAAAATTTGTAGAGAATTGAATCTAGTTTATGGGCTAATATTTAAAAAAAAACTAAATTTACTTGGTGAAAAATGAATATTTCAATGAACAACTATTAAATTTTTTAGAAAAAATAAAAAGTGGGTGTCATTCCAGCCAACCTAACTATGAGCAAAATAAATATTTTTTTTGAAACTTTCAAAATAAGTAGAGGACTCATGCCTAGATGAGACACATATTTTTTGAAATTTTTTTCTAATAAAATAATGAGTTATGATTTTTTACTGTGACTTTTTTTAAAAACTAAAAAGTAATTTTCCAACCAACCTAACTAAATACAAAAAATTAGAATTTAATTTTTTTAACCTATAGCGAGAAAAGCATAGAGTGTGACGCAGCTTTCAGATCTAAAAAAGGTGAAACGGTTTGAAAATTATGGATGTTTTTCAATCAGTGTGTCCATCAGGATTTCAAACACACACTATATAGAAAATTATTAATAATTATTTAATAAAATGATAACCAAACAAATCTTATATTTTTAGAAAGTTGACAATTTCTTCTATAAACCCCTTTTGTTTTATCAATTTTGCATAATATAAGTCGTCAGCACGAAGGGTGAAGTTCGAAGAAGAGAGTGAAACCTGCAAAAACATTAGAATTGAGGGAAAGTCAACTATGATAGTCCCAAGCCTACATACAAGGTAATACTAAAGAAAAATAGATATCCGCTATTAACAGATATCTGTTTTGCTTCGGTAAAATATATTTTTCCCTTTTTATGTTTTGCAAAATCGATATCCATTTTAGGTTTCCCAAAATAGATATATGTTTTGCTTTACCCAATTCTTTTCATTAATTTTTTGTTTGTTTTCTTAGCTTAAGTTATAGTTCATTTTATTGTTCTTTAAGTTAAGATTCTAAATAATTGTATTCTTTCATACCAATTGTTGGGACTAAGGAACCATGTTGCAATTGGCCAACATACTATGATAGAGGAGTAACTTAAATAATATGATCAAAGACAATGATACAAATGTATTATCTATCTAGTAACATTTAAGAAAGCTCATGATAGTATATAAAACCAAAATAAACAATATGGGACACTATATTTTATGTTAGAAACCCTTATGCGAGAAAACCTATTAGTAAAAGATAGTTACCATTATATTATTTAGAATCCATTGATTTAATAGAAGAATTCTTTTGATAGAGTTGATATCTACATGCTTATAGCATACTTTTCTTCAATGTTTCTCACATCCAACACCTAACTAATCACAATCCAACCATTCTTGATGCAGAGCACACAGCGAAAACCTACACTTATCAATTTTTAGATCCTTTTAAACCCATCGAACCCTTTGAATTCACTATCGGTGAGACCATATACCATCGGCAACCTCAATAACCATTCTTCCGATACACCGATATACTTCACCCATCGGTATGACCTTCACTATTGACGAGCTTGAGAGCTACACTGTCGATACACACCAGTCACTTCAATGCTAATGTCTTTGAACCATATTTGTCGCCCAAACTCCTTTCATCGGTGAATGCCTACGAACTCATGCTGATGTACCGATGGACACACTCCAGCATCAACCTTGACTTTCTCTGTCGGCAACACAATCCCTATCAACCACGCTAGGGTTTTCTACGTCGATACTCCTATACGTCATTGCACAGTCTAGCTTCACCGAACCCTAGCACATGGAGATGCTAGGTGATCTACTATACACCTCGCACTGTCCAGATCCTCTGCGCTGCAAAACAATGAAACACACAGGAAACAAAAAAACACATATTGTACAATGAAGCCATTCCACTGATTTCAACAGAAATCTCACCAGTGGAATGCTTCACTTCGACATTTTGCAACAACGAAAATACAGAAGGGAAAGGAAATCTACAGCTATGCAATTTCATATTTATAGAGAATGGAAAACAAACTGACAGCACATAAAATAGTTTGATTTCTCCTTAACACAATGCATGGTTACATTCAATCTCCTCTTCGATCTGATTACAATGATAATGATATTTGCATTTGGTTCAATCCTCTGGGTTTATAAACTCGCCCAGAGTAGTACCAAACTGACTCCAAGCGGCGGGGAAGCACTACTGCCTATTTTTGGTTTTATTGTTATTTTTAGCATTATGAGATTACAATTGACAAATGTCCCCTAAGTCACTTGGGACTTACAAAATGAACCTAGACACAAATTGAAATGAAAATGTATTGGTCAATAGACCTTATTACAAAAGAAAACATGATTTTCTAGGTGCTCCTCCACCATACTCCCAGGGCTTAAAAGAACTCAAGTCCCTTGAGGAACCAAGTCTAAAATAGTAACCCCATGCTTGATGATGTCTTCCTCATTCATCCAGATAGCATCCTCAGCAGGCAAACCATGCCATTTGATTAGATATTGCTTGTAGTTTTATGTCTGCTCTTCTTTTGAACTTTGGTGTCCAAAATACATTCCAGCTGTACTGGTTAACTCAGTGGAAAATCATAAATCCATTCTGCATCCCCTGCTCCTGTCACATTTGAAACTGTAACATTGTCTCCCCTAAATGGAAATAGTTCTGACACATTAAAAATGGGTGATATTGCTAAACTTGGAGGAAGTTCAATTTCGTATGCATTAGGTCCAAATTTGTGTACAATCTTGCATGGACCAATCTTCTTCATAAGAAGCTTCGTGGGCTGCCCTTTCGGAAGTCTTTCCTTCTTCAGATATGCCATTACCAGATCTCCAACTTTGTATTGGACATCCCTTTTCTTCTGATCAGCTCTCTCTTTGTATTTCCCTGTGGTCTTCTGGATAGTTTCCCTTACAGCATCATGGATATCCTTCATACTGACTGCAAAATCTTCTCCTTGTGCACTCCTTTTCTCCATATTATGGAGATCCTTGAGCTCCAAAATTCCCCTATGATGAATCCCATATACAACTTTAAAAGGGCTCTTTCCTGTGCTCCTATTAACAGAATCGTTATAGGCAAACTCTGCTTGTGGGATGATCATATCCCATGCTTCTCCATGTTGTTTAGTCAAACACCTCAAAAGATTACCCAATGATCTATTCACCACCTCAGTTTGTCCATCCATCTAAGGGTGATAGGCTGACGTGAAAGATAATTGAGTACCCAATTTCTTCCACAATGTGTACCAAAAATATCCCACAAACTTGGGATCTCTGTCAGTGACAATATTCAATGGCAAACCATGAATGCAAACAATCTCCTTAAAGAATAGACTAGCAATGTGTGAATCATCATTGGTACATTTGCATGGCACAAAATGAGCCATTTTACTGAATCTATCAGCTACAACAAATACACTGTCGAAACCTCTTTGAGTCCGGGGAAGACCCAAAAAAAATCCATATTGATGCACTCCCATGGCTGTTGCACAATTGGAAGTGGTTGATAGAGACCAGCATTAGATGAAGTTCCTTTTGCCCTCTGACAAATGCTACAAGTTTCTACAAATTTCCTGACATTTGTTTGCATCTTAGGCCAAAAGTAAAGCCTTCTCACTTGTTCCAATGTCTTGTCCAGTCTAAAATGACCTCCAAGACTACCGCAATGTTTCTTTTTTATGATGTTCTCCCTCATGGAACACCTAGGTACACACAGTTAGCTACCTTTAAATAGTAACCCCTACTATAGCAAAAATTTAGAAAAATAAGAATGATAGGAATCTGAAAATTGTGAACAAACTACATATATCTCCTTGAAGTCCTCATCATCCTGGTACATATTCTTGAGAGAATCCACTCCCATACTTTGCAACTAGATTTCCTGTATAGTGCACACTCTTCTACTCATAGCATCTACCACCTTGTCAGCTTGTCCCTTCTTATGTTTGATGGAAAAAGTATATGCCTGGAGTTGTTCAACCCACTTCATATGCTTGTGGTTTAGCTTCTCTTGCGAATTCAGAAAACTCAAAGCATGATTGTCAGTATAAAGAATGAATTCCTTGGGCAAGAGATAATGTCTCCATTTTTTCAATGCTTGAACCATTGCATACAATTCTGGATCATATGTGGAATACTTCCTTTTAGTATCATTCAACTTTTTGCTAAAGAAAGCAACAGGTCTTCCTTTTTGACTCAAGACAGCACTAATGGCAAGGTTACTAGCATCACATTCCACAGTAAACAACTTATTAAAATCAGGCAAAACCAAAATAGGTTTCTCTGCTATTTTCTATTTGAGAATCTCAAAAGACTCATCAGCTGCTCTATTACAAACAAACTTACATTTCTGTCCTCCTTTTATGGTATCTAGAATGGGTGCACAAATATGATTGAATCCTCTTATGAATTTCCTATAAAAAGTTGCCAACCCATGAAAACTCCTTACATCACTGACAATTTTGGGTGCAAGCCAAGACAGAATAGCATTTACCTTCTCTGGATCCATTTTAAAATTGCCCTGGGATATCACAAATCCAAGGTATGTGAGTTCTTCCTTCATGAAGACACTCTTCTCCATATTGATCATCAGTTTCTCCTCATGCAGCTTCTTCAACACCTGTTCCAAATGTTGCAAATGTTCTTCTTTTGTCCTGCTGAAAACTAGAATATCGTCAAGATAGACAACAACAAATTTGCCAATAAAATCTTTCAATACCTCATTCATTAGACACATGAAAGTGCTTGGAGCATTGGACAGACCAAATGGCATCACCAACCACTCATAAAGACCTTCATTAGTCTTAAAGGTTGTCTTCCATTCATCCCCTTGTCTAATCCTAATTTGATCATATCCACTCTTGAGATCAATTTTAGAAAATTACCGAGCTCCTCCCAAATAATCCATGAGGTCCTCTATTCTGGGCATAGGAAACCTATATCTAATGGTGATCTTATTGATGGGCCTCGAATCAGTGCACAACCTCCATTTGCCATCCTTCTTGGGAGCTAAAACTGTGGGTACAGCACATGGGCTAAGGCTTTTCCTCACCAGGTCTTTATCCAACAGTTCTTGTACTTGTTTAGCAATCTCCTCATTCTGATTAGGTGTCATTTTATAAGCTGGTTTATTTGGCAATGTAGATCCTGGGATGAAGTCAATCTAATGACTTATGTCTCTCACAGGGGGTAGTACATTAGGTATATCCTCCACCATGATACCCTTATATTTGTCTAACAATTCATGCAATTCCTTAGGGACTTTTTCCTTGTTATTTTTAGACAAATCAGAATTGTCTTTAGGTTTCAAAATCAAAGCATACCCCTGGGTTCCCTCTTCTTTCAGAGTATGGAGAAACTCTTTCCCACTTATTAACATGATACTTGAGCCTACATTCTTGTCTACACCTTCTTTTGGTAAATGATCCATCTTATACTGTCTACCATTCTTGGTGATCACAAAGGAATTCGACTTACCATCATGCTGGGCTTGTACATCATACTACCAAGGTCTACCTAACAGTAAATGGCATGCATCCATGGGAATTATATCACACAAAATTTTATCCCCATATTCCCCTATCTGAAATTCTACCCAAGCTTGTTCATCAACCAAGACTTACTGCCCTTTGTTCAGCCACGACACTTTGTATGGACTAACATGTGGCAATCTTTGCAAATTCAATTTCTCTACCATTTCTACTAAAACTAAATTTTTAGTTGAACCAAAATCAACAATTACCTTACACCTTTTGCGGGAAACTTTACATAGAGTTCTAAACAATGTCTTCCTCTACGATGGTTCTTTGTTATGTGGTACCTTCAGCATTGTCCTTCTCATCATGAGGTTCTCTCCATCTTGTGCTAGAGCTGCGCTTCCCATAGGTGAGTTCACACTCTAACAATCTTCTTCTTGAACCAAATGGTTCCTTCTCTCTCCTCCATGAGAGATTGAGGCTTTCTCCGAACACCTACCTGTTGTGTGCCTGATTTGGTTACAATTATAACTCTTCCTGTAAAGACGTTAGGACCTCTACCTGGTCCACCAAATCTACCTCTCCCATTGGGTCTCCTTCTTCTGAAACCCTCTTTGGAACCAAATTCTCCACTATGTTCTTGCTGACTGGACTCCCCTTGATTCTTCTAGAACTGATTTCTGCCACCAAAGCTATTTCTGCCCCTGAAATTTCTTCCACCTTTGCCTCTGTTCTGTTGTCCTCCTTTTCTTTTCTACTTCTCTTCTACTCTCAGTGCCACCTGGAAACATTTTGGTCCATGGTTTCTGGTGTCAATATGGTAATCTCATCTTGTATACTATACTTCAGGCCATTAATATACTTGGCAACTCTTCCTTTCTCATCCTCAGTATGTCCACACCTTAGAGACAATTTATGAAATTCCTCAGTATAGGTGGATACATCCATATCCTTCTACCTGAGGTTCTGCATTTTCCTGTATATTTGCACTTCATAATCCACTGGTAGGAACTAAGCCTTGATCCTCTCTACCATCTGACTCCAGGATGAGATCATGCTCTTACCATTCTTCACCCTTTCTCCCTGGGTGTAGTTCCACCACGTGAGTACAGTGCCCTTGAATTTCATCTTTGCAAACTTGACTCTTCTATTCTCTGATACATCCTTGTACTCGAAATAATTATTCAGAGTCTTGATCCATTTAATGACTTCTTTTGTGTCCATCTTTCCACTAAACATCAGAATCTCCATTTTTACCTCGAACGACTCCTTACCAAGTGATTTTATGGCCTCCAGAAATTGTTTCTGGTCTACAGATATATCTGCCTATTCTAGGGGTAGTTTCCTCTTCCCCATCTTCTTCTTCTTCATCAGACCATCTAATTTCTTTCCTATCTTCAGTGCCTTCAACTCAGCCTAGAGTGTTTCCTTGACTCCAACCTTGATCATTTCTTCCATCTCTTGGAACTTCTTAAGCACTTTTGCTGTCATCCCCTTTGGAGGCATGGCACTGGCCTCTTCTTCACTCTCTCTATCTGACATAAACACTTCACAGATCTTTCAGAGCATGTCACACACAGAACGTCCAAAGCCCTGATACCAAAATGATGTAGAGCACACAGTGGAAACCTACACTTATCAATTTTTAGATCCTTTTGAACTTGTTGAACCCTTTGAATTCACTATCGATGAGGACCATATACCATCGGCAACCTCAATAACCATTCTTTCGAGACATCGATATACTTCACCCATCAGTATGACCTTCACTATAGGCGAGCTTGAGAGCTACTCCGCTGATACACATCGGTCACTCCAATGCTAATGTCTTTGAACCATATTTGTCACCCCAGACTCCTTTCATCAGTGAATGCCTACAAACTCAAGCCGATGTACCGATGGACATGCTCCAGCATCAACCTTGACTTTCTCTGTTAGCAACACAATCCCTATCAGCCACGCTAGGGTTTTCTACGCTGATACTCCTATACGTCGTTGCACGTCTACCTTCATTGAACCCCTAGCACATGGAGATGCTAGGCAATCTACTGTGCACCTCGCACTGTCTGAATCCTCTGCACCGCAAAATGATGAAACACACAAGAAACAAAAAAAAACACATATTGCACAATGAAGCCATTCCACTAATTTTGACAAAAATCTCATCAGTGGAATGCTTCACCTTCGACATTTTGCAACAACAAAAAATACAGAAGGGAAAGGAAATCTATAGCTATGCAATTTCATATTTACAGAGAATGGGAAAACAAACTGACAGTACAGAAAATAGTTTGATTTCTCCTTAACACAATGCACAGTTACATTCAATCTCCTCTTCGATTTGATTACAATGATAATGATATCTACATTTGGTTCAATCCTTTGGGTTTATAAACTTGCCCAGAGTAGTACCAAACTAACTCCAAGTGGCTGGGAAGCACTACTACCTATTTTTGGCATTATTTCTATTTTTAGCATTATGCGATTACAATTGACAAATGTCCCCTAAGTCACTTGGGACTTACAAAATGAACCTAGACACAAACTGAAATGAAAATGCATTGGTCAATAGACCTTATTACAAAAGAAAACATGATTTTCTAGGTGCTCCTGCACCAATTCTCCATTCACATGAGTAGATAGGTATATGCATCATCATAGAATGCCAATTGTCTAACTATCCAACCAACCCATGGAATAACCAAGAGTTACAAAGCTATATGTTGGCCATATCATAAAATCAATATATCACATATCACCAAACATGATGCCTCGATGTGGATAATCATTATAGATGACTATATGTTGTTACACAGTAAATATCAATAGTTTTTTTTACTAACTATAGTCAATGTATTTGTGCCTTCTTATATAACCACCACTACCAACCATAAGCTTGTGGTAACACATACAACCATCTAACCAATTCTTTCAACTTGTAGTATTGTAGAACATTCTCTTAACATAACCAAGCCTCTATATTGTTCCACATGAACTTCAACTCTACTACAAGTGCACCTACATTATTATTTATGCTTCTACTACCACAAATAAATATGTAGGTTGTGAGTACTTCTTCAAATGACTGATGGTTAAATTTCCATAGCATCACCACATGTAGACATAGCTCCATGCTATATCACAAAATCTAAACTCAGCACATCCTACCACATTAACCACATTACATTTTATCATTGTTCAATAGTTTCCATTTAATCTCTCTCTCTCTCTCTCTCTCTCTCTCTCTCTCTCTCTCTCTCTCTCTCTCTCTCTCTCTCTCTCTCTCTCTCTCTCTCTCTCTCTCTCTCTCTCTCTCTCTCTCTCTCTCTCTCTCTCTCTCTCTCTCTCTCTCTCTCTTCTCTCTCTCTCTCTCTCTCTCTCTCTCTCCTCTCTCTCTCTCTCTCTCTCTCTCTCTCTCTCCTCTCTCTCTCTCTCTCTCTCTCTCTCTCTCTCTCTCTCTCTCTCTCTCTCTCTCTCCATTTCTGTGCACATACCCATTAGGCAGGCTATTTTGCATATGGTGGTCATATCCTTTAGGTCCAATCACCTTCAATCTTCACAAATAGATATAAAGCATAATTCTAAGCATCTTCATAAAGACCACTTCTCTACATAGGTGCAACTAATACCACTTTTTCATTGTTTTCCACATTTAATACTTATTCTTTTCCATTTTCCAAGTCCTACATGTGTCCAAGTTGTATTGTTTGTCAAGTTTTTAGTCTAATTGTTAGACCTAGCTCTCATGGTTATTAAAATGTTAGTATAGTTAGATTTATCCTTAGGTAACATTAATTTACACATTGTTGCACAAACAACCACACTCAAAAATAACCTTACCTAATTAAGGTTCTTTCATTTGGTGAGCCTAACAAATCCAACTAGTTCAATCTTCTTATAGTCCATGCTTAGCCTTACAAGAGAGTTCATGCCATGTTAACTTTGCATTATGTCCTCACTTTCCTCTTGCTAGTTGTAGTACTCTTTTTTTCTAATCATATCCCTATATCATACTATTGTTGTTGACTTTCTTTCCATCTTCATCATCATAGTCCTAGTTATCATTTTGAGCCTACATTTATCCTTAGCCATGTCTTGTACTTCTTCTATTCATGTCAATTTTAATGACCTCCAAATTTTCCATAATTTCTTCTCCACCAAACCCTAGACCCTCACCCAAATTCTTACTTTCCTAAGAAAAGCCCTTCCCCAACATCATTTGATCATGTGGATCCTTCCATCACTAGACAGGTGCCCCTACTTTCCATTATTCATCCAATACAATCCCAATGTCATAGCTCACATTCCCACACCTACATTCGTGGACTCCATTCCCCCTATCGACATCATCATTGATAATCATTTTAAGGAGTCTCCCTTGAATAATCATTAAACCATGGATTATCCCATATCCCCATCTTACAGTTTCCTCACCTTTGAACCCTTAGAAGATGACATTTAGATGTCCCCACCATTACCAATCACACTTTCCAGAAATCCCACATAAGACACCTTACCCATCACTTTACCTAGGTCATCACTAATTAAATCACCTCATTACGCCATTCAACCATACCCATACCACCCCTTTCTCACTTCAAAACATGTATTAACGCATGATTCACCCCATGACATGCTACAATTACCATAATGCCAATTCACTCTACCATCATTCTTCATATTATCTTATGAATCACCATCCTTTCTTCCCACTCCTTGAGAATCAACCATGACACACACCCCTTCCTCCATTACATCCTCCCCAACCCTTTCCCAACATTGATAGCCCACTACCCATGCTACCTCTTTTTCACAACACATTTGACCATAACATTGCCACAATAATCATCACTCATCTCGACACCATCCCTCCACCATGTGACATTTATCTAACACATATTCCCAATTATAATTATATCTACACAAAACTCAAGGTGTTGTAAGTGAAATTAGAAGACCTTAACCCTTCTCCTCCTCCTTCCTCATCAATAGGATGGATTAAATCACCACTATCAATTGACATCACCTTACAACCATCTCCTCATTAAATGGTCTTGCTAAAATTTGATAATATAATGTCCAAGGTGATCTCATTGCACATATGAGATAGTTCTTTGTCCAAACCACAATTGTCACCATTGATGATTATGTCCTTGCTAAGAATTTTCCCTCCACATTGATATAATATGCCCTTGTATGGTTTGACACATTACTACTTGGTTCTATGAATTCAATTTAGATCTTATGCATAGCTTTACCAACCACTACCAATTCAACATCAAGCCTAAGGTTTTCTTAGTGCATCTCACACATTGCAAACAAGACTCACTAGGGATTACTAGCTAGAGAGAGAGGGAGAGAGAGAGAGGTTCAAATTTTAAAGAGATGCAACTTTGTAAATTGGTTGAAAAGATGTTAACCATGTAACAACAAAAATTTGCAAGTTGAATTGTAAGTTCTATAATTTCTAAGCATAAGCCATTGAAAATAATAACAAAAAATGCCATTTGTATAGTTCCAGAAATGGATATCCATTTTTGGAAAATGAATATCCATTTCTAGAAAGCGGATATCCGTTTCTAGAAAACGGATATCCATTTTGGACCCACAAAATGGATATTCATTTTTGAACAGATATCCGTTCCAAACAGATATTCTTAACATGCCTATGAAAGTCAAAGTTGGCCAATTTGCGAATTTGGCTAAATAAAGATGCAGTTTTTTTTTCTGTTGCCATTGTTTGGCCTACAATGATCCTGCACATACCCCTATGATGATGTATTTCATTGATTGACCCTTATGAAATGTATACAACAAGTGGGAGAATGTTGAAGGTGTGTTGTACACCTTGCATAAAATTGATTATTTTATTATGTAAAATAAATATTTATTTGTGGTGCATCTTAATTGATGAGTTTATCCACATTAGATGTTTATTTGGGTGCAACTTGTAAATTTTGTATGTAACATTGGGTTAGCTATTTTATGTGTGGGACACAAAATAATTAATTGGGAAATTATTTAATATTGGGCATAAAGTGAAAACTTAGTTGCAAATATTAAATGAAGGGTCAATGGTTCTATGTATCCATGGTTTTGGAACACATGGATTTCTCCATACTACATCTTGTATTTGTGTGAGCTTGACTCTATAAAAGCAAGCACATTATTAGTAGTTGGGGTTGGCTTGTTCACTAGTTGGCTGTAGAATGTGAGAGGCTATCATTGTATTGATTTTATCTTGTGAGTGCATTTTGTGAAGCATGGCATGGGATGTTTGGTTACTTGCTTGGGCACATGGAGGATTCATTGGAGGAGCTTGATGTTTCATAGGTATTCATCAAGACTCATGTGAATGTATTGTAATATCTTATTGATGAATAATACATTTGAGTGTGGATGCTTTTATAGGTTGGGTTTTTTCCCTCTTCAGGGTTTTCCAGGGTATATCTTGTGTTATCTTGTTGATTGTCTATTTATCTTTGCATTATGACATTATGGTTTCTTGCATGCATCATTTTCTCCTTCTAGGTTATGTGGAATTGGTTAAATGAACCTAAAAATTCCTAACAATTCTTGTCCTTGTTGCTTGTTGTGCAGAAAATAAAAAACTAGAGAAATACTTTAATTGTAATTTTTTGGGATGATAGTGTGTGACAAAGACTACAACACATAAGCAATATGATAATGCATCACATGGACATATGTATCATGTGATAGTGTCTAAGATAGTAAGATCTAAGGTTGATTATCAAGTACATTTTGAATTCTTCTTTCATGCTATGAATTTGGATTTTTGTTCTCTTTACCAGATTTTAATAATTTGCATTTTACAACCTAAGTCACATTAATGTAAATATAAAAATTTAACGCAATATCTAAATTCTTCCTTAAACCTTCCAAAAAAAATTAGCAATAAATCTCTTACAAACTCAATTTTGAAGTTTGTAAGCACCATGGGAACCATAAAATTTAGGTGAACAATCCTAGAAAGTTTTGAATTTGTAAAATGTAGGGTCACTACCATTTGCTAAAGGTTGGGGTGTCACCTAGAGATCTAAAGCACAACCCATAAGTCAAAAGCATGTGTTTTGTAATTGGAGCTATGAGTTTAGGGACATACACATAATAGAGAACCTTTCTATTAGAGTTCACTAGTGCAATCATATAGTCATGAGTATGACTTCTAGATTAGAACCATCTAATGCATTTTTTAAATTCTAGAAATAGTTCATGAAAAAATTCTAGTCATTCTTTTAGAAGTCTTCTACAACTTTTAGTCATTTTACTTCCCCAAACTTTAAATCAACAATGTTTTGTTAAACCTTTCCTCTTCCAATAAGTAGTTATAATTGCATTCCAAACTCTTTGTGTTATTGTATTTAACATAGGTCTTGATTTCATATTTCTTATTGGCTTATGACTATGATGGAATAAATGATATAGTTGAGTATAATAGCACATTAATAAGTCCACTGTTAATGGGGTAGGGAGGATAAATCCCTAAAACTGAGAAGGGAAGCAAAATGGACTCCTCCAGAGGTTGCATGGTTTAAGTTAAATTTTGATGGTGCATCTAAGGGTAATCCTAGCCCTTTAGGAGTAGGTTGCATTGTGAGGGATTGGAATGGAAAGGTAATTTGGAAAGTGTCACAAAGGTTAAGAAATGGAACAAATAACATGGCAGAGTTCCAAGCCTTATTAGCAAGTCTCCAAATTTGCATTAAGTTGGGAATAGTTAAACTTGCAATAGAAGGAGATTCTTCTCTTGCTATAAATGCTATAAGGACTAGAAGGATAAACAATTGGAAATTCAATAATGACATTGAAGAAATTTTAAAACTTTAAGTAGATTGGAAGATTTTTCCCTAAATCATGTTTATTAAGAAATAAACTTAGAAGCGAATGAGTTGGCTTATCATTCCATTAATAGAATTGAGGAATGTGTAGTGGAGGTGGTGGTTGTGGTCGATGCTAAATGACATTACATAACAATGATGAATTCTCACTTCGAATGGATTGCTGGAGTCAGGTGGAAAGGACAAAGGTTTTATTATCCATTAATGAAGAATATGTGGAAGGAGTACTCAGACATTGAGTTACTCATTGTGAGGAGTTTAGTGTGTGATCTTGAGAACTTTTTGTTTGAAACAATAGAATATGTAGAGGAAATATGTATTTCCCTTTGAAAGCCAAAGCACAGGGAGAAAGTTCTAGTGAGTATTGGGGTGGAGAGTGAGGTTGTAGAGGTAGGAAGTGATACTGAAGATGGACACTCCTATCAAGTTAAAAATCTCACAATGCCAAATGGATTCTTTAGGCTAGGTTTCAGAGAAAAGATTGCAAATGGTTTTTAAAACCAAAAATGGTATATTGTTGTTGGCCTTTCAGTGGATCCTAGGTGACGAGTTCCTTATGGAAAACCACAGGTATATAGTTAACTATGACATCTCTTCTATGTTTATTGCCTCTTTACTGGATCATGGGGAATTGAAGGAAGATGTGGGGAAAATTGTAAAGGCTTTTATTAAACAGTCTTTCCTCAGTGGTTTGGAAGAAGTTCTTGATATTGCCATATATAGAAATGGGTTGCTACTGCCTAAATACTTTCTCAAACTCAAACTCAAAGGTGATATGGTTGCATGACATCCTTTTATTGTGTCAAATAGGAAAGGAGAATACTTTAAAAGGAGGTAGAAATTTGAGAAAGCAATCAGCTTCCTGAAGCAGGTTTTTGGAGTGGACATTTGTAGATGCAGGTGACTAGTTCTAGAGTTTCATGGTTACCGATAAGGAGGCAGTGGAGAGGGAGTGATCCTTGTTTTAAGTCTATGTTTGTTTAGTTATCTTAGTTGGTAGGGTGTGGATTTTATATGTTGGATTATATACATCTATCTATATAGTTTTTATTGAAGATGTATAAGGAAATCATAGGTGATATGTATTTTCTATTAAATCTGAATTGTTGAACTAGATAGAATGGTTCATTGAAGGACTTATATGTATATACTATATTTTTTTGACATTAAGTTTGAAGTTAATATATGGGAGCACCCCCTAGGGTGCGTTTATTTAGCAAAAAAAAACCACATTAAAAAGTAGAAATAATGAATCCCTAGGATTAAAGAGAGTTCTTTAATTTTATTTCATATTTGAGTGGATTTGAAACACTTACACTACCCACTTTTGATAGACATTCCTTGTTATGTCCCTCCCATGCCTAATTAAACACATTTTTCTTCTTTCTCCTTCTCTTCTTCTTTTCTCTCTTCCCATCTTACCCTCTCCTTCATTTTCTCTTCCCCTTCCTTCTCCCTTCCCCTCCTTTCCCTTTTTCTCTCATCTTTCTCTTTTTCTCACCTTCCCTTTCCTATATTCTTTATCATTGCTTCCTATTCTCCCTTCCCTACACCATGTATCATCTTGCTAGCATTCCCACTTTCACTAATTTTCTTAACTCATTACATTCTCTTAGATTCCCTTCCCTTACCTTCTTCCTTTCTTCTTCCTCCCTTTACCTTGCTTCTTCCCCTCCCTCCCATACTCACTCCCATTTATCTCCTCTTTCTTCCACACTTCCTCTTCCTTCTTTTGTAATTTTTTAACTAAAGGTGAAAATCAACAAAGCTCATTGATAACATCTAGTTCTTCTTTTATAAGTAGACATGCACTCTTAAATGGTTAATGTCTATGGATTCCTTTTCCATTCTTTTCGTGAATTAATTTAAAATACATTTATTAGTTACATCTAAATTAAATTGTGTCCTCATCTTAAATAAAGAAAAATTATTTTTAATTCTCATTCATGTTACATGACACAACTGATACATATACATAGTTAAGTGCCCTAATGAAACATACATAGACAAATTTGTTTGAAACATCCAAACCATCCTATTACATAGTTCCAATCATTAAACATTCATTCTCCTTCCTCTATTCCTCTTGTCTTATCTCCTTTAAAAGTACCTTACGTGAGAAGCCTCCTCTTCCTTAATCTCATTTTTATCCTTCTCCATCTCACTCTTATCCTTTTTCTCATCTTTCTCACCCATCATTGGTTTGTCAAAATCTTCTTGATCCCTGAAGTCTTCTTCCCCAAATCTTCTCCTTCCTTTCCCATTCCTCCTCATTTTCCTATTATCCTACATGATGCTCTTCTTGATATTGATTTTCATGTTGTAAACCACACCTACATGGCACTAGGCATAATAGGAACAACATGTTTATTCTTATAGTTTCCTTAACATTATCTTCTCTTAATCTTCCTCCTACACCTCATGTCACTTCCAAAAATCCCAAAAAGTATAATCTTATTGACCAACTCCAATCCAGTCAAGCTAAAATTTCTCTTAGGATTTAAACTCCATCTGCTGACTTAAAGAGACATCCTTGAGTAAGCCTTGTAGAATATATCTATCCAATCTACTACACAACCCATTGTGGTAGCATCTATGCTTGAGTCTATTCACCAAGATAGACAAGGTATTACATTTCCTTTTGTTGAATTTTCTTCTTTTATTATACAAGAAAATTTTCTTGATCATCATTAGTTATATTAAGATTACAATTAAGAGAGACCTAGTTGAGAATGGTTTGGGCCTCAATATTTGTAGAACAAATTTCCTATAAAAGATTTGTGTTGATACTTCTAATTTACAAAAAGTCTGATGTGATCACAAAAGGATTTTGATAGTATTGGTGATGAGCCTTCTAATACCAGGTCTGCCCATTTGAGTTGGCCCTATTACTCTTCCTACACTATTCCATGTCATTTTAGGGAGATTGTCTTATAATATAGACTCCTTAGTCAACCATGATTCATGTGATTTGAGTTGTTCCTTCTACCCTTCATTAGTCCTTGAAATTCATTCATAATAATAAATCAAGTACATGATCTTGAATGATTAAGATCATATTGAGTATTACCAAGCCACTAAGTCTCACATTCCTTGTAACCCTCATGCTCATCCTTCTTCTCCTCCACCTTCTCATGGTACACAAAATTATATTCATTATTCTTCCTCAAATGTCATTCTCTCTTCTCCTTTAGTGGACCTTCTTTGTCTTCATCTATTCCGTCTTAGAAGACATCAATTTCTTCTAATATCTCATATTCCTCTTATTCTAATGCTTTTCTAGGGATGATTGGAGTTCCTTATGCTTTAACCCTTCCTATTTTTGGTGAGTATAAGTCAAATTTCAAGACTTTTTTATTCCTCCTTTACATATTGATCCCACACTACTGATCAATCCCCTCAGGACCCTTCTTCCTCTTCATCTCCCTCATCCATCATTGAATGCGGTTATGGTAATGATTCTTATTTTGCAAGTCTAATGGTGAGGATTATCTTCCTTCTTTCTCTTTAGGGGAAATCTATGGCCTTGGATTCCAAAATGTTTCTAAATATGATTATAAAGGCAAGGTCTCAATCATAACAGGAAAGACATTACTTAATCAGCTTAGATATTTTATCATTTTACCACTTATTTTTGGGATACTACCCTTCCAATGTGGTTAGAGTCACCAATTGTCCTTCTATTGTGGTTTCCATGGTCACTTTGTCCAATGAGCTTCTCTTTCCTCTCCTTTATTTGGAACTCATTAATTTTTCTTTTGTTACTCTTCCTCTTGCTTTGGATTTTTCTCTACTAAAGAGTTGACCAAATTTTTAGGGGTCTATTCTAATGTTCCTCTTTACATCATGTTCATGGTTTCTCTTATAATCTTAATGCACATGCATATTTTGGGGAACCTACTCTTATTAATTCTAAGCTTATTTCCACTCAATAATTTCATGATTGATTACCCACTCATTATTTTAGTGAGTCTATTCTCTTGTCATGGGTGGTTCTATAAATGTCCCTTTTGATCTTCAATAACCCAATAAGATCCTTAAAGTATGTGTCTCTTTTTCTTCTAAATTTAAGTTGCATTCCAAACTTCTTCATGATTTCGCTAATCTTTTTTATGGACCTATGAAGACATGTTAGGTATTAACCAAGATATGATTGTCCATAACATAGCTCATCATCCTAAGGAAAAACCAATAAAATAAAAGGTTGTAAAATGCACCCTAAGGTTATTTACTAGTAATAATTGAGATCAAAAAATTAATCAATGCAAGGTTTATTTGCTCTATTGACTATTCCCCTTGGATTTCTAATATTTTTCCTATGGACAAACTTGATGGTCACATTTGCATTTACACCAACTTCTATGACCTTAACAAATCTTATCATAAGGATAACTTCCCCTTTCAAACATTGACATGATTGTAAATGTTACTATTGTCCATGTACTTTTTTCTTTCATTGACAATTTTTTTAGTTACAATCAAATTATTATAAACCCTCAAGATTAACACAAAGTTTTTTTACTACATCTTGGGGAAGTTGTGATATATTTTCATGCCATTTGATCTTAAGAATGTTGGTTCTACCTACCAATGTGCTGTGAATCTCATATTCCATGACCTCACATGCATAACATTTTGGAAGATTACATTCATGATATCATTTCTAAATTTACTCTTCACCAAAATCATGTCCATTATCTTCATAAATTATCTTTGAACACCTCATACAATACAACATGTACCTAAATCCTAAGAAATGTGTTTTCCAATTTAATAGTGGAAAACTCCTAGGCTTTGTTTTCTTTTGTTGATGGATTGAAATTGACACTAATTTAAAGATTGATGTCATTGTCACCATGCCTCTTCCCAAAAATATTTCTCAATTTCATAGTCTTCAAGGTATAATTTAAGATATCAATCGATATTTCATTGACCGCACTTCCTTTTACACATCTCCTCGAGAAAGGTGTCAAATTGTATGGGATAAGGAATGCCAACAAGCTTTTGAGGATCTCAAGTCTTATCTCACTCATCCACCTATCTTGATTCCTATGATTCATAGGCATCCTCTTCTTCTCATAAAGAACATGTTGTATACTACATTAGGAAAACAATGATTGACTATGAAACATGTTAGTCTCCAATGGAAAACTAATCTCTAATTATTGTGTTTGCTTCACAAATACTCCATTAGATGCTACACTCTAAGACATGTGTCATTTTTATATTGGGAAAAAGTATACAAATATGGCTCATACAAGTAGCTAGAAAATAAAATCTAACTAAGACACAAATCCAATAGAGAAAAAGCCTCAAAGTAACCCTATGTCATACCCACATTTCCCATGCGGTCACAACACACATCACACGTGTCATGTCCACATTTGTCATGTGGTTATGACACGAAATATCAAAAAATTTCCCATGCTTCCCTAGAAACCCCCTCGCACGCGTAACTGTGCTTGGTGGTGTACGCTTAAAGCATAAACAATATAGTTGTCAGCGGGGTAATACACACATGTACGCATACCCAAACACAAGGAGGCCAACAAGGGAGTCATCACGACGCGGTTAATGTCGTTACAAGGGTTACACTTACTAAACTACTAAACCCTAAATTTTGGGAAATTCTGGTAGCATAACACCCCACGAGCGTGAGTGGGGTTTATTGTACTAACACTAATCTTGATCACAAGGTTTCCTAATAGGGTTAATAAATATCTTACAACTCACTAATTACATTGGGATACAGTTGATTAAGTTAATGACACATTTTTCAACAAAGTCTGATCATCTGTTCTCCTTCACATTTTCTGCAAATTTAATACTAATTTGTTCTCCTTCTAAATTTAGCATTTTCAACAAAGCCTAAACATTTGTTCTCCTTCCCGTTTCTCTATCAATCAGAATTATCATTGCATCCATTACATTATTCCTAATTTCTTGGTAGATCTATTCTCTATCAATTAGAGTTATCTCTGCATCCTTTTTATTAAATTCCTAATTTCTTGGTAGATCAGATCACGTAAACACGACTTTCTCACTTCATTTGATGATGTCCACTAGGGTTTCGTTCTAAGTTTCATTCAACGTTTGCATTAACTTGTTAATTAAATCGCGCCCAATTAGGATTAATGGAAAGTTAATTCTTAATTAGTTCTTTTAGCCTGGTTTCACAAAAGGTCCATGCATTTTCTCCTCTTTGTTTTCACTTTTATCTTTCTTTCTCTTTTTCTCTCATTTTCTCAATTGGACGTCTTCTCAATCTACAGGTTGAGTTTGCAATGGTCACATATGAAATGCATATGATGACTTAATTTTATTTATAAAGATATAAATGCAAATAAGCATATATATATATATATATATATATGCTTATTTACATTTTTATCTCTAGGTTTTCTTTTATTAGAAATACATGTATATTTTTCTTTTCGTTTTCTTGGTATTTCCTTTGAGAAAATTGTTAAACCTCCAAAACACATTTTCCTAATTAGAATTAATATGTGTGTGTGTGTGTGTGTGTGTGTGTGTGTATTTCCTTATTAAATAATTGTTATATATTATTATTTTATTTTTGTGTCAATAGTGAAACCCTATTATATTCTTTTTAAATGTCTTCCCTTTTAGAAAATTATTAATAAATAATTAATATATATATATATATATTAATATTTTATTATATTATAATATATTAGGTTGTATTTATATAACAAGGAATGTTGTTTAATTCCCATATTTCTTTCTTTTGAATCTCATTGGAGAAACCCTAACATATATATTTTTTGTTTTGTATTAGCTATGCAGGGTCAATGGAGGCAGCGGCGGCAGAGAGGGCAGCTCTATGTGATGGGGCCATGGGTAGAGGGAGGTCACAGAGAAGGGGGAAGGATGGAGGTATTGGGACCGTGGAGAGGGGGAGGCAACGAAGCTGTTGAGGGAGTCGAGCGGTGGAGAGGGCGACAATGGTGGAAGGCTAGAGGCCACGCGAGGGAAGCAAAGCCCGCGGGGTCAGGAGTTACTGCAGGAAAGGGAAAGGCGGGGGTGTGGGGAAGGGGCGGAGCCCTCACCCACATCCCACTTAGTGGGGTGTGGGGAAGGGGCGGAGCCCTCACCCACATCCCACTTAGTGGGGTGTGGGTGGGGGTTCTGCCCCCTCCCCACACCCTTTGGCAATGGTCGACTATGGGGGGCGTTCGAACCCCCTCCCACCAAACTTTGTATACTTTTCTTTTTTGTAATGCATTCTGCCCCTTCACAATTCTAGCGATTGTAAAAATACAGTCCCTCAAATTTGGCATTTAAAATGTTTATTTTAATTTAGGTTTATTTAATATATATATATTATCACAGTCTTGCTCCAAAACACAATTGTTTATTTAAGAGAAATTATCAGTAAAATGAAATACATTCATTTATATTTCTCTTAAATAAACAACTGTGTTTTAGAGCAAGACTATGATTTTATATATATATATATATAATGAAATCACAAGTGTATTAAGCAACAATAATAAACTCAGTTTTCTATTTTTAAAATCATGTAAGCACATTCATTTTAAGAAAAGAAAATACACATATTAATATAATTATATATATTCTTTTAACTATGCTATATATTTCTCTAATTTTCTTTTAAGACAATAAGCAAGGTATGTGTTTTGTTATTTCCAAATTTCTTATAAAGCAAGGAGTTTATTTCAAAAAGAATACGCATTATATGATTTGTTTCTACTCATTTTTGAAGGAAGGAGATAAATATACTTGCCATTACTTAAATGCCTCTAATGCAACTATAACCAATTTTCTTTTTTTTCCAAATTACAAATTACAACTTTCATATTATCACAAAACAACTTCATAACTTATCAAAATTGATATTTCCATTAAGTCATACAATAAATAAATTATAACATACTTTCTTCATTTCATCCTTTGAATAATATACATTTAAACTATCAATTTTCTAACTTGTAATTCAATGGGAAATATCCAAAAAACACATAACTTTAAGAATATAATTCTACAACCAAAAGGGAGAACCAAGTTCTCATTTTTGATAACCAACAATGGTAAGCTCTCCAAGAAGGCTAAGCTCTCCTATAGAGCCTTAAGAGCAAAGGAAAATAAAATATTTTCCAAGACAAGTAAATTCTTCAACTTCACTCTAAGCTCCTTGAAAACCTGCATAACACACAAGGGAAAGAAACACCACATCTTGCTCTCCTCCCTACCATAGACCTGCAAGAGGGTCACCCCTGAGCTAGGGAGATCATCCACACACCTAGGGAATCTAAATCCACTTCACAACAAGGCAAAACAACATCCCAAAACACAAAATACACCCATGGATATTTACACACACACAAACTCAACTTAGGTGAGTTTCAAAGGGGGTAGGAGAGTGGACACACTCAACTCTAGAGTGCCACTCCTTCAAAATACTTCAACACAATTTTTCTCATGGCCTCAAGCCTAACATGTCAACAAAATTTTCAAAGGAGTTCATATTTTGGCTCTCAAGCCATATAACAATTTATTCAAAATCACATAAAATACCCTCATAGCTTTCAACATCCCAAAACAAGGTAATGAACTCAAGGAGGATCACTCCTCCCCTACCCCACACTTGATGAGCATTTTCTCCCAAGTGGAAGAGGCTCTTTCAACACCCTACTAATTATTCCCCACAATAATAAAATATAACACAAGCAAAATACATCTCACGTGTTCATCATGCAACAAATTATTATACAAGGGGAAGGCCTTAGCCTTGAAAACCAACCTTTAAAAGCCCTAATATGGAAGAAGTTGATGTAAAGCTCCTCTAAAGTCTCTTCCAACCTAAGCCACCAAACTCCCTCTATCCTTTTTCTCAAAACAATTTCTAAAAATTCAACAACCCCTTCTCCCTATCCCAAGTGGGATTAAAATAAACCCAATCCATGAGCTTAGAGGAATGGGGAGGTGACACTTGTCACCTCCTCACTCTTCCTCCCCACTACAAATGTGTCCCAAGGGTTGGGTGTTGACACATGTCACTCACCCATCCCCAAAGTCTCCCTCACCCCTTACCACATGTCCTCTCTCCAACACATGGGAGAGAAAAAGGGAGTTAAAGAGGGAAAGGGTGACACATGTGTCTCCCTCCTTTCCTTTCATGAAGGACCACACAACTCCATGGGGACTCTCACCAATTGTGAGAGAGACTTGAAGTCAAGTCCTCCACAATTGGTGGATCTTGGAGTCATCTCTAGCCTTAGGAATTGAAAAGGGATGGGCTTGAGTGTTGGTACCACTCATCCTATCCCTCCCATACCTCCAAATTCGTCACTTAACTTTAGTGTGAAGTTAAGGTGACCATACGGAGGTTTACCAAGGGTTACCCAAGTCAAAAGGGACCCTAGACCCATGGGGTATAACCCAGGGTCAATTTTAACCTAGTTAGAACACCTAGGGTCAAGTTAAAACACAAGAAAAGGGTCTCCATAAATTAAAATTTAAAAAATAAAATTTAAAGACAATTCTTACAGCACATTATCATTCAAATTAAAAGAGGGTAGACCTAACCCATTCAACCTCATGCAAATTAACATTACAACATTACATCATACATAGAGTTGATCTTGGTTCCTCGAGGAACCAGATCGGCTTCACAAGGGATTACAACATAAGGTGTGGGATGATCTCCAGTATCTGTGGTTTGTAAGAATACCTGCGCACTCAATTACAAAGTTAATTCCACATATAAATATCATAGCCGAAGCAATTTAAAACATGCATTCCCATAAAATACCACAAGTTCTCTTAAGCATAAAGGAAATCACATTACAATTTTCTAACTAACATCACCCAATTAGTTTTCCTGTAATGTAAACATCTATCTAACATCACCCAATTATTTTTCATTTAACATAATAAAGTCTTAAAGTTCAGGAATCCAGGATCAACACTCCCACAAATATAAAAGTATTAACAACAATAAGGTAAATAGTCACATGAATGGAAATGAAAAAATGTAGGCCTCACATCCTCCCCCCTAAGACTGTACTTTCTTCTGGAAGTCATCAAAGAGGTGAGGATAAAGAGTCCTCAATCTCACTGCATCCTCCCATGTCGCAGTGACCTCGTCATACATGTCCCACTAGACCCTAACCTGGTCTAGCTCTCGACCTCGAAGGCCCAGTGTCCGATGAGCCAATATGTGAATTAGCTCCAAATCCAGCTGTCCATCTGCCTCTACCTGAAGAGCACTCCAATCCAATATGTGAGATAAGTTAGAGATGTAACAACGTAAAACTGAAACATGAAAGACATCGTGGATACACGACAGGCTAGGTGACAAGGCTAGACGATAGGCTACAGGTCCTATCCACTCCAAGATCTCAAAAGGTCCTACAAACTAAGGTGCAAGCTTAGAGTCCTTTTCGTAACGGATTGGACTCTTGTGCGGTCGCACTCTCAAAAATACCCTGTCACCTCGTGAGAATCTTCGATCAGTTGTCTTAGCATCGGCATATTTCTTCTGTCTATCATGTGCCTCCTGAAGTCTTTGTCTAATTAGTGTAACCTACTACTTCATATCCTAAACTAACTCTGGACCAATGGCAACCCTATCCTCTATCCGATCCCAACTCAAAGGTGTCCTGCATGGTCTGCCGTATAGAGCCTGGAAAGGAGACATACCCAACGAGCTGTGATACCCATTATTGTAGGCAAACTCAACCAAATACAGATACTCCTCCCATCTAGACTGATGGTCCATAACAAACATACGAAGCATGTCTTCCAACACCTAATTAACTCTCTATGTCTGTCTGTCTGTCTCAAGATGGTAAGATGAACTAAAGTTGAGTTGAGTGCCCAACGCCTGCTGTAAGGCTCTCCAAAAAGTGGAAGTGAAAACTGAGTCTCTATTAGAAATGATGCGGCGAGGTACTCCATGAAGTCTAACAATTTGATCTAAAAACACTCTCACCATAGATGGTGCATTGTACATCATGCGTACAGGTGAGAAATGCGCCACCTTGGTCAACTTGTCAACTGTCACCATGATGGCATCATGGTGACGCGATGACATAGGTAGACCAACGATAAAATCCATGGAAATGGTGTCCCATTTCCACTCAAGTATCTCGTGAGGATACAACAGTCCTGCTAGATGTTGATGCTCAGCCTTGACCCTCTGACACTCAAGGCAACGAGCAACATATTCTGCAATGTCTCATCTCATCCCAGACCAATGATATAATTATCACAAATCAGCATGCATCTTCTTCACTCCTTGATGTGCTACATAAGGTGCTCGATGAGCCTCTGAGAGAATCACTGCACGTAGATTACCCGCACAAGGTACATAGATGCGTTGTCGATATCTAAGCAAACCATCAGGCTCAAGGGAATATCCTGCAAATTTACCCTTAAGGGCCCTCTGATTCTAAATTTCCTACTGCACCTCAAGAAACCACTCGTCCTCAGGCAGATGCTGTAAGATACGCTCTCTCAAGTCCACCCTCAATGTCAAGGTCAGGATCTCGTGGCGCCTTTGACTCAAGGCGTTAGCAACCACGTTCTCCTTTCCTTTGATTTAGTGGACATCAAATTCGTATTCGCACAAGAACTCCATCCAACGCCGCTGGCGGGCATTCAAATTGGGCTATGTGAAAATGTACTATAAGCTATGGTGATCCGAATGGAGCTCAAAGCGTCAACCTAAAAGGAAGTGTATCCAACGAACAAGAGCATGAATAACTGTTGCAAGCTCTAAATCATGAGTCCTGTAGTTTAACTCATGTGTCTTAAGCTTACACGATTCGTATGCAATCGCCCTACCACCCTGCATAAGCACGACTCCCAAACCCTCTAATGATGCATCAGTACAAACAATGAAATCCTCTGCCGAATCTAGAATTGCTAATATAGGAGCGCTGGTAAGACGCTCCTTGAGGACCCCAAAGGCCCTCTCACACTGCTCGGTCCAAGTGAAACCTTTCCCTTTTCGCTAAAGGGAAGTGATGGGATGCACTAATCTGGAAAAGCCCTCAACGAATTGTCGATAATAACTGACTAATCCTATAAAGCTCCTGACCTTTGTCACACTAGTGGGTGCTGGCTAGTCCTGAATCACTCTGATCTTCGATGGATCTACGGAGATGCCATCGCCTGATAAGATGTGCTCCAAATACTACACCTCTGTCTTGAAGAAGGCACACTTTGCCAGGTTGCCATAAAGCTGTTGCTCTTGTAAGCACTGCAAAACTTGACGTAGATGATCCACATGTTCCTCCTCAGTCCATGAATAGATCAAAATATCGTCAAGCAATATGATCACGAACCGATCTAAGTAAGTGTAGAACACCCCATTCATGAGGCTCATGAACACTACAGGGGCATTCGTCAAACTGAAGGGTACCACTGTAAACTCATAATGGCCATATCTAGTTCGAAAAGTAGTCTTAGGAATGTCTACCTCTGTGATGCGCAATTGGTGATACCAGATTTTAGATCAATTTTTGAGAACACTCTGGCTCCCTACATCTGATCAAAGAGGTTGTCAATCCTAGGCAGAGGATAACGGTTCTTCACCATCACCTTGTTCAACCGCCTGTAATCCATGCATAATCGAAGAGACCCATCCTTCTTCGCGAAGATAACCAGTGCGCCCCATGGTGAAACACTAGGTCGGATGTGGCCCTTCTCAAGTAACTCCTCTAACTATAGTTTGAGTTCTGTAAGTTCATGTGTAGTCATCCTATAGGGTGCACAAGACACTGGCTCCGCACCCGACACTAAGTCGATGTAGAAATCAACCTCTCTACGTGGAGGCATACCTGGTAATTCTAGCAGAAATATGTTGGCAAAGTCTCTCAAGATAAGGTGATCATCTAAAGTAGCCTCAGGCTCATCCTCTGATCTGTCACTAACCATGATAGAAAACATCTGACAACCCTTCCACATGCAAAACTTAAGTTGCTGAGTGGATATCATACGAACAGTTGTGGGCTTTTGAATGCCCACTATCTCAACAGGTGAGCCATGATCATCTAAGCAGCTAATCATCCTCTGGCGATAATCTAGCTTGGCTCTATGAGCCGCAAGCCAGTCCATACCCAAAACTACACCGTAGGATCCTAATGGCATAACTCTAAGGTCACATGATGTAGTGAAGGAACCCAAGGAGATGTCACAATCTCTAACCAAGCTATCTACTAAGATCCTGGCCCTAGAGGCCAACTCAACCTCCCACCTAATGTCCTGCCTAGAAGCCACCAGCCTGCAACGTTCCACTAATGATGTAGACAAAAAAGAGTCGATAGCTCCAGAGTTGAAAAGAATATATATGGGGAAATCCCCAATCATACCTGCTGTCTCAACAACTGAGGCCTGGAAGTTGTCCTGGCGGTTGTCAACCATTGTAAACATGCAGTGGGACCTACCCACATCACCTATAGTCTGCTCAGATCCTCTTGAACGGGGTTGTCCCCCTGCTGTAAATCCCTATGGACACTCTCTAGCCATATGCCCTGCCCCACCAAATACATAACACGGGCCCCTAGCCTGTAACTATCCTGACTGAGTCCTACCTGACTGTTGTTGTCCAGTCTGTCCAGTGGACCCCTGTGAACCTCTGTAAGACTGCTGAGACCTTGCAGGTCCCGCAGATGATACCTGTTGTCTCTGATCCCTATGCAGGCCTTACTACTGCCAACCACGATTCTATCCTCCTTGAACCCTCTGCTGGGGTCTAGATCTCTACTGATGCTGCTGCTGCTGTGGAGGCCTAAGAGGTAATGATGACAAATTAAATCCTCCTCTCTATGGTGTGGATTGTGGCTTACGAAAGTTCTATTGCTGCTGGTGATTACGGTCCTGAAACTGCAGGCGTGAATTCTGCCCTCGTCCCTGAATTTCCTCTACAATAAAAGCCTTTTCGACAGCCTCACTCATAGTTTGGTGGTTTGCCATATGTATTGGTCCTGCTATCCCATGATTCAGTCCTCTGATGAATTTGTGCACTAGGAGTTTCTCGTCATGAAGATACTCTGCGTAACGAGAAAGCTCAATGAACCGGCTCTCATAGTGAGCAACCGTGAGTCCTCTTTGCTGTAAATCATGGAACTCATCTATCCGATGCTATCTATAGTGATCTGACAAGTACCATGCATTAAATCACTCTATGAATATGTCCCATGTGAGGGTATCTAAGGATAACCAGTGCTTGCACTCCTTAGTGCACCACCAGGTAGCTGTTGCATCTCTCAAAAGGTGTGCTACCACTTGTGCTTTCGTGTTGCTCCCATAAGGTCACAACGCGAAACACCTATCTAAATTGATAAGCCAAGTCTCAGCCACAGCTCCCTCTGTAGCTCCTATGAAGGTAGGTGGGTTGAGCCTAAGCAAGTCTCTGATGGGGTCTCCTCTGTCTAGAAGTCCTATAACCGGCTCATCCAACCCATACTCATATGGTCCATGATGCATCTGCTCTAATCTCATGGTCTCATCTCGTCTCGAAAGTCTTGGAGGACTCCTGCTCCGTGCACGGTAGGCTAACCCTACCTCCTCTACTATAGTATCAGGGATATCTACAAAAGGCTCCATGCGTGGCACCTCTCGCAGATCGACGCGGGGCTCCACATGTGGCTCAACACGTGACTCATCACGTGGCTCCTCTCGCAGATCGATGCGAGGCTCATCATGTGGCTCTGGAATAGCTAGCGGTAACCTCTCTAACATGGCCTATAGTGTCTGTAGAATCTGTGGAGCTATGTCAAATACTGGTGGTGCCTGTGGTACTGGTGGATCTGCTATGACTGCGGGTCCCTGTCCCTCTATAGAGGAGTCACTATGCACCTCAACGGACGCCGTATTGCGCGATCGTGCTCATCAAACACGTCGGGGAGGCATCCTACAAAACAAGGTAGGCACTAATTAATCAAAGTTACAGAATAAATAACGTGCCCAAATATGCCCAATGTTTAAACTTAGGCTCTGATACCAAATGTCATGCCCACATTTCCCATGCGGTCACAACATGCATCACACGTGTCATGTCCACATTTGTCATGTGGTCATGACATGAAATATCAAAAAATTTCCTATGCTTCCCTAGAAACCCCCTAGCACGCGTAAGCGTGCTTGGTGGTGTACGCTTAAGGCACAAACACTACAGTTGTCAACAGGGTAATACACACACATACGCATACCCAAACACAAGGAGGCCAACAAGGGGGTCATCGTGACGCGGTTAACGTCGCTACAAGGGTTACACTTACTAAACTACTAAACCCTAAATTCCAGGAAATTCTAGCAACATAACGCCTCACAGGCATGAGTGGGGTTTATTGTACTAACACTAATCTTGATCACAAAGTTTCCTGATAAGATTAATAAATATCTTACAACTCACTAATTACATTGGGATACAGTTGATTAAGTTAATAGCACATTTTTCAACAAAGTCCGATCATCTATTCTCCTTCACGTTTTCTGCAAATTTAATATTAATTTGTTCTCCTTCTAAATTTAGCATTTTCAACAAAGCCTGAACATTTGTTCTCCTTCCCATTTCTCTATCAATCAGAATTATCACTGCATCCTTTACATTATTCCTAATTTCTTGGTAGATCTGTTCTCTATCAATCAGAGTTATCTCTGCATCCTTTTTATTATTCCTAATTTCTTGGTAGATCAGATCACGTAAATACGACTTACTCACTTCATTTGATGATGTCCACTAGGGTTTCGTTCTAAGTTTCATTCAACGTTTGCATTAACTTGTTAATTAAATCACCCCCAATCAAGATTAACAGAAAGTTAATTCTTAATTAGTTCTCTTAGCCCTGTTTCAGAAAAGGTTGTGCATTTTCTCTTCTTTGTTTTCACTTTTATCTTTCTTTCTCTTTTTCTCTCGTTTTCTCAATTGGATGTCTTCTCAATCTACAGGTTGAGTTTGCAATGGTCACATATGAAATACATATGATGGCTTAATTTTATTTATAAAGATATAAATGCAAATAAGCATATATATATATATATGCTTATTTGCATTTTTATCTCTAGGTTTTCTTTTATTAAAAATACATGTATATTTTTCTTTTCGTTTTCTTGGTATTTCCTTTGAGAAAATTGTTAAACCTCCAAAACACATTTTCCTAATTAGAATTAATATGTGTGTGTGTGTGTGTATCTTCTTATTAAATAATTGTTATATATATATATATATATATATATATATATATATATATATATTTTTGTGTCAATAGTGAAACCCTATTATATTCTTTTTAAATGTCTTCCCTTTTAGAAAATTATTAATAAATAATTAATATATATATATATATATATTAATATTTTATTTTATTATAATATATTAGGTTGTATTTATATAACAAGGAATGTTGTTTAATTCCCATATTTCTTTCTTTTGAATCTCATTGGAGAAACCCTAACATATATTTTTTTGTTTTGTATTGGTTGTGCAGGGTCAATGGAGGCGATGGCGGTGGAGAGGGTGGCTCTATGTGATGGGGCCGCGGGCAGAGGGAGGTCATAGAGAAGGGGGAAGGGCGGAAGTATTGGGACCGTGGAGAGGGAGAGGTAGCGGAGCTGCCGAGGGAGTCGAGTGGTGGAGAGGGTGATAGCGGTGGAAGGCCAAAGGCCATGCGGGGGAAGCAAAGCCTGCGAGGGTCAGGAGTTACTACGGGAAAAGGAAAGGCGGGGGTGTGGGGAGGGGACGGAGCCACCACCCACATCCCACTTAGTGGGGTGTGGGTGGGGGTTCCACCCCCTCCCCACACCGTTTAGCAATGGTCGACGGTGGGGGGGTTCGAACCCCCTCCCACCAAACTTTGTATACTTTTTTTTTTTGTAATGCATTCTACCCCTTCACAATTCCAACGATTGTAAAAATACAGTCCCTCAAATTTGGCATTAAAAATGTTTATTTTAATCCAGGTTTATTTAGTATAAAGATTATATATATATATTAATTATCACAGTCTTGCTCCAAAACACAGTTGTTTATTTAAGAGAAATTATCAGTAAAATGAAATACATTCATATATATATATATAATGAAATCACAAGTGTATTAAGCAACAATAATAAACTTAGTTTTCTATTTTTAAAATCATGTAAGCACATTCATTTTAAGAAAAGAAAATACACATATTAATATAAGTATATATATTCTTTTAACTATGCTATATATTTCTTTAATTTTCTTTTAAGACAATAAGCAAGGTATGTGTTTCGTTATTACCAAATTTCTTATAAAACAGGGAGTTTATTTCAAAAAGAATATTCATTATATGATTTGTTTCTATTCATTTTTTAAGGAAGGAGATAAATATACTTGCCATTACTTAAATGCCTCTAATGCAACTATAACCAATTTTTTTTTTTTTTTTCCAAATTACAAATTATAACTTTCATATTATCACAAAAACAACTCCATAACTTATCAAAATTGATATTTCCATTAAGTCATACAATAAAATAAATTATAACATACTTTCTTCATTTCATCCTTTGAATAATATACATTTAAACTATCAATTTTCTAACTTGCAATTCAATGGGAAATATCCAAAAAACACGACTTTAAGAATATAATTCTACAACCAAAAGGGAGAACCAAGTTCTCATTTTTTATAACCAACAATGGTAAGCTCTCCAAGAAGGCCAAGCTCTCCTATAGAGCCTTAAGAGTAAAGGAAAATAAAATATTTTCCAAGACAAGTAAATTCTTCAACTTCACACTAAGCTCCTTGAAAACCTGCATAACACACAAGGGAAAGAAACACCACACATCCTGCTCTCCTCCCTACTGTAGACCCGCAAGAGGGTCACCCCCGAGCTAGGGAGATCATCCACACACCTAGGGAATCCAAATCCACTTCACAATAAGGCAAAACAACATCTCAAAACACAAAATACACCCATGGATATTTACACACACACAAACTCAACCTAGGCGAGTTTCAAAAGGGGTAGAAGAGTGGACACACTCAACTCTAGAGTGCCACTCTTTCAAAATATTTTAACACAATTTTTCTCATGGCCTCAAGCCTAACATGTCAACAGAATTTCCAAAGGAGTTCATATTTTGGCTCTCAAGCCATATAACAATTTACTCAAAATCACATAAAATGCCCTCAAGGCTTTCAACATCCCAAAACAAGGTAATGAACGCGAGGACAATCACTCCTCCCCTACCCCACACTTGATGAACATTTTCTCCCAAGTGAGAGAGGCTCTTTCAACACCCTACTAATTATTCCCCACAATAATAAAATACAACACAAGCAAAATACATCTCACACATTCATCATGCAACAAATTAAAATACAAGGGGAAGGCCTTAGCCTTGAAAACCAACCTTTAAAAGCCCTAATATGGAAGAAGTTGATGTAGAGCTCCTCTAAAGTCTCCTCCAACCTAAGCCACCAAACTCCCTCTATCCTTTTTCTCAAAACAATTTCCAAAAATTCAACAACCCCTTCTCCCTATCCCAAGTGGGATTAAAATAAACCTAATCCATGAGCTTAGAGGAATGGGGAGGTGACACTTGTCACCTCCTCACTCTTCCTCCCCACTACAAATGTGTCCCAAGGGTTGGGTGTTGACACATGTCACTCACCCATCCCCAAAGTCTCCCTCACCCCTTACCACATGTCCTCTCTCCAACACATGGGAGAGAAAAGGGGAGTTAAGAGGGAAAGGGTGACACATGTGTCTCCCTCCTTTCCTCTCATGAAGGACCACACAACTCCATGGGGACTCTCACCAATTGTGAGAGAGATTTGAAGTCAAGTCCTCCACAATTGGTGGATCTTGGAGTCATCTCTAGCCTTGGGAATTGAAAAGGGATGGGCTTGAGTGTTGGTACCACTCATCATATCCCTCCCATGCCTCCAAATTCGTCACTTAACTTCAGTGTGAAGTTAAGGTGACCATACAGAGGTTTACCAAGGGTTACCCAAGTCAAAAGGGACCCTAGTCCCATGGGGTATAACCCAGGGTCAATTTTAACCTAGTTAGAACACCTAGGGTCAAGTTAAAACACAAGAAAAGGGTCTCCATAAATTAAAGTTTAAAACATGAAATTCAAAGACAATTCTTACAACACATCATCATTCAAATTAAAAGAGGGTAGACCTAACCCATTCAACCTCATGCAAATTAAAATTATAACATTACATCATACATAGAGTTGATCTTGGTTCCTCGTGGAACCAAATCGGGTTCACAAAGGATTACAACATAAGGTGTGGGATGATCTCCAATATCTGTGGTTTGTTAGAATACCTGCGCACTCAATTGCAAAGTTAATTCCACATATAAATATCATAGCCGAAGCAATTTAAAACATGCGTTCCCATAAAATACCACAAGTTCTCTTAAGCATAAAGGAAATCACATTACAATTTTCTAACTAACATCACCCAATTAGTTTTCCTGTAATGTAAACATCTAACATCACCCAATTAGTTTTCCTATAAAATGAACATCTATCTAACATCACCCAATTTATTTTCTCTTAATACAAGCATCTATCTAACATCACCCAATTAGTTTTCCTTTAACATAATAAAGTCTAAAAGTTCAGGAATCTGGGATCAACAGTCCCACAAATATAAAAGTATCAGCAATAGTAAGGTAAATAGTCACATGAACGGAAATGAAAAAATGTAGGCCTCACACCCTAGACATAAAAAGGGCAACTCACAAGAAGATAGACAAATGAACTAGGTGAGTGTGAGATCATGATGGGCCAAATAGTCAAAATCTCAAAAAAAATATGTTGGATAAAAAAGTGTTAACGTTTAGACTTATATTTAGATTTGGATGGAAAAAGTGTTAATATTTCTAGCTCAAATACAAATTCCCTCCAAAAAAACCTCAGTAGCAGCCTGGATTTAGGAAAGTGGGAGTCCTAAAACTTTCTAAAGAAACTTGCAAAACCACTCATTTAGTGTTTTTCCACAACTTTGAAAGGAAGAAAGGTACATGGAAATGCTTCCTACACTAATCTTTAGAGTAGAGTATTGTGCAAATTTTAGATCTTTACAATTACAAAAAGAAGAAACACATATAAAACTTATAAACAATATACCATAACACAAGGTACATATTGGGGGAAAACACTTTTGGAAGAAAAACCCACACTCTATGGAGCCCAATGTATTATTCAGTAATCTTAACATGGTTACAATACACTTGCAAAGCAATATGGTTTAATATAGTTCTTAAGAAGAAGAAAGGAGTCAACAACACAAGTAATTTCTTCTACACTTGATGCTCCTCTATGGTTTAACCAAGTTCTTAAGAAGAGGAAAAGAGTCACAAAGCTAGTGGTGGAAGATTTTCTAAATCTTGCACCTCTCTAAATGCACAACCATCTCCTCCCAAGAAATCTAAGATAAGATCTCCCATTACTATTGATGCTTAAGGGATCAAAATATGCTAAAATTGTAACTCCCATGTGTGATAAGAGGAAGGGGAATGCAAGTATCTGATTATCAGGGTACTAACGTAGCACTTGGGAAATAGATAAGAGAAAATCTCAAAGAGAATGTAAATTTTGCTATTGATGTAATGATCTAAAAGATGAATAAGGATAAATGAACCAATGAGCAATTAAAATCAAATGTACACAATTTACATCTTATGCATAGTATTTGGTGGGCCCCATTCAATCCTCATCTTTTGTTAATTTATTCATGTTATGGATAAAGATATGCCCCATACTGGAAATGTGAGGAATATAACAAAGACTACTAAATCTTGGATCAAGGATTTGATTTCACTTGGATCCAAACTTATTAATAAAGTTTTTGTTTTAAATCATAAAATTCAAGATAAACTAAACTCTATTAATGGTCTAGAGGAGAAATTCAATGAAAAATTACAAACATTAGAATAAATCTTTCCTTAGATCTTAGAATTGGTCAAAGTTAACTTTAATGTTCTCATTTTGGAAGGTAGTTTTGATGGATCTAATCATTCCCTAAATATTGAATGGAAGGAGGTGATTCAATGGAGAATAAAAAAAGTTAACTGAGTGAAAAGATAAATTTAAGAACATTTTGGCTCACATATTTTTAGGGGATATTTGGGATGTTTTTTTTTTGAAGAAACAAACTTTACAAATTTTTTTGTTAGAAGCAAACATGAATTTTTTTAATGAAACAAACATCAATTTTAATATAAAGTGATTTTATAAGTTTATAATGTAATATTTTAATGAAATTTTATTTCTTTAACTTTTGTAAAGTTCATTATGGGTAGTTATGTCGTTATGAAGAGAGGTGAATGCATTTCATCTATTTATTGTAAAGTTGAGACAAGGTACATGACTTTTCAAAAAACTGTTACGTGACTTTTGAAAAAAAATGTATAAATAGGTAAAGGAAAACAAAAGTCTATATTGTGTACACTCCAAGATTTTAGGGTTTTACCTTCCAATAATTGTTGGTGATTCGTAAGTGCCAATTCACTTCTCAACACAAGACAAATGATTTTATTAGAGCTACATCAAATTTATCCTTAATCATTGTTCTTAGAAGTAAGGGCTTGATCTTTCTATTTTCCCTTTCAAAACAATATGTTTAATTTATCATTCCCAACTAATTTTTATTGATTTAATCTATGTTAACTTATTTAATTAACCTAAATTAACATTAGGACAGATATTTTCCTTTACAAATATTGAAATATTTAAATTATATCTTTTACCAAAATTTTTAAATAAAATATAATATATATTATAATTTCAATATTTCAATATGTATGTTATAAAAAAAACTCACTTCAATAAATAAATGAATTATATAAAAATTACCCCTTTCAATATAATAATTTTTACTAAATGACACCTCCAATCAACCAAAAATTTATAAAAAAACACTTTGAAAAACAACTTTAACAAACTTTTATAACAAGAAAAATGAAACAAATGATTTTAACTAAGCCCAAAAAACCCAATCCTCCATAAGGGGGAGGCACTAAACAATGAAGCTCAAAGGAGGGGCCGATCTCCCACCATTGAAAAAATACAGATAAAATTTGTTATAGATCAACCGCCACTAATTTCGGTCGGCACCCATCCTAAAATTCAAAATTTAAAAACTTTCCCATATAAATAATCCCCGTCCTTCAATATTCTTTCTCTCTCTCTCTCTCCTATACTATTTTCTCTGTAACTGACTGCTTTCAAATTTGGTGGTTGCAGGATTATGGTAAACTGAGGCTGGTGGGCTGTATTCTATTGCTCATTAATTCTCTGATTAACATACATCAGCAAACTGATAACATATTTAGTACTTCTGTATTGTAATTTTTCATTTTATTTTTTTTGCACGTCCTTGTTTGTTTGTTTGTTTGTTTTTTGGGTTGTTTTGTGTTTTGTTTTGTTGTTGTGAATTATAGGTTTTATTTCAATTCAAAACAATGAAGAAGGCCTTTGGATCACCTCAAGCACTGCGCATCAGGAATCCTTCTAGAAGGGCTGAGATCAGCCATCCTCTGCGAAAGCAATCAGCAACTCCAACACAAAATGTATGCATTACATTTCTCTTCAATTTCTTATAGAAGTATATCACATCTAATGTTTTTTATTTTAATTGATGTTGAGATCATCATTGGTTTCCCATTGTATTGCCATTGTAGGGGGACAGGTTTATTGCTCACAGAAGTTCCGTAGATTTTGATTGGGCTCGGTATCTGGCAAATAAAAGAAATATCATTGGGGAATCACCCTCCATGGAAGCATATAATAGGGAGCACACAGCTAGTTTGGTGAAGGATTCTAGTAAAATGTCAAGAATTCTGAGCTTTAGTAGAAAGCCATCTGCACAGGGATTGCAATCCATCTATTCTGAAGCTCTTTCTGTCGATGATAGGACCAGAACCAGCAGATCACACAGTCGCTACATACCTCAAGTAAGAGTTATTCCTATTTTTCTTTCTTAAATTATGATTGTTTTGTAACAATCCACTTAGGCGGGTTTACGGTTGGTTAAAGATTAGATAAATTGCACACCCAGTTCGCTTTAGGGTTTCAGGGGAATGCCCAAACAAAGGTAGTAAACTTTTTATTGCCATTGATTTTTTTGGGGTGAATTTTAATATCTTAATCTGGGATTAGATTGAATCGACCATCCAACTAGTTAAGTTTAGGATTGTTTGAAGATGTGATAAATTGAAGATCTTGTACATTCAGTGGACATTTCAGATTTGATGTTTTTGTATTCCAAGGACTGGGCAAATTCCTTAGCGTGACAAGATGTTTTATAAATTGATAAGGATTCATTAGCATTATTTGATGTACTTGTGTAGGGAATTAGCTCTTTGAGTAGCTTACTACGAATTGTGGGTCTTTATCTTCATTGCAGTTTTTGACTCTGTTATGTGGTTGTCTGCAGTATGCGGAGAGAACTTTGGATGCGCCAGATATTGTTGATGATAGTCATTTGAATCTGCTGGATTGGAGTGACAGCAACATTTTATCGATAGCACTTGGCAATGCAGTCTACTTATGGGATGCAAATAGGAGCACTTCTTCTGAGCTATTGACAGTGCATGATGATGTTGGTCCAATAAGCAGTGTTAACTGGGCACCTGATGGAAAACATATTGCCATTGGATTGACTAGTTCTACTGTACAGATATGGGACTCTACATCTAATCGACAGGTAACGAAAATGAAGAATTTGATGTCTAACTTCTATTTATTTGTCTTCAAATGCAACCTTATTGACAGGGTAGTGTTATCCCGTTGAATGCAGCTGAGATCCTTGAATGGTCATCATGGCCGTGTAGGCTCACTTTCCTGGAATGACACTATTCTTGCAACTGGTGGTATGGACAGTTCAATAATTATCCATGATGTCCGTATCCGTAATTCCAATGTGAAGACATACAGAGGCCATGAGCAGGAAGTTTGTGGATTGAGATGGTCCTTATCTGGCCAGCAACTTGCGAGTGGAGGCAGCGACAACTTGCTTCATGTCTGGGACAAGAGCATGTCATCCTGTAATGTTAGAAATCAGTATCTTCACAGGATAGATGAACATTTTGATGCAGTTACAGCCTTGGCATGGTGCCCTTTTCAGCACAATCTTTTGGCATCTGGTGGAGGTATTGCAGACCAATCCATTAAGTTCTGGAATACTCTTACAGGAACATGCCTAAATTCCATTGACACCAACTCTTCAGTTTATTCATTGTTGTGGAATAAGCATGAGCGTGAGCTCTTGAGTTCACATGGGCAAAGCCGCAACCAATTGACCTTATGGAAATACCCATCTATGACAAAGATTGCAGGGCTTGCTGGCCATAATTCTAGGGTGCTGCATCTGGCACAGGTATGCATGCTATTGGTATATGTTAAGTTTGCAGGCCGGCCTCTTTTGAATCAGTTTATGTTAACCCTCACTCTATTTTGTATTGTAGAGCCCAGATGGGTATACTGTTGCATCAGCTGGAGCAGATGAGACACTAAGGTTTTGGAAAATCTTTGGAACTCCTGATACCTCAAAGAGGACCAAGACTAAAGAGCTAGAGGGCACCTTCAACAATTATCTTATGCATATTCGTTAGTAGTCAATTGATCTCATGGAAGAAGGGAATTTACACTTCAGGTGATACTGGGTTCTTTAATTTTTTTCATGTGATTCTGTTGTATTCATGGAATAAGGATGTTTTGCACTACAGTTGTAATTATGGCCATTGTGTGTGTTTCATGCAGTTTATTTGTACTCACGGTTGCAGGTTATTAAGTTGCATGATTTTCCAAATTTTATGCTAAAAACTACCTATGCTTTGTATGATCAGAGTGCAGGGTATGTAGACTGTTGCACGAGCTTTGACAAGTCTTTGAGACTCGTGACTACTTAAAGAGGACCAAAGTAGACAAGACAGACGGCAGGATGCTTTCAATGATTTCCTTGCAGCCTCCAGGTGATGTTGGGTGTTTTTTGCGTGTTTTATGTAGTTTCATAGTATTCATAAAATGAGAATGTACTACTGTTCAGTGTTCAGCAGTTGTCTGAGCACGTTTCTTTCTGTGCTGTTTTCTGTTATTTGTAATTTCATTGCTTTAATCCAATTTAAAAAAAAGAATGAGGATGTACTGCACTGTACAGTGGCAATGGGCATCACTCAAGTAGTTCATATCTGCTCATGGGCTTAAGGTTATCATTTGCATTTCTCATGACTAATAAATTTCTCCTGTTTGTGAAGTACATAGTGCTATCTGTATTGATGTTTGAGTTTTCTCTTTGTTAACATACCTGCTTGCCTAATGCTTGATCAGTGCTATAACTGTGCCTCTTTAAGATTAGCTATTATGATGGCTTCTGTATACAGGTATTAAGGCATACATCAATATGATATTACATGCTAGACATACCCCTCTTGAATAGGCAAATAATTAGGTCATTTAGAGGTTTCTGCTTAGTCAGCTCTGTAGCCATATGCCTATCTTGATGGATTTCTACTTTAGATTTTGACACATTCTTATTGCAGTAATGATATTGATAATTAGGTTAAGGATGCATCTTCAACAACCAAATGCCTGGTCATGTATGAGTTTGGGAGGGGGGATGTATCTTCTCTCTGGTGCTCAGAGCAGCATCTGCAAAAGAAAAAAAGGACATATTCTCCAGCCAAGAACAGTTTTGCATCTTCCCCGAGTTCGCTGAGTCAGATGTGAGGGAATCCCAAGTAAGGAGAGCAACAATTTCTGCAAAGAGAAGAAATTACATTCTCATCACCAAATAACTGGTTTTATGTTCAATGAGTGTCTCTTCTTGTAAAGAGAAGTTATCTTCCTCGGCCAAGAATGGATTTAATGTATCCTCGGTATGTCCTAGGCAAGTTTTTAACTGCATTGCTCTTTTCCTCTTTTATTCTAGTTTCATCTCAAGTATTGTTATATTTTATTACTTCGTCTAATCTGTTTTTGTTGGAATTTTGTAGCTTAATGCACACATGGAAGTGCCTATGTTTTCTTGGTGTTTATAAACGCCACCAATGTTGAGGAAGTCCAAAAATCCTGAAGCCTTTTATCTTTAAAGCCGGTTATATATTCTCTTTCCTTTGCTTAATCTTCTAAGACGCTACATTCTTAGTGATTGCTGGCTTAGTTGCGAACTTGTGACCATTATCCGCTAATGAATTTAAGTATGTTGAAATCTGAAATCCATATACTTTATAATTTGGCCAATAGGCCATTATTAATTTAACTTAGGCATGATTGCCTGTAACACTGGTTTTCTGCCATTGAGTATTTGAACCAGAGAGAGCCTGTTTGACACTATCATCTTGTGCTGCAAGAGAGAGAAATAAGTCGTCAGCAAAGCGTATAATTAACTTAATTTTCTCGTCTGAAAACATTATGTATTTTTTAATAAGGAGGAAAAATATATGTGGATCCTTTGGCAGTGTTTAGTGGAAGTGGTGTGTCTGTCCACACAGATGAAATGCAACTGAAAGGTGCAGCTGGATGGGGGTGGGTTGTGAAACGGGAGGTAAGAGGACAGCGATAAAATTATATTTTTGAAAACTTATTTGATGCAGCCGAAAACACGTTGTAATTTATATCAATGAAAATTTGAAACCTTGGCAGCAATTCAAACCTTGGCATTTCTTTGTTTTAGGAGTGTTTCACGTTTTTAATTTGTAGGTGTTCTTGGTAATTGTTGGAAAGTAGTGAGGATCGTTTGAAGAAGAAAACATTGTAGAGAGTTTCACATGTGAATCTCCATTTCTTCTAGGGATAGTAATCACAGGAAAATTATTAGATCAATTCATCATCTTTATAAGTTTTGAATTTTCTTTTTTTTCAGTTGCTTGCAATCATTGACTAATTTTAAAGGTAATTCTTTGGTTTGCTGATCATTTTTTTTCTTTTGGGATACTGTGTTAATGGTTTTCAATTAAATATCAATTTTGGAACCCAACATTTGAATATCTTTCTAAGAGCATTAACCTTTAGATAATAACTTTGAAATTTTTATTTGGATAACTTTGAAATTCTTATTGGAAGTCAAATAGTGGAATTCTAAGGGGAGACTCTTGGTCTTTCATTATTTGGCTTTTAGGTATGCCAAGAGGCATTTTAGGAGGTGAATGTTAGGAGCCTAGTCCATGTAAAGAAAAACCTAAAAATAGATTGAAATATTCAAATCTTTTTCAAAACCCACCACTATTAAAAATATGGGCGTCCTATTTATGATGCAAAGGAGTAAATACAAAATTAGTAAATACACAGCTATACACTGTAGTGAAAGCATAATGTTGGCTGCCGCTTAAGTTTAAGCAGTTGGAGTGGCCCCATGGAAATTTACAATTATGGGAAAAGGATAATATAGAATCTTTCCCTATTCTTGTGGAACAGCTACTGTTTAGGAATTACAAATAAGCTGTGGCAAAAAAAGGGGGCTGGAAATAAACAGCTACTCCATATTAAAAATATGCGATGTTGCTGCATATATTTCCTTCCCTCTAGTTTTTATTTTCTTCTAAATTACGATAATTAATCTAATTTGTTTTTATTTTTTTTATATAATAAAAACCATCAATTAACATAACTGCTTAAATAAGAAAAATTAAATATTCACGGGATCACTAACTCCACAAATATCTCCTAAAAAAATTAAGCAGTAGCTGCTAGCCGAAATAAGCTAAGCAGCGGCATGGGACATACCTTTATCCATATATTTTGGCCCACTGCTTCATTTCTGTGTCGTTGCACTACTTGACGCCTCTTTTTTTCTGATGCTTTGCTTAAAGGATTGGACAATCGATGTCATTATTTGGAACCCTTTTTAAGCTATTTTTTTTGTTTTGACTGTTGTTTTTGTTTTATTACATTTTTTTGGCCAATATAATCAGGGTCTTTTCACGCGCTTTTTAATTTTGCCTATGTTTTCTTGGGTTGTTTTTATTGAAGTAGAAGCTCTGCTTTATTTTTTCTTCTCTGCGATCCTTCTATTTTTAGCTGCTTTTAATTATCTTTTATCTTTGATTAGGCGTTACAATTGAAAAAGATGACCAAATTGCTCTGTGTGTTCTGTTGCGTAGGTGATGTGTTCATTGTGTGAATATTTTCTTCAGTTTAGCTCTACTTCGTATGGAGAAAAGAGGCAATCTTTAAAGATAAATGCACTAAGGTAAGATTTAATTTTGATCATCACCCACAGTCGCAAATCCAAAAAATTTACCTCAATCTTACCCCATTCCATTTCAAAGGAATCCATAACCTTACGAATATAGACCACACTAAATAAGCCCAGCTCAAGATTTATCAATCAAAATATAGACCACACAAAGTTTCGAGGCTTGTAGAGCCCCACCATTATAGAAGGAATTTTTAAATATGATTAAAAATAGAAGTCCCACCCTTAGAGAAGGAAGCTGCAGTGCGGCAAACTGAATAACGATGCACTTCAAACATTGAATTGAACTGGGCCAATCTTTATTAATTATTTTACTAGCCTTTTGAATGGAAATGTTCCTGTGGATACCAGACTCTTAGATCTGCTACATGTTTTTAGGTAATTTAAATAAATGAAAGATGATTTTGTTTGGCAGATTTTATTATTAGCTATTTTATTTTATTAATGGTAAGTTTTGTGTGAACTATTTTTTTGGTGATTGGAATGGGCATTTACTAGTGGATTGCCTTACCAATCTATTGTGTTGTTGTAAGTGGGCAAATTTGAATGAGTCTACATGGCAAGCTTAGCGATGATTAAAAATCCAATACAGGAACCTAAATCACATAAAATATATAAATTATGATGTTCAATTGATCTCTCTAAGGTAGGACGCCACATGTCAATCTTCTATCCTTAGTTGACATCCCTTTGTTGCCCTTGTTTTCCATGTCATACATCTAGCAAACTTATGTTTTTTCCCACAATGATGAATTCACTGCAACATTTGAGGCATTTTATTGTAGAAAAAAAATTCATTGCAGTAAGTTTCCAAAAGCATAGTTCCTCCAAACATTTCATACTCTTATACAACTTTCCAACCACTTCCCTAGTTCCTCCATGAAGATTTCTCCACTCCACACAAGCATAGCTCCAATGAGAAATGAATACAAGCTAATAAGGAAGGAATGCTTTCGACCCATCCATTATGGCTTCATTAGACCATAAGAGGTCTTGGCCATCCTTCAAGAACCCATCACAACAAAAGTATACAACACAAATAGAACAAACACAATAGAGCAAGAAATACACATTTCAAGGGGTTTTCTCTCAAACCCTACTCATTAAAATGGACACACATGTCCATCTAACTCATACACCCCAAATGGATACAACATCACCCAACATCTTGATGAGGGATCTAGTCAGTTCACTTTTCACATCTCTAGTCTGGAGACCCTACCTCCAAACATAGATCAGACAGTTGAGCATGAACCCCAGAATGTCGAGCCATCTGCCCTGTTTAAGTATGTTATATCTAATACCTCACTCAGCCCTTCAACTATAAAGGAAGAGGAGTGCCATGTCACTTATCCTCACCTAATGAGAGGTTGACACATGTCCTCCAACTCACCCACTTACTCCAACTCTTAAACCTTAAATAAGGTTGCATGCTTTCCATGTGCTCACACATGTGTGAGACCTAGGGAAGAGGAGTGTACTTGTACATTCTTCCTTATGCACTCAACTAGGGGGTGCTCCCACATGTGAGGCATCAAGATGGGGGTGTACCTAACACAACCCTTCATCCAAACCTAGGTAGGAGAGATTGGAGAGTGACAAGTAAACATTACATCTCCCCATACATTAGGTCACATTACATCCTTCCAAGAAGGCTTTCGAAGGGCTAAATCATGTCCATAGATCAAGATTAATATTCCAAGAAGCCCCCACCTTATAGGTACTTACCCTGGGGATCTATTTTCACCCACAAACCAAGAAAAATAACTTTTAAACTCTTTAAAATCTCTTATAAGTGCAAATCCGAGTTTGCAACTTAAGGGGACTCTCATCTATTAATACATACCTAAAACACCTTAAACACATGGCTCCCAACAAAATAATCTAGCAATTTAAAGCTACTACTTCTTATCATAAGGAAAACCTTAGTCACATTAAGCCACAACATTAATTCACCAAGGAACAAGGTCACAATATAACTTCATCAAGTGAAGCAATTTAATTTAGGGTTCTAACAGTTCTCTCATCCTCCCATTGGCAATTATTCCTACACATTCATCACAACATTAATGTGTCCAATATATGCATAGCTAAAGCATCTTAATCTTAAGTAATTATATTTACTCTATCTTCATTAGCATCATAAATCGCCTTCCAATTAGCGTAAATTCATATACTTGATGTCCTATTTAATTCACCATAGCAATTGAACTATCATTTGAAAAATAATGTAAATATTGGAGTTAGGTTTAACATCTTATTATCCCACCTAATTTACCCTTGAATAATTGCATATTATAAGGGTTACTACCAACAAGATACTAAACATAAATAACTTACCACATTCACTTACTTGAGTTCTACCTTGCATAGTTAGCATTGTTGACACTTGAAATCACTTTGACAAATCTCGATGACCCTAGTCACACTCATGGGTGGTCTAATCATCAAGGAACATAAACACATTATCAATTCATTAGTCTAAATATTAGCATAAACATCATCCCTTACTTCATATTTGAATCAAGTTCACTCATTGATTCAAGGATCATGGAGTAGAGCTTGGATATGGAGCTAAAAATTGGTCAATCCTGATGAAGAAATATTTTAATCTATGAAACTATTTAGAGAATTGGAAGGTATAATGGGGAGCATATCGGTTGACAAGAGAAGCAGTGTCATGGTGAGAGAATAAAGGGAGACAAAGGTCTAGCTTGAAAGGACTTTATATATTATAGAAAGCAACCATTTGATGCAGTAATGAGGAGAGGGTTTTATCAAACCGCTCAGTCATGTAGCCAACACAACACAACGGAAGCATAAATTTATAAAACAATGACAAACAATGTATGTTTTATTGAAAATCACAAAAGTTACATTCATTACAATAACTTTAGGAGTGCATATTTTGTACGCTCTCAATCAATCATTCCTTCAATGGTAAAGTCTCCTCTATTGTCTCTGTATCTTTATCTCCTCGGTGCTACCATCTCCTTCTTACCTACAAACAAAATATCACAACTAGAATTATAGAAATCAAATGTTTCCATATGCTTCTCTTCATTGTCATTTTCTTTATGTGCAACAACTTGTATCTCCTCTATCAACTCTTCAGGTTCACCTAACAATACTCCTTCCAATAAACTATTTATTCTTCTCATCTCCTCTCTCAACAAGATATCATCCTCATCTTCATCAAATTTCTCATCAAACTTAGGACCCTCAAAATCCTTTATTTCAACATGCAAATCTTCTACACTTCTATGCTTTAAAGAAGACATGCCTTTGCTACAAAATTATTCTATATTTCTTCAACTCCCTTAGGATCAGCATCATGCATCTCCATATCTTTTATCACCCCCACAATTTTCTTCTCTTCATTATCCTCTGTTATGAAGACTTCATTTTCTCTTCCTTGATCTTCTTTAGCCATATCATTGCTAGGGCATTCTATTTCTCTTGATCTTCTTTAGCCATTTGAGTTTCCATATCTTTTACCACTAGATTTTTTATTGTTTCAATATCCTGTTGCATGAGGGTTTCTTTCTCTCTTCCTTAAATGTCACCTTCTACCCTCTCACCCTCCTCTTCATCTTGCATAACAAGTTTCTTCATGTTCTATTGCACCAAATTTCTCAACTCCTATATGTCCTCCAAAGGACACTCAACTGTTGTTGCACTCTTCTCTTTTTCTTCTTCATTCTTCCTTTCTCTATCCTCTTCCAAGAGGATTCTCTTTTCACTTGAGTCTATTATCATATCACTTTCACCCAAATCTTCTCCTTCCTTCATGCCATTCAACATCTTTATCCTTTTCTTCCATGTCACTTTCATGGCATTCTTCCTCATATATTCTTTCATCTACAATATTTCCTTTGCTTTGGTCGATTTCCAATATAATCAATCTAGCCTAGACTCTCTTCAACTCTTCATAAACTTTTTCTATAAATCTTTCTGTTTGTCATTCCACAAATAAAATTTGTACCAACCTTTTCATGATTGTTATCACCTAGAATTGCACCCTACTTGAAGATCGTTCAAGCATTCCAGTGACACAATGGGACTGATCTCAAGGTGTGGGACCTTGCATATGAAATCAGACGTCCAAAGAAGGTTGGTTCCTCTTTTTGAACTTAAGGTTCAGATAAATTGACTAAACCTATTCTACTGATCACCAAGGAAAAGGGGAAGAAGGAGACTGAACTTAAAAGGGAAGTGATGCACCAAGATTTAGTGTGTTTAGTTGAACCTAAATTAACACAACAATGATCTCAAAACTGAAACAAACTCACATAGACTTAGAATACATCACAAAGGTTTAGACGGAAAGATACAAACTATGAAAGGGACCATTTTATCCACAATGCACAACTTACATCTATCAAATAAACATAGTGTAAATCTTTAGAGAGAGGCAAAATGATAATTTATATTAATCATGAAGGATAGAAAGCCATTACAAAAGAAGGATTCATTACACATAGATATAAACACAAAATGAAAGACTCTCCTTCATTGGTGAACTAGTACGGAGACATGAGAGGCTTAAAAGAGAGCACAGTCCATCAGATCCCCCCAGTTTTAGAGAAAATCATAGAAGTACTGAGAGGGGGGGTGAATCAATACTTAATCAAATTATTTCCTTCTAAAAGAATTAAATCAAATGTAAGCATTTAAACCATGAGAAACAAAAGAGCACACAAGCACACAACACCAGATTTATGTGGAAAACTAAGATGGGAAAAACCATGGTGAGCAAGTTGCTTGGATCTACTATTCAAATCTAACCTCACAAATAAAAACATATTTACAATAGATTTTATGGGCTCCAACCCAAAGGAAGCTCCAACTCCCTAATACAAAGTTTTATGGGCTCCAACCCAAAGGAAGCAACAACTCCCTAAAGTGCTACAACACTTACAAGAAGAGGCTCCAACCTTTGTACTAAAACACTTGATTGATTCTGCTGGTTCAATCACCTCTGCAGCATCATCTCCTTTGACACTGACATATGACTTCAACACCTTTGCCCAAACAACTTCTATTTTCAAAACACCTCCGCAACACAACATAATACTACCTATATTATGAATCATGCATTATAGCCTCAAGAGTTCCTTCTCAACTTCCAGATCATTTAGCCTTTCACACACACACACATACACTCACTCTCACACACACATACACTCACTCTCATACACTCATTCTTGAAACAATCTTCCATCCTTCATATATATTCTCCACAAGTCTTCAAAACATCATCTTTGTTAGCCTAAGTGAAACGTGTAATGGCCTATCATGTCGGCTCCCAAATCATCTGCGATAAAATAGGAATCAAATCCCATTATGCAGTCCATACCAAGTGGTCTACAAGACCTAATATATATTTGCACATATTTCTATGCTGGCACACACTTCCAAACATACAACGCAATCACTTAAACACACCAAGTCAGCACATCAAACACTTATCATTTCATGCATTAGCTCCAAACCTAAAGCGGTACTGGAGAAACAAAATAACAAGCAGTTCACAAAATAAGCATTATATGACTTGAAAAATCTTTTCATACATTCCTTTCATACACTGTCTTGATATAGAACATTGAAAAGCATACTTGCGGTACTCTAGAACACTTTGAAACCTAAACTAAGCATACATACAAACCATCTAAACTTATCTTTCAAACAACAAAGCCAAATATCAAAGTGCAGTGAAATGCGATGGCTTTTTGTTCTTCCTATGATAACCTTAAACAACAATATGACTTGTTCTTACTCAGCTGATTCTAGAAAAACACTGTGGTGCATTATATCCTTTGAAACTTGAGTGTACCGTACCTTTTATCTATCTCTATCTATTCTACAATCCGCAAGATCATATCTTCAAGTGCAGAGAAATGCAGAGCATTTTTTTGTCCCTTTGATACTGCAACAACATTGTATCACCATTGTCTTCACTTTGCTAACTCTAAAAATCTCTACGATATCTTTTATGCTTTAAAATTAGGATCATGCATATTTCATAGTTGTCTCTGTCTAACCTACAAACCACAAGGCCATATCTTCATCTGCGGCAGAATGTGGTACAATCTTCTGAGCTCCTTCAATACAAATCCATGTGCCTTTGACAATTTGAAACCTTATACATTTTCCTTCATATCGCATACAAAGCTTTTCACCTAGAGGAAATGAATGCAACATTCACAATACCATAAACAACAATCTTAACTCTTTTCATAAAAAACAAGAAGCCACAACTTCTTCATGTTAGCATATCCTTCAACTTGAGAAATGTCAGTTATCCATGAACTTCATAAGATAAGGTACAATTGTATACAGATGATACTGATCCAACAACATGCTCATGAATTTCATCACCATATCTTTCACCTCACAACTCCTCTGATCATCACTCCTTTGTCAACTCCTTTGATCATCATTCCTTTGTCTATTCCTTTGATCATCACTCCTTTGCCTGCTCCTCTAATCATCACTCCTTTGATAGCATATACAGATCACTATGATTTCCACATCACAACACCTCTTATCACTACTTCTTTGACATCAATGATTACCACTCTTTTGACATCAATGACAACATATGCAACAATCTCCCCCTTTGTCATTGATGGCAACACTAACTTGATATACAAATTTCCCCCCCCTTTGACATCAAGGGCAAAGGGCTAGTGGTCTTTGTTTGTACTGGCAAAAACATACAAGCTCCCCTTGTCTATGCAATCCTTGTCATCCTTCTTAGTCTCTTATCCACTTGCTCCTCCCAAGAGGTAACCACCATCAATCCAGGGATAATAAAGATATCTTGAACTTCTCCCCTTAGATAGATGCATCCTCTATGCATCTAGTTAAAAGGAGGGGAAACAACCCCTAACTTATGTCTAAGATATTCAAAAATGTCCTTAGAATGTGCTTTTGTAAAGATGTCTACAACTTGATCCTTTGTGGGTACATATTCCAATTTTACTTCTTGATTTGCAACTTTTTCTCTTAAAAATGATACTTGATGGATGTGTGCTTGGTTCTAGAATGCATACTAGATTCTTTGAAATATTGATGGCACTTGTATTGTCACATAGGATAGGAATGGGATCATCATACAATACCTTGATATCCTTCAATTTTTGCTTCATCCACAATACTTGAGTGCAACAGGATGCTACAACTCTATACTCTGCTTTTGCTATTAATAAAGAAACTAAATCCTATTTTTTACTAAACCATGAGACCAATCTGTCTCCCAAAAATAAAGTTCCACCATTAGGTACTTCACCTATCATCAACACTACCAACCCAATCTGCGTCAGTATATGCACTTAGAGAAAAATCATTACCTTTTTGATACCATAGTCCAAAATCTGGAGTGCTCTTCAAATATCTAAAAATTATTTTGACTTCTTTCACATGTTTTTCTTTTAGATCAGTTTGAAACCATGCAACCATACAAACAACTTGCATAATGTCAGTCCTTGATGCCATTAAGTACAATATGTTAGGAATTTGCAGGTCTATTTAAACCAATCCCACATAACCCAATAGGAGAAACAAGATGCAAAAACAACCATAATGCAAAAGATCAATGAACAAGCCACAAGATAACACAAGATATACCCTGGGAAAACCCTTTACAGGGAAAAACCCAGCCTCCAAAAGTATCCATGCTCACATGTATTATTCAGCAATGAAAACATTACAATACAATCTTTGAGCCTCCATGAATACCTCTGAACCATCAAGCATCTCCAATCCAGCCTCCATTTGTACAAGCATGAATCCACACATCACCTACCATGCTTCACAATTTGCACTTACAGGAGAGAGCTCAATACAATGACAACCTCTCACAAAACCTCCGTTCACCTACAATGAAATATCCAGCCAACCTCAAATAATAGCCTTGTGCTTGCTTTTATAATATAAGCTCACACATTACATTGAGAAAACTATGTGCCCCAAAAACCATGGGTAACACAAAACCACTTGACCCCACATTTGACTATTGGTACTAAGTTTCCCAATTAATCAAATAATACAAATAACATATCCCAATGTTACAATACAACATAAAGTGGTCCCAAATAACTACCTAGTGTGATTAACCACACCACCTAGGTGCATCACAACTAAATAATTATTTAATTACAACATTATAAAATATATAAAAAATATGCAATAGTGTACAACACCATATCCCAACATTCTCCCACTTGTTGTATACATTGCATAAGGGTCAATACATGAAATACATCATCATAGGTAAACATGAAATCACATGAATCTCTAGAATGCTCTCGTGCTCCATCAAGATACCTACAACAAAGCAAAGTGACCACCATCTCAAGCAAGAACTCCTCTCATCCTCCAACGTGTCACCTATGGAAGAAAAGGAACATGCCAAGGTGAAGATGCACCAATCCAAAGAACACAAGCATCAAATCCAAGTGATAACATAAGGCTCCAAGCTAATATTAAAGGTAAAAAATCCACATGACTGAAAATAGCACCCACAGCATATGCTAATACATCCAACCATCCATACCTCATAGGTATTAACAACATCAATAAACTCATGCCAACAACATATCCAACCCATATACTGCAATCACAAGCTCCATGAATAAAACTTGTCAATGAAGAACACATACATCCAAGAACTCCCACTGCATGGGTAATGTCAAATCTGAAAATAGATGCAAGGAATATCAAGTCTATCAATCAACACTTGAACAAAGGTGTGGCTAATCAACAATCCAATGTAGTATCAAGAACAATCACAATGATCCACACGTGCATGATAAATCACTGCATACTCTCTCACAACATGTCACCATAACTCTCCCAAGTCCAACCATATCAACATGATCCTCTAGGAAGTAGCCATAAGACAAAGAGCGAAAACCTATAAATCATAATGTCCTTCTACAAACACCTCAAAGTGCTAAGTTGTGTCAAGTATGATCTCCTCTACAACCCCAAATGAAAAGCCTCAACAACATCCAACCATTCAATCTCATAAGATCAAATGAACATGTGTAACATGTAACCAACATGGATGTAAGCCTCTCTAATCAAGGTAGATCAAACTCATAACAATTCCATAACCAGGAATAAGCCCAATCACATCTCCTAAACTCCTCATAATGAACATCATAAATCAAACCATATGAACAAGGAGATAACTATGCTAACATCCCTCAAATGAACCCTCCAGAACCAATAATTGTAGCTCAAGATCCATATCTATGAGAAGATGAAACATAAAGCAAAATACATCTAAAAGGATGGGAAATACCTCATAGATGATAAACTACCAAGTAGACCAAGAGTGGGGAATGAGAATGCTCCTCCAGGATACACCAAGCCATAATGACTCTCTTCAAGAACACTCTCCTCAAGGTCCATAATGAACTCATGTCCGTATCCAGGTGTAAGGCTCCTCGGTCTATTTGTTGAAACCTCCAAAGAGTAATTGTCTCAACAAGTTTCTCTAATCATAAGAGAACTCTAGCCTCACCTAAGTCTCCAAGTATCCATGATCAATCCATGCTGAAACTCCAAATGTAACACTGCACTGTCATGAAGCTGTAAAGAAAATGACCAAAGTACTTAATACCAAGAGAACAAACAAGACCACTGTCAATGTTCCTACTACACATCTACATAATCAAGAAGCATATCATGACGTCATGATCTAACCATCTCCTCGTAAGAAGATCACATGCAACAAAGCATACAATGATGCATATATCCTGTCTCAAGAGAACCTGTATCATGCCAATACTCTAATCTAGAATCAAGAGTAAACCATGACATAATATCAACATCTCAAAATCAAGGATAAACATGTCATACTGACAAATCATAAACCAACACCTCAACCAAAGACTCAAATAAGTCCTCCATGGTAAACCAAGATGTCAACATCTCCAATCATATGAAGGTAACCATCTCCTGACAACTAAACTAAAAATGTCAAAGAACTCTCAAAACCAAGAGCTCCTCCATGACACCAACTCCACTACAGAAGATCATCCATCACGTATGATGAATCCAACATGCTGCCAAAGCTCCCACTGAACCATGATACTGAGCTATCCATGACAACAAAGTAACTATCTCCTAAATGAAGATTATCCATGGCTCCAAACCAATCAAGGAATCCCATTGTAACATCAATAGCTCACAAAAGGTCTAGTGAACCAAAATCTCCAATCAAGAAGATAAAACCATCACTGTCAAAAGCTAACATAGAACCATGTATCTAAGCTCTCCATGACATCATGATAAACATGCTACAAGTCCCAACAACCGACTATCTAGGCACTCTCATCATCCATCCTCTTATCCCAAAGCAACATACCAATGCACAAATGACCACAGACAAGGCCAACTAACAAAATATACATAAACACTAAATCAATCTAGTGGATATAGATAGTCCACATCTGAGTCATCCCACTATAGCTAAATAGGTGATCAGCCTACAAAACTACATAACAAGTAGATCCAAACAAATGTCACATGCAACTCATAATCACACTAGTAAATTGAAAACTGAGATATCAAAGAAGATAACATGTAGACTCCAAGACTCAAACACCAAATCAACTCTAGATTCGATTTGCTAGCAAGTCCACAAATGATTAACCATAGTTAAGGAACTAATCAAGCATCTAGGAGATAAGAACAATCCCCTAAAACAACACCACAACACCACCTGTAATCATGAATCGAACATCATAGCCCATACCTAGCAATCGCATACATGATCATGTCATGCCAATGCAAAAAGTATAGCTGCATATCCATGACACCATAATCCTTGTCATCATTGTACCTATACTCAACTCCCACTGAAACAAGACTCCAAGTCTCACATGAGTATCAAACATGTCCTTAAACTAGAAGACAACCTGTACCTATCTCCATCAAAGTCTAAACTCTAAAAACACCTATAAACCTGTATCAGGAAGCACCAAATCTAAAAACCTGCTATACCATGTTGATGGTCTCATAGCAACATGTACTCCCACAAGTTTGTGCCAACAAATCCATCCGAATGCACTCTGAATCTCAGGCACCTAGAAGTGATCAAACAAGTACAAAACTCTCTTTTCACACCAAACTGAAAATCTACACAATCCAAACTGTAGTACACTATAAGAGCTCTCCAACACCTATCTGAAATTGAAAATCTGACACCGTGTGCAAAAGTTATGAACATAAAATCGTACCAGAGCAATGTGGGCTTCGTACACCAAATTCTGACACAAGCATCAAAATCTGATGGCCAACTTTATACCAATGCATAGTTCTTGGAGAGAGCTTTCCGACACCTATAAGAAGTTGAAAAACTGATAATGTATGTGAAAGTTATGCCCCTCGGAAGAAAAGGCATTCCTGGGGCTAAAAGTGGTCCCCTGGTGAGCCCCTGTACCATGATGACATCATCACTGATGTAAGCATAATGACTGGGTGCCGACTGGGCATGAGATGGCACTGATGTGGCTAGGCTGACTGTACCATTATGTCTTTCACTGACAGAATTTAAGAAGGTTTTAAATTTCATTTGTTTTCCATCGAACTCCAAAAGCAATAAAGGAGGTTTTAATATTTAATAGAGTCCAAATAATATTATAAATGCTGTCATTAATCATTTGTTTTATCCACCGCCATGAGAAAATTTTTATTTTGTTGTCATATTACATTTTTTTACCCACCGCCAAACCTTTGTTTAAAAAGTTTTAATAAATTTTTTTTATTTTTAAAAAGTTCCCCGTGGGGGGGTCTCTATTCGTCGATGGTGGGGCGACTAACATAAGGGAAAAGCAGTGGGGCCGGTGGGGCTAACCGGTGTAGGGCCAGTGGTACCTACCAGTACCCACTGCACTTGCAGCGTAGGTCTGTGGTACGAGGGGTCAGTGTACCCCCCTACCACTAATTTTTTTTTTTCATTTCAATTTTTCAATCTTGCAATTTTTCATTTCACCACTATAGTTTTAATTTTTTTTTTAATTCAATCAAATTTTTCCAAAAACTATAACATATGTGCAGGAAAAAAAAAAATTTAAATTTTTTTTTATTCTGCAAATCTGTATAGCGTACCTAGGAGGGGCATTTTTTTGCTTTTTTCTTCCTGTGACCAAAATAGGTCAAATTTTATATGAATCTTCATCTCTCAGACCTCCTGGACTCAATGGTGAAGTCCATTTTGTCCCAAGAGGTCATTTGTGAAATTTCCTCCTCAAAACCCTCATGAAGCCAAGCCAGAAAAACCCTCTTCAATCATGATTTTTCAATCATTCGATCTGCAACAAATCTTCAATACCCAGAACCCCCAAACTATAGTACAACATACACAAAACCTTGTAATGCCTTCAATCCTTCATGCATTTCCATGGCTTCCATTTTGCACCTGATCTACACACACAAGGGTTATACACATCCATGGAGCTCACACCTCCCTCAACCATAAACATGGCTCTGATACCAACTGTTAGGAATTTGTAGGTCTATTTAAACCAATTCCACATAACCCAATAGGAGAAATAAGATGTAGAAATAGCCATAATGCAAAAGATCAATGAACAAGCCACAAGATAACATAAGATATAACCTGGGAGAACCCTTTGCAGGGAAAAACCTAGCCTCCAAAAGCATCCATGCTCACATGTATTATTTAGTAATGAAAATATTACAATACAATATCTGAGCCTCCATGAATACCTCTGAACCATCAAACATCTCCAATGCAACCTCCATGTGTACAAACATGAATCCACACATCACCTACCATGCTTCAGAATCTGCACTTACATGAGAGAGCACAATACAATAACAACCTCTCACAAAACCTCCATTCACCTACAATGAAATATCCAGCCAACCTCAAATAATAGCCTTGTGCTTGCTTTTATAATATAAGCTCACACATTACATTGAGGAAACCATGTGCCCCAAAATCATGGGTAACACAAAACCACTTGACCCCACATTTGACTATTGCTACTAAGTTTCCCAATTAATCAAATAATAAAAATAATATATCCCAATGTTACAATACAACATAAAGTGGTCTCAAATAATTACCTAGTGTGATTAACCACACCACCTAGTTGCATCACAACTAAATAATTATTTAATTTTTTTAAATAAAAAGAGGGTAAAAACTTTATTAATCAAAGAGAGCAGTACAAAGCATAAAAGCAACAAGAGGCCCAAATGGGCCCAGAGACAACAAACAAGAAATCAAGGAGTGGTCATGCCACATCTCACATCCTCTGTGACCAAATCCACCAAATCCTGAGCAAGATCCAAAAGTAAACTGTCCCAATCATCCACCAGCCAGGTCCCATTCTTCTCAGAAGCCCATTTGGCCAACCCATCAGCCACCTTATTCCATTCCCGAGGGATATGAGAGAAGGTGATAGAATCAAATAATTCTCCAAGACTGGTGATTTTCTTAGCCACCACCACAATAAATAATTATTTAATTACAACATTGTAACATATATAAAAAATATGCAACAGTGTACAACACCATATCCCAACACAGTAGGCCCCTAATCGTAGACCTATACAAAGTCTAGTCAGCCTGAGGTGACTCATCATCTTTGTATACACCTAAAAATGACATGACTCTATCTAAATAAATATTCTTAATATTTATTCCATCTAAATTCCTCTATTAGTAAATAAATCAAATTTATTTATTCGATTCATATCCTTCTAAATTAATTAATTACAAAATATTTAATTATCTCTTCTAAAGTCAAAATTAAATTAAATCTTTTATTTAATTTAATTCTTCCAAACAATTAAATAATTCTTAATTATTTAATTAAGTCAAATTCTTCTTCCAAATTTATTTAAATTCTCTTAATCTCTAAAAATAAAATACAATCAAATATTTTATTTATTCTTCCAAATCATGCACAAATAATTAAATAAATTTATTTATTTAATTTACTTTCTTATCTTCTAATTCTTCAAAATCTTCCAGATCTTCTAAGAATAATTCTTTTTCACGCACACAAAATTAAATAATTTATTATTTAAATTTCTCTCAAATCATGCAAAAGCAAATCTCAAGTTGAGTTAACTGACTCAATTAATCTTATTTTTATCAATAACTCTTAAATTAGAAAAAAGCTTTCTAATTTATGAAATCTAATCTTATCTTTATAAAAGAAAGTAGTTAACTCAAACAAAATAGCTTTTGTGTGACACATGTCTTCTTTCTATTTGCGCACATCCTCTCAAGGTTTCTATACCATTGATCTTCTCATTCTCTCTATACCGTTGATCTTCTCTCTCTCAAGTCTTCAAATTGAACCCTCTTCTTCCATTTCATTCATCCAAGCTTTTAGTACCCTTACTCTGCAGGAATTACAGTGTGCCTTTGGCACCCAAGTCATTCCATTTGCTTGTGATCAACTCATTACCATATCATTACCATTGCTGTGAAGCTCACCTTCATTGCGATAAACTATCATAGCCATTCCCACTTGATATCTTGGAATAGCAAGGAAGTGCACCTTCTGAGGACCATATTCATAGACAAGATCATTTGTGATAGGCAATCAATGGAAGCCATGAAGTGAAGAGATTTGCAAAGGTTTGAAGTTCTTTGTTTGATTGATTTCTTTGTTTCTTATTTCATTGAGTTATTGGGTATTGTTGATATACATTGATTATTCATTTACACCAATTTTCCCATAACATTTTTGGCACCCACCATGGGGCCTTGCCCCAATTTAACCCAAAAACTAAGTTTTTTGTGCAAAGGTTCCATACACAGGAGGATTTGATGCATCTGAACAATTCTAATGCACATCTGCTATCTGTTCTAGTGCATCTGATATTTTGGCGCATTTACCTCCTAACACTGTGCATCTGTGTTTTGTTATGGCGCATCTATGAATGGCGCATATAATCTCTGTTTCCACACTTTTGACCTTTGTCTCAGTGCTTTTGTAATAGCTGTGCATTTGATCTTTGTCTTTGTGCATCTAGTCTATGTACCTGCGCATACAGTAACTTTATGGGTTTTCTTGTGATTTTGCTAACATTGACACTTTTTGCAGGAAAATTATCTGATCTACTTGCAGGTTAGGAGTTGGTTTAGTCATTCTAGTTCCTTTGTTAACACACATCATATTTCTAAAGGGATAGTAATCAAATGTTCATGCAAAATCACATCTAGATCTAACTAGGAAGGATTATAATTTGATCTTGTTACATCAACAAATTGAATCTAGTCCCAATGTTAGGAGGATAAAATTGAACCATTGCTATCTTGCTTTCAAAGTTAACAACTTGCGTGTGTGCCCAAGTAGCTAGCTCATATAGTCTTTTTCACTTTAACTAGGGGAAAAGAACCACTGTATTTCATGTTTTTGGGAATGATACTAGGCCTTGCTCTCCCTATATTGGGTGACCAAAATGCCAGACATATCATTTTTGCATGTGTTAAACCTTTAGAGAGTTATGCCCTTGGATATCTTTCCGTCTAAGTGGGAACAACCTTAAGTGGTAACAAGCTAAAGTCAAGCTCTACCAAGCCACTATAAATAAATTGTGTTTGGAGAAAAAGCTTCAAACAACAAGTGAAGTTGTGTTATATCGACAACAAACCTCCCCCAAAACCCTCCAAGGTGCAACCCTTGCAGGCTGAGAGACTCTATAATGGAGAGTAGTGATGTCGCATGTATAACCACTCGAACGGTTGCACTTATTAATCATCCTTTGTTTTTAGTAGCCAAAAAGCCCTATAAGCCGGTGCAGGGAAGGGTGATTATCACCTCCCGAAGATGCTTCACTAGAAATAGTGAGAATTCGATTTATATTGTCCCAGCCAGCCTAGGATTTGTACTTGCTTTTGAGTAAAAAAGAGTCCAAAAATTACAAAAAAAGATCAAAAAATCATGAAAACTTCTTTGTGTTTGCTGTGTTTTACTTGCCATAATTGAGAAAATGTGTGAAAAAATTTGCAAAAAACATTCAAAAAACTAGAGTTGTGCATATACTCTCTGAAACTACACTTTTGTGTCTACCTGTGACACATTTGCATTGACTTTCTATGCATCTGTCACCTGTTACTGCGCTTTTACTATTTACCAAAGCTACGCATTTACACTGACTTGTTGCGCATTTATCCTCTATTTTAGAGTATTTATTGTTGCGCATCCACAACAGTGAGCTTTTGCACATCTTTTGAGAGAAACTTTTCAACCTTTCTAATACCCATTTTGGTCTTGTGTCAGTTTTTGTGAAGATGACAAACCAATTAGAAGCAATCGAACGAGAAATCCAATCCATACAACAACAAATGGCAATCTTACAAGCTGAACATGCCAGTACTAGCTACACCTCGCCCCAAAATCGTACATTCTTTTCCTATCTTAATGACACTCTTAACAAGGCAAGCACCACCTCCAGTTCAGAATCGTATACCACTCCTTCTACTAGTCTTCCTTCACCATCTCCTAGAATGCATAATGCTAATTCTACTCCAATCTCAAATCTACCCAAAGAATCCATGAATGATTGGCTCCAAAGACTATTCTACAAACCTCAAAGTGAAAGAAAAGATATGGAGAACTCCAAATCCACTCATCCATTACCTCATTCATGTACCCATATGCCTATAAAGGATGTGATCCAAGGGCTACAAGTAGAGAGTCAACCATGTCCCCAAATTCTGGTCCTTGACCTTACCAAAGATTCTTCCAATAACATTTCAAATCCTACAAAGACCCTCCGACTATGAACCAAAGTCAAGGTCCATCGTACCTTCACATTGTTGACCAAGAGCCTATCCAAGAGTCTTCTACCTCAACTTCAATTCACACACATCAAGAGTTATATCAAGAGCACACTTTAGAACATGTGGAAATATCAAACCCTTGTCTAAATCAAGATCAAAGCAACCCCATCCAACCCATCCATATAGAGATCCAATTCCAATCTATCCATAACCTTTATCTTTTCCATGATCAAGATACTATCTTTGATGAAGAAGCTATCCATGAGCAACTTGATCCTATACCCATACATGAAGAAGAAATCTAAATCCAACCTCTCCATAACCTATATCTTTTGTATGATCAAGATACTATCTTTGATGAAGAAGCTATCCATGAGCAAGAAACCTCCATTACTCCTATCCATGATCCAACAACACACACTTTCCTTGATGAGACACTTGCCTCCCAAGCAAGCATAGAAGATCAAACCAATAATAATCCTCTGCCATCCATCATCGACCAAGTTGCAAATCCGTTATCATATCCTATTGGTCTTACTACCTTCATGCATGAGTGTTCCTCCTTAGAACACCCGCAACCATTATCCTCTATCTCACCTTCTCCATCCAATAAGGAACTCGTGTCTAGTGTTCCACCTATACATAATCCCACTATCCACTGCATACTCCAACATATGAACTATCAAGGTAAAGGCTTAGGCCTTCATGAACAAGGCATTTTGGAGCCCGTCCATGTCAATGTCCCTCCTCTCTCATATGGCCTTGGATACATACCCCAAGGTGAACAATCTCAAGATGTTGGTACTTCCTCCATGCCTCCTAAATCCACCACTTTCCATCGCAAATCCTATCATATCCCCAAAACATATGTTGCCATTCCATACACCATACACCTTCCACCATCCAATCTACCTCCACTTCTTCCAACTCCTAACATCCCTCCATGCAATCTACCTCCACTTCTTCCAACTCCTAACATCCCTCCATACAATCTACCTCCACTACTTCCAACTCCTAACATCCCTTCATGCATTCTACCTCCACTTCTTCAAACACCTTATCCATCCATCTATCAATCCTCTAAAAATCCCAATCATGGCCAACAAATGCACATGTTGTCTAAATAACGAGCTTCCACCAACCCCACTTCCACCATTCTAAGGGAATTCAACAGCAAAAATATGGATGCCTCTACCTATAAAGTCAAAAATCCTAAAGGTTCTCATGCCTGTGGATACAAAATCCAAGAATCAAAGAGTTATCCATCTCAAAAATTGCATACACCCACACACCTCAATGCCAAATTGAAAAAGGTGTGGGTCCCCAAGCATCAAGTAATTATCTCTGAAGCTGCATAAAAGTTGCACATACCCAATCCCATACCTTCACAAGTAACATCTACAAACAAAATGGTTTGGGTACCTAAGCAAAAAGCCATCAAGTCAAATGAGGCATCCACCTCTCAAACATCCAAATCACCACTTTCTCTTCTTCCATCCAAAAGTTTCAAATCCTTCCATCCCATAGGACAAGCAAAAATCAAACAAATACATAGTCTATGTGGGTCCCTAAATGCCTACATCATTCATCCACCAAGCAAAACTCTCCATTGCTTCCTACACCAAATTCCTATCATATGCTTCAATGTTTATCACGGTATGTGCAACCGTTGGTCATGATTCCCTTCCATTCCATGACACTTCCACATAACTCCATATCCCCTTCCTTCCACTACTATCCTACATATCTTCCCCACCCTACTCCCACGGTCCATGCTTTTGCATAAGCCTTCCCTCCATCCATACATAAGTCCTGCATTATCTGCATCATCATTATCACACCTTCCATAATCCACAATCTACCTACTCCGTCTTCCTTTCAATGATCCTTACCAACATCTATGAGCATAGCGACATTCAGCATGATCCGTGCGACGACATGCATTTCTAGCGGGACACTATCACCTTCGTGGAACCCGACTCTTGAGTCCTTCTCATTCATATTCCACCTTCTCCTATCCAAATGTTTCAAACAAAAAAAAAAGAGTAAAGAAAAATCCCTTCGTCCAACAGTGAAAATATGGCAAACAGGTGCCTTGGATAAGTACCATGATGAAAACCTAGAAAACAGGCATCGTATGTAAATTTGATCTTCTATGTCACCAACACTTGGGAGCACCTTGTCTCATCAGCATATCACTCTTCTCCTGTTAGTTTCCTATCCTATCCTTCTATCCATTACATACCTGTGATGTCCCATCCATCCATCCTAATCTTTCATTCCTCTATTTTCTTTGGTCTTGATAAAGATTGGGGGCACAATGTTGACAAATGTTTTAGATGTCTCTTGACATACCTTACCCCTCCAAGCAGCGCCAATCCTCTCATCCTCCTTTGTCATAAGCTTTGTCATGTCAAAACCTAAGTTAGTCCTATGCAACATAACCCTTAGAGATCACATCCTTGATTCCTTCTACCTAACTATCCATATCCACTATCGCCCATCCATCTGCCTATCCATGGTGTTTTCCTTGTCATCAGTATTTAGCATTGAGGCCATCCAAAATTGTTATCCAATCATCTGTGTCAGCCTAGCATAGAGTCTATCATTAGTATCATAGGGTCCACGTCGAACTACGTTGCCTCTTTGTCATCATGTAGGCAAGGCCATTTTCAATGTGCCCCCAAGGCTCCATTTCCTATCCATCCCATACCTTGTCGTCTATCCTCTAGTCTATCCACATGTTCCAAGTCCCCGAACTACGTTGCCTCTATGTCGTCACGTAGGAAAGGCCATTTAGCAATGTGCCCCTAAGGCACTAGGTTAGTCCCTTAGGGTCCATTTTACCAGGCATGCATGCAAGCACAAGCAAAGACCTGCTTTCAAAAATAAAAATCTTAGTGCAAGACATCAACCTATCCAAAGAAAAGAAAACAAGTACCTAAAGCACTCTAAATGATTCTATCTAAATTATGGCAAGAAAAACACATCTAAATGCAAGAATGTTTTGTGGTTGTGATCAGGTTAGGTTACAGCGTCTTGATTTTTGTTATCATGTTTCCTATGCTACTCAAGGATGCCAAAAGCTAGAGATGCTATGATGGGGGCATGATTATTTTCTTTGTTGTTTATGGATCAAACTTTAGTAATGTGAAGCCTTGTCTAAAGACATGATTAGAAAAAGGTCATCGAGGACATCAGGGGTCTAACATGAAAGGACGCAATCCTTTTCTATTAATACGCAAGAAATACTCAGGTCATCTCTATTCAATTATACATTGATGTTTGTATTAACTTGCTAAATCAAAATCCATGTAAGTGATACTTAGGTCATCTTGGTTCAATTATACCTAGATGCTTGTATTTTCTTACAACATTTGGAAAAAGTACCAAAAAAATTGCCCAAATGATGAAACAAACACTTCAAAATACTTGTAATATCAAGATGGCATATATCCGCATCCATAATACATCCATTTACATTTCGCATACCATCCATCAATAAAGATCTTGTTGGCAGTGTCAGATTTTACAAAAGCTTGTGGTTTCTTCTATCGCAATTCTTCTATCAATCAAATTTCTATATATCATTGTATCTTCCAAGAAGTGATCCAAATGCAAGTCTATCCTTAATCCATACCAATCGAGTATATCGAGCTTGTCAAATTATCCAATCGCAATCAGTGGTCTTGATCCTTGTCTGGTCGTAAACCAAATCAATTAGTCATAAGTATCACTGGGATGTATCTTTCCTGCGCCTATCATGTTGCTCTAGGGACCTATTGTTCCCCGCCATGATAACACTATCCTTTGTGTTGCTCTAGGGATCTATCGTTCCTTGCCATGACAACACTATCCTTTGTGTTGCTTTAGGCATCTATCGTTCCCAACCATGACAACACTATCATATATCAATATCGATTAATCTTTTGGTTTACCACTTGACAGGGGCAATACCTTGTTTGTTCTTGTATCATTTGTGCATACTTGCTTGCTTTCTTATGTGTGTTATCATTCTATCTTGCATCGTGTATCATTTAGGTCTTTCTTCAACCTGTTTTTTGTCTTCCTAACCTTTTTTTTGCCTTCTTTGTGAGATTGTCCGTCTCACATCCTTTTGCCTTCTTCCCATCCAATCTCTCGAGGGGGCATCCTATCATCGTTAAACATGTACCAGGGGCAAACTGGGGCATGTATCGTTATCAAAAATTCTTGTTCTTTGAAGCAACGCTGTAAACTGCATTGCATCAAAGAGGTGCAAAATGTATACACCTAAAAATGACACGACTATGTCTAAATAAATATTCTTAATATTTATTCCATCTAAATTCCTCTATTAGTAAATAAATCAAATTTATTTATTCAATTCATATCCTTCTAAATTGATATTTAAATATCTCTTCTAAAATCAAAATTAAATAAAATCCTTTATTTAATTTAATTCTTCCAAACAATTAAATAATTCTTAATTATTTAATTAAGTCAAATTCTTCTTCCAAATTTAAATAAATCAATCAAATATTTTATTTATTCTTCCAAATCATGCACAAACAATTAAATATATTTATTTATTTATTTTGCTTTCTTATCTTCTAATTCTTCAAAAATCTTCCAAATCTTCTAAAAATAATTCTTCTTCATGCACACAAAATTAAATAATTTATTATTTAATTTTCTCTCAAATCATGCAAAAGCAAATCTCAAGTTGAGTTAACTGACTCAATCAATCTTATTTTTATCAATAACTCTTAAATTAGAAAAAAAGTTTCTAATTTATGAAATCTAATCTTATCTTTATTAAAGAAAGCAGTTAACTCAAACAAAATAGCTTTTGTGTGACATGTCTTCTTTCTATTTGCGCGCATCCTCTCAAGGTTTCTATACCATTGATCTTCTTATTCTCTCTATACTATTGATCTTCTCTCTCTCAAGTCTATAAATTGAACCCTCTTCTTCCATTTCATTCATCCAAGCTTTTAGTACCCTTACTCTGCAGGAATTACAATGCATCTTTGGCACCTAAGTCATTTCATTTGCTTGCGATCAACTCGTTACCATATCATTACCATTGTTGTGAAGCTCATCTTCATTATGATAAACCATCATAGCCATTCCCACTTGACATCTTGGAATAGCAAGGAAGTCCACCTTCTGAGAGCCATATTCATAGACAAGATCATTTGTGATAGGCAATCAATGGAAGCCATGAAATGAAGAGGTTTGCAAACGTTTGAAGTTCTTTGTTTGATTGATTTCTTTGTTTCTTATTTCATTGAGTTATTGGGTATTGTTGATATACATTGATTATTCATTTACACCAATTTTCTCATAACAATCTTTATTCAAATGACAGCTTGTTACCATAGGAGTACTCACTGGTTTGTAGTCTTCCATACCAAACTTTTTCAACATTTCTTTGACATACTTTGCTTGAGATATAAAGATACCTTCATTTGATTGAGTGATTTGAATTCCAAGAAAGAATGATAGCTCACCTATCATAGACATTTCAAATTCCTTCTGCATCTCTTCTACAAACTTCTTACTGTTATGTATGAAAAAGATGAATGATGAAGACTAGCATGCACACTACATCAAACCCTCTTCCACAATAAAATTCAACAACAAAACTAAGCCAAATCACTACCAAATGGAGGTGGACTTAGCTATAGATTTTGTACTCAAAAGTGCTATGGAAAGATCTAATTAATCAAACTTTTTATCAAACCCTAGGTCAATCAATGCACTAAACCGTAGATTTATAAAGATTTGATCATATCAAAAGATGTACAAAAGATAATCAGAAACTAACTTCACAAGAATGATTGGAGAGATATCAGAACCTGTGTCCTGGAAGCTAGAATGTTAGAGGACACTTTCAAAGGCACTCGAATCCTAACTGTGGAATTTCTAGAAACTGTAAACTAGAGAAATGATTTATAAACTGTCCTGATTCTAGATCTAATGTTAGCTAAGGTAGAAATATAGTTTCAAAAGCGCCCAAGTCTTCTACACAGGAATATTCCCAAAATGTTGTCAGATCCTGAAACCCTTTTCCTTACTCAATCTTCCTATGTCTTCAGTTTTCCAGATCTCACACTTGTAACCTACACATAAGAAGAAAAGGGGTTTGGGAGTTATGGTGTTTAGGGATTTGCCTTAGTCAAATCCTGGGATAGCATTCAAGCTTCCCAACACTGTTGTTTGATAGAGAGTACGTATCCTAGCAGGGCAGAGGCTAAACATAAATCAATATGATGAAATCAAATGATGATGAACACAAATGATATCACCTATGTGATGAAACCCTTAGGGGGATGAATGCTCTTCAACTCATAAGGAGAGAGAGATGATAACTTCAAAAACTTACAACAAGACACAATGACATTACAAATATGCTCTAGAATCACAATAAATGCTTTGAATGCTCTTTACTCCAATGCTTCAAGTTAGCTATCTCGATCTAGGTTCATAATGAATTCAAAAACACACTTATATATGCTTTCCCACTAACATTCATCAAATTAAACCAAAAGAGCCGACAAGGAGAAACCTTTTTAAAGGTCCTAAGCCAACATACATTTAAATTTACCCTGACCAATTAGGGAGGACTTGGGCAAAAATGCCCAAGTCCCAAGGCACATTTTTAGTCTGGTGTAAGGTAGAATGTGAGCCCCTAGTTCCCAATTTACATTGGTTACAAGGGATTTTGCATCAAGATTAATATTTAGGATGTATAGTGTTATCACGAGGACCAAGGAGCTAAAAAGGCATGTGTCCACTTTTTACTCCATAACATTTAGCCCCCACTTTAATGTGTGTATGATGTTATGATCAGTACATGCATTAAAGTACGGTCAAAGCACATCAAACACATCAAACACTAGAGTGAAGACACACCCTAAGTTTGAAGGACCATTTCTAGCCCCCAAGCTTAGGCAAACATAAGAAAACACGACATTCACGCAAAACACAGTGAATACAGTAAGGAACCATGTAATACATGGAGAAGACAATAAAACATGTAATACATAGAGAAGACATGAATGCAGTTACACAATACACAAGGCATACATGAAGATAAGACATGATTAATCAATTATATATATAACCCTAACTAGGCAATGGGGGGAGCTCATCGCTACATGCCACCATCAAAGGCACACAAAACACACGGTGTGGGGAGAACTCATCGCTATGCACCACCACTAAAAACACACAAGACACGCAAGGAAGAGACACATAATACATGAGCACCGTAGAGTATGTCATCGACACACTATACATCTTATACACAACAAACATGGGTGATAGGAAGGAGCTCATTGCTACACTCCACTATATAAGACACACCAAACACACCTGACGATTGAGCTACTCTACCACAACCACCAAAATCATACTTAAGGGTGAATAGCTCAAGATCCAACCCTACCTCCATAGAGAACTTTCAAAAGGATGTGTAACCGCTCAAGGGAAAACACAATTCTGCTTTCCGCAAAAGGGCTTTCAAAATGCAATGCCACCTGCATCTGAAGATGCCTTACAGTGGAAAGGAAGCATACACAAAGTATACAACCCCACATGCATCATGTAGATGCCTTACAGTGAAAAGGAGGTATACGCAAAATAAAACAAAGCACACAACCCCACTTGCATTCGTAGATGCCTTACAGTGAAAAGGAAGAATACGCAAACATGCTTTATCAATAATATCTAAAATACCACCATATATGCCCCCACCTTAAAGTGGTTGATCCCACTTGCCAGTATCAAACACATTTAAGGTGAAGTTGAAAACATGCAAGGGAACAAGATCTTTCACAAAGCTCATGCCCCAAAGTAACATGTGCCTACGATCGTCGAATGTTCCCAACAATCACATACGTTAGTATCAAATTCTAATCATCACTAATATTCATGCATATAAATAAGGTAACATACCACATAAACAAACCAATACTATACTTGTGGGTCCGGATCTGAGTATAACCGTGAGATTATACTTCAGGTATCTCAGAACCGAGTAGCTACAAGGTGAGATATAAAACATTCCAAAGTGCCTAAAAGCATATTTAGAGTATTACAAAGGCTTGTTACAAGAACTTCACAACACAATACACATCACAACACAAATTGATTCTACTATTCAAGTGTCAATAACATATTAACCCCATCTTCATATATGAACTAGGTCTATTTTTATTCTTGTTTAGGTACACACGGTTCATATCAGTATATGTTTGTTATCATCATCCGCTAACTGGTAGAGCCACGGAAGAATGAAATCATGAAAAATGCGAGAGGAGACAAAGGTGACTTAGGTTCACAATGTGGGAAGATGCCCCAAGACAACTTCCACAACGTTATGCCCCTAAGGCACCACACACAGTAATTGCAATAATAGAGAAGAGAATAGAAAAATAGAGAAACAAATAGAAGAAGTATCACAACAGAGGCAGTCTCCTTGTATCCTTGACCTTACAAGAGTATCAAGGGTCATCCAAGGAGACCTAAACAACATTTAACACCACATGGGGGAACACAACACAACACCATCAATATATATATATATATTTAGGAGGAGGACACCCTTGAGAGTAACTGGAATAGGTGCTACATCGAGTGTGACCAAAGGAGGGAGAAATACTTACCTAATTCAATGGGATACTTCCTGGAGGACGATCCATGTCTATCATCTCAAGATATATCATATTTAGTCTTGGACTTGTTGATATTGTATTAACATTAAGAGTAGGATGATGGTAGGCTTTGGTGGGCTTCAAAGGATGGTATCCAATACCCACCGAAGAGCTATGTGCAATAGTTTCTAAGGGGACCTTGATTCCTTGTTGTTTAATGTCATAACCATTACCTACGTAGTTACAATTTTTGGAAAGGATTTGAAATCCACGATGATAGATAGACTCCATATTTTTAGAGGAAGGTGGGGCCTTAAAAGTCTCATAGTCCATAGTGTAAGTAAAAGTATGATCTTTGTTTTCTACTAAAGAAATTTTAGGTTTCTTAGCTATTTCCAAATATTGATGGGATGAGATTGATGCAACTTTTGATGTGTCGAGATTAGAGTAATTAAGTTTATATTCCCCCATAAAGGTAGGAGTAAAATCTAATGAACCCCAATCATCACCAAGAAATGCATTTGATGGTGGTGTAGAATCTTGCACAACATTATCTATGGCAAGAGCTATTGAGGAATCAACTTTTAAATTATTTAGAATCTTATGATTGATAACTTGTTTTTGTGTTTCAATATGTAAACAACTTTCCATCTCTGGATCGGCTTCGATGGTGTGAAGTTTATTTTTGTAAATAAAATTTACTAATTGATGAAGGGTAGATAGAACTACCCACATGGCATGAATCCACGGTCTACCCAGAATGATGTTATATGGGAGTTCACCGGGCACGACATGGAAAAGGGTCATAGGTCCAACCTTTATGTGTAAAGTTATGGTACCCAGGGATTGTCTACCAACATTATCAAAGCCACGAATATTAAGTTTATCTGGTTTAATTAAAGATGTATCAGCCAAGTGATTTTATGTAGAAAATCAATGCCACAAACATTAAGAGTCCAGTCATTGTCAATCAAAACTCGTTTTATCAACTTTTTGTTTAGTGTGACAAAGATTACAAGAGGATCATTTTGATTTTAAACTTCAATTGATGGTAATTCATATTGTTGAAATAGAATATCCATTTTTGTCGCATGCATATAATCTAATAGAGCTACTATATCATTAGGCTTAATAACAAGTGGTACAATCACATTTTGTAAAGCTTCTTGTAGCATTTTGTGGTATGTAGGTGATGTTTGTATGAGCTCCCAAAGAGAGATCTTAGTGGGAGTAGCACAAAGCTGCTCAACAAGATCATAATCTTGACCACCTTTTTGAGTAAGATGAGGTGGTTGAGGAAGCATAGGTTGAGAATTTGGTAAAATGATCGAAATGTTTGATTAATGTTTACTTTGTTTATTATTTCACATATTGTATGTGTGAGAAACCACATTGTAATAAGGTTGTTGCGAAACATTTTGATACATTTGATTTCCTTGGGTAATTTGTTTTACAAAATTAAGAATGTAACCCGGGGGTCGAGGTGGTGTTGGAGCACCTTGAATCGTAATCACCAGTTTGAAGTGAGAAGGCACATTATGTGGTCCATTCACACTGAATTTAGGAACATTAGTACACTTATCCACTATCCCCTTATTGGGTGGAATAAGTCTATTAGTGATGATTGAATTAACATTGTTTTTACTTTGATTAAGCTCAACATCCATCCCTAAAATATTTAATGTGAGATACCTTTCTTCATCCACCAATGCTTCTTCTTTAAAGGAAGAGCATTGGAATGAAGGGAAGGTATAGTGTTGTTAAAAGAATTTTTTATGATTATATCTTTAGTGATGTCCAAGGAGTTTGAACATGCAACCAAAGGAGAACTATTCATGGTTTTTGCATCCTTAGTGATGTCCAAAGTACTTGAACATTCAGCCAACAGAGGAAGATCAAGGGCCTTCACTTGCTTAGTGATATCCAAGGTGTTTGAACATTCGACTAAAGGAGGAATAGGATGCCTCATGGAATCATCGTCATCATATACTTTAGATATTAGATTCAAGGCATTATCATGATTTATAGTACTAATAGAAGAAGAAGAATCTTCACAATCATCTTTCTCATGAGTATTCATGGAGATGAATTCAATTAGATTTTCTAGTATTGAAGGATGCTCACCCATGAGGGTTATTAATATATGAAAATTAAGATCTTTGATATATGAATGCAAAGATACCAAAGAGAAATGACATGAAGATGCCATAATAAAATGTTTTGGAATAGCAATGTACAATAAGATCTATTCATTTATCAAATACAACCAATATGAGAGACTTTTGTACACCACAACACTAGTTTGAGGAAACTGAGTTTTTGAAAAGATCAAAAACACACTAGTATCACTACAAATGAAGTCATCAAGATTTTAAAAGTGTTGCAATGTTAATATAGATAACTTTAATATTTCTTGCAAAGAAATGTTAAAGAGATGTCGGATTTCTTATGTTGAAATACATAATGTGTAATTACAAACATGTGAATTTTTAAACCAAGGTATGAGATGCTGCAAAATTTTTAAATGAGCAATGAAAATATGCTATAAATCAGTGCTATATTTGAATTGAAAATGTTTATGACAGCAGCAAAATTTGAAAGAAGATTTTGACTACAAACACTAGATTTTGAATTTGTCTAGGTTTTCAAAAATGCAACTTTTCCAACAAAATCCTAGCAAATGAGAGCTTCAAATGCGAGATGAAACACCATGAAATGATTGTATACTATAATATGGATCATATCTGATGTAAAAATTAGAAATTTAAATCTTTCTATCATATGCAATGAAAGCAATGCCAACTATGCCTTTTTCTAGCTTAGAATGCTTGATTTTTTCACTTTTTTCAAGACTTATGTGAGATCTTCTAATGAATAATGATAAGTATGCTATGAATCAATGCAAGATCTAAATTCAACACTCAACAAGATGCTCCAAGCTATGGGTTCACAAAAATGTTATGTATGAAAAAGATGAACGATGAAGTGTAGAAATTAATTTTACTTAGTGAAGATTATTATTCTTTACTTAGTAAAGATAATTTATTACTTGTATTTTAATATTTTATTTCGTGTATTATCCCCACATATGTACGGATAATTCACCCTTTTATTCCTCCTACAGAAATAATCTATTTCTGTATATTCCTCCTTAAGAGGAAACAAGTGGCACACACCTTATGCAAGATGGCATATGGGAGTTGCGGATAACTCCCTTGTTCACCTTTAGTTAAGAGGTGTCTCCTCCTCTCCTTGAAGAATCACATATATCTTCTTCCTTATTCTTTGTCTTCATTTCTTCTCACTTCACTCATTGAGAAGTTTTTCTCTCTCTCTCTCTCTGTAATCTTTATTAGGCTTCGTGCCATTGGCATGTAACACAGGAATTACTCTTGTCATTTATTTATTTACTTCACATGTTTGATTAGTAGTTTTTTTGACCCTCTAATCTTCTTTACATGGTATCAGAGCCATGCCCTACTAATCTTTATGTGAGTGAATATTATTGAAGGTTCAGCTATTTTCTATGAACAACATACACCTTGGAGATTTTGTTTTACAGGATCTTGAGAGAAGAATTTAAGGCTTTTGTCTTCTTGTGAGGAGTTTTTAAACCCTATTTTATACTAACCCATAAACTAGTTTTTTAGTTTTAGTTTTGGGTTTAACCCTATTTTAACACAATTTTTTTTTTTTTAAATCTAATCTATTTCATCAAATTTAATTTGTTTTGTTAAAAAATTGTAGTTAAATCATAAAATCTTTACAAAATTTTTGCATGCAACTGATATATTCTTTCTTTTTTAATAAAAAAACTTAAGTTTTACAAGCGAAGTTTATGCTAAGCTTTATAAAAAAATAATTATAAGTTTTACAACTTTAAAAAGTTTTAATACTTATCAAAAAATTCCAAGCTTTAAATAAAATACAATTTAAATTTATATAAAAAAATTCAAACAATAATTTTTTTTTTAAAACAAACTAATTAAAAAAACATTTAAAAATTAAAAAATTTAAGTTTTTTTGGGGCTTCACGGGCCCTAAAAGCCTCGGCCCCCTCCTGCTCCTAGAGCAGCCTGTGGGAGGCTTAGCCCGGCCCCGCAGGCCCTACTGGCCACAGGCCCCGCCGGCCACTGCCACCCCTGCCTTCGCCTTTGCTTCCATCGGCCTTAACAATTTTTAAACATTGCCCCCTTTCACCGCCGCCCTCCATTAAACCGCTCACTCCTTGCACAAAGAAAACAATACACATATTTTAACCTATCGTACCCCTTTTAAAGTTTTTTTCATTTTTATTAATAGTAATTTTTTTAAGAAAGTTTTATTATTATATAAAAAGGTTTCTTTCTTAAAAAATTTCTTTTTTAAGATTTAATAGTATTCTTTTTAATTTAATTTGTCTTGTTTAATAATTGTTTTTAAAAAAAAAATTTAAAACTATTTTTTTGTGTTTAAAATTTCTGTAGGCAAATTTTTAAAAAAATTATTCAAAATTTTTTGCATTTTATTCAACTAATTAGGTCATTTAAAAAAAAAAAAATTGCCTTTTGTTTTTGTAATTAGGTTTTTTTTGTTTCTAAATAGATATTATTTTTTTGCAAAATGTCTACCTTAATTCCTAAAATCAAACTAACTTCAACTAATTATCATTCATGGAAACAACATATTAGTTTTATTTTTCGATTTAAGCATATTTTGGATGTAGTTACAAATCCAAAGTCAGAACCTGGTGCTACTGCAGCCCAGGATGAAAAAGACAAATGGATGGCAAAAAATGATGAAGTTCTAGGCCTAATAGGTATTTCAATGTGACCTAAACTTATGTTCACATAGGGACATGCGCAAAAGCCTATTCCGCATGGGAGATTCTTAAAAATATTTATGACAACGCAAATGAATCTAGGAAGATTCAACTTCAAGATCAACTCGAAGATCTCAAGTATACATATTTCAAAACCATGGATGAATTTCTTCTTAAATTTAATGATATTGATGCTCAATTGACTGATTTAGGAGTTAAGCTTGAAAATCTTAGATTGATTCATATCATTCTTAAAAAATGTTTACTTAAATTGTTTCAACAATTTATTACAAATATTCATTCTCAGTTAGCTATTCCTACTTTAGCTACTCAATTATATTTTGATATATTTCAAAATTTGTTTTAAGGCAAGAAGAAGGTAAGTTGATTCAGTTTGGTACTCTTAAAAATAATGAGCATGCTTTTATGTCTAAACATAATAATAAATTTAACTGTACACCTAATAAAAATCACAATTACAATCCAATGTCTCATAACAATAACAATAGTTCTAGAAATCATAACAATAATACTTATGATAGTCAAAAGAATAATCCTTCTAATAATCGACAAAATAATACTCCTAAGAAGCCTCATTGTAACTATTGTAACAAAGACGGTCATTGGACTAGTGATTGTTTTAAAAAGCTAAATGCTAATATGAAGCAAAATTATAGGCACAATAATCAACAAAATCATAAGCCTCCACAAAATAATCAATCGAGGTGTGCTTTTACTTGTGTCTTCTTTCGTTCTCAACCACTTGAGTAGATTATTGATTCAGGTGCATCTCAACATGTTACTTCTCATAATGAGGTATTTCAATCAATGCTCCCTAATAATACTAATATTCCTCTTCAACTTGCAAATAATCATAGTTGTAAAGTAGAAGAAGTTGGAGATGTGAATGTTCCAAATGGTAAGCTACATGATGTTTTATATGTTCCTAAATTGAAAACAAATTTGCTTTCTGTAGCTAAGCTCTGTCAAGATTACAGGATAGAGTTTTACAAAGATATGTGCTATGTGATTGATCCAAATCAAAATGACAAAGTCATTGCTAATGTTAAATTAGACAACGATAATTTATTCAAGTTCTATGAATTTGCTTCTTCTAAATACTCTTAATTATCTACCATTGATTTCAATATTTGGCATGAAAGACTTGGTCATATCAATGTTGACAAAATTGCCTTGATGCAAAAATATAATATGGTAGATGGATTGCCTCGTATTGTTCCTTCTAAAATTGTATGCATAGGATGCATGAGTGGTAAGATGCATAGGGAGCCCTTTCCTAAAGGTCAAGCATGGAGGGTAAAACATAAGTTGCACCTCATTCATAGTGACCTTTTGGGACCCATGGAAAATACATCCATCCAAGGATCAAGGTATGCACTTACTTTTCTTTATGATTATTCAAGAAGTACTTGGATCTATTTTCTTACAAGCAAAGATCAAGTTCTTGATACTTTTATTGATTTTCATAAATTTGTTGAAAGGCAATCTAGTTTTAAACTTAAAATTTTAAGGACTGATAATGGTAGTGAATATGTGAATAATGCTTTCAATAGCTACTTAAAGTCCTTTGGTATTAAGCATGAGCTAACCATTCCTTATACACCTTAACAAAATAGTGTAGCAGAAAAGAAACATAGAACCATTGTTGAAATGGCTAGATGCATATTACACACTAAAAACATGCCTTACAAACTTTGGGTTGAAGCTATGTATTGTGCTACTTATATTAGTAACAGAACTCCAACCAAAGCCCTAAGTGATACCACACCTGAAGAGGCTTGGTCAGGTAGAAAGCCCAACCTTAAAGATTTAAGAATTTTTGGCTCTATTGCTTTTGTTCATACACCTAAACAAAGAAGACAAAAGTTAGATTCTAAATCTTCTTCTCAAATTTTTGTTGGGTATGATGAACAATCTAAAGCTTATAGAGTTTATAATCCTGTTACAAATAAAGTTGAAGTTGCTAGAGATGTTTGCATTTCTAAAAATGGGGTTCATGATTGTTCTAAAGTTGTTAATGATTCTTCTTAAAAGAATATTCTTGTTATTGAGGATGATCCTCCTTCCTTCAATCCTCCTTTGAACCCTCCTAATCCATCTCTTAGCCAAAGTGATAGTGAACATGATGATAGTGAACCTTCTGATCATGATTCTTCTTCAAGTGATGATACTCCTACATCTAAAAGAATTCCTAAGTGGTTTAAAAATCTTGTTCAAGAAAGTGACGATATTTTAACTAAAATGGATAGATCTAAGGCTAGAAAAGCAAATTATTACAACTATGCCTTAATGTCTAAGATTATGGATACTAATGATCCTCAAACTTATGAGCAAGATAAGCATCAACCTCATTGGTAAAAATCTATGCAAGATGAATATGACATGTTGATTAGCAATCAAACTTGGGAGCTTGTTCCTCTACCTCAAGGTAAAAATCTTGTTTCATGCAAATGGTTGTATAAAACCAAGTTCAATGCTAGCAATGAGATTAGGAAATTTAAAGCTAGATTCGTAGCTGGAGGTTTCTCTCAAGTATAAGGCTTAGATTATAATGAAACTTTTGCTCCTATGGCCAAAATGCCAACTATTAAATTAGTTTTAGCTTTAGCTTCTCATATACATTAGCCTATTCATCAAATGGATGTTAAAAGTGCATTCTTAAATTGTGATTTGCATGAAGAAATTTATATGTCTCAACCTAAGGGTTTTGTTAAAAAAGGTAAAGAACATCTTGTATGCAAATTGAAGAAATCAATTTATGGTTTAAAACAATCACCTAGAGAGTGGTAAGCTAAAATTAATGCTTTCTTTACTTCTAAAGGTTTTACTAGGAGTCAAAATGACCCTAATATTTATATCAAACATAGTGAAAATGATATTGTAATAGTTATTTTATATGTTGATGATTTGATTCTTACAGGTAGTTCTAACAATTTGATTTGTGATACTAAGTCTCAACTGAATCATCAATTTCAAATGACTGATTTAGGTTTGTTACATTATTTTTTGGGTATGGAAGTTTGGAAAACTCCTAATGGTATTTTTTTTTCTCAACACAAATATGCTCAAGATCTTTTAGAAAGATTTAAAATGAATGATGCTAATCTTGTTTCTACTCCTTGTGAATTAGGAACAAAGTTAATGGTTGATATGGGAACTCCTTTTGTTGATTATACTTTATATAGGCAACTAGTTGGAAGCTTAAATTATTTAACTCTAACTAGACTTGATATTTCTTATAGTGTTGGTTTAGTCTCTAGATTTATGTCTAAACCACAACAAACTCATTTTAAAATTGCAAAAAGAATTTTAAGATATATTAAAGGTTCCATTAATCTTGGTCTCTTTTATAATGCAAATTGTAAATTTTCTTTATATGGTTATACTAATTTAGACCTAGGAGGTGATCCCAATGATGGGAAATCTACTTGTGGTTATTGTTTCTTTGTTGGATCAAGTGCCATATCATGGAATAGTAAGAAGCAACAATCTACTTCTCTTGGTTATACTCAAGTAGAATATAAAGGTTGTACTAATGCATCTAAAGAAGCCTTATAGTTAAGGAGATTGCTTGAAGAGTTTGGTCTACCTCAAAAGGACCCTACTCCTCTGTATGGTGATAATCAAAGTGCCATTGCCTTAGTAAAGAATCCAGTTTTTCACGCAAGGACCAAGCATATTGCTCTTCAACATCACTTCATTAGAGAGAAAATTGAAGACAAACAAATTTCTCTTCTATATTGCAAGGGTGAAGATCAAGTTGTAGATATTCTCACTAAACCCCTTTGTAAAGACAAACTTCTTCATCATTCTAAATCTCTTGGCTTATATCCCATTGATGGGTTTCATGTAAATCTCCCCAAGTAAAGCTTAAGGGGGGTGTTAGAAATTAATCTTTACTTAGTGAAGATTTTTATTCTTTACTTAGTAAAGATAATTTATTACTTGTATTTTAATATTTTATTTGGTGTATTATCCCCACACATGTATGGATAATTCACCCTTTTAGTTCTCCTGCAGGAATAATCTATTTCTGTAGATTCATCCTTAAGAGGAAACAAGTGGCACACACCTTATGCAAGATGGCATATGGGAGTTGCAGATAACTCCCCTACTCACCTCTATTTAAGAGGTGTCTCCTCCTCTCCTTGAAGCATCACATATATCTTCTTCCTTATTCTTCTTCTTCATTTCTTCTCACTTCACTCATTGAGAAGCTCTCTCTCTCTCTCTCTCATCTTTATTAGGCTTCATGTCATTTGCATAACACAGAGGGTTTTTCTTTGTTTTTCACCCTTCACAATATTGGTTTCTCTTGGTGCATTCTAGTAAATTACTCTTGTCATTTATTTATTTACTTCACATGTTTGATTAGTAGTTTTTTTTATCCTCTAATCTTCTTTACATGAAGACTAGCATGCACACTAGATCAAACCCTCTTCCACAATAACATTCAAGGACAAAATCGAGCCAAATCACTACCAAATGGAGGTGGACTTAGCTACAGATTTTGTACTCAAGAGTGCTATGGAAAGATTTTATTTAATCAAACCTTTTATCAAACCCTAGGTCAATCAATGCACTAAACCCTATATTTGTAAAGATCTGATCATATCAAAAGATGTACAACAGATAATTAGAAACTAATTTCCCAAGAGTGATTAGAGAGATATCAAAACCTATGCCCCAGAAGTTGGAATGTTGGAGGACGATTTCAAAGGTGCACAAGTCCTCAATTATGGAATTTCTAGAAACTATAAATTGGAGAAATGATGTATAGACTGTCATGATTCCAAATTTGATGTTAGCTAAGGTAGAAGGACAATTTCAAAAGTACCCAAGTCTTCCTCAGAGCAATATTCTTGAAATGCTTTTAGATCGTGAAACCCTTTTCCTTACTCAATCTTCCTGTGTCTTCACTTTTCTAGATCTCGCACCTGTAACCTTCACGGTTTTGTAATTACCGTTGATGGTTTACTATATTGTATCTCCTATATATTAGGAGCTTGAGATGCAGGTTGTGTGTAAGAGTCTAATAGATGTTGAGTTACCTCCTAGATCTCTATTTGGTTATACTCCTATGAAAGCTTTCTCTACAAGTATATTGTAATCTTCTTGATTCCTGAATAATATATTGGGTGGCTTTGGAGTGTGGGGTTTTTTACCTGAAAGGGTTTTCCCCACATATATCTTGTGTTGTGTGTTTTGCATTTGGATGTTTTTATTATCTTTTTGTTAATGCACATCTTAATCTATAACTATAAAAGTTAAAATTTGTATAAATTTTTCCTTAGTAGATCAGTGTAGGAAGCATTTTCCACATACCTTGCTTCCTTTCAGTTGGTATCAGAGCCTGATCACCTTTGGTCCTAGTTGTTGGGTAGAGGGTTTTTTAAGCTAATCTTCATTTGAGTGGGAGCTTGTGTAGAGGATTTTAAAATCTTTGTTGTGGGAAAGAGATGGTGAGCACATTTAGGAGGTTTGAGATAGAGAAGTTTAATGGCAGTAATTTTGAGTTCTGGAAACTCAAAATGGAGGACATGCTTGTAGATTGGCATTTATGGGATGCCATATTTGGTACAAAACCAACGGCAATGTCTCAAGCAGACTGGGATCTCAAAGATCAAAAGGCTAAGGGTTTGATAAGACTCTATTTGGTTGATTTAGTACTCCTAAATATCCATGAAGAGAAGACTGCAAAAGATCTTTGGAAGAAACTTGGAGAGGTTTATCAGGCTAAATCCCTGGTGAACAAGTTATTCTTGCAAAATAAATTGTATTCTCTAAGGATGGAAGATGGAGGATTTGTTTCTGATCACCTGAATACTTTCAATATGCTTGTTGCCCAGTTGACCTCTGTTGGTGTGAAGATGGAGGAGGACCGATGTATGACATTACTATGTTCCTTACGAGATTTGTGGGATCACCTTGTTATGGCCATTGGGAGTACCACTACCACCTTCAAGATGGGTGAAGTGGTTTCTTCACTGTTGTCTGAAGAGATGTAAAGAAAGTCTTCTGAATCAGCTAAGGAGGCTCTTGCAGTTCGTGGTAGATCTAAAGAGAAGGGAAAGAAAAAGGATAAGAAGGATTTGAAAAAGGAAGATCCAAATCCATGGGAGATTTAAGTCTCCCCGAAAGTCCAAGGCTTTGTGTTGGAACTGTGGAAAACCTAGTCACTTCTGCAAGGAGTGCAAGGAGGAGAAAAAGAAAAAGAAGAACTATGATTCGTATTATGACAAGTCCTCTCAAGATGAAGGAGAAGTGTTTGTCACTGCCTTGGCAACACAAGCATCTGAGGATGTGTGGCGTATTGACTCTGGTGCATCTTTTCACATGACCTTGCATCGGGGTTAGTTTTTGAAATATGAAGAATAGATGTTGGAAAGGTTGACTTGGGTGCTAATTCTCACCTGAAGTTTGTTGGCCATGGAACAGTCTTGATTTGATTCCCTAATGGGCGAGTGAAGGGAATCAATGGTGTTCTGTATATCCTTGGTTTGGCATGGAACCTTCTTTATGTAAGTAAGTTGAATGATGTGGGTGTGCAAGTTGTTTTCTCAAATGGAGGATGCAAGATAACTAGAGGATCTATGGTGTTGGCTAAGGGTTTTTGGATTGGCACTCTGTTTTAGCTTGATGCATGCATGATGTTGGCAAGAGACACTGCTATGCATGACAGGTGTTGTCATTGATGGCAACTAAGTCTTGACGCATGCATGATGTTGGCAAGAGACACTGCTATGCATGACAGGTGTTGTCATTGATGGCAACTAAGTCTATCTTACACATCTACATTACATAATTTGTTCATACTGGAAGTCAGAGTGAAGATTTGTCTAAATCTGGGTAGTCAAAAACAGAGCATGTGACAGGGTCCAGTATCTTGGTCTAGATCTCTCTGGTGGTAAATCACAGTGTGCTATGGATCTGAGGGGGTGATAAGGATTGTCAAGGCTATATAAATTCAAAAATTTAGCCTCCGGTGATGAAGGATTCAAAAGTTATAAGCATCTGAGTATTGGGTTCCAGTTACAAAGTATAGTCAGAAGAAGAATAGGTTGACCTAGTATTTGATCTTGGTCCAGATGAAGAAAAGTTGTTGGTTATGCAATTTGTGATAATTAGTGGTATTGGCCGACATGATTGATGATTTGAGAACACAATTTTTTGGTCCACGTTGTTTGTGCATGGATTCAACCGACAGAGCAGAGTTCTTAATAAATGTTCTAAGTTTTCTTGAAGCTGACTACAATTGATTGAATTTCTTGATGCGGATATATATAGCCGATGGATTCGAGTGTTTTGGAGAATGATTATGATATGGTGATGGAGTAAGTGCAAAAAAAGGTAGAAATAAGTGCGAAGGTGAAGATCCAAGCTCAAATTATGGCTGAAGAGTGAAACAAGGCAGAGTAAGGATGAAGTGTATTAAGTCAGTATATTGTGCATAACTAGAACTAAATTTCTACATTGGTAGATGTCATTTCTCAGTTTAAACATTTTAGTGAACTTTTGTAACTAATTCTGTAGGTAGTGAGCCTCTTGGAGCAGTGAGCTCTAGGCAGTGCACCCTGAAGGCATGTGCCTTCCCCATTTGTAATACTTTTAACAGAGTATAAATTCTTGTAGGTTAACCCCCACAGTGGTTTTTCCCTTAATCGGGTTTCCACGTAAAAATCCTAGTGTTATGTGTGTTGATTTTGTTTCTACTCATGTGTTATTAATTCACGCTTTCATGGTTATATCATTCACCTGTTAATAAGTGGTTAAGAAGTTGAAATTGCAGCAAAGGATAAAAAAATTTGTGACAACTGATTCGCCCCCCCTCTCAGTTGTCTGCCCTTATCTCAACAATTGGTATCAGAGTGAAGTTCCTTAGAAGAAGTTTAACAGCTTGAGGAAGATCTGGGAAGGTGTTCTTAATGGGTTCATTCAAGCATTCTGATGGTATCAATCAGCAACTACAAGTAGCCTTAAATGATCTTGACCTATCCAGAGATGAAATCAGAGATCTGCAAGAGAACCTTAAAGATGTTGAAGATTTCATTGAGACGTTAAAAGAAAAATTGAGCAAATCTAATGAAAAGAGGAAGGAGCTACTTCTTCAACTAGTAAATCAGAATGAAGACAATGACATGGATGAGGCCCTGAAAGAAAAGACAAAGGAATATGAGAAGTTAGCTAAAGAAGTTGTCCTAAAACATGAGATGGAATCCAGGGTGATGAGGCTAACCAAGGAAATTGAAGAAAGGAAGAAGACTAAAGAAAAACTGAATCAATCTCTAAAAGAAAGAATAGAAGAATGTTGTAGATTGGACATAATAATTGGTCATCTAGAGTCTGATCTACATGAAAGCAGGGACAATGAGGAAGAACTTGAAATGCAAATTATCATTCTCAAACATGACCTAGAAGTTGCAAATGAATATAAAGAGAAATTCAAGATAAGCTTAGCTAAGCTTAAGGTTTTGCTTGACAGTCAAAAGAAGGCAGATGATAAGCATGGTCTGGGATTTGAGAAAGGTGAAAGCGCTAGATCCGGTCAAAGAAATCTTGATGCAAGAAATCAAAGAAGGAATCCTAAAAGACCTCCGATAAGACAACCTAATGCTCAAAGGTATCCATCTTTCAATGGAAATTGTTTCAATTGCAATAAATTTGGTCATAGAGCTACTCAGTGTAGAATTAGAGTGAGTCAAAGTGGCCCATCCTTCTCCGGTCAATGCTTCAATTGTAAAAGGTATGTTGATAGATCCAATGATTGCAAAAGTATGATGATAAACTACTCTAACAACAGAAGAAATGTTAATTCTTTCAATGGCTATAGTTTTGCATGCAATGGATTTGGACACATGGCTAATCAATGCAGATCAAGAGGAAATCAAGTAAATAAGAAAAGAAATGTTGTGTGCTTTAATTGCAATAGATCTGGTCATATTGCAAAATCATGCAGAAGTAGGAATAATAATAGAAAAGGTTCTGTAAACAGAAAACAAAACATGCAGAGATAAGATAAAGGCAAGGGTAAAGTTGATGTGAATGAGGTCCATAATGAAATGAACAAAACATGGGTAAGGAAAGATGAAATGAATGATGGGAATGGGTCCGCACTGGAATCTGGTGTTGATAACTCCTCTGGGAATTGAATCAGGAGCTCTGGTTTAGGGGGAGTTGCATTGAAAATCTAATTCCCCCAGCCAGTAAGTGGGTGCTTGAATCTGGCACAATGAATGAAAATAGAGAAGCCTATTGTAGATCTGCTGAAGCAAATTCTAGAAGGAAAGAAGCAAATGTTATTGATTGTGGAGTAATTGAAGATTGACTGCATGCAGAAATAGTGTAACTGGATGTATTAGGGAAGAGCATTTATTATAATGATGAATTAGGTTTTTTGGAGCATAAAAAATCATTCATTCAAGAATTTGAATTACTTTGCATTCGAAGCGAACAAGGAGAAGAGCATCTAAGTTGAAATTTCAAAGATTTGAAGTACGAAGAACGAATTCGACCGCTAACCCTAATTCTATGAAGAAAAAGGTATTTTTCTGCAAAGCTTTTAACTTGTGATCTTTTAGCAATGGCTACTCCATTGGTTGTGGATATCACTGAGCGACCTAGTCCAAAGTTTAAAAAGAATCCACACAAATTAGTAGAAGTCAACCCGCTAGGAGCCTTTTCTGGTGTCCCACACAGAATGCTGCATGTCAAGGATATTAGGGCATACATCCACAGTAGCGTAGATGAATTTGGGAACCTGAAATTGCTAGATTTGTTTGAGAACTACCTAAGAGATGATAACTATGATTTGAAACTGAAATACAAAGCCCTAGAAAGAAAACATTTTCTACAGGTCATTGAATTTCTGACATTTGATGAGGATGAGTGGGTTTGATATGTCTTGAGCCGAATGCATGATGAGTTTATGTGGCTACTAAAACCATTCAAGATTACAAATGATGCTATCAGGGTTGTAACTAGGTTAAATTCAACCAGTGGTTTACCCATGCTGAAATATGTGAAGAACCAAACCGTAACTGATGCAACCGGTGCCAAATTCGACAAGAGGGCAATGGCTATCAATGATATTATTGATCTGGATGTTAAGTTTGCTTCAATGGTAATTGGTTAAAAAATTTATCACTCCAGCAGGGAGAACTCTATTTTCGGAATGGCCATATATGCTACATACCAAATGTTAAAAGAAAATGCAAATTATGACCTGTGTGAGTTATTGCAAAACCAACTAATTGAGAACTTGAACAAAATCAAGAAAGATAAGAAAAACACATTTAAATATGGTACTTTGGTTCTATGTCTATTTTTCTACTTCATGAATGAGGTACCTGGAATAAAGGGTGTGCACTGGACTAATGACAAGCCTATTGCTATTCAGATAAGAAATCATCTAAACAGCATTGGTGACTCTAAAGTAGAGAAAATTACAATCTGGGGATACTTCAAGAATTTTCAGAATATGATGCATTTTAGGGAAAGAATCCCTAAATCGGTTGTTGAGAAATACAAGAATGAAATATGTTTCATGGTGGGCACCAATTAATGCTTAATGGAAGCAGTAGAACCCAGAACTGTTTGGTTCATGCCCATGGGGTATGAGGTAGATGAGAAAATTTTGGATATTGCTCAACATCTCTTGAGAAAACCCAAGGATGATTCTATTGAGAGATTTGGGACTTATGAAGAGCTTCATGTGAAATTACATGTTGAGCTCCAAAAACCTAAATCTAAGAGAAAGATTCAAAGGCAAGTTGAAATGTATGCTAAAAGCATTAGTATAACAAGAGAAGTTGTGAGACAAAATAGAGAAAGGATAGAGAAAGATGAGAAAGAGAAGCAGGAAAAAAAACAGGGAAGTGTTCTGATGGAATCCTCCTCTAAGCCAAGAACTACAAGAAGTAGATGTATAACCTCTGGTGCATCACCTTCTCCTACTGCAGAAAAACCCTCTAGTAAGGAAGGAAAAAGGACTAAAGTAAAAAGCAAAAGAACATATGTCAGTGTGGAGAAAGTGGATGAAGAAGAAACTGACTCAAATGATGAGGTTAAAGAGCTAAAGGCCTTAGAACTAAAGTTGCTAAAGTGTCTAAGGAGAAGCCCTCCGGAAGCACAAAGTCAAGAAAAAGGCATAAGCCAGAAGTCGGTGCTAAGAAGCCAATTCCTTATGTAGAGGACATTGTTAAAACAATCACTGTAGATGGAAACCTAAAACCAATAACTAAATTCTATGATCATTATAGTGATGATGACAAAATAATTTTGGAAGATGCTATTGTAAAATATTTGAATGTATTCAATAGAGCATTGGTGGAGATTTTGTCAAAAGTTCCTAAGAGCTTAAGAAACATTCTGGAAATAAGAAAAGAAGTTGTTAAAGCAAAAGATCTGGAGCTAAGGGAACATGTAATGTCTAGTCTGTGTTCGGTAATCTCTGGAAAAGAAGCAGATAAGATTCTTAATGAAGTCAAAGAGGAATTCAAAAGAAAAATCTGAATGAATAAGGTGATGATTGGAGAACTCGATGAGGTAGTCAAAGAAATAGAGAAAATTTTGAAGAAAGCTCTGGACAAAAATAAATTTTATATTGTCACAGAAGAACCAATTGACACTGATGATGCATCCATTCTAAATATTGAGGAGTTGAAAGAAAATGAACAAGCTGACATCTCTATTCCAGAAGAAGAAGCATTGAATAAAGAAGATGAAGAAATGATGGAAGAAGAACAAGTAAAAGAAATTGATGATGGGAATGATTCCTCAATTCCAGATGTTGAAGAATTGAAGATCAATGAGAAGCAAACTGAGATAGATGACTCCTCTATTCCAGAAGAGAAAGAAATAAACAAAGAAGATACAGAGATGAATGTTGAAACAAATGCTCAAACTGAAGATGATTCATTGAAGAATAAAGAGCATGAAACAGAAGAAGCTAAGGACCAAGAAGCAGAAAAGGCCAAGGACAAAAATGAAAAAGAAGAAGAGATTTCAAAGGTTGATGAAGAGCCCAAGTAGGACAATCCAGTTGATAGTACTGATAAGGATCAAATAGATACATCAATATCTTGGGCAAGAGACACTGCAGAAGTAGTGAAAGAAATTTTGAAAAATGATAAACTAGTTGCAGAAGAGTTGAAAGGTCCAATCAATTTGGACAGTCTTTCACCAATTCAGAAGATAAAGTGGGCCTCTCTCGTACAAGCTAAGGCCAGAGAAGATATTTTGAAGTCTCACATAGAAGACAGTGAGCTACTTGGTCTGGCATCAAAGATTTTAGATAAAATCATGCCATCATACCAGAAGGACTCATCAGCATCCCCCTCTGGTCAATTAAAGAACTTGATAAACTCTATAAGTACTCATTTTGAATCTCTTGAAAAGTCTGCAGAGGTCAAGGTTCAAAATGAATTCAATGGTAAAATATTTGATGCTCTAAAAGGGATGATTGGAGTAGATAGAATTGTGCTAGATACCAGTGTAAAGAGTATTCAATATACTCTTATAGAAGGAGGAAATGTATATAAATTTCACTTATCTTGTCCTAAAGTTGTAGAGGATATTGAAGATAAAATAAAGGAGTCTAAGCAAAAACTATCAAGTGTATCCAAATCTTTTGATCCCTTGACATCACCAGTGGCAAGCAAGGAGTGTTAGGCAATCAGCTTGATTGAAGAAATAAAGAAATTGACAAAAGAAAAGGAGAGCATTGAGGCAAGGATGAGTGTGCTCCGAGGACTAATTTTCCCCAAAATGGAAGCAATGTTCAATGTTTTGACCGAAGCCCAAGCTATCGCTCGGAAAAGTGACCCCACTGATATGCAGAAGGCAGAGTCACAAATATTTCTATTCAGTGGCCACATCTCAATTTTGAATAGTATGAACAAGAGCTGGGATAGTGAGCTGGCACTATTGAAAAATATTTTTGGTGATATACTTAAGTTTATGTAAATAGGACTTAAGGCTTGTTTGTACATATGCGGCTTGGTATATAGAATTTTTGTGTAAATTCTGGTTTACAGATCCCATGCTTTGCCATTGATGTCAAAGGGGGAGTGAAAAGCAGTGAAAAATAAGGAATCTAGCAAAGGGGGAGCACTGGAGAACAGTGAAAAGCATAAGTGTACAAAGTAAGGGGGAGTTGTTCCGACACTTAGCCATTTTTCACTAAGTGTTGCCATCAATGCCAAAGGAGGAGATTGTTGGCAAGAGACACTGCTACGCATGACAGGTGTTGTCATTGATGGCAACTAAGTCTATCTTACACATCCACATTACATAATTTGTTCATACCGGAAGTTAGAGTGAAGATTTGTCTAAGTCCGGGTAGTCAGAAATAGAGCATGTGACAGGGTCCAGTATCTTGGTCCAAATCTCTCCGGTGGTAAATCACAGTGTACTACAGATCTGAGGGAGTGATAAGGATTGTCAGGACTATCTAAATCTAGAAATTTAGCCTCTGGTGGTGAAGGATTCAAAAGTTATAAGCATCTAAGTATCGGGTTCCAATTAGTCGGTACAGTCAGAAGAAGAACATGCCGACCTAGTATTTGATCTTGGTCCGGATGAAGAAAAGTTGTTGGTTAAGCAATTTGTGATAATCAGTGGTATTGGCCAACATGATTGATGATTTGAGAACACAAGTTTTTGGTCCGCGTTGTTGTTTGTGCATGGCTTCAGCTGACAGAGCAGAGTTCTTAATAAATGTTCTAAGTTTTCTTGAAGCCAACTACAGTTGATTGAATTTCTTGATGCAGATATATATAGCCGATGGATTTGAGTGTTGGAGAATGAGTATGATATGGTGATGGAGTAAGTGCGAAAAAAGGTAGAAAGAAGTGCAAAGGTGAAGATCTAATCTCAGATTATGGTCGAAGAGTGAAACATGGCAGAGTAAGGATGAAGTGTATTAAGTCAGTATATTGTGCATAACCAGAACTGGATTTCTACATTGGTAGATGTCATTTCTTAGTTCAAACATTTCAGTGAACTTTTGTAACTAATTCTATAGGTAGTGAGCCTCTTGGAGCAATGAACTCTAGGCAGTACGCCCTAAAGGCATGTGCCTTCCCCACTTGTAATACTTTTTAACAGAGTATAAATTCTTGTGGTTTAACCCCCACCGTGGTTTTTTCCTTAACCAGGTTTCCACGTAAAAATCTTGGTGTTATGTGTGTTGATTTTATTTCTACTCATGTGTTATTGATTCATCCTTTCATGGTTATATTATTCACCTGTTAATAAGTGGTAAAGAAGTTTAAATTGCAGCAAAGGATAAAAGTTTTTGTGACAACTGATTCACCCCCCCTCTCAGTTGTCTGCCCTTATCTCAACACACGGTTTAGTGCAATAGTGACTATATTTTGAAGAAGAGAGCTTCAAAGTCTTCATCATCACCATTCGAACTAGTAGTGAAGAGGACTCTTGCATCTACTTCTAATGGTCACGCTTTCTGGGTACCTAAGGGTGCTCATTCTATGGAGATGAAACTTCCAGCTGAGAAGACAATGTTATAGCACCAAAGGCTTGGTCACATTGGTGAAAAGCATTTGAGAACCCTAAAAAATAAAAATCTTGTTGAGGGTATGAATGGTTGTAATCTTGAGTTCAATTTCTGTGAACATTGCATTTATGGAAAACAAAATTGTGCTTAGTTTTATTCCAATTCTTACAAATCTTCTGAGGTGTTGGACTTGATTCATTCTGACGTGTTTGGTCATGTTAATGTACCTTCGATTTTAAAATATGTTTACTTTGTTTCATTCATTGGTGATTGCAGTAGAAGGACGTGGGTGTATTTCCTTAGAAGCAAATCTAAAGTCTTTAGTAGATTCAAAGAGTTCAAAGCTCTTGTAGAGAATTAGAAGGATAGAAAGATTAAGTGTTTGAAGATTGACAATGGTGGTGAGTTTTGTTCAGCAGATTTTGACAAGCGCTATAAAGAACAAGGGATTGAGAGGCACAAGACAACTCCATATACCCCTCACCAGAATGGAGTTGTAGAGAGGATGAATAGAACGTTGATGGAGAAGGCAAGGAGTATGCTAAGTGAAGCTAGCCTTGAACAAAAGTTATGGGCTAAAGGTTTTTCTACCACTTGTTATCTAGTCAACATGTCTCCTACATCAGTGCTCATTGATAAGACACCTATGGAGGTGTGGTTTGGTAAAATGCCTTCATTGAGACACATTCGAGTATTTGGTTGTGAGGCATATGCACATGTGCCTAAGGAGAAGAGGTCTAAGTTGGAGAACAAAGCTGTGAAGTGTATCTTCATCAGTTATTGCATTGGTGTGAAAGGGTACAAGCTTTGGGATCTAGCGGCTGAGAGAGTTTTGTATAGTAGAAGTGTGATCTTCAGAGAGCTCAATCCTTCTTCTGTTGTCTTGCATTAGAGAATGAAGAGAAGAAAGAGAATGTGGTTTATCTTCCTTCCACCCATGAGAAAGTTGAACCAAAAACATCTATTGGACCTGATAATGACGAGAGCTCTAGTAGATCTGAAAGTTCAGAAGAAGATGAAGAACCTCAACCTCAATATTTAAAAAGGTCCATGCAAATAAGGCAACAACCTAATAGATTTGGTTATTCATTGCATGATTTCAGTTGTATTTTTGCTTTGATTTCTAACACTGATGAGCCTAAAACTATGAAAGAGGTTATGGGTATGAAAGATGCAGGTTCCTAGAAGGAGGCCATGGAAGAGGAGATGGCTTCTTTGGAAAAGAATAATACTTGGGACTTGGTGCCTTTGCCTGAAGTACAAAAACCTATTAGATGCAAATGGGAGTTCAAAAATAAATTTGGTGTAGATGGTAGTGTTGAGAAATATAATGCTAGATTGGTTGTGAATGGGTATTCTCATGTGTACGGAATTGACTATGGTGATATTTTCTCTCCTGTTGCAAAGCTGACATCTATTTGGTTCCTATTATCTCTTGCAGTAGCATACGATCTAGAAGTGGAACAAATGGATGTGAAGACAACATTCCTTCATGGTGACTTGGAGGAGGAAATCTATATATCACAGTTAGAGCACTACGTGGTGAAAAGCAAATAAAATCTGGTTTGCAAGTTGAAAAAGTCTTTGTATGGTTTGAAATAGTCTCCTAGGATGTGGTACCAGACTTTTGATGCCTTTGTGTTGAGTATTGGATTTCTAAGATCAAAATTAGATCATTGTATTTATTAGAATTTTGACAATGATCACATTCTCATTATTGTATTGTATGTCAATGATATGTTACTCATTGTGAATGGTGAAAGTTTGATTTCTGATTTCAAGTCTTAGTTGTTAGCACAGTTTGAGATGAAAAATCTAGGGGTAGCTTGATACATTCTAGGGATGGAGATTAGAAGAGACAGAACAAACAGAAAACTTTGGTTAAGCCAGAGTAACTATGTTGCAGAGATTCAACATGGTGGATTGTAGACCTTTGACTATTCCTGTTACAATGGGGACAAAGTTATCTATTACGGATTGTCCAAAGTCTCCTTCTAAGATGGAGGATATGAATAGAGTTCCTTATGCTAGTGTGGTTGGCATTATGATGTATGCAATAGTTTGTACTAGACCAGACATTACCCAAGCAATGGGAGTCCTTAGTCAATTTATGGCTAATCCTGGATGGGTACATTGGGATGCAGTGAAGAGAGTGTTCAGATATTTATGGGGTACTTACAAGTATTCCTTATATTATCATGGTTATCCTACAAGACCTCAGAATTTACTTTGTATCCGAGGATTTGTGGATTCAGATTGGGTAGGTGACATTGACAGCAGGAGATCCACCAGTGCTTGTGTTCACTATGTTTGGTGGTGCTATTAGCTGGATGAGTAAGCAACAACCTATGGTAGCTTTATCCACTACTAAATCTGAGTACATGGAAACAACTTATGCTTGTAAAGAAGTCATTTGGCTGAAGATATTGTGTTATGATGTTGGGTTTGATGCAGGGAAGATTACTATTTATTGTGACAGTTAGGGTGCCATATGTTTGGTGAAGAATCCTACTTTCCATGCAAGGACTAAGCATATTAATGTCCAGTGCCATTTTGTTTGTGACATGGTAGAGGATGGGAAGGTAAACTTGGAGAAAGTTGAACTTTGATGAATGTTGTAGATTTCTTGACAAAACCTGTGAGCACAGAGAAGTTCAAATGGTGTTCAGAGTCTATGGGCCTCTCGGCCCCTAGAAATTAAATCATGGTTTTGATACTCCCTTTTCTCTTGCAAGGTGTTTGACAAGTGGGAGAATGTTAGGAAAAGTGTCTCAACCTTGCAACTTTGAGAGGTTACTATTCTTCCCAATTTTGGTCTTTTCGAATACCCTTTATATTGGAGAATGGTCTAGAACTTTCAAAGTTTCTAAAAGGGCTAAAAATGGCGGGACTTACTATTTTTAGTAACTCTACATATTGACCTCATATTGACTCAAAATTTTCCCAAAAGGTGCAGAACTACTAAGTAAACATCTCGGGTGGGTTTCAACTCAAGATCATATCTGGATTGCAAGATATTAAAGTTTCTATTTTTTGAAATTGTCAAAAAAAGTTTTGAACTTAGTTTTAAGGCACTTAGAGGTCCCTAAATGTCCCAAAATTTGTCATAACTAATGAAGTAGGTTATAGCACGATAGATCTCTTCATGAGCTTTCCGATGCATTAAATGGTTTGCCAATTGGACACCCGGATCAAAAGTTATGGCCTCTAGAAGTTGGACCTCCTATTTGAAGGGAAAATACGGTTCATCCCAAAATGAGCATCTGAGATTAGTAAGTGTTTGCAGTAACAATCATTCTCTCTGATTGCCTCAAAACACATACTACTATTCCATAAAGCAGAATCAGACATAGTTCATTTCCCACATTAACCCTTAGAGGAAAGTGATTTCAATTTAAACTAGTTTCAACAACATACATTAAATAGATTTAATAAACAGAATCACTAAACATGAAAGATAGAGCAGAAGACAAGAACACAAAGACTTATGTGGGGAAAACCCTTTCAAGTAAAAAACCCCACACTCTAAAACATAGAGCCATTGTATTATTTAGCAACAAGCATACAAGTTACAATACAATATCAGGCTCATAGCCTTTACTAGAAATTTACATCTTGTTCCATCTCTGGAGAAAATTTGTTAGCATTTCCTTACATCCAGTCAATCCTCATACTCGGTTACAATGCACTGTTGCATTGTTTTACATTTTTGACTTCACACAAGCGTTGTCTCTTCAACTTCCATACTAGATGAACAGTTACAAACTGACTTGACATCCAATCTTACAACTTCCATTGGCAACCAAACAGCCATCTGCCAAAGGTCGCATTGATGCACAACAACGATGTGAAATCAATGAGTACCCTAGTGTCATGTGTCGACACCTTACTCATCCGTCAATCACCATTGACCTTTTTTCATAGTTCCACCTTTGTCTGTCATTCTGAGGCTTAATTGCTATACAATAGATACCTTAGACTGACCTATGCGAGGTGGCAGGATCTATACCGCACCACCACAAGCCATCTCACGGGTTGTCACGGGGTGGCTGTAAGACCTGCACACCCGCCAGTCTCTCCAGTCATAGTTGTGGGTTGGCAAGGTAACTCACACTCTACCATAACCACCATCCAACATCACTATGGGGTTGCAGGCTCTTATACTACCGCACGCTCAGATGAAGACCACCGCTGGATTATGGTAACACCGCCAGCCCGCACTCCTCTAGACTTTACCCTGCGGTACTGCGGTAGCTACTCCCTGCGGTACTATGGTAAAGACCTAAATGCAATGATGAAAATCTAAGACTAACTGCAACTGAGCTAGGGTTTTATTAGTGAGTTTGAGACACACATTCTCAACATTCTCCCACTTGATGAAGAACTCACTATACCCCCTTCCAACGCTTGAAGTCACTGAATCACATCATCACATACATGCAATCTCAAAAATCTTAAACAATGCTTTTGTGCTCCAACTAAGACACCTGCAACAAAATCCAAGATGTCCACCATATCAGGCAATAGTTCCATCCATCCACCAAAGGAAAAGGAATGAGCCAAGGCATATATGCACTAGTCTAAAGAACACAAGCATCAAATCCAACTGACAGCAAAGTCTACAGAATACTACCACCACTCCAATGTGTTCACAAGCTATACAAAAGTATCAACAACATCAACTTCAAAGCTTCAACCTAAACACAACCATGAAGACATCCTCCAAAAAACAAGATAGAACATCAGGTAAAATAACAACCAGGAAACTGACTACTCTCCTCCTACTGATTAACCCATGTGACTGAAAATAGCACATGCAGCAAGTGCTAATCCATCCAATCACCCATACCTCCAAGGTATACAAAACATAGTAAACTCATGCCATAAATATAGATACACCCATAAAATGCAATTATAAACTCCATGTGCAAACCTGTCAAAGAATAACATACACATCCAAGAGCTCCTACTACAAGGGTAATGCAAATTTGAAAAAGATCAAGGCATACCAAGTCTACCAATAACGTCATATAGAAAGTGTAAACAACATGTAGTACCAAGGAACCATCCACAATGATATGCAAAACTTGTAAATCAATAACCTATAAGAACAACTCTCACCACAAGTCTCCATAGCTTTCCTAAGTTCTCCACACTCAGCAAAGGAAAAAGATAAAGGAACCTCCATGTCATTAAACCCAAGAACATAAGTGAAAACACATGACCACAAGCTAGTGATCACAATAGCTCAAACCAAACCTCGAACCATTGTAATGTGAAACCAACTATCTAGGAAGATAACTGAGACAAAGAGAGAAACTCTACACATCATATACCTGTAGAAAATCCTCCTACATACGCCTCTAAGTGTCAGTTGTGTCAAGTATGATCTCCTCCATAAAACCCCAAAGAGAACAACATAACAACACCCAAAATTGTTCAATCTCAAGAGATCAAACACAACATATATATCATGTAACTACATGGATGTAAGCTTCTCAAAGAAGATCAAACTTAAAGATTCATTCCATAAATAGGAATTCAGCCCAATAATATCTCCAAAACTTCTCATAAAAAAAACCATATAACTAAGGAGATAACCATGCCAAGTAATCCTCAAATGAATCCTCCAGAACTAGAAACTATAGCTCAAGATCCATATCTATGAGAAATAAAGCATAAAACAAAATGAATATGAAATAACATGGGCAATACCTATCAAATCATTTTCTGCTAACTGAACTAAGAGTGGGGAATGAGAATGATCCACTAAGATACACCAAGCCTCATAGACTCTCTCCAAGAACAATCTCCTCTTAGCTCCAAACATGAACTCATGTCCATAACAAGTGAAGGCTCCTTAGTCTTTCTACTAAAATTTCACCATTCCAACACATGATCCTCACAACAAGAGATCTCTAGCCTCACCTCAAGTCTCTCTAGTATCCATGAGCATCCATCAACCAATTCATGCCAACTTCAAATGCATCCTGCAAAATCATGAAGCTTCAAGCAAATGATTAATACTCAAAACTAAAGAGAACTTCACCAGACCACTGTCAAAGCTCCCACTGCATGTCTGCAAAATCTAGGAACACACATAGCATCATGATCTAACATCTCCCCCTAGGAGGTCACTACCTGCTCCAATGAACATATGTTGTCAAAGGGGCACCATCATGCCAAAACTCCAATCTTAGAAATAAGAATTCATCATGGCACAATACCATCTCTAATCACATGAAGATAACTATCCTCTAACAATGGAACTCAAGATGTCAAAATAATTTTACAGCATATAAGAATCATAATCCAAAAGCCTTACCATGACACCTACAACCACTGTAGAATATCATCCATCACCAAGTGATAGATCCACATCACTGCCAAAGCTCAAACTGAAACTGTGATACCGAGCTTATCAAGGCATCATGATAACCATCCTCTCAATGAAGATAATCCATGGCTCTAACACAATCAAATACTTCACCTACAATATCAGTAGTACAAAAGAATAAAGTAGAACCGAGATCTCCAAGTCAAGAAGATAAAACCATCACTGTCAAAAGCTCACACTAAATTGTGTAACCAAGCTATTCATGATATCATGATAAACATGCTACAAGTCCCAATAACCAACTATCTAGGCACTCTAATCATCCATCCTCTCATCCCAATGCAACATACCAATGCACAAATGACCACAGACAAGGCTAACTAACAAAGTATGCATAAATACTGAATCAATCTTGTGGATATAGATAGTCCACATCTGAGTCATCCCACTGCAATCAAATAGGTGATCAGCCCACAAAACTGCATAACTCGTACATCCCAAACATGAAAAATGCAAACTCATCATCACATTAGTAACCTGTAAACTAAGATAATCAAGAAGATAACATGTAGACCACAAGACTCAAACATCAAATCAACCACAGATTTGATTTGCCAAACTAGTCCACATATGAGTAACCATAGTCAAGGAACCCATCAAGCAAATACTGTAGAAATTATGAGTGACTAATCGCATACCAACATATCCATGCTAAGAAAGCTACAAACCTCCTCACACCATGCACGAAGCATACATGCAACCTGCAACTATCTTACATCCAGAACATCTCCAAGGAATCATAATCTAAAAAATAGTTTATCCGCAGATCTACAACTCCACAAGTTTTGATTAACCATGTAAAACCTACAAAACCAGCATGTCACTGACATACATACAAATCCATATCCACTTATCATATGGAAGACCCACAAGTATGAAAAATTACCATAACAGTTATACCAGAACAATGGAATAACATAGATAAGCATAACCATAGATTTTGAACAAAAAATCTACAAAACCCTCAGATCAAATCAATATGAAATTGAGACATGCAAGTACAACCAACCCAAAGGAAGTAGAGGTCCAGGAACTCTAGGCCCACTTGTAGGCCAACTCCACAACCACCAACATGCACATGCATTCAAGGGAGACAGGCTATTATAGAAGCTTCTAGATCATCCAATGATCAACTCCATAGCCTATATGCAATCGGGGTAACAAGAAATAGTGCCTTCCAATACCAAGAATAAACACCCAGCATAAGCATATTACTCCATAGCTGAAAAACAACACAATCTTCTCCATATCACCAAGGAGCCTCTCACACAAACATCCAATATGAAAGCTTTGCTACAACACAACCACATAGCAAAAAATCCCACCCCATGCATCAGAATTATTCCACTACCTATCAGGAACTCCAGATCAACATCATTTCAAAGTGACCAACTCCATTTTCTTTGTCTTCTCCATCCTTCAAACTGTGTGTTGTCTCCTGAAACTAACACAAAAAGAGAAAACAACTTTCACTCAACAAAGGATCAATCTTCAACTTATTCCTTCAGATTTCCTCAAGCTTGCCAGACTAAGAAATCCTCACAGAAGGAATACCTATAACCATAAACACCATGGAACCACCATAGCTCTGATACCAATTGAAGGGAAAATATGGTTCATCCCAGAAAGAGCATCTGAGATCAATAAGTGTCTCCAATAACAATCATTCTCTCTTATTGCCTCAAAACACATACTACTATTCCATAAAGCAGAATCAGACATAGTTCATTTCCCACATTAACCCTTAGAGGAAAGTCATTGCAATTTAAACCAATTTCAACAATATACATTAAACAAATTCAATAAATAGAATCACTAAACATGAAAGATAGAGCAGAAGACAAGAACACAAAGACTTACATGGGGAAAACCCTTTCGAGTAAAAAACCCCACACTCCAAAACATAGAGCCATTGTATTATTCAGCAACAAGCATACAAGTTACAATACAATATCAGGCTCATAGCCTTTACATATTGTTCCATCTCTAGAGAAAATTTGGCAGCATTTCCTTACATCTAGTCACTCCTCATACTTGGTTACAATGTATTGCTGCATTATTTTACATTTTAGACTTCACACAAGCGTTGTCTCTTCAACTTCCATACTAGACGAATAGTTACAAACCAACTGGACATCTAGTATTACAACTTCCATCGGCAACCGAACAACCATCTACCAAAGGCCGTGCTGATTCACAACAACAATGTGAAATCAACAAGTAACCTAGTGCCATGTGTCGCCCTACTCATCAGTCAATCACAATTGACTTTTTTCATGGTTCCACCTTTGTCCATCATTCCCAGGCTTAATCGCTATACTACAAATACCTTCGACTAACCAGCGTGGGGTGGCAGGATCTATACTGCACCACCGCAAGCCATCTCACAGGCTGTCGTAGGGTGGTGGTAAGATCCGCACACTCGCTAGTCTCTTCAGTCACAGTCGTGGGGTGATGAGGTAACTCCCACTCTACTGCAACCACCATCCAACGTCACTACGGGATTGTGGGCTCTCACACTACCGCACGCTCAGATGAAGACCGCTGTAGAACTATGATAACATTGCCAACCCACACTCCTCTAGACTGCACCCTATGGTACTGCAGTAAAGACCTGAATGTAAACATGAAAGTCTGAGACTAACTACAATTGAGCTAGGGTTTTATTAGTGAATTTGAGACACACATTCTCAACACTATTTTTGAGAAATGTAAAAATGTGTTGGACACTTAAAAGATCTATAAAGGGGAGAGTTACATGTGTTGGTGTGTGTTTTGGCACATCACAAGGCATCTTTGATTGGAGATAATTTGGGTGCCACTTTTGGGTGGTTTTGGCTCATGGTTTTGTAATTACCATATATTAGGAGCTTGAGATGGAGGTTGTATGTAAGAGTCTTATAGATGTTGAGTTACCTCCTGGATCTCTGGTTGGTTATACTCTTGTGAAATATTTCTCTGCAAGTATATTGCAATCTTCTTTATTCAAGTTTTGCATTTGGATGTTTTTATTATCTTTCTATTAATGTGCATCTTAATCTGTAACTGTAAAAGTTAAAATTTGCATAAATCTTTCCTCAGTAGATCAGTGTAGGAAGTGTTTTCCACATACCTTGCTTCCTTTCATTAGGTGTGGGTACCCAAGTCCCAAGGCACATTTTTGGTCTAGGGTAAGGTAGAATGTGGGACCCTAGTTCCCAATTTGCATTGGTTTCGAAGGATTTTGCATCAGGATGAATATTTAGGATGTATAATGTTATCACGGGGACCTAGGAGGTAAAAGGGCATGTGTCCACTTTTTACTCCATAACACTTACACATTTCATCATTTCCACCAAAGATTATATCATCAACATATACTACTACTATTAATATTTGTTCATTCTCAATTTTGATGTATAAATTGTTATCTGCAGTACCTTTCTTGAAGCCCTGGTGGAGTAAATACTTGTCCAATCTTGCATACCAAGCCCTATGGGCTTGTTTGAGACCATATAAAGCCTTCTTAAGTCTGCATACCATGTTCAAATCTTCTAATAGATGAAATCCTTCAGGATTCTTTTATGTAAACTTCATCTAAGTCACCATTCAAGAAAGCAGATTTGACATCTATTTGATATACCTTGAAGTTCTTGTGAACTGCAAATGAAAGAAATGTCTTGATTGCTTCCATTCTTGCCACAAGAGAAAATGTCTCCTTAAAGTCAATTCTTTCCACTTGTGAATAACCCTTTCAGACCTACCTTGATTTGTTTCTAACCACTTCTCCATCTTCACTCACCCATTTTGTGTCTATCACATTTTGTCCAAAAATCTTGGCACCAATTCCCAAGTCTGATTTTTCTCTATCTGATTGAGTTCTTCTTCCATTGTCTGGATCCATCCTTCATCTCTGCTAGCATCAGAAAAAGTTTTAGGTTCTATCTTAGACATCAAGGAGAAGTTTACCTATTCATTTGCCTTGCAAATCTTCTTCTAGTTTGTATTTCTTTATTCTTGTCTCCAATTATCCGATCTTCTAAGTGGTTCTTTTGAACATGCTTGGCAGAAGTCTTGGTGGCCTTCTCTTGTGTTTCTTCCTTTTCTTTAGCTTCTTCCTCTTCTTCTATGCAAGCAGATTCATCTAAACAACAATCTTCTTGCTCATGTGTGAATGGATGTGACTCTTCATCAACCCTAACATTTGCACTCTCAACTATATTCCTCAGTCTTTTATTGTATCATCCATAAGCTTTGCTTCTAGTTGAGTATCCAAGAAAAATTTCTTCATCAGATCTTGAGTCAAAATTTCCCAAACCTTCTTTATCTCTTCTAATATAGCATTTGCTTCCAAAAATTCTAAAGTACTTGACAAAAGTCGGTCTTCCTTTCCATAGTTCATATGGTGTCTTAGTGTTGTTCACTCTTAGTTGTCCTCTGTTAAGAATATAGAAAATAGTATGGACTTCTTCTTTCCAATATGCATTAGGCAGCTTGGCTTCATTCAACATTGTTCTATCCATCTCATGGATTTTTCTATTCTTCCTTTACACTACTCCATTTTGCCGAGGAGTTCTTGTAGAAGATAAGAGCCTCTTTATTCCATGTTCTTCACAATATTCCTCAAGCATGTTTGATGTTAACTCACCACCTCTATTAGACCTTAAGCACTTGATACTAGAATTCATTTCATTTTCAACCATGGACTTGAAAATATTAAACCTACTCCACACTTCTAATTTTTCTTTTAAAAATGTAACCCATGTCATCCTAGAGTAATCATCAATAAGCAACATAAAATACCTCTCACCTTGGAGACTCTTTGTCTTGATAGGACCACACAAATCAGTAAAAATCAGTTCCAATGGCCTTGTAGAGGAATACTCCTTGGTCTTGAATATTTTCCTTGTCTGTTTCCCAATCTAACATTGTTTACACAGGGTGCTTGCAGGCATGGTAATTTTTGACATCTCTTACTGCTTGTATGGAGCTGATTTTCACAAGATTGTCAAAATTGATGTGTCCCATCCTTTTGTGCCACAACCAACATTCATTTGTATGTCCTAGGAGATAATTATTTCCATCAACATCCTTTAGGTTGTATAAGTTGTTTTATATCCTATAACCTTTTGCTACCAGTTTACCAGTATTTTCTCTTCTAACTTCACATCCTTGTTCATGAAATATGAGATTGTATCCTTTGATGCACATCTGACTTACACTAAGAAGATTGTGCTTGAGACCTTCTACATATAGAACATATTTTGTTTTAGATTTTCCATCGATACTTATGATGCCATTTCCACAAATATTTGTAGATGAGTTATATCCAAACTTGACTGATCCCCATTCCACTTAACAAGATTGATGAATTTGCTCTTATCACATATCATGTGGCTTGAACATCCATTATCTATTACCCAGGAATTTGTTTTCCCTTGAGCATGAAATGTTGTTTGGACAACCATTGAATTTTCAACCTCATTATTTGTTTCCTATCTTTTGGAAGTGTCACTCTCCTTGTCTTGCTCAGTAACATATGCCATCTGAGTTTCTAATTTCACTAATCCACTTCTACAATATCTTACTATATGTCCAAATTTGTTGTAGATATGACATATCACATTGACATCCACTAATGAAGCAAGAGGATTCCTGCTTACAAAATTTCTTCTATTCATTCTCGACTTGCACTCCATAGCCCTATGACCATATTTATTGAAAATAAAACAATAACCAAAAAATGCATGATTGAACCTATTTATGAAGATATGTCTTGCATGGAAAGGTCTTCCATATCTTCTTCCCTAAGACATGACTGGAATGAGATCTGCTTCTTTAGGGTCATCTAGATTTCTAGGCTTTTCTCCAAAGTTGATATTTTTGTCCAATTGATCATATATTTTCTCCAATTCTTTTCTGAGTGAAAAGATCTCTTCCTCAAGTTTTGTGCATTCATTTGTCTTGGCTTCAATTAGGGCTTTTTGTTCTTTGTTCTCTTTCCTTACACATTCCAAGTCTTCAAGAGCAAAAATAAGTTCACCTTCAAAATCAACTTCACATTCTTCATCTATAGTCTTGTCATAAATGTCAAAGATTGCCATAGCCATGAATAGGGATTATCCTCTTTCATCATCTAATGAGTAGTGATATGCTTCTTCTGAAGAGCCATAGTCTTCTTTGGAAAGGAGGTTCCTTTTGAAGTTGCTCCTTTCAAAACCCTTGTTATTTTCATTTTCTCCAAAAGGACATTTAGATGCATAATGACCAATTTTTCCATATTTAAAACATTTGAAAGGTAACTTACCTTTATACTTGTCTGAACCCTTCTTTAAATTTCTCACAAAGCTTGCTTCTTCTTCCTCAGACTCACTATGTGGACCAGATGTTCCTTATTTCTTTGTAGATTTAAAAGAATCTTCCCTTTTGGATGTACCTTGGACTTCATTTCTCATTGTAAGGAAGCTAAGGTAGTGTTGGGTCTCAAAAATGCAGGTTGTGGATTCTAAGGGGATGCCAAGCCCTATGGTCAAATCTACAACGTTTTTGAGCCAATGACTGGAGTTTGATCTTAACGATCAGCTTCTCCCTGCGCTTTAGGTCCTACTACAACCTAGGCAGGTGAACCTTTGATTATCAAAGCAGGTTGTATGATTAAATCGATGTTGGTTTGCTGCTAGTTTATCTAATTACACTGGCATACTTGTAAATCAGATGAAATACTATAAACTATTTCTAAGGAAAAGTAAATGATTTAATCTAAATTTTAACAGAAATAACAAATAACATGAAATGAATCTACAACATAGCAAAGATTTTAAATGTAAAATAAATCAATAATTAGACTGGTGCTTTGTCTGTTTGGGCAACGGAGTCAGGATATCAAAAACAAACAACTTGTATCAGGTAATAACTCGATCTGATTTGGCACATATAACTGTTTGCAACTTGTACAAACATGCAAGGAAGAAATTATTAACTCATTCTTAATAATCCAAAGGACATAATTGAATTAAATGCAAAATATTTAAAAAGGATTTTAATCTTTCCAGAAAGAACCAATTTAAATTTGCAAATTAACAAATTAGATCAACTCTGGAGACAAATTAATAACCCTAATCAATTAATCGTACTTAATAATCCATTCAACATTCTAAGATTACTATAATTGATGAGAAAGGATTTAATTCTACTTGAGAAACCAATCAAATCAAATATACTGAATTAGCAACTGTAATCAGACAATTTGAACATATTCTTAACACATTCGAATTGAATAATCAGAAAATGAATGACATGGAGATAATTAAATTGATTGAATGAAAAACAACAAACAGATGATACCGTCACAGTGTATTTCGAATTTGAATCCTCAACAACGCTGCCTCAAAACATATCACGCACCATAATCTTTCTCAGAACGACATTGCACAGAAGGATAAAATTTGCATCAGATTGAATAAAATCTAACCTAATTTAATCCTAAAGTATTTCAAATGTGCTTTTGTAAAATCTAATCCTAACCTAATTTCTAACTCCCTATTCCGGGTCCTGGGATCTCTATTTAAAGAGATGCAACAAGCCTCAGACCCGTTACAACATTCATGACGGTTAATAATTGGTTGAACCAACCATGAAAACTGACATTGTTGATTACATAAATTTAAATAATTTGATTTAAAAGACTTAATGATCATCTCAGGTTGAAAATTAATCTTTAATCTTCCCGAGCCGCTTCATTTAACCGTCGATCGAAAACTGCTTCAACATGACCAAAATCCTGCATAGAAAACAAAATATTCATTAGATAAGCAATATATAACATATAATTTGCATTGAAGTGGACCTTAGGACCTGTGTCGTGCGGTAACGTTTCCTTGTTTCCGTATATTTTCTCACATTTTTTAGGGTTGCAGCCCTTCACATATAAGTCCTTAATGTCTTTTCCTTTATATTGAATGCTTTTGGCAAAAATAAAATATTCCATATTGACCTTCATTATAATATCATCGCGAAGAAAATAAAATAATTATTTTATTTCTTCTTTGGCTATTAATCTTTATTTTCACATTTGCTAGTTATGTTTTTCATATTTGTTTGTGAAAAATAATTACCCTCAATTAGGGTTTGACAATAACCTTCATCCTGCATGTGTTTGATTCTTAATTAATATTAATCTTCAAAAGATAATAGCATCCATACTTATTTTATCTTTGTTGGAAATATTCTGCCCTTAATTATATACATTCTTATATAGTTTAGGAAAAATCTTCTTCATCTTTTTCACTTAGCCAATTTCATCCAGGATATTATGAAATATTTTTATTGGCATAGAATGTTCTCCATACTTATCGGATGAATTGTTTTGCAATGAAAGTATTTAAAATCTTTCCCCGAACAAAAATAATTATCTACCCCATAGAAATACTTCATATCTCGGTGAAAATCTCTTATATCATCGGTAAGATGTATGTCTCTAAAGCAATAATCCAATACTGGGATTATTTTAATAATTTTTATCCTAGATTAATATGGTTTCATCCTGAGTACATTTCTGTCTTAATCTTTCTTGCACTAAATGCAACCTCTCTGTGGCTTCACGCATAGAGGGAATTGTTGTATATTTTATCATTGACGAGTATTTAGGGTTTTCTGTCGCAGATTATCACTTTATTATACCCAAATGTTTTAATAATAATTTTTTCAATATCCTGTTTAAGGCTGCAATAATTTCAAATCTTTTTCCGTCACAAAAATATTTCTCAATACTTTAACATTCCTCTTTTTATTCTGGCCTCTTCATGTGACATCTTGGTTGCAGACATACTAAAATCTTCTCTCAAATTTCTGACAGTAGTAAATGATACTTGGTTCTCTAGTATCTTCAACTTTTCTGTAGGATCAACTTTCTGAAGACTAAATTTTCTTTTCCTGGCTAAAATATCCCCCATCCCATTCATCATTTGTTTCATGGGGTTCTGGCTTTCTGTTCTCATCACTGTTTGTGTCTTCTTAGAACATTCAGAGTTTGCTATTCCTTTCCTTTTGTTCTGACATGTGTGTTATTGCAACTATTAGCCATTTGATTCTCATAGGATATGAGATGCTTAGTTTTCCTCTTCCATCATAACATGGCCACTTTCCGTTGTGGACAATTCATACTCCAGTTCAACAGCTAAATCAGCTGCAGCAGCCTCGTCCTTCTAAGTATAGAAACAAATAACAAAGTGAAGTCAATAGTTGATTTCTTCTTGTCCCTTTCATTTAGTTTCTTATGAATTGGAAAAAAAAAAAAAATCTGGAATATTCCAACAAGAATATATAGTCATGGACATCATGGAGGCTTGGATCAAATGTTACAGCTGCCCTTCAAAACCAGAAGCCCTAATGTAAGAATAGTTTGTTTTATACATACCAATGTTTAATTATTTTCACACCTACTTCAGAAAGTCAAAAAGTCAAGTCTGAGATACTGTTCAGTTCCCATATTAATTTATAGATGAATCCATCATTAATCATTTTGATTTTCCACTGTATAATTTGGGATAGCATATATTATATATGTGTCAATGTTCCTCAATTTATATTCCTCACATTACCTGTTACTCAAGGCCCATTTTTCTGCTGTAGAAAGGCATAAGATTGGATATGGAGTCACCAGGTGTTTGTGGGTGTCACATACATTTAGTAACGGAGCATAAGATTATATTAGCGGTAATTCTGGCCAACATGAATCTCAATTTTTTCTCACGAACCCTTTTTATAAATGAATACATCCAACATCTGAAAGTAAAGTAATGGTGTTTACCTCCAATCAAACTAATCAGTATTATGACGATACTAATCTCAAAATTCTCCTCTTTTAGCATGGACAACTGAATTATAATATTCCTTCACCTTGTTACTATCCTTTATAAAAATTTCATTCCCTTGTTCTTTAGGATAACCAATTTTTGTCACTGGTATCTGTAGTGTCTCTTCATGAAATCCTGGTCTAAGCCAAGCGATTGTCTTCCAAATTCAAATATTGACTTGATTTAGCTTAGCATTATATCTCTTTATGTTGTTGCCTCACGCGAATTACCATCCAATAAATATATCTTTGAAAGCAGCACATATGCTGAGGCATCATTTGGCTCCAACTCAAGAATATGTTCTGCAGCACTTTTACTGATAACAAGATTACCATGAATTTTGCATGCACTGAGCAAGGCATGCCATGCCACAGTATCATATTTCAATTTCATTTTCTTGATGAAGAGCTCTGCCTCATTCAGGCGTCCGGCACGGCCAAGAAGGTCAACAATGCAAGCACAATGATCAACTCTTGGTGGGATGTCATGATCTCTACTCATGGAATCAAAGTAGTAATAGCCTTCCTCCACTAAGCCTGCATGGCTTAAAATCAGCATTGTCCATGAGCATGCATCTCGCAGAGGCATTATTTTAAAGATTTTGAATGCATCATCAATGTTTCCACACTTGGCATACATGCCAACAAGAGCATTTCCAACAACCACCCATGGTTCGAATCCATTTTTAATAGTCTGTGTGTGGACCTGCTTGCCTTGTTCCAAAGCTGCTATGTTAGCAGATACACTAAGAATAATGTTAAATGTTATCTCATCTAATTTTATGCCTTTCCTTAGCGCTTGCTGAAATAGTTTCAATGCTTTCTTTTTTCGCGTCATATGTTCCCTTTCTTCTTGGCGTGGCCAAATTTAGTATGTTACAATTCGGCCTCTCTCTTCAATGTCTGGCTTTTTTGCTTATTTTGTAACGGCAGATTTTCACAAAAACCTAATTCTGAGATTATAACTTAAAATCTATTCTGGAAAAAATTCAATTTAAAAAAATGTTTAATGCTTCCTCGGCGAAATTTAATCTGACAAATTATACATTCGCATAAATTCTTTCCTCGAAAGAAATTCGAAGTTTCTCACAAAACCCTAATTCTTACAATTCCAGGCAGAATCTCATCAAATCGATTGTGTTTCCAGATGAAGCTTAATCTAACAAGCTATTCAATATTTTCTTCAGATTTTTCTTTTCAATGCAAATGCAGATGGCTGTGTGTAAACTTACTGATTGATTTTATTCTATGTTGTTATTATTTATCTCCTCCTCGTCCTCTGTCATTGTTCAGATTCTGCTATTAAAAATATACAGAGTATATATATTCTGCGATATGCAGAGAATATATATATTTTTCACGACTACCTTCTGTTCGGGCTTGTAAAAGCATAAATAGACATTGTAAATGTGAATTAGAATGTAAAGGATAGAGAGAATAGAGTGGAAGCATCTAAGTGATTTATAGTTGCAATTTTCAGTCTTATAATGAGTAACTGGGACTATGTATAGGTTAACAAAACAAAGAGGTAAGTGTTTGAGCTAATGATTGATCTTAGGGGTAGAACATCATTTGTTCTTGCTTGTTGTATGCCCAAGATACCGAAGATTGTAATTAAATTGACGATAGTGGATGAGGAGGCCATAATACCTAACTCTTGTTGAAGTTTTCTCCCAACATTTGGGTTCTCCAAGGTAAATCCTTGTGTCTTATGCTCGTGTTGTTTGTTCTTGTTCCTTCTTGTTCAATTACATAGTTAAATGTTGCGGTACTTAAATTCCTCTTATTAAATCTATAATTGGTAAACTATAGTATGGAATCCCCATTGTAGTTTATAGATCACATTTACTTCAAAACCTCAACACCTTCCATCATACTGCCACAGCCCTGAAATCCCTGAAAACTAGTGAGTAGTCTCTACAAATGCCTCTTTTGGAGTAGACCTAAGTTGGTCCCACATTAATCAGGTAAAAGTTCTTAATATTGCTCATTATTATCTTTGTATATTGAGGCTTCAGGTTAATACATTATCTCTAGTAGTCAAATCCATATTAGGAATTTCCATTTTTGTATTCATATTGTTCATGCACAGACTAGGATATCTTGAATAGTGGATTCTCTTTAAATGCAACGAAAATAAAAATGCTGCTGCGAAGAGATTACAGAAACTAGTGGAGATTTTTTCATTAAATCTATATGGAGATGGTTAAAAGTTATCTTGTTTATATGGCGACGGATGGTGAAAGAAGCCTATGCCAACCCTATATTTTGACTAGATTCATTCTCCTGGGCGTAAATTGTGAAAAATGCCTTCATGATTTTCCATGTGGGTTGGCGCTTCCACACTGTAACAAAAGTATTGGGTCAGTAGATTGAGAAGGTTTTTCTAGTTTTTTTTTTAGTTGTTTAAAATTAATACTCGTGCATAAAGATATAAGAATTAATACATATAGGTAGGGTGCAAGTGAAATAGGAATAGAATAAACTAGATTGACTCATGTTCTACTAAGATTGCTAGAAGAAGATCTAAACCATGTTTAAGCCAGAAGCAATCACTCAAAGCTTCACATTCCTTCCCATAATTTCTTATTCTTTTTAGAAAATCTTGGCCATTGGAATCTGTGTAAAATTCACTGCTTGATGATATGTTTGTCATGAACCATGCTACTATCTCCTGCACTAGATTGTCATCAATTGGAATTGGCCCAACGAGGAAATCAATTTTAACAATCATCTGCATTTTTGGACAAGTGAACTACTTGTGAAACCCAAGGGGTAAACTATTGATATACTTTGCTCACAATATCGCCTTGCATAGCTGACTGGATAGCCTGTTCACCTGTATTCCCAAGATGAAAGCAGCTTTGAATTGTTAGGATGAAAAACATAAGCACCAGATTCTAGATTCTTTTCTCACTAGTGTTGCCATTACTTCCATTGTACCAGTAAAATGACTATTGCAAAAGTTTCAGAGAACCAGATTAATGAAATTCTTGGGTACTACACTCAAGTTAATCATCATGGGACTTTAAAAATTTTGAAAAATTTTGACTGGAAATTTCCAGTTCCAACAGGTAGTGGAACAACTTCCTACACTAATCTTGAGAGGAGGATAATGCAAAACTTTATAGATCTTTAACAGTTATAGAAACTTAAATAGAAATAAACATAGATATCATGCATACCACAACACAGTGATTTATGTGGGGAAAACTCTTTTGAGAGAAAAACCTGACACTCCAAAAGCCGCCCAATATATTATTCAGAAGTCTCAAAGATTACAATATACTTGTAAAGAAAGCTTCTCACAGGAGTATCACCACCAGAGATCTAGACAAGACTGTTATCAGACTCTTAGATCACATCATGATACAACAACTGTAATACAATGCCCTCATAAAATAGGGTTACCTTCTAGGGAAAGACAAGCCAACAAAATATATACCATCAAATCTAAAACCTAATAATGAATGGTCCAGATTTACAATATATCATTAATTTAATGTATGTCAGTCATTTAATAGTTTTTGTTAACAAAAAATGTTAACACGTATCCCACTTCACCCTATGCTCCCATTGTATATTACACCTATCAGTGTAACTAGGATATATATACATATCCTATCAACAATAAACCTTATATAATTGCAAGGTTGAGACACATTTTCCCAACAAATCTCCCACTTATCAAACACCTTGTAAGAGCAATAGGAGGGAGTAACATCATCTCTTAATTGCTAGGGGCCAAAAGGTCCATAGTCTTTGAACACCATCTGAACTTTTCTGTGCTCACAGGCTTAGTTAAAGAATTAGCAACATTCATCAAAGTCTCTACCTTAACTAGCTTCACCCTGCCATCTTCGACCATATCTCTAACAAAATGATATTGTACATAAATGTGCTTGGTCCTAGCATGAAATGTCAGGTTCTTAGCTAGACAAATCATACTCTGACTTTCGCAATAAATTGTCACTGCACCTTGTTTTATTCCAATATTTGAACACAGTCTCTTAAGCCAAATGGCTTCTTTGCAAGCATGAATAGATGTCATATACTCAACTTCAGTAGGGGACAAAGCAACCATATCATGTCACTTACTCATCCAACTAATTGCACCACCAAATAAGGTAAACACATAAGCACTGGTGGATCATCTACTATCAATATCACCTGCCCAATTTGAATCCACATAACCATGAATATCAATGGAAATATCATCTTTAGTCAAATTATTATGATAACACAAGGAATAATCTGAGGTACCACGCAAATATTTGAAGATTCTTTTAACTACATCCTAGTGAACTCTACTAGGATTAGATATATATCTAGAAAGAACTCCCACTGCTTGGGCAATGTCTAGTCTAGTACAAACCATAACATACATCAAACTTCTAACTGCACTCTGGTAAGGTACTCTTCTCATCTCTTCTATATCTGATGGAGATGTTGGACAAGATAAGATATTTGGATTCCTTGCAAAATTTTAAGCCATTTCAAACAAATCACCAAATTTCGTTAAGTTTTGCAAAAGTTATGGGCATTTGAAGTTTCTAGGATGCATGCGCTAATAGATAGGTATAGGCACTAAAGGATGAGGGATAAGTGCCAATCTATGTCCTAGGCACTACAGAAAGAGGTTTAGGTGCTAAAGCATGTAGTTTAGGTGCTAATCTAGGTGCAGGTGCTGACAGAGGAAAATTAGGTGCTGACAAAGGGTTGATAGGCACTGATTGATAAAAATTAGGTGCTAATGTATAAAAGGACGCTAATCCCTAGGGTATGGGCACTATAGAAAGAGGTTTAGGTGCTAAAGCATGATATATAGGTGCTAAAAGGTTTGATATGTGTGCTAAAACATAGGGAAAATATACTTGAGTGTAGGGGCATTGAACCTAAATGCACATGCGTTGATATGGGGATGTAAGCGTTGATTCGAGGGTGCAGGCACTGATATGACACAATGAGGATGGGGGCTATAGTTTGATGAAAAACCTACAAAATAGAGGGTTAGACCTAAAAATGGGTTGTTAGGACATGTTAGGGATGCAACCAAGTCAAACACAAGTGTTAGATGTCAAGATTCAAGACATAAAATCATGAAATGATGTAAAACAATCTAGGTGCTAATCCCTAAGGTTTAGGTGCTAATCCATGAAATCTCTGCAAAAACTGAGTATTAGTAGACACAAGCACCACAAGATGAGGTGTAGGTGCTGACAGAGGGCTCATGGTCATTGATTTGCAGTTGTAGGCACGACTATAACCTACACGACACCACTTGACAAGAAAACTCACGAAGATGTTAGATTAGAAGGGTGGGAGTCCCACCAGGCATGCCAGAAATGTATAACCAAGAAAATGAGCTAAGGAAACAAGTTAAAACACTAACCTATTTCACCCAAAATCTATGCTACCTCGTATCGACCAAATAAACGATGCATAAAGAAAGGAAACTAAACAAGACTAGTTACCATGCAACCTTTGATGAAGTAGATGTGCTCCTTGATGGTGTCGATGTCGATGGCTCCTCAAATGGACAACATAACCTTGCTTCTCATCTAGTCTTGGAGTGGAAATGGCAGCATTATGTTGCAAGAAGAAGTTATGTTGATTGTGAAGGGGTGAGCTCCAATTTATAGATTTTTGGAGGCTCAATTGGATGGTTGTGATTTGATTTGGAGATCAGTGGATGAGGATGCTTGAGAGCTCTCAAGTAAGGAGAGCTCACCAAGTGTCATGATAGGATTAGATGAGATGAGATGTCCTTGGAACAAGGAGGAATGGATGGTCAAGATTGGGCTTTAGGAAGATTGGAGGGATGAGATTGTCTTGGTAGATGGGAGATATGGGTTGGGTTTGATTGGAATTTTAAATTGGGAAGCATTGGTACATGCCCAATTTAAAATTGGAGGAAAAGGGATGAGTTGGAATAGATTTCAATTTTAAATTGGAAGAATGGGTACATGCCTAATTTAAAATTGGAGGAATAGTGGATGGAGGACAAAAGGACCTTTGTACATGGGTCCTTGACCATGCCTTTTGTAAGAAGGCCATGTGGACATGTACAAGAGGCCCATGCCTTTGAACATTTGGGGGAATGGAGAGGATTTGACCAAGATTAGATTAGGATTTAGTTTGTGCAAGTGGGGGATTAGGTTAGTTAATTAGTTTTAGGTGACTTAATCAAATGTGTAGAAAATAGGAATTAAATAAATAAAAATATTTGTTTAATTCATGGGATGGGATAAGGGGATAATAGATAAATTAATTTATCCAAAGTTTGGACTATAGAGGAAGGGGATAAATGATTAATAAATCATTTTGGTTAGGGCTAGGTACCAATGCACGTATAGATGAATAGTGAATAGTACATGAATAGTGATTTTATCAATAAAATATTGTAAAATCACAGTTTGAAGGGGAATTGGTTGATTAACTGTCTAAACATGTGTTTATTCAGTTAATGTGGTAGAAATAGTGATTTAGGGTTGTCTAGATATTATTAGTGATGGTTTAGGGATGTATAGCGATGAATTGGGGATAAGTAGGAATGATTAGGGATGCGATGAAGAATGGCCAATTTTAGGTCTCTACAACTCCTTCAACTTTAAAAACCTATCATTAATTTCTACTAACCAAAGGCATCATTATATAGAAGCCATGGATCTCAAAATATAATGAATTGTATCTAATAACATGAGAATATTCCTCATGCAAAAACCAAGTGCTCCATATTGTGAATTCTAATGCTGCATAGTAGAAATCACCACTTAACTGAAAGTCTCAAACATGGGTGCCCAAGAAGTCCCAATCAAGCTCAGTCTGTTGATAACTGAGAGGGGGGGGGGGTGAATCAGTTATCCTAATTATTTCCCTTATTGAACTTTCTTATTAATTAATGCAGCATTGAATCAAACACCAAAACATTAACATGAAATAAGAAACACATAACACAGTATTTTTGACGTGGAAACCCTGTTAAGGGAGAAAACCACGGGGTGATTAACCCAAAATTATTCTCTGTTAGAAGAATAGGAGATTACAAAAAATGGCACTTGCCAATTAGGGCTCACTGCCCGAGCACACTGCTCACAAGAGGCCCACTGCCTACAAGAAGACACACTGTCTACAAAGTGATAAGAATCACAGTCTTGAACTGATTGGAAGCATCTGCATATGTTGGAGTTCAGTTCCGGTTAGGCTCAGTACACTGATCTACTGCACTTCATCTTTCCTCTGTTCTTTATTCTGCTATCTTTCACATACCAGATCCTTTTTGCTACCTCTGCTCTGTTCTGGACTTATTCGCATATATCTTCACACCATCACACACTTCACAACTAAATCCATCCTCTATATATATCCGCACAAGTAATTTCATCACCTTTCTAGTCGGCATCCGGAACAGTCTAGTTTCTTACAAACTCTTGTTCTGTCGGCTGAATCCTTCCTCACCAAGCAATGCGGATCAAGCATATACTTGTAGATATCATTAATCATGTCGGCCAAACATGATTCATGCCTTCACAACCTCTATCATCAACAGTAACACATCCGGAAAGTAGTCTGATACTCTGTCAGTCAGTTCTTCCTCTGTTTTCACTGTCTCTCAGGAATCCGGTACTCAACTATTCATATCTTTTTCCTTGTCCATCACCGGAGGCTAAATCCTTGGAATATACTACTCAAGGTAGTCCTCTTGACTTCCCCAAATCCGCACTGCCCCAAGACACTTCCTCTGAGAGATCCGGACCAATCTGTCGGACCTTGCCACATGCTCTGTTCTTGTTCACCGGACCACAACATTCTTTATTCTGACTTCCGGTAGAGATACATCATGACTTGCGGATATGTGGGATGACCTTTGTTGCCATCAATGACAACAACCATGAATCCATATAGTGTCTCTTGCCAACACAGTCAACATAAGTGTTAAGTGATAACAAAAAGGTAGAACTGAAAGTCTCAACATGGGTGCCCAAGAAGTCCCAATCAAATTCAGTCAATTGAAGTACTCTAGCTCACACCAATGTCATGCAAACAACATGCATTACTTGGCATCCTCAATATGGATATGTAACAACATGTAACATCATGCAAGAGTCATGCAAAGTTGATCTTGAGTTAGAGTGACATGAAAGACACATGCATGGCCATATAAGTACATGTAACTAACATGCAACTGAAATGCAACAACATGCAAGTCCATACAAGTAACATGCAACAACTTGCAAGTCCATGCAAGCTCATACAAGTGAAATGCAACATGCAAGTCCATGCAAGTTCATACAAGCTCATGCAAGAAACATGCAAGTATCATGTATCTCTAACTCCAATGTTACCTCCCACATAAGTCTCATGCAAAGTATATGCAACAATTATCCACTCATGCAAACAAAAAGATAACTACAAGTCCACATTGAATTATTCTCCAAAGTTGGCACCCCTGATGGGTCCCACCTCCTAGGAGGTATCTCCAAGTCAACATGGACTTCAAGAAATTAACTCCAAGTCTCCGTGGGCTCCACTTCCAAAGTGTATGCCCATATTGGGTCCCACCACATAGAATGTAACTACAACATGTCCAAGTGAAATAATTAATAAATATTGTGTCCCTCAAGTATCTATGTGTCCAAGAACTCTTTCCAAGAAATATGGAGACACATAAAATAAATTAGGACAGAATGTTAATGGAACCTTTTCCTAACAATAAATACATTAAAATAGTTATAAATATTTTAAGAAAGGGAATAGATACATATGATGTACTTACTTCTTAAGACAAGATCATTTTTACTTTTACCAAATTTCTATATTGAGTAGGGGCATGATTCAAGGTGTCACACTTTAGTTCTCCCATAGTGATGTCTAGCACCATATGGATCCATCTGGAGTCAGCTGAAGCATTGGATATATCACTTATTTTAAAGTCTAAAAAACCATCAGGAGCTTGTCAGTGTGTTATTCAAAATCTGCATAATGCTTCAAGAAAAGCTTATTTAGCTCAGATGAGAGGAAATTTACCAAGGAGAGGTCACCATTTGTGTTTTCAACCTTTCCTTTTGGGTAAGGCCACCATTTCTAGTTTTCAACCTTAACCCTTTTTTCTTTTTTTTTTTGACAGGAGAGACCTTATTAATGGATTAAGGCATCACCCCCATGGATGAAAGATCCTCCATGGTGAAGTGCTCAATCCAAGCTTGCAACTTAGCAGAAAATTTTTCTTTTGATGTCGGCTTGTGATATATCTTCAATCTGTGCCCATTGACCAAAAGGGTCTGACGTCCCCATCAATTGGTGATAGTTGCATGACACCATTACTAAAAAGCTCATTTATTTCATATGTTACCAACCATCTAGTGTGCAATTTTATTCATAAATCTTTGTATTGTTGAGAATTAAGGTGTCTCAACCTTTGCAATTTCCTAGCATTTATTATTTAATTGTATATTTATTTTTGCCTATTATTGTAATTTTCTATTAAAATCTTATTTTGTCACTTTGTGGGAGTTGGCACGGTGATGTGTCATCCTACATGGAAGGTGACTAGATGTATTTTTGTCCTCATATGAGGAGATAGGTGTCCCACTTTGTGGTAGAAGTCTTTTTTCATGTGTCGGCATCTTTTGGGTGTTGTAAGAGGTCTATGACATGTAAGAGTTATGACAAATTCCTATGACAGAATCTATGACATGTAAGAGCCAGAAATAGAAGATTCTATGACAGGTGTGACAAGTGTCAGGAAGCATCTTTTCCTAGAGAAGGTAGGCACCCAAGTTTGACTATGACAAGTTGTAAGAGAATCCACTATTAATAGTCAGTTATGACAAATTCTCTTACAACTATAAGTATTGTCATATATGACAAATTTTATGACATTGTAAGAGCATGATCTGTCATACCTTTTTTGTGTAAATTTGGGGCGCCCAAGTTTGGGAGTTGTAAGGGATGAAAGGGAATCTCTTACAAGTGTCATTTGCATGTTTTATGGCCATGGAATTTGGTCCATATGGATTTGGATGAAATTCTTGTGTTGACTTGCTCTAGAAGCTACCTCCATTTGTAGTACTTCTCTATTTATACAAGTGCTTGGAGTTGGAGTTGCGTAGTTGATTTGCAAGTATTGTTATGTTGTCAGAATTGCTCCAAAATACTACTACAGTGGTGAACTCCTGAAAGTGCTTGGATCTGTGATTGTATCGTAACCATCATTTGATTACTGAATAATACATTGGGTTGTGCTTTGGAGTGTGGGGTTTTTTACCTGAAAAGGTTTTCCCCACATACATCTTGTGTTATGGTATTGCTGATTTGAGTTTTATGTTTGTGTTTCTTCTTCATGTTAACTGGAAAGATTAAAACTTTACATAACTCTCCCCTCATTAGTTCAATGTAGGAAGCTATTCCACGTACCTTGCTTCCTTTTAGGTATTTTGAATCATAGAGTAAAGCCCAATCCCCTGTCTTGAACTGTTTGCTAAGGATGTGCTTGTCATGCTATCCTTTCATTTATTGCTAGATCAATTCTGTATGAAGTAGTACCTCTAATCTCATCTCCTCCATTCAATTTATTTGCATGATCATGTGTTGTTGGGATTCTATGAAGTCAATCCCTATTTCCAATGTTGTTCTTAGAGTTTCCAACTCATACTCAATAGGGAGCACTAGTTTTTTTCCATAAACTAATTCATAGGGAGTGAAATAGTAGTAGTTCTCCATGTGGTGTTATAAGCCCAAATAGCTTATGGCATTCTATCTGCCTAATCTGTCCTTTTGTCTAAAATTGTTTTTGTCAAGATATTTTCTAGCTCCCTGTTTGTTACTTCCACTTGACCATTTCTCTACGGGTGGTATGGAGAAGAATTTCTATGACTAATTTGGTATCTACTCATAAATTTTTTGATCATAGTGGACATGAATTGTGGCCTTTGATCAGAGACAAAGACCCTTGGAGCCCCAAACCTTTGCACAATGTGATTATATAAGAAATCCACTACCTTTTCTTCTTTTGCAACTGGAAGGGCTTTTGCTTCAACCTATTTGGTAGCATAATCTGTGCAGACTAGGATGTAGTGGTTACCCTAGAAGGTGGATCAATAGGTCCCACAAAATCAATCCCCCATTTTTCAAATGGTTTGAGAACCACTTGAGGTTGGAGAGGCATTTCTCCAGATAGTGTAGGACATCCCATTCACTGACATTGGTCACATTGTTTGATGTATTGTTGGATGCCCTTTGTCATCATGAGCCAAAAGTATCTAGCTCCATGCATCTTGTGCCTAGTTCAAAGAGCTAAAAAGTGTCCCTCAGATGGTTCATCATGGCAGGCCCGGATGATGTCATAGACTTCTCTTTCCTACACACATCTTCTCAACACATGATTAGAGAAATATTTGAATAGGATATCGTTTAACCACTTATACCTAGAACTATCTCTTATTAACTTCTTTGTCTCTTTATAGGTAAAATGTGGTGGACATTTCCCTATGGCCAAGTAGTTATCCAAATTAGCAAACCATGGTTATTGTATGGAAATAGCAAAGAGATGTCCATCCAAAAATGTGTCATTAGTTGGTTCGTTGTTTCCCTACACAGTTTATCTGGACAAAAAGTCAACAACCACATTATCTTTTCCTGGTTTGTAAATGATAGTTATATTAAATTCCTACAATAGTAATAACCATCTAATGATTCTTCCCCCAACCACAACTTTATTCATAAGATATCTAATAGCAACATGGTCTATTTGGAAAAAGACCTTGTATCCTATATAATCTAGTGGCAGAATTTTTTAATGGCATACACTACCACTAGAAATTCTTTTTGTATGGTTGTATAATTTTTCTTTGCAGGATTCAAGTTTTTGCTGATGTAATATATGGCATGCATGCCTCTAGATTCACTTACCTATCCTAAGACAGCTTCAATTGCTTGATTGGAAGCATCAGCATGGATGTGAAAAGGTTCACCCCAATTAGGTCCTTTGATAACTAGTGTCATGATCATATATTTCTTTATAGTTTTAAATGATTCTTGGCATTGAGTAGTCCAATTAAGTTCATAATCTTTCTTGAGGAGGGTCAACAACGGGTCAGCTATTCTGCTAAAGTTTTCAATATTTTTTTTGTAATAGCCAATATGTCCTAAGAAACTCCTTACTTCTATTTGAATCTGAGGTGTAGGAATCTGCACTATGATTTCAATCTTCTTAAGATCTACTTTAATGCCCTCTTGGGAAATGTGGTGACCCAGAACTATCCCTTCTGTCATCATGAGAAGACAATTCTCATGATTCAATGATAATTGATGTTCCTTACACCACTCAAGCACTTTGTTAAGACTACTTAGGGCTTCATCAAAGGTCTTACCATGGACAGTGAAGTCATCCATGTACCTTAACACATTTTTTAGCAAGATCAGCAAAAATTGCAAGGACAACTATTTGAAATGTGGTTGGTGCATTGCACAACCTAAAAGGTAGAACCTTGTAAGCATATGTTCCCCATGGGCATTTATATGTGGTTTTGTTTTGATCCTCTAGAGCTACTTCGATTTGGTTGTAGCCATTGAACCCATCCAAAAAGGAGAAATATTGGCTATGGCCAAGTTATCCAACACCTGATCGATGAAAGGGAGAGGGAAATAGTCCTTCTTAGTTGCTTTTTTCAACTCCCTATAATCAATACAGACACATCATTTCCCATTTTTCTTTGGTATAATCACCAGTGGAGAAACCCACTGGATATCAGAAATGGGATAAATTAAACCAACTTGCAACAACTTCTCAATCTCCTCCTTCACTATTTCTCTCAATACAGGGTTAATTCTTCTTTGGGGTTGTCTTACAAGATGAACATCTTCTATGTAGATATGGTGTGTGCAAACACTATGATGGATTCCTTTCATGTCCTTGTATTCCTAGGTGAAAGCTTGCATGTGGTTTTGCAAAAGTTTGGTTTATTTTATTTCTTCCATGTCTGTCAACCAACTATTGATGGAGAGTTTTTGTTTTGTTGGACAGTAATTTTTTTGTACCAGAATGGATAGAATGGATTTCCCTATAAGGGCCGATTAGCCTATTCAAAGGACAACAATGAGGTAGGATTTGGTGCAATGTCTTTGCCTGCTGATAATCTAGTATAGAGGCTACTTCTTCATAAAATAGACAATTAAACACTCTCAAGGAATCTTTCATATCTCTCTGGAGCCATATAGAGACCTCTTGTTGTGAATCATTGTAGAGGGATGGTTCAACTTTGTCCTCCAATTCATTATATTCTTCTAAATGTTCCAAAATTGTGACCATAGCTAACATGGAAGCATCTTCTTCATCATATTATGTGAGGTCATCTACCCATAGTTTGTTCATATTGTAGGAATGGTTTAGCAAGTGGGTAGATGGAAAGCTCCTTTGATTTATTTCTATTGGAAATGATCATGTTCCTAGATCAACAATTAATGAAGGCTATTGTTGTAGCCAACCAAGGTCTACCCAATATGATTAGATATCTTGATCACTTCTTCCTAGTTTGGAGGATAAGGAAATCTACTGAGTACTCCCAAGTGTCTATTATGACTATAACATCTTCCAATACTCCCTTATATTTGGTAATAGATAAATCAGCAAGTTACAAAACTATGGCTGTAGGTTGCATATTGGTTAATGCTAATGCTTATGTAGTATCTGCAATCATCACATTCATAGCAACCCCTAAATCAATCAACACATTTGAAACTGGAATCCCTTTTATAATTATCAAAATAACAGGATTGTCTGGATCTCCATACTTCTGCGGAATTAGTTTACCCACCAAGACATCTGCAAGTTTTCCCTCCACCTGAATATTGTTTGGCAACTTCCTCTTTCTTCCAGGAAATTTGAAGTATAAGCTTTTGATTGTCTATTTTATTTCAGGGATATCTTTGATGGATTGCAACAGAGGGACTTGTATGTTTATTTTTCAGAGTTCCCTAATCAATTTAGAGTCATCCTGATTAGTCTAGAGCTCTTTGGATCTCTCCGAAGTAGATTATCTCAGTCATTCTAGAAATGAAATAGAAATGAATTTAGAGATTTCTTCAAGATTTCTTGTCTTGGTTGTTTCATCCTAAGGTTGCTCCCCCTTTTCAATACTGAGCAAAGTCTCGTCTTCCTCATGGATTTCCATAAAAGGAGATTTTATAGGGATGTTTCAAGAACACAGTTGGATATCATTGATTTCCACCATATTCAAGGTTGTTGTAATAGGATCAGTGTTATAGACCTATTGTTGAGGGTAAATTTTAGGTAAAAGCACAATAATGTGTCACACTTTTGGCCAAATAAATAGTTTTGAGCGGATAGTTTATGGGTGATAAGTTTATGGATAGTTTACGGGTGATAAGTTTATGCCTAGTTTTGTTACACCTAAAACCACGTTGTGCCTATGTGGCACCTATGTGGTTGTACGTTTTTGTGCAGAACATTATCGGGTGGTAAGTTTATGCTCGGTTAGGTTTTAGGTGGCAAAAATGTCATTTTCGCCTAGATTGATACAGTTTTGAAGTGTTCTTCCTAGAGCCCACAACAACCAGCGAGCCCACGAGCCTATCGACTGCACTATGCCACCTCCAGGTATGAGGATGCAACTTCCAATTGGTTAACTTACAACTACCGACTGCAAAAACTCTTCTCACAGCGTATTTAATACAAAACCTTAATTCTACTGACATACCTAAGTATAAGTAAATCGTATAAAAATTATATATCATCATAATCCTATATGAATTTTTATAGTTTGTTCAAAATCTCTCCTTTCATATGATACAGTCTTTTCTCCTTCCATATGATACAATCTTTTTAAAATTGACTACATACAACTATACAAGGTCAGCTTAAAAATGACTACATACAGCTATACAAGGTCAGCGCTTAAATATGACAAAACTGTATAGCTATATTTAGGCATTTTTACTGTGAAATACAATTGAAATTTTAAAAAGACTATCATATGAAAGGAGAGATTTTGGACAAACTGTCAAAATTCATATAGCATTAAATTTGTTAAAATATTGTATCATTATGAAAGGAGAGATTTTGGACAAACTGTAAAAATTCATATACCTGATTAAATTTGTTAAAAGACTGTATCATTATGAAAGGAGAGATTTTGGACAAACTGTCAAAATTCATATACCTAATTAAATTTGTTAAAAGACTGTATCATTATGAAAGGAGAGATTTTGGACAAAATGTCAAAATCATATAAGATAATGGACCATTGAGCCTTTTGAGTTTTTTGAGATAGAAACATTTGTTATAGTCCATCTCTTTGATGTGCTATTGTTTAAGCTCCCCAACTCCTGATCTGCAATTTGAGTCTCTAAATGCTTACTATAAGCCTATGCACATTGTTCTATTTTAGCCATAGTCACAAACAATATTTTGGAAGAGACAAGCGAACTTGAAATCTCTTACACATAACTTGAATTTTCACAACAGTTCTCTTTTTATAGAAAAAGTATGATAATGGAGCCTTTATGCACTAAAGTATGGACTCTACAAAATCAACATTGAAGTAAGGAAAGGGTAGAAGGCTAAGAACTAAGATACTTGAAGTAGGATGAATTTCTAGAATATACATGTCTAATTGGCCCATATATTGATCAACCAAAACTACAAATTAGAGGCATACTTTTGTACCTTGTAAAGCAACCAATTTGGTTTAGATGCAATAAAATCAACTTTGACAAAGCAGGGGGACCAAAGAATCCCAAGACCACATGAGGCCTGAACTAATTCTATGAACAAACCTTTCCACCTACGCCTATTTTCTTCTACCCATAGCTTGCTTTTTTATTAGGGCTTCGATTTGGGATATTCTCAAATTCTCCATATTTTCCAAGTTATTGTCTTTCCCCTGATTTTCTCCTCTACCTCAAAAATAAACTCTTCCCCTGCCTATATAAGAATATCCTCAACCATTGAGTTTAGAAAACCAACATCAAGTCTCCCAACCAAACCTTCATCACCAAAGACTTTATTAGGGGTGATGTTCTTAATAGCCACCTCTATGTAGGATTCCTTCCTTTCCAAGGATTGAAAATAAACAGTTGGCATCTATTGAACATCCTTGCTCTATCTTGATGTAAATGCAGATCTAAACTTGGCTATGTATTTGAAATATGTGTACATACTTAAAACCTGCTTTCCTTGGTGTATGTGACCCACAATAACTAATTTAGTGTTTACTTGAACATGTAGGTTGTTTCATGTTTTATACTCCAAGTGTTGTGTCTTGATTTAATATAAATGTTTAGATTGAATGTATTTAATTTGTTAATTTTAAATGTTTATATAGTTTTGTAAATAATTTAAATATGTAGATTGTTTGTGTGTATTTAATTCTTAGATTTTAAATGTTTTTAGTTTTGTTAATTTAAATGTAAAAATTGAATGTATTTTCATTTTATAAATTAAATTATGGATGTTCAAATTTTTTAAAATGCAGAAATTTGCATACATGGCATCTGATAATGTGTCTCATCATAGTGATTCTCATACACATGATAGTGAGCATAATAGTACTGATGCACATAGTGTTAGGAGTGACTTATATGCTGCCACTCTCAATAGACTAAGTAATGCTTTCATACATTTAGATTAGACGATCCATAGTACACCAAACCTGTCTAATAGAGATGGGTTGGGGGGGATTAGAGCAGAGTTTGCCCGTATGATTGACATAATCAAATCATATAATCCCTATGATGATTTGAGTATTGAGGATTTTTATGTGTCACTTGCTAGTACTATTACTGGGATAGTGAAATGGCCAGCAGTTAATAGGGTTGTTTTATTGGATATGGTGCATACTATGTTTCCACATTATCAGGGAATAGATAGAGTTCGGGGCTATTTTGTCACCAGGTGTACAAATGTTGTTGTTGCACCACTTATATATCCTAAGTGGTTAGCAGTACATCATAGATGGCCACACAATGATGAGTTGCCCTTATATTTTTGCAAACAATTATATGTTGCGGTTCATTTATGACTTGATGTTGATTTCACATCTATCCCTCGACGTGTGGGACAGGGTTTTGGGAGGTTTTCAAAAAAATTCCAACGTCCTAATTAGGATCTGCCCGTTGATAAGAGGGCATTAGTGGGTCCCAACCTTTTGGTACTTCCCAAAAGGTTGAATCTAGGACTATCAGCTGAGGCGGCAGTTGCATCATTGAGACAACATATTTTTCAGAGTTTAGGTTCTGTTACTAGTGACATTGACCACTTGGCATCAGATCGCATCGGTAGATATGTGTTGTGTCCATAAACCAACAAAGGATCAATTGATTAAACTTCTACTAGTTATGATCCTTACATACGTGCGGACATAGTTTCACCACGTGATGTTGCACAGACTTTTGGAGAGGGTGCTCTACGCAGATTGAGTACATGTCTAGCGCAAGATCTACTTTCTACATATCAGGTTCTTAGTTCAGAGTATGGGATCCCTCTCGAATCCGTGTCCACATTTGTCAGTCAGTGTAGTGATCACCAAGCTACACATATGACTAACACAGTACCTTCATAGTAGATTCCATCACAACCTGATGTTGGTATTGTGCCACCTTACGCACTGGGATCATTCCACGAACTTTTGTTTAAGGATAACATTGTGATGACCCTCGATTCATCTGACCTTAGTGGAATTGGGAGGGTCATCCATGGAACTACACAGGTTACTGATGACAAGGTATACATTTTAAATTTTGTGTTTAATCTTTAGTGTAATTTATTTGTTAAATAAATAATAGATATTTAAATTATAAAATTTAGTCTTGTGCATCATGCATGTGTTGACTCTTATTTAATCAATCTTACATTAGGGACTGACGAGAGTGGTGCTAAGACATGACACTGTGTAGTAGACAGTGGATGTGGTTGAGGCTGGATGCGAGGTATTTAGTATTTTATTGTATAAAATTTGAACATGTACTTGAGATTCCATATTTTTTAATATATATATATATATATTTAATATAATATAGATAATTTTTATGTTTAGGGATCTACACATCACTCAGATATTCATAGATTGATGGGATTAGATACACAGGGTTCAAGACAGGGCTTGGGATGGGGATCAGTATAGGGCTCAGCTCATCATTCTAGTCCTGGGTTGAGTGAGGCATGTTCTGCCCATAGGAGGCACGAGTCATCATGTTGCAGTTAGATGTATTCATGTTCTTTGTTATGTTTGCCCGAACTCTCATGATGTTGTAGTTAGACTTGATGTTATATTGAGTTTAGATGTTGCAATTAGACTTGATGTTATATTGAGTTTAGATGTTGTTGAGTTTACATGTTGCAGTTAGACTTTATGTTATTTCCTTATATATATATATATATATATATATATATATATATATATATATATATATATATATATATATATATATATAGATGTTTAATTATATAGATATGTATGGATGTTTTCCTTTGAATATACAAGTCTTAATTTGGATAAAATCTAGTTTTAACTTATAGTTTAAATGTGTATATATGTTTACTTGTAGATGTATATAAATTTACTTATACCTGTGTATATATATTCCTCCTGTACACACACCATGTAAAGTTTGCGAAAGTTGTAAATATATTTTTAATATATAAATTTATATAAAAACATGCTTGAATCAATTAAAAACATACCTATAACAACTAAATTAGAAACACATTCGTAATCAGCTGAATATAGAGGATCGTAGACATCGACATTATCATTTTCTTCAAAATGAGGCATTGATATTGTAGACACCTAAATTTGGCTCAGGTTGAATTAAGTAAATATTCTAATATTTATCTTAATTCATATTTTCTTCTGTCAATTAAATAAATATTATAAGTTTATTTGATTGGTTCATTATCCTACAATTAAATAAAATTATTTTATTTAATTAAAATCCCTAAATTCTTCTAATGTCTCAAATCCTAAATCCACCTCACAAAATCCACTTCATCAATCCACCTCATCCCTTCCACCTCACCATGTTGCACATATAATTAAATATTCTTAAAATTTAATTAGCTAATATCCTCCATTTTTCAAAATTGAATATTTAATTCAATGTTCCCCACTAGCCTTCACCAATTGAATATTTAATTCAATGTTCCCCACTAGCCTTCACCAATTGAATATTTAATTCAATATTCCCCACTAGCCTTCACCAATTGAATATTCAATTCAATGTTCCCCACTAGCCTTCACCAATGGAATATTTAATTCAATGTTCCCCACTATCCTCCACTCTTCCCAAAAATAAATTCTTAATTCATCCACTATCCTCCACTCTTCCCAAAAAATAAATTTTTAATTCATCCACTATGAATAAAAGATTCACTTTTATTCCTAGCCATTGATCTCATCTTTTGATCCTCACCATCCATTCTATTCTTAGAAAATCTATAAATAGAACCCTCTTCTAAGCCATTAGAGGGACTTTTTTCAGGTATCCTTACCATGTCCAACTTCTTCTAGAAATCTTCTTTTGGCATCCTTATCATGCCCACATTCTTCTTATTCTAGCCATTCTAGCCATTCTCATATCATCCTCCATCATTAGTGTGTTGAAGCTCATCTTTAATCACACAAAGTATCATAGCCATTTCTCCTTGTCATCTTGAGGAATTGAAGCAAGGAAGCAAGCTCACTGAGGGCCCATCTTCATCATTCAAGATCAAGAAAGAATAGGTGAGCAATGGAAAACGAAAGGTAAAAGTTGTAAGTATCTCTTCGTGGTTATTTAAATCTCCTTTTCCTTCATATTTCATTGTTTTATTTGGATTTATTTATCATTATATGATCAATCTCATATTTCCCATTCACATTTTGGTGCCCACCATGATCTAACCCCCATCTTGTTTGTGAGTGTTTGGCTTTGAAAGTTTTGTTGTAGGATACAGGTGTTTTTCAGAGCACATTCGAGCATCAACTCTCACCAATGGCATCCTACGCACAAACCGAGCTCACCGTTGAGTCCAGAAGGCCTCGGAGGTAAGAAATCACCTATCATTTCCCTAGTTTTCTTTTTGAAAAATTTTGAAATTTTTTTTTTTCACAGTATTTTGCAAAAAAAATCAAAAACATAATTAAATCACCAAAAAAAAAAAACATAAATCTACATTACAGTAAATCTTCTTTATTTTTATTTTTTTTATATTTTAGCATTTTCTTTTTGTATACAAAAAAAAACAATCAAAAATCAAAAAAAAAAAAATCAAAATACTTTCTTTTTTTTTTTAAAAAGGCTTTGCTGTTAATTCACAAAAAAACAAAAATTAAAAAAAAAAACAAACAAACTTCGTGGGCTCTGCCCCTGCAGACCCCCCTTACCCCCCACATCCCCTCGACCACCCCCGCAGCCCATCCCCCACCCCCAACCCCCCTCTGCCTAACCCTTCCCCTCCCCGCAGTACCCTTTCCCCCCCGCGCCCTGCGTAAACCCCTTACCTCCCCCCACAGTCCCTCCCAAACCCCACCCCCTTTCCCCGCACCACTCCAGCGCCGCCTCACCCCTCGGCCCCACCCCCGCGCCCTTCCCTGCTTCCCCACTCCCTGCGATCCCCCTCTCTCCCGCAATCGTCCGCTCCCTCCCCCCTGCGCACCCCTCCCGCGGCCCCATCCCAACCCCATCTCCCACCCCCAATCCTCCGCCACTAGGCCCTCGGCCCCCCCTATGTTCCCTCCTCCCCGCCTCCCCTTCTCCCGCCGTCCCCCGCGCTTCCCTGCCCACAGTCGCCCGTACCCCAACTCCCTGCCCACCCTGCACCGCCCTCTGTGCACCCGCCGCCCAGCCACCTCACCACCGCAGCTCCTCCCCCGCTCACATAAACCCTGAACCCCGCGCCACCTGTTGCCCACCATTCTGCCGCCGCCTCTCCCGACCTCTGCGCACCGCCACCACCCGCCTGCTTCCTGCCCACCTCCTGACCCCCGCGCACCACCTAAGCACTTCACCTCTGCACAAACACCCCCTGCCCTATGCACCTCTGCCCAGATCTGCCGTCCTGTGCACCACTCCTTCCCTAGCCACCTCTCTGCACACACAATACAAAATCACAAACTAAAAAAAAGAAGTAAAAACAAAAAAAAATATACAAAAAAATATTTTATTTTTTAAAGGCACTTAGCCCCTGGTCACATGGAGGACCAGGGGTCTATTTAAAACCCCCAACTTTAACAACTAGCCGCCAGGGGCTTAACTATCACATGTGACCAAGATTTCAGAAACAGTTAGCCTCTAACATTAATTGCCAGGGCCTCTTATGCTTTCTACATGCTGAAATAGGCTGATTTTTTTAAATTTTCACAACTTTTGCATATGGTAACGAAATCACACAAAATTGGTGGCGTCGGAAAGAGGATTTAAAGTACTACATAGTTGTGAAGAAATTTTCAAGTGGCTATATCATTTTGACCACTTTTTTCATAGTCAAAGTCAAACCTACTTCAAAACTTCACATGCTCATATCTTTTGCAAATTTGATCCTTTTTCAGCAATTTTTTTTTCAAATTGCATGGAATTTCATGTAGAATCTGTTTATGAACTCATTTTTTCTATATCAATTCATTTTTCATCATATTTTATCAAATTATCAATTTTCACATAACAATCTCCTATGCTAGTCTACTGGTTTCTTTTCAATTTTGGTGACTTGTAGGGACATCATTTGGGGCTGGAACAACATCAGGATCAGCAAATATAGAAATTTGGATAGCAAAAACAATCCAGGTGCACTCATTCTAATCTTTCATCTTCAATCTTGTTTTCATCACACACTTCGATTTGGACTCTAAAACGAACATTGATTGATCACACATCATTGAAATTGAGCTTAAAATAAACCTGTGTCTACCATTCACATCTTGATTTGGGCTTTAAAAAGAACCTATGCTTGAAGTGCCTTCCTCACCTTTCAATTCTTAAGGGTTAATTTACAAGTGTGAGTGTGAATCAAGTGTGCGTGTGTATGCTCTCTCCTCGCACCACAAGGTGACCTTAGAGATCAAAAACACCTCACTTGATTTGCTTTTGTTTACCCTTTCCTAGGAGGCCTGCTAGGGGATTTCATCACCCCTAGGGATGACCTCATCCAAGGCTGAATCGAAAGACACCCTCATTGAAATTAGAATCTTATCACTCTTGGCTAAGCCCCAAAGAACTTTCTACCTTTGGGAAGTGAAGGTGAAGGGTGGGTTACCCCCTTCTCCCGGCTATGTGACAAGATTTCACTTTCAATCCCTAATCAACCTCATGTAAACATTGCCCAAACCTAATTGGCCATACCCTACATCAAACTAAACATTAGGGCATGTTGATGTGTCTTCCACGTGTGCTTGTTTACTAATCAGTATATTCTTCAAATTCAACATTCAAAGTTGCTTATGTGTCTTGCGTGAGTGAATCATGTTTGTACATGTGTGATCATTGCCAAATCAAGTTAAACAACAAACACATAAGACAAGTCATTCAACTCATTCTTCCAAGCACACTTGTCTCAACTTGCAACACATTTGCACTCTGTTACAGGCACCTTTACTACAGCACATCCAAACTAGTAAGCTTTTCCAGTCTTGTGTCAGTTTCTGTGGAGATGACAACCGAATTAGAAGAGATTGCTCAAGAACTCAAATACCTAAAATTGCAATTAACCTTAGACACCTCACCCCAAGGTCGCATAGCAATTACTTAAGAACTCCAAGTCATACAACAAGAAATGGCAATCTTACAAGCTAAACATGCCAGCACTAGCTATGCCTCGCCCCAAACTCCTATGTCCTTTTCCCATACTCATGACAAGGTAACCACCACATCAAGAGGGAAATTGTATACCACTTTAGCTCCTAATCCTCCTTCACCATATTCTAAGACACCTCTCCCAAAGCCTCGCAGTTCCACAACCATACCACCATCTAGTTCATCAAACTTTAAATGGCACACCAAAAAAGAGTCAGATGAGTGGTGGAGAAAATGTCTTCCAAATTTATACAACCAAAGAAAAGCTAGGGAGAAAGCAAAATCCCCTCATTCACCTATCCATACACCTACCAATGATGTGATCCCAGGGCTACTAGGAGAGAGTCAACCATGTCCTCAAAATCTAGTCCTTGACCTTACAAAAGATGCTTCCAATAATATGTCAAAACCTACCACCCCTTCATGTGATCCTCAATTCCTTGAGCTTATCCAAGAGTCTCCTATTATGACTCCAAGTCAAGAGTCATCATGTTCTCATGTTGTTGACCACAAGCCCATCCAAGCGCCTTCCACTTCCATTCAAGCAACCCAAGAGGTATGTCAAAGGTTTAATCTTAAGCATGTGGAAACATTAAGCCCTAGTCCAACTCAAGATCAAATCACTTTTATGCAACCCATCCATAATATGTATCTTTTCCATGATCAAGATGATAGCCATAATGATGAATCTATCCATGAGCCACTCGATCCTATCCATCTCCCAACAACCATTCATGAGCAATCTATCCAAATTCAACCCATCCATAACATTTACCTTCTTTATGATCAAGATAACATCTATGATGAAGAGCCTATCTATGATCAAGCAGACCATGATGATCCTCTTAGCCCACTTTATGTGTTCCATGGTCCTAAGCCTATCACCCCATCTAGTCCTACCCAAAATCCAACAACTTCCACTTCCTATGATGAGACACTTGCCTCCCAAGTGCACATGGATGATCAACCCCATAACTGGGACCATAAAGAGCATAATGATGATCAAGATCCAAACAATCCTTCACCATCCATTATTGACCAAGCTACAAATCCTCCACCATATATCCTTGGTCTTACTACCTTCATGCATGAATGTTCTTAGAACACCAACAACCATTATCCACTATCTCGCCTTCTCCATCCAATAAAGAACCGGCTGCTAGTACACCTATACATAATCCTGCTGTCCACCGCATACTCCAAAATATGAACTATTAAGGTAAAGGCTTAGGCCTTCATGAACAAGGTATTTTGGAGCCCATCCCTATCAATGTTCCTGCACCTTCATACGGCCTTGGATACATACCCCAAGGTGAGAAAACTCAAGATGTTGGTACTTCCTCCACTCCTCCTAAGTCTACCACTTTCCATCACAAACCCTATCATATCCCCAAAACATATGTTACCATTCAACCTCCATCATCCTATAATTGTCAAAAGCATGTGACCATACACCTTCCACCATCCAATCTCCCTCCGCTACTTCCAACTCCTAATAGCTCACCATCCAATCTCCCTCCACTATCATACACATCCCAAAAGCATGTGACCAGACACCTTCCACCATCTAATCTACCTCCGGTACTTCCAACTCCTAACACCCGCCCATGCCATTTACCACCACTACTTCCAACACCTTGTCCATCCATCTATAAATCCTCTAAATATCCCAATCATGGCCGACAAACGCACATATTGTCTAAACAAGGAGCTTTCACCAACCTCACTTCTACCATCCCACGGGGATTCAATAACAAATATGTGGATGCCTCTACCTATAAAGTAAAAAATCCTAAGAGTCCTCATGACCTAGGATATAAATGCCAAGAATCAAAGAAACATCCTTCTATAGAGAAGCTTGCACCCACAAATCTATATGCCAAATTGAAAAAGGTGTGGGTCCCCAAGCAACAAATGATTAATCCAAAAGCTGCACAAAACTTGCATACACCCAAACCCATACCTCCACAGGTAGTATCTAAAAGCAAAAGGGTTTGGGTACCTAAGAAAAAATCCCTCAAGATACATGAGGCATCCACCTCTCAAGAATCTCAACCATCCACTTTCTCCCATTCCATCCATAAGTCTAAAATTCTTCCATCCCACATGGCAAACAAAAATCAGAAAAATACTAAGTCTATGTGGGTCCATAAATGCCTACATCATGCATCCACAAGCAAAAGTCTATGTTGTCTCCTACACTACTTTCCCATCACCAACTTCAATGTTTATCATGGTATGTGCAATCATTGGTCATGATTCCCTTCCATTCCACAACACTTCCGTATAACTCCATCTCCCCTCCCTTCCACTACTATCCTACATATCTTCCTCATCCTATGGTCCATGCTTTTCCATAAACCTTCCTTCCATCTTTGGATAAGTCCTTCTGTATTCCGCATCATCATCTACTATCGTACCTTTCATAATCCACTATCTACCTGTGCCATATCACTTTCATACGCTCCCCTACCAACATCTGTGAGAACACTTGACATGGTCCATGCGACATTATCTATCTAGCAGGACTATCACCTTTCAAGGAAATATATACTTTAGTCTTTCCATATCCACCTTCTCCTATCTAAATATTCAAAAGTAAAGAAAAATCCCTTCATCCAATGGTGAAAACCAGGCAAACAGGCGCCTTGGATAAGTACCATGATGAAAACCTAGTAAACAGGCATCATGTGTAAAGTTGATCTTCTATGTCACCTACACTTAGGGGCACCTTGTCTCATCAGCATATCACTTCTCTCCTACCAGTTTCCTATCCATTGCATACCTATCCTATCTCGTCCATCCATCCAAACTTCCTTCCCTCTATTCTTTGGTCTTGATAAAGATTGGGGGCACAATGTTGACAAATGTTTTGAATGGCTCTTGACATACCTTATCCCTCCAAAACATGCAAATCCTTCATTATCCTCTCATCCTCCTATCATCATTAGCATTGTCATGAACAATCCTATGTACTCTACCTACAATGGGGCATGTTACACTTATACGACATAGTCCTTGGAGATCACATCCTTGTTTCTTTCTGTTCACTATTGCCCATCCTCATAACCATCTGTATCTACTATTGTCTATCCATCTACATATCCGTGGTGGTTCCTTGTCATCAGTGTTGTTTGCTCCATATCTATTCCATGTCATGTCTCTTTTTGTTCCATATCTAATCCATATCGTGTCTTATTTGATCCATATCTGATCCATGTATGTTCCATATCATGTCTCATCCAATCCATATCTTGGGTCCATTAGGGTTCTAGTCAAACTACGTTGCCTCTGCGTCGTCACGTAGGCAAGGCCATTATCAATGCGTCCCCGAGGCTCTGCTCCCCTGTCCGTCTCATATCTTGTCGTCTATCCTCTAGTCCATCCATGGTCCAAGTCCTGAACTATGTCACCTCTAAGCTATCACGTAGGCAAGGCCATTATCAATGCGCCCCCGAGGCTCTGCTCCCCTGTCCATCTCATATCTTGTCATCTATCCTCTAGTCCATCCATGGTCCAAGCCTCGAACTACGTCGCCTCTGAGCTATCACATAGGCAAGGCCATTATCCATGCACCCCCGAGGCTCCGCCATCCCATCAGTCCCATACCTGGTCTTTTTATCTATCTAAGTCCGTACCACTTCTACAGATCCACCATCACCTAGGTCTTAGGTCCATCAGGGTCCATCCTGAACTACGTCACCTCTAAGCTATCACGTAGGCAAGGACATTATCAATGTGCCCCCAAGGCACTAGGTCAATCCCTTAGGGTCCGTCTATCCATGTCTGTTGTCCTATCGCCCATAATAAGTTGATCCTTGTCTCAACTGGGGGCAACTCCTCGACCTAGTTGCAGATTTGGATTCTTGAATGCCACTGTTCCAATGAGGATACCAATAAAGGATTGTGATACCTTCACTAGATAAACACAGCAAAAACAAACCACCCAACAGCAAACATCTTGACTCAAAACATCAACCGATCCAAGAAAAAATAGAGCACCATACTGAAACACTCAAGCTAAATCTCATATCAATTATGGCAAAAAGACACATCTAAATGCAAGAATGTTTTGTGTTGGTTAGATTAAGAGTCTTGATTTATGCTATCATGCCTTTCTATACTACTTGAGGATGCCAAAAGCTAGAGATGGTATGATGGGGGCATGACTATTTTCTTTGTCTGCTGCTTGTGGATCAAACTTTAGTAATGTGACGACTTTTGTCTAACGACATGATCGGCAAAAGATCATCGAGGACTCTGAGGTCTAAACATGAAAAGGGGCAATCCTTGTCTATTAAAAAATCCATGTAAGCAATACTCAGGTCATCTCGGTTCAATTATACCTAGATGCTTGTATTTTCTTACAACATAATAAAGCCCAATGATGAAAGCGCTTCAAAATACTTGCTATATCAAGATGACAAATATCAATATCCATACCATATCCAATTGCAGTTCATATCCATTTCCATATCCATACCGTATCCAATTGCAAGTCTATCCTTAATCCATGTCAATCAAGTCAAATCAATCTTGTCAAATGATCCAATCACAATCAATGGTCTTGATCCTTGTCTGGTCGTAAACCAACTCGATTAATTAATCAATCAAATGTCTTATACAGGATGTTGCATTGTCAAAATCAGACCAACACACACGTCTTACACGACATGCTTCATTTCCTGAAACCAGACACTATTCTTCGTGTTGCTCTAGGTATCCATCATTCCCCACCATGACAACACACCTGCCATGTTGGTCTAGGGATATATTGTTCCCCGCCATGACAACACTATTGTATCAAATGTCTTAGACAGGATGTTATATTGTCGAAACCAGACCTGGAGTCTTATACGACATATCTCATTCCTGAAACCAGACATCATTGGTTTACCACTCGACAGGGGCAATACCTTGTTTGTGCTTGTGTCCTTTGTGCATACTTGCTTACTTGCTTGTGTGTGTTATCATTTTTATCTTGCATTCCATATCATTCATCCCTTTCTTCTGCATTCAACCATTTCATCTCATGTCAACCTATCTCATCGTGAGATTGTCCATCTCACACCTTCCGCCTTCTCCCTGTCCAATCTCCCGAGGGGGCATCCCATCATCATAACCTATATCAGGGGCAAACTAGGGCATGTATCATTATTAGACTATTCTTATTCTTTGAAACAACGTGATAAAACACATTGCTTCAAAGAGGGGAAAAATGTAGACACCTAAATTTGGCTCAGGTTGAATTAAGTAAATATTCTAATATTTATTTTAATTCATATTTTCTTCTATCAATTAAATAAATATTATAAGTTTATTTGATTGGTTCATTATCCTACAATTAAATAAAATCATTTTATTTAATTAAAATCCCTAAATTCTTCTAATGTCTCAAATCCTAAATCCACCTCACAAAATCCACCTCATCAATCCACCTCATCCCTTCCACCTCACCATGTTGCACATATAATTAAATATTCTGAATATTTAATTAGCTAATATCCTTCATTTTCCAAAATTAAATATTTAATTCAATGTTCCCCACTAGTCTTCACCAATTGAATATTTAATTCAATGTTCCCCACTAGCCTTCACCAATTGAATATTTAATTCAGTTGTTCCCCACTAGCCTTCACCAATTGAATATTTAATTCAATGTTCCCCACTAGCCTTCACCAATTGAATATTTAATTCAATATTCCCCACTAGCCTTCACCAATTAAATATTTAATTCAATGTTCCCCACTAGCCTTTACCAATGGAATATTTAATTCAATGTTCCCCACTATCCTCCACTCTTCCCAAAAATAAATTCTTAATTCATCTACTATCCTCCACTCTTCCCAAAAAATGAATTTTTAATTCATCCACTATGAATAAAAGATTCACTTTTATTCCTAGCCATTGATCTCATCTTTTGATCCTCACCATCCATTCTATTCTCAGAAAATCTATAAATAGAACCCTCTTCTAAGCCATTAGAGGGACTTCTTTCAGGTATCCTTACCATGTCAAACTTCTTCTAGAAATTTTCTTCTGGCATCCTTATCATGCCCACATTCTTCTCATTCTAGCCATTCTAGCCATTCTCATATCATCCTCCATCATTAGTGTGTTGAAGCTCATCTTCAATCACACAAAGTATCATAGCCATTTCTCCTTGTCATCTTGAGGAATTGAAGCAAGGAAGCAAGCTCACTGAGGGCCCATCTTCATCATTCAAGATCAAGAAATAATAGGCGAGCAATGGAAAACAAAAGGTCAAGGTTGTAAGTATCTCTTCGTGGTTATTTAAATCTCCTTTTCCTTCATATTTCATTGTTGTATTTGGGTTTATTTATCATTATATGATCAATCTCATATTTCCCATTCACAGATATTAATTGTTTCATTTCCCATCGTGAAACATACCCATCTCAAATATTCTCACATTGAACAATATTTGCATTGTCCTCGATGCAATCAACACAAAAACATGATTTTTCTCTCACATTAATTACATAAGGCCTGCTACCTCCCTTTGTCATGATTTGATGCAGACTTTAGATACCATTAATTGTTTAACAATTAATAGCATTTGATCGATCAATATCTGTAAATTTATATTTATATTTATATTTATATTTAAAAATTTAATTAAATCATGCACACACACTTTGAAATTTAAATTTAACAAATTTTGACTAGATGTACCTGTAACTTCCCAAAAATAATGTGTGTTGTATGTTGAGTCGCGAGCAAAAAAATGACTTTTGCACCATTAAACAATTTCATTTTCATTTTGTATGGCATTATTTGCAAGTATACATGTTGGCAAAATTTGTCACCTATTACTTTCAAGGTTTATTTAAGGATATAAAATTTCAAGTTTAAATATAGATCTTTTTTTTTTTTAAATATCTCTAGATTCCATATATATATACATATGGCATGAACTACCTGCAAGTTCATGTTGACGAAGTGCATGCTTCACACATGCTCCTGCTCCATCATGTTCTCATTTTCTATGTCTACTCTCATAAAAAATTCCACAAGAATTTGGTGTTGCATCTAGCATGTTGATGGCTTAACTAAACAAAAGCTTTTGCGGACTTAAATTGTCCTATGAAGTTACAAATAATTACACTCAAACCAAATTAGATTCAAAAAACTTGACATATTATATATACAATGTACTTACCAGCACATCCATAAGACCATATCCAGTGTTGTTCTTGATTTATACCACGCCGTCTCAGGTCTTCAAAAAAAAAATTCAAACAAGGAGCTACATAACTTCTATCATGACCCATATCATCACTGATATAAAAGTGAACTTCTTTGATGATAATTCGATCATCTTTGCTACTTTGTATACCATCTACCTAAAACTCGGCATGCCTATAGCAAACTTTCACAAAGATTGCAACTTGCTCTGAATACTAATATTGACTTTGAATCTCAGTTTGAGGACTAAATGTATAGTTCTCAGAGAAATCTACAATAGAGAGAAGACAACCTGGTGGAAAGCAATTGTTTAAGTCACGAAATTGCTTAGCTTGCCATCTTGCACCATGACAATGCTAGATATGTTGATATGATGCAGGAGCATCCAAAGGTGTAAGGGCAATCTTGCATCACCCAAAAAGAAGTTAATTCAAAACCATTGTAGTTGTTCTCATTTCTTCCCATAATTAGTGTTTTTGGTTCCATAATATCCAGAATAATAATGTAGGATTTTTAGTTTTTCCAAAACTGCCAAAAATAGTGACCTGCCTATTTTGGAAAGTGTACCTGCTATTTTTAAAAAGTTTGCATTTGGGCACATAATGAAGCAAAAACTTCCACAAAGTTATATAATGGAATTATAAGACCTTTGGCCAAGGAATCAGGCAAAGATCATTTGTGAGCTGAAAGATATTAAAGTTTTTGTTTTCTGAAAAGCCCCTAAAAATTTACGGAATGAGATATGAGGCACTAAAACTTCTCATAATGTCTTGAAAAGTTGATAGAAATCTATTTACAAATTTCCAGCGTGATATTTCACATCACGAGCTTTCTGGCACTTAAAACGGCTCGTCAATCGGACACCCGAATCAAAAGTTATGCTTCCCGAAAGTTGACCTACTTTTGGAGGGAGTTGCAAATTTTGAAATTTAGCTGGAGGCCGCCAAAAAGTGCTATTTATGACTATTTTGGGAACCCTGGGCAGTAGTAGAGTTAAGGGGGCTAGTGTAGAGTCAAGAATAGGTGGGAAAACATAAACCCTAGCTGATTTGGGGTTACAGAAGGCTGAAGATTCTAGAGTCTGGAGGTTTGGAAAGTTGTAATGTGTTGTAGCCAATAGAGGATTCATCCTCTGATTGTAATTGAGCTTCTGTAATGTAATGAGTTGCCCAGTTCAATAAAAGAAAGTTCTATTTGCTATGATCAATATCTGTTATTGTGTGTTTTATGATTTACCCCCTTCATCATGATATATGATATTACAAAATTTATTCATAAATTCATTGTAAGGCAATCCACTCTCTTTGAGAACAATTTTTTTGGCCTCGACTCCTGACTTCGTTAAGTATGTCTCATATTCAAATCTCTTCCAAATAACTTGCATTTCAATGATGTCAACTTGTAAAAGATTCTTCAAATTTCCACAATAATTACATATATTTTTTATACACTGAACATTGAATTCATCTAAATCTTCTATTTTTTTGCATAAAAGAGACTTCACAAATTGTGTTGTGCTTCCAGGAATGGCTATATTTCGAACAATTACTACCATAGTTTTTTTATATCATTGTAGATGTAGATCAAATTCAATATGATTTTGACAATAACAAGTTTTATGTACTTTATTTATATGTACAAATGATGGTCGAAGTGTCTCAAACATCCTTTGACAAATCTTCACATTTGAAAATTCTTGCTTGAATGCTTCAAAAAGTTCACTTTGTGTTGTATCTATAAAATGTTTTGGATGAGAAATTTGTGTACCATCTTCACCTATTATTTGTATAGTATCCCTTCTATTGGAAGAAACATGAGAGTGATTGGTCCAATATTCAACTACTTGTTTCTTTACATCTTCTAAAATTCTATCTTTTCGGGGAACCCTACAAATATTTGCCCATTTTTTCTTAATTTTTTCATCTATTTCATTTCTCTTTTCAACATATCTTTGAACAGTTCTCCTAGAAACATTTAGTAATTCAAAAATTGCTTGAACTTGTCTTCTATGTGATAATTTCTTACTAGAAATTACAGTCATCAATGCTCTACGTGTAGCACTTGGATCACTAGCTCAACTCTTGTTATCAATACAATTCAATGCTTCTTGCAAGTTTTCAACAATTGTTTATTTTAATAAACCTGATAACGTTTTCCTATTATCAACCCCTAACAACTCCAAAACAAGGGTCATTTCTTTTCATCTAAATAACTTTGCAACTAACTATGCTCTTCCAATTAGAGATTTTTCTTCAAAAAATTCATCTCATATTCTTTTAGAGTGTAATTTTACTATGCTTTCAGGTAACATATCTTCAGATGAAATATTATTGAAAAGAGAATCCTCATCCATCTCCATCAAATTTTCCATACCATAGAAAAAATTTCTATTACTAGGTTCAGTTTGTTCTTGTACCTATATGTCACCTTGTTCATCAATATTTTCCATGGGTTGTTCTTCAGTAGATGTTCCTTCACCCACTTTTCTTTTCCTCTCTCTTGTTCGGTCATACTTCCTCAATCTAGTCCTTAGATTCCCCTTCACAAATTGCACTCAAATTTGAATTCACCTACATACAAATGTACACACATGCTTTCAATGAATGCATAGTTAATATTGCATAAATACAACACTAAATTATAAATTGTTCATTTGTTAAAGCCAAAGTAAAAAAAAATTCAAATTACAAACATATCATGAGAAAATTTGGTATCATGAGAATATTTGGTATATCATGATGCCTCTAATTTAAATATATCGTAATAAAATACTTATATGATGTGAAAGAGAGAAAATATTATATATCTCCTATGAAAAGGTATATAGCAATGAAAGGATAAGATTACAAAGGGGAAGACCTATGATTCCTTAAATGCAAGGATGTGACAAATAAAATCACACTATGTAATTGATTTCATTTGTTAAATACTAATGTAACAAGGGATGGAACCCACACATAAGAAATAAATGAAAAATAGAGAAGAGAAGAGGTGCAAGGGGAAACATGATTGTGCACATGCATAAACCTAGTTTTCCCTAGATGGATAGGATAGTATATATAATGATTTACTCATGAGGGGGGGAAGGCATGATGCCTCTAATTTAAATATATCGTAATAAAATACTTATATGATGTGAAGGAGAGAAAACATGATATGAAATAAACCTTATTTTGTCGAAATAAGCCTTCATTTGCTGAAATATGCCTTCCTTTGTATTTAATCAAATTTTTTTGAGTTGAAAATTTAAAAAAAAAAATTTATATATATATATATATATCAATTATTTTCAGCTGATAAGTTATCGGCCGATAAAGTTATGCCCGATAAGGTTATGCCCAAAACCTTGTCAGTCGTAATTTGATTGGCCATAACATGCTCGGTCGATTATGTCTAGTTGGTTGCCTACTTGGCAGCCAACTCACCTTTTTTCAAAATTTTCTAAAACATTGAACTTTAACAAGGTATTTCTTCTATCAGAATGAATTTTCTACAAAAAAAAAAAAAACCCTTTGGTAGAGCTCGGAGTGGTAAATCCAAATATGTAATTTTTTTCATATTTTGATTAGTTTTAATATATTTTATTTTTAAAATAATGCAAGTAGGTGGTTAAATTAAAAAAAGGGACTAATTAGAAATTTTTAAAAAATAGTAAAACATATTAAAAAATTTAAAAAAATATATAGTGCAATCGAGGAGAGAGTCCTCTTCAAAAGGGTATAATTTGTTTTTGAAAATCATTGAAAAAATAGACAATAGTTGACGTCCCATGAAAACTATCAAATTCTAACAAGTTTGACTTTAAAACGTTATTATGAGAAAAATATATATCAAAATTTGATTTTCTTTTTCCATGCACTAAATATTGAAGTTACCTATTTGGAGAAAAAAAATTAGGGAGAAATGAAGTTTTTTTCAATTTGTTTCTTGATGTCCCGTGAACGTCACTTTTTTTTTAAATTTTCAACATTCCAAAATTTGTTCTTAAATTGATGAAAAAAAATAATGAAAACAATTTTTTAAAAATCTAAAAAATTACAGGAATAAACTTCATCAAAAGTTCTACATTTCATTAGTTTACATCATTTTAAAATTCAAAACATAAAGACCACTTTTATGTGGTCAAAGTTCAGAATTTTTTTGTTGTTGGTCGATTCCTTTATAAAGTGTGACACAAGTTTGTGCTTTTACCCGATTGTTCTTGGGATTTGGAACAAGTTGAGTAGGAAGTTGAGGTTGATGTACATGATCATTTTGATTTTGAGTTTCCTATTGTGATTTTCCAAGAAGCAAAGCTTGTGGCTAATTTCCATAACATCTTGGTCCTTGGTTGTATTGGGGTGCCCATGCCTATTGATATTGGTTTGGGTTTTTCCATTGGGGACTGCTCCAAGACTAGTTCATCCATTATGGCTGAGACCATGGTGATATCCACTAAGGTGGCATTTGCATTTGTGGAGGTGGGCCTCCCCAAGGTCTAGTCGATTGATTTGTTCCCCAATTAGAAGGGTCTCTTGGACCAAACTATCTAGCATATTAATTAAAACCATAATTTGATTGCTTTTCCCTATGAGATTCAACTCTTCTTCAACTGGTGGTATCTTTTTCAACCATTTTTTTATCTCAGACAGCGATCCACATTCATTTGTGGGGTGACTTTTCTCACAAATTCCACATAGCCCTATTTGATTTAATGGACATTCCCTAAGAGGATTCTTCTCTCTGCATTGTGGGTAGTAGATGGCCAAAGGCTCAATAGTTTTTTTGCTTGCTCGAATACCATCTAGAGTGGTGTTTAAATGGAGCAAAATGTCAGTTTTTAGGTTGGCCAATTCTTCCATTACTTTAGTAACATCGTTACCACCACTACTCTTCCCTCTTTTGTTGATTATTACTAGCTTAGGTACAGGAATAATTCCTGTTGAAATCAACAATTTCCCCAAAGCTTACTTTGTTAACATATCCATGCCCCATAATATTTAAGGCCTCTCTAATGTCTTCATCAATCCCTCTCAAGAAGATAGTTTTACTCAGTTCTTCATCAAAACTGCTACCACGTCTTCTGTGAACAAACAAGAAGTGGTCAACATAGTCCTCCAAATTTTCATCCTCCATTTGTTTCATTCTAAAAAGTTCCTCCTTTCTATCTCGAACTCTACAATAACCTTGATATTTATCAAGAAAAGTTATCTCCATCTGCTTTGTATAGAATCAACAATTAATCCCATGAACCAACGTAGGGTTGATTCTTTTAGAGTGGAGGGAAAGAGTTTCAATTTTTGTGTGTTTGTTCCATAGTCATAGTTTGACAGAGGACCTTGAATTCGAATATGAATTAATCTGGGTACTCTGAAACTTTTCCCCTAAAGGTTGGTAAAATTGAGGGAGAGATATTATTCATAGTTGGTTAATTTCTCTCAGGGGTTATGGATATAGGATATGAAAAGGTCCTATTGGTTGGCTCATCTCCACCAAAAAGGTCTACCATTATGTCAAGAGATTCATAGGCTCTGGGGGATTCTTGATTCAATAGATGGTTTGGTAATTCCTCCAAATTGGATTTTGATGGTGAACTTTACTCTCTTAGTGTATTGATCAAAGATTTCTTTATGAAGCAACCTAAAGCATCTCTAGGCCTACTCATAAACTATTAAGCTCTTGATGTGCTTGTTTAACAACCTTACCAACACCTTAACCTAAAAAAATTGTAGATTATTCCATGGCAACGACACCAAAAATGATGAGGTCATTATAATCATCTTAATTTCTCATCATTTAATTTTATTAATCCAGAGGTGTTTGGAGCGATTTGCAGCAAGGTTTACTTTTGTTTTGGGGTGGTTTGAGTGTTTATCCTACTCTAAGTGAAATGTAAAGACAATGCTTGAATTCAAACTATATTAATTGCTAAAAGAAACACACATACTGAATTGAAAGGAATTGAAGAATTTATATTATTCTGCATAAAGGAAACTACTTAATCAAATTAAATTGTTGAAAGCATTTGGCGTTCTATTACTGAATCACACCACACAACATAAATGAATAACCAAAATGGAACCATTTAATCTATGTTTTAACAATCCAAGTTCAACGGAATTAAACAAGTATTGTTTTAACAAGATAAACTTTCAGAAAAAGAACTCTTTTATGAATTTCATATTTAAAGAATGACCTGCAGGTAAATGAAGATTGGAGATAACACAGATCTAATTTAAACACATCATCTAATTCTAATGCAAAGAAAGAATGCAATAAAAACTAGAAAAAGAGTACCAAGAGATCTCCTCCGTTGGGTGAGCGGGCCCTACTCCCCACCTGGAAGGATACTCCTATGCTAATGCAAAATCAGTAGAATTTCCTCTTTATTTTCATAGAATGAAAACCCAGAAGGACATGCTTACAGGACGAAAAATAGAAAAGAGTTTTCTTTCTTGAAAAATAATAATTCTAAATCAAAAAAGGAACTAACATTAAAAATCTACTTGGCTCATACTATATATTTGAGCTCTTAATCTTAGATTGTACTAAATTGGACTAAACTGCAAAATCAATAGAATTTACTCTTTATTTTCATAGAATGAAAACCTAGACAGACATGCTTACAAGATGAAAAATAGAAAAGAGTTTGCTTGCTTGAAAAATAATAATTCTGAATCAAAAAAGGAACTAACACTAAAAATCTACTTGGCTCATACTTATATATTTAAGCTCTTATTCTTAGATTGTACTAAATTGGACTGAACTTTAGCAGAATTGGACTCATGCTATCATTTATCCCACTTTAAGAGTCTTTATATTTGAAACTTCAGAGAAGATATTACTGTTATCACCCAGATTTGCACCCTTGTTGCAGTTGTGAAACTTTAGCAATCTGGAGTAACATGGGAATGATCTCGAAGTGTGGGACCTTATGAAATAAGATCAAACCTCCGGAGAAGGCCGGCTTCCTTGACTGGATATCACCTAAAACTACTAAATCTTCAGAGGAAATGGGAGAAGGAATGCTTTTGAATGAAAGATAAAAATAGGAAAACTAAAAATAAGGGCGATGCACCAGACTAATTAAAAGAAACTTTCATAGAACTGAGAAAATACACAAAATAACTACATACAACAAGTAGACATACACAGATTCAAATGATTCTTTAGCAGAGGTGAGAAACAAGAAGGTTGAGAGGAACAAAATGTTCACAAATAACCATATGCAAGTTCACACCAAAATAGAAAATTAGTAAAAAGAGGTAAAATGACTTGCATATATTCAATAAGAAGGCACAATTACAGTAGCAGAAAGCTCTGTTTGGAAACAGAAAATCCTAAGTGCCAAAAAAATTTCAACCCTATTTACATCTCATTATATGCATATATAGCATTCCAAACTAACCTAAGTCGGTTACAAAATTCGCTCCATGAGTTGTATCAGAAAAATATCTACCTGAAGGGACATCCACCTACAGAGGTTATGGTGTGAAAATATCTGGAACAGGGGCAGGTGGGATATATTCTGTGTCTTTAATGCAAGCAGCTGGATCATCGACCCTCTCTAATAAATGCAACAAATATCTATGTTTGCATTACTCAAACTAGTTACTGAAACATCTAGTCGACTGAGCATACAAATCTAGATCCAAAATTTGAAAGTGAGAAAAAACCCCTAAAATCCCCGCCAAATGAAAGAGGAGGCAAAAATAAACACTTTTTCCTTTTGAATCATGTCAAAATTCACCAGGACGTGGAAGATATAGGCGGTCAAAGTTGCGGTCAAACTGCACTTGTATATCGCCTTCATATGCAAACTGCTTTGTATGTGCTTTTATTCGGCATCCAAATTGGCCTTTGAAATGTCTTTGTATGTTCAATTGTATGTCACCCTTTTATATACAATACAATGGCTACATACAAGAGCGAGCCCCTTTACTTTTGTATCACCTTTTGCATGTATGCCCCTGCCACGTGTCATCACCTGATTGATCACTGAGCTGGTTTGAGAAGCATCGCTGAAAACTGCATCTGCTATCGGCCATCGGAAAGATCAAAAAATGAGTTGTCAATGCATACTATCTCACCAAAATCCCCTGTATGTTGGCCTTATATATCCAATTGTATATGCCAACATACAATCATTTCAACATGCAAACTGCGGACTCAACGCTGAATATGCCAAATTTGATTTTTTAAGTCAGGTCAGCCTTGCATATCACCGTTGTATCTGACCTCTGCATATCGCAAGATACAATGCGAAATATACAAGGGAAACCTGACTCACTTATACATTGCAAACACTTCATTTCGGCATATACAAAAACCTTTGTATATCCGATTGTATATGAAAACATACAATCACAAATATACATACAATGTGCGGACCTCAAAATATCATTAACCATTTTGTAACTTTGCAACAGGTCCGGCTTGTGTCACTTCTCCTTGTATTTTGGCATATACAATGCATTCAATATACAAGTCGTGGACTCCACACTTGAATTTGCCAAAATTGACTTCTAGGTTGGGTCCGGCTTGCATATTGCCTTTGTACCTTTGGCTTGTCTATCGTATATGCAAGGCGAATAACAAGCAAAACATGCAAGACGAGCACTTATATACTGCAAACACTTTACTTCAGCATATGCATGTAACCTTTTGTATGTCGCATTGTATATGACCCTTTGTATGTGCGAACATACAAGTAAAATATACAATGGAAAACATGCATACAAACCTCCTTGTATCCTCTCTTTGCATCTTTTTGCACTTGTATATTTGCCAATATACATTCAACTTTGTATGTTGTTCCTTGTATGCACGGCCTTTGTATGCCAGACTGATGTACATCGGCGATGTACATTGCACTGTTGTACCCTTTTCTTTTGTATGCGCGATTGTACATTTGCCAATGTACAAATGCAAACATACATTCTCCCTTGCATATTTGTCGATGTACATTGCACTGTTCATTCACTCTTGTATGTATGACTTGCATCTTTACTTTGCATCTTTGCCTTGTATATCGCAATATATAATCGCCAATATACAATTGGTGGACCCCACCCATTGTATCTTTTCTTGCGACTCTTCCTTGTATATTTGCCCAATATACATTTGCCTTTGCATGTTGCCGATATACAAAAGCCTTTGTATGTCCCTTTGCATCTCTTGCCGATGTATCCTTGCATCTTTTTTCCTTGTATGTCGACTTTGCATGTGCGTCGATATACATTCTCTTTTGTATGTGCCCCTTTGTATGTCGGCCTTGCATGTCTTTGCCTTTGTATATTTTCTTTTGTATGTGCGATTGTATGTTTAAATATACAATGCGAACATACATTCAACCCTGTGCTCCACCCCTTTGTACATTTTCTTGTATCTCGCCGATGTACATTTCCTTTGCATATATGAACATACAAAGGCAAATGTATGTGCGAACATACATTCAAAAATGCATATATAAATACAAAGTATGAAATTGAGATTTATCTGCGATGGAAAGCACTTGAAGACAAAGGGTTTCTGGGTTTTTCTGGGTTTTCAGCAAAGATCTAAAGGCGAGATTGTTAGGATTTTTTACAAGGTACAGCATGAGTATTTGAAGGATTCAATCCTTTTGGGGTGTTTTCCTAAAGGATTTACTAGAAAAATGCGAGGTGAACTATTTAACTCTGGGCAGAGGAAAATAGGTCAACAATTACATTCACCATAATTAGTGGAAAAAGATAGAGCATGAACTAAAAGAACTTGAGCTAAAACTGTGCTTCAATTATTCAACTAAGACAACTCTTGAATTGGAATTATAAGGCATCAAAAGGACTATGGCACCAATTGAGCAATCAGAATTACCTATGGGGTACATACTGAGACTAGTGTTAGCCTAGATTTTGTTAATTAATCATCGACTCAAGGGGAGGATGGTTCTATTATAGTGTTGGGGTACTCCGGAGCTATCTGGAACTAATGTTCTTAAACTGGAAAGGCGGCTTGAGCAAGGTATGAAGGCCCAGAGAGATCTAGGCTATCATGTTCATGAATCCAACATCTATCTTTGACAAAAACCCATCATTAAACATGCATATAAAGTAGAAATTGCAGTAGTTATCAAAAGATTTCTTCCATAGAAAATAAATACTAAAGCATGTTTATCTATCCATTCATAAAACAATTATAACCATAATAATGTATATATATATGTGTGTGTGTGTGTGTGTGTGCTAATTCATAGAAATTAAAATCTTTGTAGTGTTTTATATGGAAACTAAATAGATATTGTTCCTGCCTCATCACTTACAATTGACACAACTTTTTACAAGATTGCATTCATTGGGCCACCATGGTCAAACAATTTGAATTTAAGAAAAATTGAAATAGGTTATTGTAGATGGACCCAACTTCCACTTGTAGGTGTAGATGGAACATTCCTAGGTGCCATGATTTTCAAGAATAGTTGCATCAAAGTTTGGTAAGTGTTTGCTATCAAGACTCTTATGAGACTTTATTGAATCTATATAGCTTGGAAGGATCAAGAGTGTTGGGCACAAAATGATGCAAAGGTTTGTGAACTCCCTCACTCACATAGTCCACTCACAACATCCACTCACACACAAATGCCAAGATTGCAAACAACTACACAAATAATGAAAATATAATCTACCTCACAGATTTTATTGAAATTGATCAAACAAATTACATTAGTGCCTTCAATGGCCATCCCAGCTACATAGCCACCTACTTAAATCTCTCCTATGCTTCCCTCGGTCCTCTATTTTGATCAATCCTCTCTATTTTTCTTTCCTATACCTTTATAATTTCTCCTCTATCCTTCTACTCAGACACACATTTCGTACTGGTAGCTTCTCTCCTCTCATTCACTCTTCACATGCTTCTTTATATTGGGTTCATCTTCTTCTGGCAGCCAATTGCTAGTTCTTCACTTCAGTTTATGTTTGGACAGAGAAATTTTATTACTTACAGTAGTTTTTGTTTGGTTATGGTGGCGCACTCTTTTCCTCTTTCCTCTCAATCCGTATTCCTCCTCTCTTCTTTCTTCATATCCCTTCTACATAGCCCTCCTCCCAACTTCCACTCACTCCTCTGTATGGTCTTCTCTCTGTTTTGAATGAAACCCACGCTGCCTCTACCTCTCTCCTCTTTCCTTTACCTCTCTCCTCTTTCCTTTGACAGTGAATTATATCTCAGTCCAATGACTTCTTGTATCCATGAACAGCAAACTCTTCACAGCTTCAATTTCTTCTTTTATTCTCACAAATTGACACCCGCCAGGCATCGACCATATACTTCTCCTCCAAAAGGTTGGCTCCTATGATTTTATTTCCTCCATCTATCTTCCTATTTTCTAAATGCTTCCTCTACCAAATTTTCTTTTTTTGTTATGTAGCCACCACCATCGATTCCTAATCATCGTAGTTTTTATTTCTTCATGGGTAGTCTACACCTTATTCTCTAACTCTAGTGTTGTTCCCTCTCTCATTCTGGTTTCATGGGGCATACTTTACACATTCTAACCTCTTTGTTTTTGGGTCGAACCCCATACTCTACCCCCCTCCACTTTGATTTCTGTATTTTACATTATATATTTTTCTACCTCCAAGGAGTGTTCCCTTTCTCCATGGGCACTTCATTTGCCCAACCAAAACTCTAATTTCCTATTCACTTATTTTGTCAAATAAATCACACGCTGGAAACTACTAATTTGAAAATGTTGCATCCTTTTCGGAGTCTTATAATTCACAAATGAACCAATAAAGAACACCGCCAACTCCTTATTTTACAAAATGAAACATCTGAAAATGAAATGTTTTGAATGCAAAGCGCCAAGCCATAAGGAAGAAAATAGGCCCTAGAGTATTTAATTTTCAAGATTATGTTATTCAGCCAAACCATCCAAACCATAGGCAATTTCCTCTATTTTGATCCACAGGAGTGTAATTTATGAAGGCAAAAGTTATGAATCTCAATGTATAAAATGGTATGTGTCTTTCATGTAATTTAATGCCTATCTCAAAGGTAGAAGATCATGTAATTGGACTCACCACATCTGATATACTTGACTACATACCTCTTTGTTACAACCTTCAATCAAAAATTACAGCAACAATAATTATCTTTTTCACAATGACAGGAACAAATCATCTCCATTCGCAACATCCAAGCAAACATATTGATAATGTGATCAAACACCATCAAGCCACCACCATCAACACAGAAGAGTAAAGATGTGCACATATTTTCTCATTGAATGTCTGTCACCTCCAAAATTGTATCAATGGCTATCAACACCAACCAAAACTGAATCAACGAAACCAAACAAAGATGAAAATGTTTTTGTGTGATGTTGATCGTGTGTGCACTCAGGTGCTCCTACATTAGACATGTCAGGTATATAGTTTGTGAGCATATGCTCACAAAGGTAAAGTTGAGTAGTCGAACTACCCTTTTAGGTTGCAACCAACCTGTAGCGAACTCCATCGCTATGTAATGTGCACAAAGTCATCTCTTCTTTCTCTTTTTCCAACACTTCACCGGCACAAGCATCATCCTCCTCCCACAACTCCACTCACCATTCCTCTCTCCTCTCATAGATTCACATCCACCATGTACCATCCTCCTCAGCCAAATACTTTCTACTCTCTCTTCCTTCGTGGGATCCAACCCACCATAAACCAACAACCTCCACCAAATTACACCAGCATCATCTTCTACAACCTCTATATACAAATATGCAATGCCTACATACAAATCTGTAACTACTATTTCATCCTTTACAATAACATCCTCTTGATCACAAATGAAATCAAAATGTTCATAAATTACCTCATTTTCCTCCACTGTTGCAACATCTTCCTCTACATCCTTCACTGTGACGTGCATCTTTTCCATCCATTCTTCTTCTATCACCAACAACTTCAATGTTAGGTCATCTCCATCATCAGCATCTACTACAACCTCTTCAATTCCACTGCTGAAATCACATCCTCCATAGCTGGATCTTCAACCTCTTCATTCTCAGCCGCTGCCACCTCTTCATCTTCAACCGCTATTGCACACAACTCTTCATCTTCCTCATCCTTTCATTTCATGCCTTTCTCATGGCATACCTTCACTACAAAATTATCACTCTTTCCCTTGTCATGCTTGATAATTTCTTCATGTTTCCATGCTTCTAATCTGCTCAATCTCTTATCCAATCTCTCACATATACCTTCCATCATCTCAAGAGTCTTTCGCTCTTGATATTGCCTACAACTGTCCCATATCACGGGCCTCTTCCTTATGACTATACCCATCTTACTACTACTGCAATCTTTCACAACTCTCACCTCATGCTCTGCAATCTATCACACATCACACTCTCAATCTACAATTCTTCGTGGCTCTTCAACTCCCAATTGCTCAAGACTCCACAAACCTGCAACAATTTTCCACTGAGCTCTTCACAACTACCTTCTCTCCCACAGGTCCTAGTGGATACTCTCCATGCTCAAGATCCCCTTCTCAGATACCATTTGATGAAGACAAGGGAAGCTCCCCTCTACCAACAAACACAAATCACAAACTCCTAAGCACACAGAAATACAAAGGCAACACTCTGCCTCAAAACAATGAGATTGCAACACAATTCAAATTTATTTATTTAAATCAAAACTAAAATCAAATTTACAATTCAGGCCTTCAACAGCCTCTTAACATTTGCAACTCCCTAGAAGCTTCTTGGCTCTCCAATGTCTGCACACATATAATCAATTTATCATTTACTTCTTTCTCTGGTTGAGTTCTTCTCACAGAACTACCTCCAAATCGCAAACTTTCCTTTACTCTGCAAAATTGCTTTCTACCTAGTCTCTTGCACTCCCAATAGAATTCATCTATACTCTGTATCTATTATTTTTCTTCATTTCAATCACTGGTAACGATTATCTTTACTTTCCATCAAGTTCCACTGTTGATGCCTCTCACGAGAGGTTCCACTTCCATAAGGGCACTCTATCCCTTCACCATGGCTGCATGTTTCTTCTTTTCTGAGTGTCCCTAATCTTTCCTTCAAAGACTACCTCTTCTTTTACTAAGGCTGCTTTCCCTCTCTATCTTGCAACGAGCCCCCCTCTTTCTTTTATTTCTTAGTATTATATATCTGCCTAGCAGATCGACGCCCTCCTCATTCCAATTCCCAAACTTCCATACTATCTTGTTGTATGGTCTTCCCCCTATGTGACGCTTCAGTTCCTTCTATTCCTGCCTCAATAAAGGCATTAAAAACTAGTGAAAAGAATGTATTTAAAATCTCCAATTACAGTGCTTGTGCCTGGCATCCCAAACTGCCCAAGATTGGTCCTTTTAAAGATAAGACTGACAGCTATCAATAAGGTGAGGTGACGCCTCATTGAGGTCAAAAGACTTTGAATTTTAAAAGTAAATTCCTTATACCTGCAATGCATCTGAAGACTTCTAATATTTAAACTAAATTTCCTTTGATTACACCTACCTTCTCATACAAAGGAAAGTAGAATATAACACCCAAACAATGAATTAACTTACTTCTATGCACCAAGGTTGTGTATGCCTTAAGACATGAACAATTTATGCAACTAACACTCAACTAAGTTTCATCCTTCTCTAGTGTAGATGCTTAGAACCAACCCTTTGAAAGAATGTTATGCTAAGATGGAATAATTTGATTCATAGTTGAGGGAGTATCAGGGTATGTGCAGGATCATGATGGGCCAAACTATACCTCTAAGTGGCAATGAAAATACAAAAAATCAGACTTTATCAATTTCATGTGAAAATTTGAATGGATTATCTACACAATTTGAAAAAGATGTAAGAACAAAATTTGTAGAGAATTGAATCTAGTTTATAGGCTACTATTTTTTTTTTAACTAAATTTACTTAGTGAAAATTGAATATTTCAATGAACAGCTATTAAATTTTTCAGAAAAAATAAAATAAAAAGTGGGTGTTTGTCCAACCAACCTAACTATGAGTAAAAATATATATATTTTTGAAACTTTCAAAATAAGTAGAGGACTCATGTCCGGATGTGACGCATATTTATTTAAAAAAATTTTCCAATAAAATAATTAGTTATGATTTTTTTACTGTGACTTTTTTTAAAAACTAAAAAGTAATTTTCCAGCCAACCTATCTCGATTAAAAAAAAAATCAAAATTCAAAAAAAAAATTAACCTATAGCCAGAAAAGCATAGAGTGTGACGCAGGTTTCGGATCTCAAAAAGGTGAAATGGTTTGAAAGTTATGGATGTTTTTCAATCAGTGTGTGCATCAGGATTTCAGAGACACGGTATATAGAAAATTATTAATAATTATTTAATAAAATGATAACCAAACAAATCTTATATTTTTAGAAAGCTAACAATTTTTTCTATAAACCCTTTTTGTTTTATCAATTTTGCATAAAAAAAAGTTGTCAGCACGAAGGGTGAAGTTCGAAGAAGAGACTGAAACATGAAAACACGTTAGAATCCATGAAAAGTCAACAACCAAAACGGATATCCATTTCTAATGGAAATATTTATTTAATGAAATAAGAATGTAGACAAAAAAAATACTAACAAATGTAGATAGTTAGAGGTAGAGGATGCAAGGAAACATGGGCCGGGGTCCTGTTAGGGGATCCTATGTCATAGTGTGTTGTGTACAAGTGTCAGAGCATGAATCAAGCCTATCTAATACTAGAATCCAATGTTCTTCTTTTGTCTTGGTGCATCTATCTCCTAGTGGAATTCATGCATATGCATTGTTTATGTATTTTCTTAAAGTTGGTATCCAATGCTTTTGGGTTTCCATGTGAAATTGGTATCTATGTTGTGTTGGTATGTTTGGTCCACATTGCTCTAGAACTTGCAAATGTTTTTGTCCCTTACAATAAATGTATAGAGAAAAGGTTTTAAATTTGAGGCGGAGTAAGAATTAAATCCAGATTTGGTGGAGTCTTCCCCTGCACACAAGTTGGCCGCACATATGCATGTGAGTCAACTCATTATAATATGGTGGAAGTTCATGTGAATGCTTGTCATTTTTAATTAGTTAAAAAGTGGTGTGGCTCCTTGTGAAAAGTATGGGCTCTTATCAAGCATGCATAACCAAGAAGGTTGATATCTATTTTCTTACATGTTTTTTGATCACATCTTATGAAATAGATGTTGCTTGGTGATAGTTCTAGGTTTAGTGAACAATATTCTCAAGCTTATTACAATTTTTACACTTGTGACCAAATTTGGTACCAAACCCTTTCACCTTTTCAATTAATCTTGATAGTGTCATCTCACTCCATGCAAATCAAACCAACATAAGGACCATGTGAATGAGATTAAGGATAGCCTTGAAATATGAATCTTTGTACTGTTGACTATCCTTTTAGAATGACAATCATTTAGGATCATTGTACCCAGGGGCAACAATCCTTCAATCTTCTTTTATTTATATTTCTTTCCTCTTCATACACAATATTCGTGTGCCTTGTAGTCTTGACAATTCACAAATCACCTAACTGTCCTTAGTGAGACTATATCTTATTTTGACAGTGATAGTCATCTTCCATTCACAACTCTCCTCTTTAACATAAATACCCTTTGCACATGTTTTGACTTCATGATTTTCCTTTTGTATGTTGTATTATGGTATGAAAATGCTATGGCCCCTTCTTCATCCTCTTGTATAATGAAATTGAAGGTCGACACTTACGGTTACTCTTCTTTATTACTTGGTGATAATGAATCCCTAAACTCATTTTTTATTGTCTTGAAGCCAAATTTACCACTGTTGAGACAGTCAAAGTTGATTCTTGATCATGAATATTGCGAATTACTTCACATATCCATGGATAATTTCAATTGTGTTTCTTAAGACAACCATGCCTTGACTATCCCTTGATGTTGGTCATGATTGTGCTTGGATGGCACAATAGTTCATAGTTAGATTTTTGCCACTAAAGTTTTCCTTTGACAAAGTAGTATTTGTAGTCCACCTTTTGATGATGTTCAAACAATATAAATACTTATTCTTAACATAAGCAATACATTTCTCACAAATACCAATGCATTCTACTCATAAGGTTCATGGCACCATGCCTAAAGGTATGATAGTCAACAGTGTACTATTATGGCAACCTATGGTTCATTTGACAATCCATAATAGTGATAGCATTCATACCTAACAGTCCTTATCGTTATTGTCATAATATATTTTACATTTGAGGCCTTGTCTACAACATACAAAGTTTACCTTTCTCACCCATACCTTCAGTATATAAAGGACATTGATAGGGAATTTTTAATTTCCACTCAGTTAGTGCAATCTAGAAGAGGATAGATTGTCTAAAGTTGTAATCTATTTCCATTTACACTTGCCATAACTACAAATGCTTAGTGTTTATTCTCAACCCCGGTATATGAATAAAATGTGACCTTTTGTTCTAATAGGCCTATAGGAACAAAGAGGTGATAAAGCCTTTAATTTTAAACATGACATGGTTTTGATAACTTCCCATAGTGGTAAGGTCCTGGATGACAATCCTTTGATGCACCTAATTGTAATAGGTGTTATGATAGTCCTTGGTATCTTTTCATTTATTTCTTGAATGACCTACAAATAAGACATAAGACCTATTAGATCCTTCATAAATAAGAATTCTCATACATTACATTTAAACTTAAACTCCCTAAACATCCATCAATCCATCCATTAATATCAGAATGCCATGAATATCCTATGATCAACCATTCTAATTCCTAGGATAGTCATATTGCAATTTTGCTTCTCTATACTAAAATAGCCCAAGGAATATCTACCCTTGAATTTGTATTTTAACAATCTAATGTCTTTACGAATAACTTTGAGCCTTCTTTTGGGACAACATTTTTGCCTTTAGAAGCTCCTCATTTCATGATAGCCTAAAATAGAATAAGTGGATAGTCATAACATTTTAGCATAATGGGAAAACCCTAAAGTGTGATAAAGTCTATACATTATCTATTTCCATCCATGTCATGAAGCAACTATTCAAATGCTAGGCCAACATGATTTAAACAATCATAAGGGCCAACAATCCACTCCAAATGCATGGGAAAAGGACAACTCTTGAATCCCATATTAATCATGTTCACATGGCTGCTAGCATCTTCAAGTGAGTCAATACAAAAATTGAAAGCCTCAAACTCATACACTTCAGAAAAATATACCTAATTATAAATTTGATATGCATGAATAAGGAAGTCCTCGTGCAATACAAACTAAAATGTGTCAGATTTAGACATGTCATCAAGTTGAACTACATCATGTTGAGAATCGTGTTTACTTAAGCATTACAAGTCACTTGCCTCTTTGCATGCTTCAAAGTTCCAAACAAAGGACTCAACTTTACATGTAGCAGAGCCCTCATCAATCACTGATTTACATGGCCTTCAACAAACTAAAATTATATATCATCTTTATGCTTATATGGAGGCTATATCATCTTTACAATTGTATGTCCAGGCTCTTTAGGAGTCTTCACAAATGTGTCCAAAGTAAGATTACTCAAATCAAATAATGGCTTATATCCGGAGCTTTATTAAGTTGATACCTAGGTAGATTAGTGTGTAAACATTCAAATTAGATGGTAATTCACAATTTTATAGAATAATAAAATGAATACCTAGTCTAGAATCCAAATGTACATATTCAAAGGCATTAAAGACTTTGAACAAATTACTTTATTGAATTGGAGAAGGCATGTACAAATGTGCAATGTTTAGCTTATTCTTCCTTGTCTATACTTTTATACAAATTTGTATGTACATGCATGTGGTGCATGGATCAAGTGGTCAAGGTGACGATAGATGTCAAACCCATATGACTTGTTGTTCATATCTTCCATGATTACCATATATTCTATCCTATGTTACTTGTTTAGCTTGTATTCTTTCGTATATTCAATCCTTACCTCCCATGCTTTCTTCTATGCCTTGTTTGGTTCCTAAACATCTCTATGTTCTATGTTTAGAACTTATATTTTTCCATGTTACTTGTTTACTTATATATCCCTATGCTATATATCCATGATGTCCCTATATTGTATTTGCTTCAAAGTTTCTAAAGCCTTTTCAAAAAATCCATTTTGTGCATGTCTTGCAATCATTGCATTCCATGAGATAGCATCTCTTTGAGGTGTCATGCCAAACTGTTCACATGCCTTGTCTATGCTTCCACACTTTGTTGGGAATTAAGGCATCTCAACCTTTGCAAGTTTCTAGCATTTATTATTTAATTGTGTTTATTTTTTTGCCTATTATTGTAATTTGGATGCAAATCCTATTTCGTCACTTTGTGGGAGTTGGCACGGTGATGTGTCATCCTACATGGAAGGTGACCACATGTAATTTTTGTCCTCATATGAGGAGATAGGCGTTCTACCTTGTGGTAGAAGAGTTTTGCCATGTGTCGGCATCTTTCAGGTGTTGTAAGAGGTTTATGATGCATAAGAGTTATGACAGATTCCTATGACAGAATCTATGACATGTAAGGGCCAGAAATGGAAGATTATATGACAGGTGAAGACAAGTGTCTGAAAGCATCTTGCATGGGGAAGTATGCACCCAAGTTTGACTATGACAAGGTTGTAAGAGAATCTACTATTAATAGACAGTTATGACACATTCTCTTACAGCTATAAGAGTTGTCATATATGATAGATTTTATGACATTGTAAGAGCATCTATCATACCTTAATTGGGTAAATTTGGGGTGCCCAAGTTGGGGGGTTGTAAGGGATGAAAGAGAATCACTTACAAGTGTCATACACATGTTTTATGGCCTTAGAAATTCGGCCACATGGATTTGGACGAATTCCTTGTGTGACTTGCTCTAGAAGTTACCTCCATTGTACTACTTCTCTATATATACAGGTGTTTGGAGATGGAGTTTGTATCATAGGTTTATAGGTACTATTATGCTGCCAGATTGACTCCAAATATGAGTGTCGAAGACCATTGAAGCTTACATTGCAAGTGTATTGTAAACATTCTTTCAGATTTGTTAATACATTGTGCAGGTTTCTGAGTGTGGGGTTTTTCACCCAATAAGGGTTTTCCCCACCGTAAATATTTGTCTCTCTTCTTCTATCTTCTTTCTGGCTCTTGCATTTTGCTGCAATATCTCATGTTAATGCTTTAACATTGTTATAATAGTTAGGATAGTTTTGAATTTGCATAGCCCTCTCCTCATTAGATTATTGTAGGAAGCATTTTTCGTACACCTAGCTTCCTTTCAGTTGGTATCAAAGCTTGATCACCTTTGGTCCTAGTTTTTTGGGTAGGGGTTTTTTGAGCTAATCTTAGGTTGAGTGGGAGTCTGTGTAGAGCATTCTGCATCTTATTGCAGCAAGGAGATGGTAGGCACATCAGGAAGGTTTGAAGTAGAGAAGTTCAACGGCAGTAATTTTGAGCTGTGGAAGCTCAAGATGGAAGACTTGTTAGTTGACCGAGAGCTTTGGGATAGTGTGAATAGAACTAAACTAGTTGTAATGTCACAAGCTGACTGGGATCAAAAGGATCAGAAAGCTAAGGGTCTCATAAGACTTAGTCTTGTTGATTCTGTGTTGTTAAATGTCCATGAAGAGACCACTGCAAAACTCCTTTGGAAAAAGTTGGGGGATGTGTATCAAGCCAAATCCCTTGTCAATAAACTTTTCCTGAGAAAGAAGTTGTATTCTCTTTGAATGGAGGATAGAGGATATGTGGCTAAACATATGAATGCCTTTAACATGCTGGTTGCACAATTAACATCTATTGGTGTAAAGATGGAGGAGGAGGATCGATGTATGACCCTGCTTTGTTCTCTACCGAACTCATGGGATCATCTTGTCATGGCAATTGGAAGCACCACATCCACATTCAAAATGGAAGAGGTGGTTTCTTCGTTGTTATCTGAAGAGATGCGGAGAAAGTCTTCTGAGGCAGCCAAAGAAGCCCTTGCAGTTCGTGGAAGATCCAAGGAGAAAGGGAAGAAGAAGGATAAGAAAGATGAAAAGGGTAGATCCAAATCTCGTGGGAGATCCAAATCTCCTGGAAAGTCTAAGGCTCTTTGTTGGAACTGTGGAAAGACCAGGCATTTCTGAAAGGAATGCAAAGAGGAGAAGAAGAAAAAGAAGAAAGCTCCTGATTCAGATTCTGAAAAATCACAAGATGATGGTGATGCCTTCATCGCAGCCCTAGCAACCCATGCGTCTGATGATGTGTGGCTAATCAAATCTGGTGCATCATTCCACATGACCTCGCATCGAGACTAGTTCACTAAGTATGAGGGGTTCGATGGTGGAAAGGTGTATCTGGGTGACGACTCTCATCTGAAGATCATTGGTCGTGGAAGAGTCTCTATCCGATTCCCTAATGGTTGAGTGAAGGGGATCTCTGGGGTTATGGACACCCCAGGATTAACACGAAACCTGCTTTCTGTAAGTAGTTTGAATGATGCAGGTGTGCAGGTTGTCTTTTCGAAAGAAGGATGCAAGATGACTAGACGATCTATGGTGCTTGCTAAGGGTACTCGGAGAGGTACTCTGTTTCAGCTAGAAGCATGCATTGCACAATGCAATAGTTCTTCTGACTCAAGGAAGAGGGAAGCAGTCACTTCATCCCCACCATCTAAACGAGCAGTGAAGAAATCTGTTGTTTCTAGTCCTGATGGTTGTAATCGTGCATTGGAAGTTAAACTTCCTGCAGAAAAGACAATGTTATGGCATAAGAGATTTGGCCACATTGGTGAGAAGGGTCTGCGTACCTTGAAAAATAAGAACCTCATTGAGGGGTTAGATGATTGTAATCTTGAGTTTGACTTTTGCGAACATTGCATTTACAAAAAACAAAACCATGTTCAGTTTTACTCGAATTCTCATAAGTCTTCTGGTGTGTTGGACATCATTCATTCTGATGTGTTTGGTCCTGTTAATGTTCCTTCATTATCAAAATCTGTATACTTTGTATCTTTTATAGATGATTACAGTAGAAGGACATGGATTTATTTTCTCAGAAGCAAATCTGAAGTCTATAGCAAGTTTAAGGAGTTTAAAGCCTTTGCTGAAAATCAGACTGGTAAAAAGATTAAATGTTTGAGAACTAACAACGGTGGTGAGTCTTGTTCTACAAAATTTGATAAGTATTGCAAGGAACTTGGGATTGAAAGACATAAGACAACTCCATACACACTGCAGCAAAATGGAGTTGCAGAGAGGATGAACAAGACACTGATGGAGAAGGCTAGGAGTATGCTTAGTGGAGCTAGTCTAGAACAAAAGTTTTGGGCTGAAGCTGTTGCCACTGCTTGCTATCTGGTAAACAGATCTCCTACTTTAGCTCTTGTTGGAAAGACACCCATGGAGGTGTGGTCTGGTAGAAAGCCTTCAGTAAGGCATCTTCGTGTTTTTGGTTGTGAGGCATATGCACATGTGCCTAGGGAGAAGCGGTCAAAGTTGGAGAACAAAGCTGTTAAGTGTATCTTCATCGGCTATGGTGTTGGTGTGAAAGGATACAAGCTTTGGAATCCCGTGGCTGAAAAAATGTTGTACAATAGAAGTGTCATCTTCAAAGAGCTTACACCTTCTTCCACTATTTTGCAGCCAGGAGAAAAAGAAAAGAAAGAGGATGTTGTTCAGTTTCCTCTCACCCCTGAGAAGACTGAACAGAAAGACAATGTTGGACCTGATGATGAGGAGAGCTCTAGCAGCTCTGAAAGCTCAAAAGAAGAAGAAGCTGAACCTCAACCTTAGCTCTTGAGGAGGTCTACACGGATAAGGAAGCAACCTGAAAGGTTTGGTTTTACATTGCTTGATTCTAGTTGTGCTTATGCTTTAATCACTAACAATGATGAACCTAGAACTATATCAAAGGCTTTGGATATGAAGGATGCAGGTTCCTGGAAGGAGGCCATGGAGGAAGAAATGGCTTCTTTGGAAAAGAATCAAACTTGGGACTTGGTGCCTTTGCCTCCTGGACGGAAACCCATTGGATGCAAATGGGTGTTCAAGAAGAAGATTGGTGCAGATGGCAGTGTTGAGAAGTATAAGGCCAGATTGGTTGTGAAGGGGTATTCACAAGTGGAGGGTATAGATTATGGTGAGATCTTCTCTCCCATTGCAAAGTTGACATCCATTCGATTCCTGTTGTCACTCGCAGCAGCTTATGACTTGGAGGTAGAACAGATGGATGTGAAGACTGCTTTCCTTCACGGTGACTTGGAGGAGGAAATCTACATGTCACAACCAGAGCATTACATGGTAAAAGGTAAAGAAAATTTGGTTTACAAACTTAAGAAGTCTTTGTATGGTTTGAAGCAATCCCCTAGGAGATGGTACATGAAGTTTGATGCCTTTGTGTTGTCAATTAGATTTGTGAGATCAAAATCGGATCACTGTGTTTATTATAAGTTTGATGGTGATCGTATTCTCATTGTTGCACTATATGTTGATGATATGTTGCTCATTGGGAAGGGTAAGAATATGATTTCTGATTTTAAATCTCAGTTGTCAGCTTAGTTTGAAATGAAAGATTTAGGGGCAGCCAGGTACATTCTAGGAATGGAAATCAGAAGAGACAGAGCCAACAGAAAACTTTGGTTAAGTCAAAGTAAGTATGTTAAGACCGTGTTCGACAGATTTAGCATGGGAGATTGTAGACCATTGTGTGTTCCCATTTCCTTGGGGACAAAGTTGTCTGTTGAGGATTGTCCAAAATCTCCTAGTGAGGTGGAGGACATGAGCAGAGTACCTTATGCTAGTGTTGTTGGCAGTTTGATGTATGCTATGGTTTTTACAAGACCAGACATTGCCCAAGCAGTGGGAGTCCTTAGTCGATTTATGGCTAATCCTGGACGGGTTCATTGGGATGCAGTTAAGCGAGTGTTCAGATATCTGAGGGGTACTTCTGAGTATTCCATTTGTTATCATGGTAATATTTTAAGACCTCCGTATTCTGTTGATATTCGTGGATTTGTGGATTCAGATTGGGTAGGTGACATTGACAGTAGGAGATCCACCAATGCTTATGTTTTTACATTGTTTGGTGGTGCTATTAGTTGGATGAGTAAGCAACAACCTGTTGTTGCTTTGTCCACGACAAAAGCTGAGTATATGGCAGCAACTCATGCTTGTAAGGAAACCATTTGTCTTAAGAGATTGTGTTCAGATATTGGTGTTGATGCAAGTCAGATCATGATCAGTTGTGACAGTCAGAGTGCAATTTGCCTTGCAAAAAATCCAACTTTCCATGCTAGAACCAAGCACATTGATGTTCAGTTTCACTTCGTGAGGGACATGGTTGAGGATGGAAAGGTAAATTTGGAGAAGGTAGATACTTTGAATAATGTTGCAGATGCATTAACGAAACCAGTGAGCACAGAGAAGTTCAGATGGTATTCGGAGTCTATGGGCCTCTCATCCTATAGCAGTTAAACCCTGTTATTTCTATTGGCTCTTGAAAGGTGTTTGACAAGTGGGAGAATGTTGGGAATTACGGTGTCTCAACCTTTGCAAGTTTCTAGCATTTATTATTTAATTGTATTTATTTTTTGCCTATTATTGTAATTTAGATGCAAATCCTATTTAGTCACTTTGTGGGAGTTGGCACAGTGATGTGTCATCCTACATGGAAGGTGACCACATGTAATTTTTGTCCTCATATGAGGAGATAGGCATTCTACCTTGTGGTAGAAGAGTTTTGCCATGTGTCGGCATCTTTCAAGTGTTGTAAGAGGTTTATCACGCGTAAGAGTTATGACAGATTCCTATGATAGAATCTATGACATGTAAGGGCCAGAAATGGAAGATTATATGACAGGTGAAGACAAGTGTCTGAAAGCATCTTGCATGGGGAAGTATGCACCCAAGTTTGACTATGACAAGGTTGTAATAGAATCTGCTATTAATAGACAGTTATGACAGATTCTCTTATAGCTGTAAGAGTTGTCATATATGACAGATTTTATGACATTGTAAGAGCATCTGTCATTCCTTAATTGAGTAAATTTGGGGTGCCCAAGTTGGGGGGTTGTAAGGGATGAAAGAGAATCACTTACAAGTGTCATACACATGTTTTATGGCCTTGGAAATTGGGTCACATAGATTTGGACAAATTCCTTGTGTGACTTGCTCTAGAAGCTACCTCCATTGTACTACTTCTCTATATATACAGGTGTTTGGAGATGGAGTTTGTATCACAGGTTTACAGGTACTGTTATGCTGCCGAATTGACTCTAGATACGAGTGTCGAAGACCATTGAAGCTTTCATTGCAAGTGTATTGTAAACATTCTTTCAAATTTGTTAATACATTGTGCAGGTTTCTGAGTGTGGGGTTTTTCACCCGATAAGGGTTTTTCCCACCGTAAATCTTTGTCTCTCTTCTTCTATCTTCTTTCTGGCTCTTGTGTTTTGCTGCAATATCTCATGTTAATGTTTTAACATTGCTGTAATAGTTAGGATAGTTTTGAATTTGCATAGCCCTCTCCTCATTAGATTAGTGTAGGAAGCGTTTTCCGCACACCTAGCTTCCTTTCACACTTTGCATACATGTCTACAAGGGCAGCTATAAATACATCCTGTTCTGAAGATCCCATTTTTTGTATAGGCAAGGAGAATGGTGGATAAGGTTGTGGAATTTGGATTTACACCCGCCAATTGCATTTTCTTAACATTTCCTTTCAATCCTTATCAAAAATTATGTTTTGTGTACATATTGCAATCATTGCATTCCTTCATTTACAACACATGATTAAATAAGAAGATGCATATTTACAACACTTAAGAATATGTAGTAGTGTTGCTCATGTCACCAATACTATGTTTACATCTTCACATACATGGCTTACAACATGTGACTATATGAATGATAGAGAATGTTTGCATCAACATGATGGCACAACATGAACAAATTGCATGTTTGCATCAATTTCATTGGGTCAATGATTGAGAATGTGTCAACTTGAACAATATTTTTTGTTCTGCTCGTCAAGACCTTCATGAAATGATACATTGGTTTCTTGATATTCAATCATGCATTGGAGATCTTCAAAGTGTTAAAGATGTTTGAAGTGATGAAGAAACTTGTTATTTTGATGTATTTCAACTCCAAACTTGCACCTAGAAGTGAAGGTGCTAATCCTTGATCAAACTAACCTAAAAGTGCGCCTTGGTACTTAGGGCGCTAGATTATGATTGATCAACCTAAAATGTGTGCCTAAGGCTAGATAGTGAATTGGAAGGATAAAATGCATCATCAAAGGAGTTTATAGTTATTGAAGGCATCAAATGATGACTTGGGCGCACATCTACCTCTCTACACCATCAAATGTGCACCTAGATTAGTGAGGCGCCACTTCATTTCTCTATGACTTTGGATATGTGCCTTGATAATGAATTGATCTTGCAAGTTGAGGTTGTCTCCACAAGTTGAAAGAATGTCCAAAGAATACAAGGCGCCAATTATTGAACAAACAACCTAGAATGAGTACCTTACTATTTGAGGTGCTAGTTCATACTTCTAGAACACCAAAAGTGCACCTAGATGTTGAGGCGCTAGCTCTTTCTCAAGCAACCTTGAAAGTGCACTTTGACAAGGAGGTTAAAATGTATTATCAAAGGATTAAGTTGAATCAAGGAATCATTGAAGACAAGTAAAACATGATTGTGAATGAGGTGCACTTTTCATCATCTCCAACCTCACAATTGCGCCTTCCCTTGGAAGCTCATATTGCGCCTAAAGGAATGGTACTGAGATATCATCCATGTCAATGATTGAGAATGTGTCAACTAGAACAATATTTTTTGTTCTGCTCGTCGTGGGGCCGAACAGACTATGCCAACACGTCAAGATGGGTGGGTAAATGCTAGGGGAGGTCTCGTTTCATGCGCCAAGCGTCCCAGTCACTCCGGGCAACAGGCTACCGGTAAAGTCCCTTAAGATCCCTGAACCAAAAAACTACCAAACTTTGACGGAGTAGTTCTCTAATTTCGTGATAGCTGGGAACATTATATTTGGACCTACAGGTGCACATGGGGTCCGTCCACAATAACACCTCTCAATTTTGGTCAACCCCATTCCATTTGACTGTGTCGAAATCAAACACATTGTTGCAAAATGCTTCAATTTCATGAAGTGGAAAGGTGCTAGGTGTGACATTTTTCATTCCATAGCTTGTGGGGTCAAACGGACTACGTCAACACATCGGGGTGGGTGGGTAAATTCCATTGGAGGTATCTTTTTGTGTGCCAAGTATCCCAGTCATTTCAGACAAGAGGCTATCGGCAAAGTCCCTTAAGATCCCTGAGACCAAAAAACTGCCAAACTTTGCCATAACAGTTCTCAGAATTTGTGACATTTGTGAATGTTATGTTTGGACCTACATGTGCATGTGGGGTCCATACACAATAACCTCTCTCGGTTTTAGTCAACTCCATTCCGTTTGACCGTACTGAAATCAAACGCATTGTTGCAAAATGCTTCAATTTGATGCAGTGGAAAGGTGCTAGGTGTGACATTTTTCATTCCATAGCTCGTAGGGTCGAATGGACTATGCCAACACGTCAAGGTAGATGGGTAAATTCCAGTGGAGGTCTCGTTTTGTGTGCCAAGCACCCCAGTCATTCTGGGCAAGAGGCTACCGGTAAAGTTCCTTAAGATCCCTAAGACCAAAAAATTGCCAAACTTTGATGGAGCAATTCTCAGAATTTGTGATAGCTGGGAATGTTCTGTTTGGACCTACAGGTGCACGTGGAGTCCATCCACAATAACCTCTCTCAGTTTTGGTCAACTCCATTCCGTTTAACCGTGCCGAAATCAAACGCATTGTTGCAAAATGCTTCAATTTGATGTAGTGGAAAGGTGCTAGGTGTGACATTTTTCATTACATAGCTTGTGGGGCCAAACAGACTATGCCAACATGTCGGGGTGGGCGGGTGAATACCAGGGGAGGTCTCGTTTCATGCGCCAAGCGTCCCAATCATTCCGAGCTGTAAGCTACCGACAAAGTCAAAAGTTGCTAGGATTGAAATTTTGCATTCCACAGGTCCTGGGGACGAACGGATTGTGCCAACATGTCAGGGTGGGTAGGTAAATGCTAGGGGAGGTCTTGTTTTGTGTGCAAAGCATCCCATTCATTCCAAGCTATAAGCTACTGGCAAAGTCACTTTACCGGTAGCTTGCAACTCGGAAGGACTGGGAGCCTTAGCACATAAACCGAGACCTCCCCTAGCATTTACTCACCCACCTCAACATGTTGGCATAATCTGTTCGGCCCCAGGACCTGTGGAATGCAAAATTTTAATCCTAGCAACTTTTGACTTTGTCTGTAGCTTCCAGCTCAGAACGATTGGGACGCTTGGCGCACGAAACGAGACCTCCCCTAGCATTTACCCTCCCACTCCGATGTGTTGGCATAGTCCATTCGGCCCCACGAGCTATGGAATGAAAAATGTCACACCTAGCACCTTTCCACTACATCAAATTGAAGCATTTTGCAACAATGTGTTTGATTTCGGCACGGTCAAACGGAATGGAGTTGACTAAAACTGATAGAGGTTATTGTGGATGGACCCCACCTGCACTTGTAGGTCCAAACAGAACATTCCCAACTATCACAAATTCTGAGAACTACTCCGTCAAAGTTTGGCAGTTTTTTGGTCTTAGGGATTTAAGGGACTTTGCTGGTAGCCTCTTGCCCAGAATGACTAGGACGCTTGGTGCACAAAATGAGACCTCCACTGGCATTTACCCATCCACCCTGACGCATTGGCACAGTCCGTTTGACCCCACAAGCTATGGAATGAAAAATGTCACACCTAACACCTTTCCACTGCATCAAATTGAAGCATTTTATAACAATGTGTTTGATTTCAGCACGGTCAAACGGAATGGAGTTGACCAAAACTGAGAGAAGTTATTGTTGACGGACCCCACATGCACCTGTAGGTCCAAATAGAACATTCCCAGCTATCACGAATTCTGAGAACTGCTCCATCAAATTTTGGTATTTTTTGGTCTCAGGGATCTTAAGGGACTTTGCCAGTAGCCTCTTGCCTAGAATGACTGGGATGCTTGGCACACAAAACAAGACCTCCACTAGCACTTACCCACCCACCCCGATGCATTGGCATAGTCCATTCGACCCCACAAGCTATGGAATGAAAAATGTCACACCTACCACCTTTCCACTACATCAAATTGAAGCATTTTGCAACAATGCGTTTGATTTTGGCACGGTCAAACAGAATGGAGTTGACCAAAACTGAGAGAGGTTATTGTGGACGGACGTCACTTGCACTTGAAGGTCCAAACAAAACATTCCCAGCTATCACAAATTCTGAGAACTACTCCATCAAATTTTGGCAGTTTTTTGGTCTCATGAATCTTAAGGGACTTTGCTGGTAGCCTCTTGCCCGGAATGACTAGGACGCTTGGCGCACAAAATGAGACCTCCACTAGCATTTACCCATCCACCCCGACGCATTGACGTAGTCCGTTCGACCCCACAAGCTATGGAATGAAAAATGTCACACCTAGCACCTTTCCACTGCATCAAATTGAAGCATTTTGCAACAATGTGTTTGATTTTGGCACAGTCAAACGGAATGGAATTGACCAAAACCGAGAGAGGTTATTGTGGACAGACGCCATGTACACATATAGGTCCAAACAGAACATTCCCAACTATCACAAATTCTAAGAACTACTCCGTCAAATTTTGGTAGTTTTTTGGTCTCAGGGATCTTAAGGGACTTTGTTGGTAGCCTCTTGCCCAGAATGACTGAGATGCTTAGCGCACAAAATGAGACCTCCACTAGCATTTATCCATCCACCCTGACCTATTGGTGTAGTCTGTTCGACCCCACAAGCTATGGAATGAAAAATGTCACACCTAGCACCTTTCCACTACATCAAATTGAAGCATTTTGCAACAATGCGTTTGATTTCGGCACAGTCAAACAGAATGGAGGTTATTGTGGATGGACTCCATGTGCACCTATAGGTCTAAACAAAACATTCCCAGCTGTCACAAATTCTGAGAACTACTCTGTCAAAGTTTAGCATTTTTTGGTCTCAGGGATCCTAAAGGACTTTGTCGGTAGCCTCTTGCCCAGAATGACTGGGACACTTGGCGCACAAAATGAGACCTCCCCTAGAATTTATCCACCCACCCCGATGTGTTGGCATAGTCCATTCAGCCCCACGACAAGAAGAACAAAAAATATGGCACCTAGCAAGGTTTTTGCTCTTAGGATCTTAAGTGACTTTGCTCTTACAGAACAATGTATCGGCAAAGACCCTAGTTTTCATAAGGGGAGACATGTGATTTTAAGAGGTTTTTGGGAATGTGACTTTATCCTTCCACTCCTTATCCAATGACGAGTTTATTCTCAAAGTTTGATGGCTTTTATGAGCATATACACGATGTTGTTTTAGGATAGTCATAAAGGGCAGTTTTGGACAGCCATGTGTATCTTTTTAACAATCATAAAAGGCAAGTTGTTCATGGACTGTGACAGTCCCAAAACTCATATAAATCATCCATTTTGGTGTTTGAAAACCTTATAAATCCATTAGATCATTTATACAAACCCTAATGCAACTTATAAACCCTCTTTACATAGTAATTTCATCAATGACTATCTTGTATGATTGTTTTATGCATTTTAATAGCCCAATGAGGATTGTATGGTGTTGTGATCTTCATGATTTTAACTTGATGAAGAGATAGGATTCAACTCAACATGATAGAGGCATCATTACAAATGGACTGAATTGCAATAGTCAGAGAGCCAACCTCCTATCAATGAGAGTTCAATGATAGTAAATAGAGAGCTACTTGGCCATAAATAGGATTTACATACATACATACATATATATATGATCTCAAAGGCATCTAGGTTTCATACACAAATTGCAATAGTTGTAGAGTCAACCTCCTATCAACAAGAGTTCAATAATAGTAAATAGAGAGCTTCTCAGCCATAAATGGGATTTGCATACACACACACACCCAAATGAAATAGTATCCTTATTGGCCTTATTGGCACCTCCCCCCAAGATGTAAGTTTTTTATGTTTATAATGTGCCCCCAGTGTCCTTGTAACCCTCAAATTACAATTGACCTAAGATGCCTCATACATTAGGGCTTCATGTTTGGGTCTTGCACGTAGTAATCTCAATGCTTGTTCATGTTACATTGTGTATGTTCATGTCTTTAGTTTTCTTGTGGCCTTCATGGCATGCTTTTGTATCCTAGTGGCTCCTTATGTCTTTGGATGTTATGTCCCTTGCTCTTAGTTTGGGATTCATTACACTTTCATGGTAGCCTACTGGTGAATTCATAAACCCTAATCCCCTTGCTTAATCTTGTTCCCTTTCTTGCAAAAATCCATTTCATTTTATGCTCAAATTTATACCTACTAGCCCATTAAGAACACCTATGCAAAGGGTTCATTATGCATCTTGACATCCTTCTCAAGTCACTTCCACTTTTGAGGAACATTAAACTTGTCAAAAAAAGTCTCAAACCCTTATTCTGTTGTCTTAACAGTCTGCAACACATGAGATTATAGTCTTATAGTATCAAGAATTAATAACAAACTTCATTTTTTCTTTCTGCAACCTTGGTGTATGAAAAGGTATACAAGAGTGAGCATTTTCACCACCATTAGAGTTCATGACTTGACCTAAAACTAGAGCAATACAATTTTATCTATTTGTTGTTACCCTAGATGAGGGTTTTGATAGTTTGGAGCAGTTTTTGGTAAAATGACCATAACTTACTTATTTCTCCATGAAATTGAATGAAACAAGAAACACAAGAAAGTAGATTCCACCAAATTTCAATTATAATTTCTCTCGGGCCCTAACAAATCCATACAGGGCTGTACTAAACAAAGAAATAGCAGGAAAATAGTAAAATCTACAACAACAGAGCTTCTTGACATTAATTTCATTCAAACTTGTCTTCAATTCATCTTCAAAATGTTTTCAATACATCTTCAATGTCTTTTCCATGAAGTTTATGAATATTTATAAATGATTTGAGGGAAACCAATAGTCTCAAGAGACTACATAAAAGCAAAGTAACATTGAAATAAATTAACATATAATTATTAAACAAAATAGGAAATGCATACATTTAAAAAGGTTAGATGTGTTACACACAAACAATCTAGAGTGCACTACACAAAAACTTATCTACTAGAAAACAAGCACATACCACCATCGAGGCCTCCTGCATCAATTGAGAAGGACTCTGAATTATCAAAATGATAAGAATGTAAGACTCTAAATGACTATAATCAAATATTTAAGTTTTCTAAATTATCAATTAAAGTACAATTCAATCAAATTACCTCCACCCTTTGTTGGCATTGAGAAAGTCGTTCTGCAAATGATAGTCCCTTGGGTCGATCAGGAGTTCAAGAAAAGACTATTGGCAAAGATGCCACATCATTCACATTTTCAATTGACTATAAAATAAAATTAATATCAAGATATAAATTAATATATAATTACTCACAAAGAAATAAATGCATAAAAAAAAAAGTTGATGTGTAGAACAAATTATACCAACAAGTCCAAGCCAAATTGGATGGCAAATAAAGTTCCATGATGAACTTCTATCAACTCCTCCTCTATCATCAACTGTTATCCCACTTAGATACATTAGTACTAATAAATTTGTTTATATATTCAAATGGAATAGACCATAAAATTTAACTTTAAATTTTACCTGTATAAAAGATTGCTCATGCATTTCTCCTTCTGTACGGTTCACTGATCCGGTAGCTTCTACTCTTGTCCCTGACCCCTCAGCTTGAGTTTTGGACCCCATTGCCTCATCTCGTGAATGGACATTGTACTTTGATGTGTTCAATGGTGGCTCACTACTCTCCATAATAGGACCTAAGCATAAATGATTGCAAGAAATGCAATGATGGGGCACACATACATGTGTGGACGACGACGGTCTAGTAGAACTAAGTGATCCAATATCATCACCTTCATCATGTGCTTGTGCAAATTGAGATGCCTGTATAATCAAATGCTTGGTCAAAAAGTGTATAGGACTAAGGCCCTGTTGTGTTGCATTTGCAACAACGTCTGGGTGTTGCATTGGGGGTGGAGAAGGGATAGAAAGAGGGGGAATATAGGGACCTTGTACTTGTCTCATTGCCCAGGTCTATCTTGAGGCATTCCCTTACCCACTCCTTGAAACTCTCTAAAATCAAAATAATTAACATGTTGACGCATGACGAACTATGCATAGAGTTTACGAAGGAAATACAAAGGTACATCTAAATTGTTGTTGGGTGGTTTATCAAAAACTATCCACCAACGATCCCAAAAGTTCTGACTAATCCCCTCATGAATACACCATTTGATTGAAAACTTGGGCTTATGGACATCAACATGTAATACAATTTTAGGATTGACAAAGTATTGGGCTAACATAGCTTTTGTAATCTCTAATTCTTTGACTTCATCATATGACAAACCATTAGCATATTCGGCCTTCTTGGCTTCTCGCCATTGCCTAAATGATTCATGTTGGGTTGACAAGGTTTGAACATGATTAACGATTCCCTCTAAATTCAATGTCATTGTAGACAATCAAGGGTGGTGGTGATATATTTCTATGATCCTACTTATTTGATCAATATTTCTTTGAATATTCTATTCTATTGTTGGAGGAGGAGGGTTTGGTGGTGGAGGGTTTGAGTTTTCATTTTGTGCATCCATTTTACCTAATTAAAATATAAAACATACCCACTTAGCATAAAAAACTAAAAAATTTGCTTGAATATACAAAACAAACAAAAAAAAAGTGAAACATCTTACCTTTTTGGATCAGATATCCGTTCTTCACCTCTGATATCCGTTCTTGAGAGATGACACTGTGTTTTGCAAGCCACTGGTTTGCAAAAAACATGACCCTTTTTTGCTTTTTATGTTTTTCAAAACGGATATTCGTTATCAAAACGGATATTCCGTTTTCTTTTTCCCAATTGTTTTCATTGTTTTTTATTTTAGTATTTTAGCATTTCAGCATTATAGTATTTAGGCATTTTAGCTATAAAATACAGTCCAAATTTTAGAAAGACTGTATCATATGAAAGGAGAGATTTTGGACAAACTATCAAAATTTATATAGGATTATGATGATATATATATTTTATTTTTATATGATTTACTTATAGTAAGGTATCTCATAGTATTTCAAACGCACTTTTGAATAGATAATTGTCATAAAAAATTTGTAAAAGCAAGTAGTTTTGGTGTAAATTCTAACAAATCATTCCATGTTTAACTTACATATTAGATGATATTTGTGTTAACAATTGAGATCAAACTTGTGACACTCGGGATCGACCTCTCATTTTTATATACCTATTCAAATTCCAAGACAATCATTGGATTGATGTCATTTATTTTCTAAAGGTGGCAAATCAATTTAGCACATTCTCAATATCATTGGATTGATGTCGATAGAGAGAGCAAGATAGAGAGAGGGAGATATCTATAGAGAGGTAGATATGGGTTAGGGATTAGGGATTAGGGGCATTATTTAGGGTTTACAGATTTAGAGAGAGAGAGAGAGACTACTTTTGACATGCAACCATAAACCCTAAATAATGCCCCTAAACCCTAAACCCAAGTAACCCTAAATAATTCCCCCAAACCCTAAACCCTAACCCCTAAACCATAAACCTTAAATAATTCCCCTAAGCCCTAAACCCTAAACCTGAGAAAGGGAATCCTAGCTTTCTTGTTTCCATTTCCTTCATTGATAAGGGAGAGGGAAAGATAGAGGGGAGAGATAGGATATATAAGAATGATAGGGGCAGAGAGGCAAGAGATAGAGAGATTGGGAAAGATGGCTAGGTACAGAGAGATAGAGAGGAGACAGATAGAAAGAGATAGAGGAGACGAAGGGGAGAGATAGGGAGATTGAGAGTTAGAGAGATGTCCAGAGAGACATGGAGATAGAGGAACGATAGGGGAGAGAGAGGCAAGAGATAGGGAGAGATAGATATAGGTAGAGAGAGAGGAGATAGATTGGGAGAGATAGAGGAGACAGAGGGAGAGATAGGGAGATAGAGAGTGAGTGAGATGTCTAGAGAGATAGGGATGGAGATTGAGAAGTGGAGGGATGATAGAGAGAGGGAGATAAGGGAGAGATAGGGAGATAGAGGTGGAGGGATGTTAATTTTAATGATCTCCAAATTTTCCATAAATTCTTCTCCACTAAACCCTAGACCATCACCCAAATCCTTAGTTTCCTAATAAAAGCCCTTCCCCAAACATCATTTGATCATGTGACTCCTTCCATCAGTAGACATGTACCCAAGTACTTTCCATAATTCATCTACTACTGTAATCCCAATGTCATATCTCACATTCCCACACCTACATTCATAGACTCCATTCCCCCTATTGACACCATCGTTGATAATCATTATATAAGAAAACTCCCTTGAATAATAATTAAACCATGGATTATCCCATATCCCCATCTTACACTTTCCTCACCTTTGAACCCTTAGAAGATGACATTTAGCTATCCCCACCATTACCAATCACACTTTCTAGCAATCCCACATAAGACACCTTACCCATCACTTCACCTAGGTCATCACCAATTAAATCACCTCATTACTCCATTAAACCATACCCATACCACCCCTTTCTCACTCCACAACCTGTATTAACATATGATTAAACCTAACCCCTAACCCCTAAAACCTAACCCCTAAACCCTAAACTTGAGAAACCATAAACCCCTAAATCCTAAACCCTAAATCCTAAACACTAAACCCAAGAGACCCTAAATCTTTATCTCTCTATCTTCCTATCTCACTATCTCCCCATCACTATCATTCCTCTAGCTCTCAATCTCTCTCCCTATGCTTTGACCATGTCCCTCACTCTATATCTCCCTATTGGTCCTCTCTCTCTAAACACTAAACCCTAAACCTCTAAACCTTAACCCCTAAACCATAAACCCTAAACCCTAAATAATGCCCCTAAACCTTAACCCCTAACCCCTAAACCCTAAATGCGAGCAACCCTAAACCCTATCTCCTATCTCTCCATTATCTCCCTATATCTATCATCCCTCTACCTCTCAATCATTCTCCCTATTTCTCTGGACATCTCGCTTACTCTCTATCTCCCTATCTCTCCCCTTTGTCTCCTCTATCTCTCCCTATCTATCTCCTCTCTCTTTCTATCTAGCTATCTCCAAAACTGAGAAACCCTAAACCTAGGTACACCCTAAATCCAATCAACTCTAAACCTATATCTCCCTATCTCTCCCATATCTCCCTATCTCTATCATCCCTCTCCCTCTCTTGATCTCTTTCCCTATGTCCCTGGCCTTGTGCCTCACTCTCTATCTCCTTATCTCTCTCCTCAGTCTCCTCTCTCTATCTCCCTATCATTCGTCTCTCTATAAACCCTAAATCCAAAATCATAGACCTCTAAACCTAACCCCTAACCCCTAAACAATTTAAATCCTAAACCCTAAATAATGCCCCTAAACCCTAACCCCTAACCCCTAAACCTGAGAAACCCTAAACCCTAAACCAAGTAACCCTAAACCACTATCTCCCTATCTCTCCCCTATCTCCCTATCACCTTTGTCCCTCTACCTCTCAATCTCTCTCCCTATGTCTCTAGCCATGTCCCTCACTCTATCTCACTATCTCTCTCCTCAGACTCCTCTATATCTCCCTATCTCTTCCCTTAGACTCCTCTATATCTCCCTATCATTCCTCTCTCTCTATAAACCCTAAATCCAAAACCCTAAACCTCTAAACCTAACCCCTAAAGAATAAATCCTAAACCCTAAATTATAATGCCCCTAAACCCTAACCCCTAAACCTGAGAAACCCTAAACCCCAAACCCCTAAACCCTAAACCCAAGTAACCATAAACTACTATCTCCCTATCTCTCCCCTATCTCCATATCACCTTTGTCCCTCTACCTCTCAATCTCTCTCCCTATGTCTCTTGTCATGTCCCTCACTCTTTATTTCCCTATCTTTCCCCTCGGACTCCTCTATATCTCCCTATTGGTCCTTTATCTCTCTCTAAACCCTAAACCCTAAACCTCTAAACCTTAACCCCTAACCCCAAAACCATAAACCCTAACCCTAAATAATGCCCCTAAACCCAAGCAACCCTAAACCTCTATCTCCCTATCTCTATCATCCCTCTACCCCTCAATCTCTCTCTCTATGTCTCTGGACATGTCTCTCACTCTTTATCTCCCTATCTCTCCCCTCAGTCTCCTCTATCTCTCCCAAACTCTATCAGTCCCCTTCTCTCTATCTCTCTTTAAACCGTAAACCCTAAACCCCTAAACCCGAGCAACCCTAAACCTCTAAACCGTAAATAATTCCCCTAACCAACCTCTAAACCACTTCTCTATATAGGTGCAACTAATACCACTTTTTCATTGTTTTCCACATTTAATTATATTCTTTTCCATTTTCCAAGTCCTACATGTGTCCAAGTTGTATTGTTTGTCAAGTTTTTAGTCTAATTGTTAGTTCCAGCTCTCATGGTTATTAAAATGTTAGTATAGTTAGATTTATGCTTAGGTAACATTAATTTACACATTGTTGCACAAACAACCACACTAAAACATAACCTTACCTAATTAAGGTTAACCTTTAAGGTACTTTCATAAATGGCGAGCTTAACAGATCCAACTAGTTCAATGTTCTTATAGTCCATGCTTACCCTTCCAAGAGATTTCATGTCATGTTAACTTTGCATTATGTCCTAACATATCAAATGAAGGATCATCATCATCACAAGGAATAACAATGTCATGAAGGATTAAGGAAGGTGTAGCTTCACCACATAAAGTATCATTCATAATTTTATCACTAGAGGGTAAGGATATATCATGTGTATCCTTCTCAAACCATGTATCATGAATCAAATCATATGAAGGATTGGGTAAAGCAATTTAGGGCATGAAATCCAAAATGGATATCCGTTTTGAAATGGATATCCCTTTTGGTTTGGTATCCAAACCAAAACAGATATTCGTTTCAAAACATATGAAAGTCAAACTTTGCCAAGTCACGAATTTGGCTAAGTAAAAACATGATTTTTTTCCTATTGCCACTATTTGGCCTGCAATGATCCTGCACATACCCATCAACCTCCTCTTCATGAAAACTCTGCTCAAACACTGGAGATAAATTACTTATATAGTTGCGACACAACAACAAAAGCAGGTACTTGAGTTGAAAACTAAATTTGGCCTTAACATTTTACTAGGTGCTCAGATTCTTCTAAAAGATTTGCAAAGATGTGTGATTCATCACACAGAAGACCTCCACCAAGTCGTTCTACATAAAACTTCACAGAACATGAAATTTTAATGCTTCGCCAAACTGCCAATGCAAGTCACGAAACAGATACATCTCCAAAACTGTAGGACATATGACAGTGAAATCTTTGGCATCAAATCTAGGGCAGAGTCAACAATCTACTCATAAGAGGGTTTGCAACCAAACTTCTCTTATCTCCACAAATAATTGTTTTCATGAAGACATCCAGTTATGTGTCAGAACCGAAAACTAACAAAAACTAGTTTCATGCCAATCTGATCACACCATGTGATGTAAGAGGCCAAAACAAAACCTAAGCAAACCAAAACTAAAATAAATAACTGTAAATCTTTTTGGGTGATGTTGATTGCACATGCGCCCGGGTGCTCCTACATCACAAAATAACACCTCCATTATCATTCACCAACCCACTTGGATGTGTTGGCACCATCAATTTAGTCCCATGAGGTGTAAAACAAGAAATATCACTATTAGCACCTACACTTAATGTAATTGAAGCATTTTGCAAGATTGCATTCATTCCCACCATAATCAAATGATTTGGAGTTGAAAAAATTTGAGATAGGTTATTGTAGATGGACCTAGCATCAACCTATAAGTGCAGATGAAACAATCCTAGGTGCAACAACTTGCAATAATGGTTGCATCAAAGTTTGGTAGTTTTTGGCTCTCAAGGCTCTTAAGAGACTTTGTTGGATCCATGTAGCATAAAAGGATCAAGACCCCTAGGAAATGAAATGAGCCTCCACTAGCCCCCTTGAATATGTTGGTGTCATTGATTCAATCCCATGAGATGTAAAATAAAAGATATCATTGTCAGCAACCTTACACTTGATACAAATGAATTAGTTTGCAAGATTTCATTCATTGCCACCTTGGTCAAATGATTCTTAGTGTTAACTGAAGAGGTATCTTTCTTGGGGATAATTGAGCATTCGATCTTGGAATTTGAATGGAGTATATTATTTTCTTATTAAGGGGGTGAGGTTAATTTGTCAAACCTTCATGTGTCTTTGTGTTAATCATATTCATCTAGGACAAGGCCTCTTGTGTATAGCTTTCATCCTTTGAAGGGAATATTAGGGTCTACATCATCAATCTACTCTTATGATTAATAGAACCCAATGTGTCTCTTACTTTTATCTTTTCCCATTAATAACCTTCGAGCTCAATTTATTGCCTTATGCTCCTATAGAAGGTTAAGAGTATAGTCATAAGGTTTTGCAAAGGCTTTGGGAGGATTCAATGTCTTATCGTTCTTGGTATTAGTGCTAGAGCATTTTTCCAAGGTCTTAGCAAGCCATAGAACCCTTAAATGGCTCTAAAACCCCTTTGGTACCACTTAAATTAAATCTTGTGTTTAACAGTTATATAAAGATTACCTTGAAATATCTAATGCTCCTTGTCTTTGTGCTTGCAGGGATGATGTGTTGATCAAGGATCCTAATCTAAATGGAGATCTAATGTTAAAATTAGGATTTAATTGTCTATGGAAATTCATCAAATCTTAATGATAACAAGTTAAAAATGGCATATACACTTTAACTAGGGTTAGGATATAGTGTTAGGAGTATGAGGACAAAGTGTTAGGTCTTAGATTTTGAATGGAAAGATTGTCGCATCTTGTAGATTTGACTTCTTGCCCCTACCATGGGTTATTATATATGGATGTGAAGGAGTTGTCTTTAAAAGTGGGAGGGATAGTCACAATAAACTAATTAAGATTGTCCCAAACTTTATCAAATCCTATTATTCGTGAATCCAATATCATTTTTAATCATTGAATGGTTTAGGATAGGTATATCAATCACCTACACACCAAGAGATAGATACATCAATAAATGATATTGGGGTAATTAGGATGACCATGTATTCATTAAGAAAAAGCTATGCCCTTAATGAAAACTCTTTTGAATCCAAAATGGACTATCATCATTCAACAAGCAATCCTAGTATCTATGGAAACAAGAATGTAATTAGTGATCTCCATAAGACTATCATAACTGTGTATGGCTCTCCTCCAAACATGAGTATTCATTCGAGGGTTCACCAAGTCTATTCATCACACCATTAGATTTCCATAACCCTCATTAGGATAGTCATAACTATATATATAGTTAGGGATCAAGCTTTAAAAGTTTTAATGAAGTCTTGAAGGGAAGGTGGTTGTGGAGAAGATAGTAACAAAGGAAGGATAGTTAGGTGACCACAACATCAACATTCCAAGGCTATTATGAAGACCCAAAGTAGTTATTGTCAATTTTGAAAGGTTGCTTAATTTGACAGAGGGTAGTCAAATGATAAAAGGACTGTCATTTAATAGGATTAGAAGATTGTTAACAATCCTTAAAGACTATCACTAACAGTACAAGAGCCTTATTATACAATATCAAAGGCATATCTCTAAGAAGGTTTGTCATAATGTTTATTTGTTGTCCTAGAAGAATCACAACCTTCTCATATTGCATAGGCTCAAAGATTGTCATATGAAGTCTTAGAGGATTGTCATTCAAATGGCAGGGTTTCTTCACTAGTAGATTATGGTTTGTCATCGTATGCAAACATTATCATTCATGATTATAAGGTTGTTACATTAACCAAATACATGTCCCTAAGGCTAGAACATGTGCAGCCTTGATGGTAACCATAGATAGAAAGTTGCACTATCACATCAGCAAGAGGCAATTTACCCTCATTTGATGCATCCCTATAGCTAAACAAAATTGTCATGAAGGCCCCTACATTCTTAGGACAATCATGGAAGTCAAGAACGATCAGCTAGATCTAATACCACCATGGTATAGTCAAATAAAGATGGAGATCACAAAACAATAAAAATGTTGTCCCCAACAACAATCATGGATATAAAAGGTTACTACTTACACAAGAAACTATTATGAAGACTTATAAGGCACTTATCTAAAAAATATCAAGGACTACCTCCAATTATAAGTGGTTATCATCATCAAGCCTATGGGAATGTAATTACATTGCAAGGCTATCATCAACCTTAAAAGCAAAGTATAAACACAAACAAAAGATAGTCATAAATATTCTAAGAACTTAGGTGAGTTTCTTATGAGCTTGAGGAACATTTTTCAAAAAATTAATAAAACTATCACAAAAGAGATTAAATAAATTATGTAAGAGTAAGGAGATTGTCAATTCATTAGATTAGTCATGGTTAGTACTCAAGGACAATCATCAATAGTAAAGATAACCATGTTAGCCATTAGGATTATTATCAAGACTTTGCTTTAAGATGATCCTAGGCTTACATGAAGAACAATGATGCTCTCATAATGTTACTGTTGTTATGAAAGAATTAGGAGACAATTTCAACACTAAAACCACTATCATGTACCCTATAGCCTACCATACCACTCACGTATTAGATTTAGGATGGTTAAATGAACACCCAAATTCAGCAAAAATATTGCCATGACTGCAAGATGAGTATCATGGAAATAAAAAATCGTGTTCCCTAAACTAGGAGACTGTCAGTTAATCATATAAGCTATCATCAAGTTCATGAAATAGTAATTGATCTCCAAGGACAATACCATAACCCTTGATTGTTATAAACATGAAGCACTGTCCATTATTCTTCAAGATTAAGTTATGGGTTTGCCCTAAGAAATGGTAGTAGGGTTGACAATGAAGAATAGGATCCTTTGATGATTCATTAAAAGAAACTAAAGTAGTTTGGAGATTAGTTTTCTAAGGAGATTTAGAGCAATGTGAATTCAATAAGATAAATTAAATTCAATTAGCTACCATTGATGTGGAAGGACATGATAATTAAGATTGTCCAATAATTATTAGAAAGTGATAGTTTGATGGAAGAGTTGCATGGAGGTTTGTTATTAATTTTGAAACACTCAACAACCTGAAATATTATGAATGGAGCTAGAGACACTAGGATGAGGAAGACAAATTGGGTGAGGTTGCCAATGGAAACACCTAATTTGATAAATAAAATGATAAATGATATAACTAGGTCTATGGTTTCCATTTATACAAATTGGTGTTTAGAATGACATGTATCCTAATAATTTTGATGCATTTCAAATGGTGTGCTTGAAGGAGCGGGTATAGAACAAGCATCATTGTTGATATCCAAGAGGCGATGGTTGTCATAAAGATGAATTATTGTTGATTTAAATTGCTAATAAGACATGGAAGCTCTTAAAAGGTTTTGATTGTGTTACCATGGAGGATAAGTTTTTGTCATGATGGTTTCATGCTCCTAACTTGATGTTATAACTACAATCAAAGAAAGAATTCTTGAAGAAGATGAAGAAAAGGGGAGAATTGACACTCAACTGAGGAAAAAGAAGGAGATCTTAGAGATGCAAGGAGAAATCTTGATTGAGAGGATGAGAAGTTATTGTTTCTCTAAAACTCTTGATTTGTTGTCAATAGATGATGAAAACTTTAAAGATCCTACTTGCATGATCGTACAAGGAAGAAAGATAAATATGAAGTGATCAATTTCTTAGATAAAAGAGGTGTACTACATAATTTGAGAAGCTCCTAGAATAGCATACACATTTTCAAACCAAAAGTTGTGTACCAATTCAAATTTAAACCTTTAATGTGAACATTAAACCCTAAACAATCAACCTTAGAATTTAACCCTATAGATAAACAACTAATGACCATTGGACACATACCTTAAAATGATTATACTTGCAACTCAATTGTCAAAGTATGAACACATGCACACAAGGAATAAATTATATTGTATATAAAGGTGTGTATATAAAAATCCATGATAATGTTATACGTATACAAAAATTTGGCATATAATGACCATTGGACACATACCTTAAAATGATTATACTTGCAACTCAATTGTCAAAGTATGAACACATGCACACAAGGAATAAATTATATTGTATATCAAGGTGTGTATATAAAAATCCATGATAATGTTATACGTATACAAAAATTTGGCATATATGCCAACTTGAAAAAAAATTTTACAAAATGTGGCATATGCCATCACAAACTCTATATATAATCTACATGTCTAATAGCTAGTTGATGGATGCAAATTTGGCTACAACAAATCAAACCACAATCTATATGCATTGGATCCTCAAAAAGTGGTCTCTTGGTGCCATTGGACAAATAATGACCATTGGACACATACCTTAAAATGATTATACTTGCAACTCAATTGTCAAAGTATGAACACATGCACACAAGGAATAAATTATATTGTATATCAAGGTGTGTATATAAAAATCCATGATAATGTTATACGTATACAAAAATTTGGCATATATGCCAACTCGAAACATTTTTTTACAAAATGTGGCATATGCCATCACAAACTCTATATATAATCTACATGTCTAATAGCTAGTTGATGGATGCAAATTTGGCTACAACAAATCAAACCAAAATCTATATGCATTGGATCCTCAAAAAGTGGTCTCTTGGTGCCATGATACCTACTAGTTGATGAGTGCAAATTTGGTTGCCACAACTAGTCAAACCACGAATTTGATTAATTATTTGAATGGTAAATAAACAATTTAGACTACTAAATAGAAACTTTTGAACTACTAAACAAACATATACCACCAATTAGGCCTTTGCCATCAACTAAGAAGGAGCTAGTGCAGATTGACCAATAAAGTGTTCTTGTATGAAAATGGATAGGAATATAAGACATGTAAATAATCACAATAACTTCAATTAACACCTAAATTGCTATTATCAACTACAAATTCTAAATCATTGTAATTAAAGTGTGTCAGGAGGGGTATTACAAGAAGTGATGGTTATTCATAATCATTCTTTCTCTGTGAATTATCAAATTAAATATCCATGTCCACAATGATGAATATCACACCCTAACTACAAAATGATGAATGCTAAACCTTGGACTAAATACCTAGAACCGTAAACCTTGAAACACAAACCTTAGATGAACCTTGAATGCTATACATTGAATATTAAACAATTCAAATTGAAAGTTGAACCTCAAATGTGAACCCTAAAACCTAAACTGTAAATGAATTGATATAGAGAGGGAGGGAGAGATAAAGGAGAGAGAAAGAGAGGGAGAGATAGAGATAGAGATAAAGATAGAGAAAGGAAGAGAGAGGGGGGGAGAGGAGGGAGATAGAGAGATATATATGAATGAATGTCACACCCTAACTACCAAATAATGAAGGCTAAACCTTGGACAAAGTACCTAGAACTGTAAACCTTGAAACACAAACCTTAGATGAACCTTGAATGCTAAACATTAAATATTAAACAATTTAAATTGAAAGTTAAACCTCAAATGTGAACCCTAAAACCTAAACCCTAAATGAATTGATATAGACACAAAGAGAGAGAGGGGGGGAAGAGGGGGGAGAGATAGAGAGATCTAGAGAAAGGGAGAGGGAGAGGGAGAGAGAGGGAGAGATATAGAGATATAGAGAAAGGATGAGAGATAGAGTGGGATAGATAGAGAGAGAGATAAAGAGGGAGAGACATAGAAAGAGAAATAGAGAGAAATAGAGATAGAGATGGAGATAGAGAAAGAGAGAGATATAGAGAGAGGAAGATAGACATCAACGTGAAGGTGGACGCTTGTTTGGCACTACTATCCTACATTAGTAGTAATATATAAATAAAAGAAAAGAAAAATATTACCAAAACATAAAATTAAGAACTCAACAATATACTTACAAATTATAAAACTAACCTGATATTATACAAATTCAATCTAGTGAACCATGCAAGTCAACTCTACTTTTTATAGTGCCAAGTATTACTTCATGGTTAGATTCTCAAAATCTCCATAAATTCTTATTGTGCAGTCGACCCTAATATTTGATCAATTGAATATTTGATGCAACAAGGTTAGAATAATGAAGTATCTTCCTATGTGTGTTATAGTCCTCGAACAACCACACATCAAACTTCATCATTGGGTAACTATAAGCCATGTTCTAATAACAAAAAAAGACCCCATAGTATACTCAATATCTTCTCCATCAATGATCGTGGTAGTTAATTTCTTTATTGCCTCTACATAAGTAATAATTTGCTCCTTCATTATTCTCATCAACAATAACTGCATAAACATGACCTACATTGAATTGTATGAATAAATTAATTCCACTAAATGATTTAAATATAATATAATGAGCTAAATTATTAATTTTAACTAAACAATAAATCTATAATACCCAATTGCACTAGATCTAATACATGATCAAAGTTAGCTGATACTTTCATCTCATTGAATTTTAATGCTCATGGAAGTTAATATGTGTCAAGTGGAACTAAAGGTCTAGAAGACCATTCATCAACCCACTCTTTTGACTCACACTCTTCCCAAACAAAATCCATAAATGAAGAATAAAAAACATGCCATCTCTCTTGTATAAATAGTCCATGAACCTGCATTTGAGTTTCTAAATGAGTGAAACTCACTTGATCATGTTATTGTACACCAATCTTCATAGTTTTTCATGTTAGCTTGTTCTACCAACCAAAAACAATCAACAAACTATAGACTTACCTTCATTACCTAGACCCATTATAGAGTTACACTATTCCACAATCGTTTTTGCATATGTCAACTTAACATCACCTTGGTACTTCAACTCATCTCATGTTAGGGATCTTTTTTCATATGATCCTACACCATCATGCTCCCCTTTTCCATGCTCAATCTCAGTGAAATTTTAAATATGTTGAACACCACTCATCATATACATCTCACTTAACTAGTAGAACATCCGTGAATTCTTGAATTATGATGTGTAGTTATTTAAAAATATGATGTATTCACCAAATATGATATAATTTATATCACAAATTATCATAGAACATCTAAAAGAAATCTTGCACAAATTTAATAGAATGAGTATGATCGTCATTGATGTAAAATTGATACTACCTCTGGATCTTTCTATCTTCCTATGTGTTGTCAAGTGCACGAATGAATGCTATATGTATAGAAATGGCAACCTAAATAGAGTTGTAGGACTAAGATTGCACTTCATTATATGGTTGTAGTGTATAATCTTAGCAAAATCTACAATAGACAAAATGGTATCAAGAGGAAAGGTGTCTTTGCATAACTTGCATTGCTTATCTAACCATCAAACTTTGTGTGTATGCATTGCATACTCATAGACAATTCTCTTAAAATATTTTCATAAATTTGGCTACAATTATATCTTTACTCACTAACTCACTTCTCTTTAACTCTGACATCTTTCATTGCATATGTTACTAACTTGTATTTTCAAAACTAACTAAGATTTTTTCCAATTACATGTGTGCTCTCTATATGTATGCAATTTTGTAAATGTTACAAACCACTACAACTAACACATGGTCCTTTCAGATCAATTTTAATATCAAAAAATGGTGTTCTCATCTCCTCTGCGAACCCTAGATCCTGCTCCTAATGGTACTCGCGCGGGTTCAAGGGCCATACCCCTGGTTGTGGCTTCTGCTGAGTTGGTTCTCCCTAGCTACGGCCCTATAATGCTCCTTTCAAACATGGATTTCCCTCCACTAGCAACATGTACAGTGGGTGAAATCCCTAAATCTGGCAACACTTCCGGTTGTGAGGGTGTTCATAAGATCCAAGTCATTCAAATGGCGTCTCCTTGAGGCTCTTGGGTGCACAGGGGCCATCATTCTTTGTTGTGGTAGGCACGACTATTCTATTCATCTACCACAACAGGATAAAATTTACCCCATCCTTGCTCCCACACCTCCCCTGTGGTGGTGTGTGGATAGTAAGTCATTGAAAATGAAGACCATTATGCCAGGCATGGCTTAGTTGGCAAGTTTAATGGTATGTGGCCCTCTCTCCCTAAACTGAACAAAGGGATTTTGGAATCTTGGAGACCCATTGTCTAAGGTGATATTGATTTATTTCCCTGTGCAAGGGATTTCTTCATTGCTACCTTTGCTTGTGTGGAGGCTAGGGAATGGGTGCTTGATGGCAGGTTGTGGTTATGGGGAGAGTACTCCCTTCTACTCAAACTTTGGACTCCTTTGTTTAATCTTATCTAAGAAGCTCTCAATATCAGGCAAGTTTGGGTCAAGCTACTCAATCTGCCTCTCTAGTTCTATGAGGAGTCTTGCTATGAGGCCATTGACAATGCTATTGGTCGTTACTTGAAGGTAGACTGAACTATGATCCTCATGGAACTCGATACGTATGCTCATATTCTGGTGCATATTGATATCTCCAAGGTTCTTCATGGAGATTTGGTATTGATGGTGGAGGATAGGCCATGGTCGCAGTTGCTCAACTATGAGGGTTCACCCTTCTGATGCAAATGTTGTTTCATTGTTGGACACCTAGCTTTGTATTGCCCCCACTCTCATCGTAAGGTTGGTGTGACATGGTGGTGGAATGCTCATCTTGAACACTTGATAGTTAAAGATCCTGATTCTCTGGAGGTAGGTTCTTCTCAGGATGACGTGTCCCCTTTAGATGATAGTTCTTCTCCTTTGGCACTCCCTGCGGTGAATCACATGCTTGTGGTGGGGACTCATGTAGTTGGTATCTATGTGTCCTCTATGGGGACTTCTTCATCAGTTCCAATTCAGGTTGATATCCCCCAAGGTATGCTACGATGGCATTCTTGCTCTTGAATTATCTTCGGACATAAGACAATCTTTGGCTTCCTATCAGGAGACATCTCTGGTGGAGGCAACATTGTAGGATATCCCCTCTCCCAGATCTGAGGACCTTGTTAATGATGTAACTTGGACAATGGTTCAAAGAAGGAAAAAAGGGCACCCCAAAAATACATGTATAAAGGAGGTGAGGATCTGTGGGACTAGGTTAGGTGTTGTATAGTTTTCTGACTTATTTGTTATTTATTTTGTTGGTTTGTGGTTAGTTTTGTAAAAGGCTATTGTTGTCGTGTTGTTTAGTGTTATGTTCCTTTCTGATTTGGGCATGTTTTCTCTAGCCTTTGGGTTGTTTCTATAAAGGGTCGAGACCCTTGTTTTCCCACTTATCTTATCAAAAACACATGGTCCTTTCAAACATGATTTCTTTTTAAAAAAAATTATTTGTTCTTTTACATAACACACTTGAAATAAAATATCTTGATGATTTAGGTGGATCTTCTATCATACATTATTGTAAAATATTGTTACCATGCAAAGTAACATGTATATGATGAAAAATATCATAATGCATAGAAAATTCAATATGCATCCCACAATAAGAAATAGTGCATGAGTAATTTATTTTAATATAAAAAGGTTTGGTCATCTCAAAATCTCTTTAATGAATTTTTATTTGAGGATAACTCTCAATAAACTTGTGATATAATTGTATTTGAGTCGCATCTAAAAAATATTTAGGATGTGGTTCACGATTTTGAGAACCAATTCTTCTTCTTAGATCTCTTTGATTAGTTGAAACTCTTGTGTTATTTTTTAGAGTAGTTCAATTAATTCTCTTAAGGTATTAACTACAACTTTGTCTTTCTACGGGAGTCTACCTGAGAATGCCCATAGCATAATTTTATTGGGATCCTCAACTCTTTCACATCTTCTAATGGCTTTCAATACTTTTTTTCATATATTTTTAGTGATCTACTTGTTTTGGTAACTAAACAATTTTTTTTGTTTCATTGCTTATTATAATTGATGTAAGAACATGTTTGGTAGTATTACTATCTTTAGTGCGTAAAGTTAAACTTGTTGATTGGTATGCATGAATTAGATTTCCTACAAGAGTTTTTTCACCATCAACATTACATGATCTTAGACTGAGGATCTTCATAATGTCTCTAAAATTATATTTTTTTATCATTTCAATAATAATTGACACCTGCTTGTCTCATTTAAGCTTTCAAAAAATATTATCCATATTTTATTAGCAATTTTTCAACAAGTGCGTTCTGCAATTTTATTGGGCATTGGTTTTAAAATATTTTTATCAATTTCAATTAGATACTTTAGTATTTTACAAATAATTTTAGGTGATGTTTTTATTGGCATGTGTTGTTGGTTTGCTATACTAGGTAAATTTGGTTCATTTGCAATGTTTTCTTCAATTGGTGTGTGTTCTTGACTTTAATAATAAGATAAATTTTGTTTGTTTGTTGTAAATTGATCATTTTGTGTAATTTCTAAATTAGGAATTGAAATATTGTCAAGAATCGATGTTCCATCATCAATTGTAATTTCATTATTTCTTATTTCAATGGGTGATTTAGGACATGTTTCAACATTCAAATCAATTGGTAATGATGCAATACCTTCACCTCCAACTTTTCTCATTTAACAGTCTTTTCATGTTCTTGCTTTGTTTTCTTTCTCTGCTTCAATTTACTCGAGTGTTCTTTGCTTGTTCCTTTCCATGGTAATTGTTAATTCTTTCTTAATACACAAAATTGTCAATATATCTTAATAAAAATTGTTAGTTACATAAAAGAATATAATGGTCACAAATAGATGCTTAAAATACAAATAAATAATTATTAGTCAAAAAAAATTAACAAATTGTCAAATTTATGTTAATACTGAACAAAATTGACAACTAAAACTCATAATCTAACAAAAAAATTGTAAAGATTGAAAAATTATTAAATTCTAATGCAAATCAATAATTTGTAGTGATATAAAACAAAGGAATCTCATAGAATTTCTTAGAAAATGTGTAGAAACCACATGTAGATAGAAATGTGGGACAAAATCATGGGTAACATGTTTTTTCCCATTTGTCAATCTTTTAGGCATTTTACATAATGCACTTGCATTATGTAACATGAGCACATTATTCATTTGAAAATCACTCTTGCCCTTTTAGGGTTGGCATAGGTTTGGATGACCAAACCTGAGGATTGGACTTCTATTTGCCTCCCAAAGGCATATTTTTTATATTTAATAACATTTTTGAATTTTAAAATTATTAGGTTTACTCATTTTATAACATTTGATAAAAATACCACCAAAATGTCACTCTTCTTCTTAACTTTCTAACCATACATATTTTTTTCTATTTTGAATATATTAACATATTTATTTTTATTTCCTTTTACTAATGTCTTCATATCCCTCAAATACATGTGTATTGATTTTTTTTATAAATTTTGATCTACTTATTAAAATTTATATAAGATTGTTGTATGCTTTATTATTTACACATTCAAAGAAATTACATTTTTTATTATTTTTGTGCAAGTTATGTGATGCACACATTGAATGATGCAATTTTCAAGATGCATCCACTTCAAAAAAAAACACTTGTAGTACTCAATTTTGATTATACTTCTACCAACTAGTTTTAAGAAATACCTAATGCAACAAAAAAAATATGAAGCATACACCAGACACTATGTTATAATTTAGTGATAAAAACATGAACATTTTTGTGTGCATTCAACATTTCACCCTCTTTATCTTAACCATTTTTTAAAAGCCTTGGTATTTTAGAAACTAGATTCAAAGTACTACAATTCTTGTTTTTATCATATTTTCAAATTTTGAGTGTATGCATCTCAAATTACTCATCTAAATTCATGTTTAGCTAATTTTAGAAAACAAAAGGTCACTTTTCACCCCCTTTTTGTCTCCTATTTCCATGCACTTACCTTATTATTTATAAAAAAAAACATGTAGGTTGAAATACACATTGTGTAGTTCAACCTGCACATGTTTAGTTGTTTAAAACATGTTGGTTGAAGCACACATTGTGTAACTCAACCTAGACATATTTAGTTGTTTACTTTAACCAATCGTAAAGTTTTAAGAAGATTTTTCCTTATTTTGAAATCTTTTACCTCTAGTTCATTCTATTTTTTTTTATTTGAAAATTTAGGATTCTTAAAATGTATAAATGAGCACAATTTAATTACTTTTTATAAATAAAAAAAGTATGCAAGTTGAAACACACTTTGTACTTCAAACTACACATGTTTAGTTGTTTAAAACATGTAAGTTGAAACACACACTTTATAGTTCAACCTGGACATGTTTAGTTGTTTACTTTAATCAATCATAAATGTTAAAAAATAAAATTTCTTTAGTTTGAAATTTTTTACCTTTAATTCATTCTAATTTTTTTGTGTTTAAATATTTAAGATTCCTAAAATGTATAAATCGGAATAGTTTAGTTATTGTTTATTAAAAAAATGCATGTTGAAACACACACTCTATAGGTTGAATATGTTTAGTGATTTACTTTAATCAATCATAAATTTTTAAACAATAATTTCTTCTGTTTGAAATCTTTTACCTCTAGTTCATTCTAATTTTTTTGGTTTAAAAATTTAGGATTCTTAAAATGTATAAATTGTTGAGACATGGACCAGCTAGGACTCGAACCTAGGACCTTCCATTTGCTGTTGGAGTGCTCTACCACTGAGCTACTGGCCCCTCTTGGACCAGTCCATCGTCGGTCCGAGTGTGGCTTACACCAACACCCCCCCTTAAGCCACACCTCTCGTGTGTTTGGGGCTCCTAGCTTGGCCTGGCTCTGATACCATGTTGAGACATGGACCAACTAGGACTCGAACCTAAGACCTTCCATTCACTGCTGGAGTGCTCTACCACTGAGCTACTGGTCCCTCTTGGACTAGTCCATCGTCGATCCGGGTGTGGCTTATTTCCAACACCAACGCCCCCCTTAAGCCACACCTCTCGTGTGCTTGGGGGTGTGGCTTATTTCCAACACCAACACCCCCCTTAAGCCACACCTCTCGTGTGCTTGGGGCTCCTAGCCTAGGCCTGGCTCTGATACCATGCTGAGACATGGACCAGCTAGGACTCGAACCTAGGACCTTCCATCACTACTGGAGTGCTCTACCACTGAGCTACTGGCCCCTCTTGGACCAGTCCATCGTCAGTCCAGGTGTGGCTTATTTCCAACACCAACACCCCCCCCCTTAAGCCACACCTCTCATGTGCTTGGGGCTTCTAGCCTAGGCCTGGCTCTGATACCATGTTGAGACATGGACCAGCTAGGACTCGAACCTAGGACCTTCCATTTGCTGTTGGAGTGCTCTACCACTGAGCTACTGGCCCCTCTTGGACCAGTCCATCGTCGGTCCAGGTGTGGCTTACACCAACACCCCCCTTAAGCCACACCTCTCGTGTGCTTGGGGCTCCTAGCCTAGCCTGGCTCTGATACCATGTTGAGACATGGACCAGCTAGGACTCGAACCTAGGACCTTCCATTCGCTGCTCTACCACTGAGCTACTGGCCCTTCTTGGACCAGTCCATCGTCGGTCCGGGTGTGGCTTATTTCCAACACCAACACCCCCACTTAAGCCACACCTCTCGTGTGCTTGGGGGTGTGGCTTATTTCCAACACCAACATAAATGAGGATAGTTTAGTTATTGTTTATAAAAAAAATGCAAGTTGGAACACACACTATGTAGTTCAACCTATTCATTTTAAATTTTTTGTTTTTTTAAGATTCTTAAAATGTATAAATGATGATATTTAGTCATTGTTTATTAAAAAAAATGCACATGCATAAGTTTTGTTTGGGATTTCATAACTATAAAAATTCTAATTTCTTGTCTTTAAAAATGTTTTATAATTTCTTGGCCCTTCAATTAACCCTATTTAAGCTTCATTAAATCACACATAGAACATAGATATCAAACTAGGATTTTAAAAAGGCCTCAACGATTCAATGTTGCAAAACTTATTTCTTGTGTTTCTTTCTTATCTATAGCCTTGTGTGTTCTTATCCCCTAGGTTCACTGGCATTTCTTTTTGCTTCCACAAATTCATTTCAAGTCTCATCATGGAGAAAAAAACATAAGAAGAACATGGCTGCCATAATTTATAATGGAAGTCTGTCATTCCATCATGTAATTCTTGTAATATCAAAATATCATGATAAAAGGTGGCCGAAGAATTGTTGAATAAAAATGCTTGACCTTCAATCATGGCTAACTTAATTCCTTCCATTACGTGACATGCTATCCACTTTTCTATCAGCCTACCATAACCTTTTAAGTTCATTGAAAATGTCAAAGGCTCCATAGAAAACAAAAAATACAGTAAACAATAGAGATGACTTGTGTATGTTAGCTAAAGGTAGAACATGACCATAATGCAATTTTGTATCAAGAATAGTCGTTACCAGTTGGTGGTTCATCATGATGCAAAACGACAAGGTTGAAACATGAAAGTTCCCAGTTATCATGGGTTCCATCAACATAGTTGACAATTCAACATGGTATGGTATGCTATGTCTAGCATATGTTAAAATCATGATATGATGCCTTACACATGCAATTTTGTATGGAGAATAGTCAATCCCTTGTTTCTAGAGCTAAGTGTTTAATCTATCTAATCTACCTTTCAAAATAGTATATTCAATTTATCTAATTTTTATTAACTTAATTTAAGTCAATTTATTTAATTAGCCTAGATTAACATTAAGGAATGGTGTTTTCCTTTACAAATATTTAAATATATAGGATATTTATATATTTAAATTATATCCTTTACCAAAATTTTAAAATAAAATATAAATGTAAAAATATAATTTAATTATTTCAATATGTATGTTACCAAAAAACCTTAACTTCAATAAAAGAAAATGAATAAATTATATAAAAATTACCCCTCCCAATCTAACTAGCACTTGCACCCATTGGAGGTTCAAGGAATACGCCTATAGGAACAACCAACGAGTTTAGAAAATTTTCCGGCGTATTTTTTTACGGCATGAGACAATTCCGAGCACTATAATGCTCACATATAAAAGCCTATCGACTAATAATTTTTACTAAACTTACACATCACATCAATCAAAAATATATAAAAAAAATATTTTTAAAAATTAACTTTAACTATTCACAAAAAAAGGGGTGGGTGGTAGAAGGCACACCCTCAAAGCCTAAGCGGCAAGCCCAAACAACAAGACAAGAAAATGAAACAAAGTCTAATAGGACCAAGCACAAACAACAACAAAGTTGTTAGGTGGCAAGAGCTACACCATCAGGGGCGATCATATATTGGTGAGGATGGAACATCATCAATTGGTTCCTAACTAATGAGAGCACCCTCTTCTTCTTGGTCTTCATCTACAATTTGTTAAGCACAAACAAGAGAGATGGTTAAATCCAGGTGAGCAAGAAATTTGTTGGAATCTAACCAGCCAGAAGCAACACGGCCATGTGAAGAGGTTGATGGTTACCGAGAAGGTTGAGACTAGTCACACGTAGCATGATCCCTGGTTCTATTGAGAGGTTGAGAGCCATGTGACTAGGAGCCATGATCCTTTATAGCGGGTTGGCTACATCCATGTCTGCACCCACATGAAGGGGAGTGACCCTTGTGGGAGGTAGAGGGTGACGACACTTTGGCAACCATACAAGGGGCATTACCCAAGTAATCTAAAAGCACCTACAGATGAGCAACTTCAAGTGCAACTTTGTTGCCTTGCACTTAAATTTGCATAAACACATTAGAGAAAATCATAGCTTTAGTGTAAAGCAAAACATGCTTATCAACTGCACAACTAGTGAAAATAGCATAATTTCTATCTTTCCAAATGTTAAAAAAAATCTCCACCCTAAAAGCTGTAAGGAAGTTAAAGTAGCGGAAACAACTTCCTTCAACAATCTTAAGGAGAGACAATATGCAAAACTTTTTTAAAACTGATCTAACAGCTACAGAAATTCTAGTAACACATTCAAAACATGAAATAAACAATAAAACACAAAACACTAGATATACGTGGGGAAAAACCCTTTCGAGTGAAAAACCCTTTCGAGTGAAAAACCCCACACTCCAAAACCCTGCTCGATGTATTCCAAATCCAATAACAAGATTACATACACTTGCAGAGCAAGTTTATTACAGGAGTATCACCAGTAAACAACTCTAGAAGAATTCCGGTAGCATTCCGACAGCATAACAATACCTACAAACTCACACTATACAAACAACTCCTCAAGCCTCCAATTTATAGACTTCTGGCTATACAAGAAACCACCTGTGGTTTTACAAAACCATGTGTGAGGCTTCTCAGCCAAGATTCCAATCCCAAAATAAGCTCTCACGTCCAAAATGAAATCCCCTATTTTTGACCCTTACAGATGTCATAGAATCTGTCATAATATGCCTAAAAATAGGCCTTCCATAATATACTATCATGTGGGCATCTTTTGACACCTAAAAAACCAATTTTCAAAGCACCGACAATGCGTAACAGCTGTAGGAAAATATTAAATAAAAATAACTATAACGGAAAATGTGTAGCAAGGTTGAGACACCTCGTTTCCCAACAAAAGCATGTCAAATCTGGGTAAATTTGAAAATGAGGTTAGGCCAATCTACAAATAAAACCATATGCCACAAGAAGGGGATAGGCCTAAAGGGCTTGAAGAAGTTATGAATCCAAGTCTAGGCTTCCTCGGCTCTAGTGCAAAACCAAAAGAGGTGCTAGAGAGTCTCAGATTGTCCACAAAATGGACAACGGGGATGAACTCCCAGATGAGACAAGGGAGAGCTCAGCGGAAGCACTTGATAAAGAATGGACCGGGCAAAATGAACCAACTTGTACTCAAGAATAGCTGACCAAAAAGTCTAGAATCTATGGTGCCAAGTGCTTAGAGAGGACTGAAGGTGCCAATGAAGATTTAACTAAGCCACCATGGGGAGATGAGGAATAAGCCATAAATATCCCTTACGAGGCTTGTAATTGTGAAACAGTGTATCAAATTACCATTTCCAATCCTTCCACCAAGGCTTGAAAGACCTTACCCTAATTTTGTCAACCATGTGGGGAGGAATGGCATCAATAATTGTTTGGTATGTCTCTTAATCCTAGTTGGTCAACCAAAATTTCAACTTAGCTTCAATCCAAGTCAAAAAATTCTTGGTGGCTTTGTTGAAAAGATCTGGAAGTGTTTTAATTCATCTGTTATAAAACCTCAAAGCTCAAATCCAAGGGGCTTTGGCCAAAGGTCAGTCTTGACAAAAAAGAACCAAAGACCACTAAATGAACTACTCATTGACAGAAAGGCCATTACGAAATTCATTGCCAACTCATTAATTTCGATCTACCTCCAAGTTAAAATCCGCCCATCCTAATATTCAAATTTTAAGAACTTTCCCATATAAATAACCCATGTGCTTCAATATTCTTTCCCTCTCTCCTCTACTATTTTCTTTGTAACTGACTGGTTTCAATTTTGGTGGTTGCAGGCTTATGCTAAACTAAGGCTGGTGGGCTTTATTTCAATTCTATGATTTGTATTTTATCTCCCTCTTCATTTTTGGGAGGATTCTTGCTATGAGGCCATCGGCAACGCTATTGGTCGCCTCTTGAAGGTAGATACCACTACCTCAGATATGGGGCATACTACGGTTGCTCGAATCTTGATTGATATTGACATATCAATTCTCTGATTTGTATTTTATCTCCCTCTTCAATTTTGGGAGGATTATTGCTATGAGGCCATCAGCAACACTATTGGGCGCTTCTTGAAGGTAGATACCACTACCTTAGATATGGGGCATACTACGATTGCTCGAATCTTGATTGATATTGACATCTCCAAGCCCCTCCATAGAGATATTGTACTAATGGTTGGGAAAAGGCCTTGGACGCAACAACTTGACTATTAGGGACTTCCTTTAAGGTGCAGAAGATGTTTTTCTATAGGTCACTTGGCCTCAAGTTGTCCTCACTCTCATTGCAAGAGTACGACAACTTGGTGGAAGAATGCACTCATGGATCACCTGACTGTTAGTGATTCTCCAGATGATGGCTCCTCCTAGGGAGATGACTCTTCCCAGGATGCCTTGCATGTTCCCCTTGCGGTACCTAAGGGTGTGGAAGTGGATATGGCTGTTGATTTGACCGATCATGTTGAGGCCCCTGCGTCGGCTCCTATTCATGGCTAGACTACTTCTTCAGCTATTTCAGCCTCTTATTCGATCGTGTCTGCTTCTAGTTCAGGCTCTTTGTGTGCGCCTTCTTTGACTGTTGCATCTAGGGAGGACCCCCACACCCCCTCTCGCCATGCTTTGAGGACTTTGACTAAAAGGTTTCATGGACTGTAGTCCAACATAGAAAGAAGGGACTCCCCAAATCTGTTGCAGATTTGCGCCCTAGGGCTAAGGGAGTTAGGTTTGCTTGTTTGGGACCTGTTGTTGTTTAGATCCTCTATTTGGTGTGGTCTTCAAGTTGTTTTCTGTTTTGAAACCTACTTTGTTTTCCTGTTGTCAATGTGCGTCTTGTGTACTGTTTGGGTTGCCCTGTGGGCTGTTTGTTTCTTGCAGCTTGGTTGTTGTTGGTCTGTGTTTTTCTGCCCTGGGGGGCTGCTTTGTAAAGGGTTCAGCCCCTTGTAAGTTGCTTATCCTAATCAAAAACATACAACAAACTGATAGCATATTTAGTGTTTCTGTGTTGTAATTTATTTTTATTTTTTTACATGTCCTCGTTTTTTTTTGTGGTTTTGTGTTTTGTTTGGTTGTTGTGAATTACAGGTTTTATTTCAACTCAAAACAATGAAGGCCTTTGGATCACCTCAAGCACTGAGCATCAGGAATCCTTCTAGCAGGGCTCAGATCAACCGTCCTCTGCAAAAACAATGTATGTATTACATGTCCCTTCTATTTCTTATAGAAATATATCACATTTTAGTGTTTTTTTATTGATGTTGAGATCATTATTGGTTTGTCATTGCAAGGGGACAGGGTTATTGCTCACAGAAGTTCCTTAGATTTTGATCGGGCTCGGTATCTGGCAAATAAAAGCAATATCACTAGGGATACAGCGTCCATGGAAGCTTATAACAGGGAGCACGGGTGAAGGATTCTAGTAAAATATCAAGAATTCTTAGCTTTAGTAGAAAGCCACCTGGACAGGGATTGCAATCCATCTATTCTGAAGCTCTTTCTGTTGATGCTAGGACCAGAACCAGCAGATCACACAATCGCTACATACCTCAAGTAAGGGTTATTCCTAAAATTTGTTTTTGTTTTTTCTTTTTAAATAAAAAACTATGATTGTTTTGTGAATGCTTTGGCATTTTAACCTTTTTCAAGACTGAATAGACAATCCACTATGGCGGGCTTAGGATTGGTTGATGATTAGATAAATTGCACACCCAACTGGTTTTAGGGTTCCCGGGGAATGTCCACAAAGGTAGTAAACTTGTTATTGTCATTGACTTTTTTGCTTTTTGACAATTTTAATATCTTACTCTGGGATTAGATTGAATTGACCATCCAACTAGTTAAGTTTAGGATTGTTTGAAGATGTGATAAATTGTTGTCCCAATCGGCTTTAAGATTCCATGAGTCAGTCCAAGAAGATATGTATACCCTCTAGGTTTTATATTATCTGTTATTCCAAGACACCTCAATTTATGTTGCTATTGATCAGTTCAATGTGTTGGACGATCACATAGCTCATTAAGTATGATAGGTTTTAAGTGCTAAGGATTATAGGTCTTCTGAGCAAAACTTTTAATGCAATGGATGCAGGTTTAAGTTTTCTAGTTGAATATGAAATTGCCAGACATTTGGTGATTTTTTTGTTTCCTTCCCTGCGTGTTAAATTTTCCTTTGATCCTTTGAGAATGGTAGAGGCATTGAATAAAAGTTTAGAATGGAGAGGTCCTTTTGAAATATGGAATACGACAAATTCTTTAGTGTGAGAAGATGTTTTATAAGTTGCTAAGGATTCATCAGCATTACTTGATACTTGTGTAGGGAATTAGCTCTTTGATGAACTAGCTTACTAAGAATTGTATGTGTTATGCGGTTGTCTGCAGTATGCAGAGAGAACTTTGGATGCCCCAGACATTGTTGATGATAGTCATTTGAATCTGCTGGATTGGAGTGAGCAACATTTTGTCAATAGCACTTGGCAATGCAGTTTACTTATGGGATGCATACAGGAGCACTTCTTCTGAGTTATTGACAGTGGGCAATGATGTTGGTCCAATAAATAGTGTTAATTGGGCACCCAATGGATAACATATTGACTAGTTCTACCGTACAGATATGGGACTCTAATCAACAGGTAAAAAAATGAAGCCTTAGATGTCTACTTTTATTTATTAAATTATTTGTCTTCAAATGCAACCTTATTCACATGATAGTGTTATCCCATTGAATGTAGTTGAGATCCTTGAAAGGTCATCGTGGCTGTGTAGGCTCACTTTCTTGGGATGACACTATTCTTGCAACTGGTGGTAAGGACAGTTCAATAATTATTCATGATGTTTGTATCCATGATTCCAATGTTAAGACATACAGAGGCCATGAGGAGGAAGTTTATGGATTGAAATGGTTCTTTTCTGGCCAGCAACTTGTGAGTGGAGGCAATGACAACTTGCTTCATATCTGGGACAAGAGCATGTCTTCCTCTAATGTTAGAACTCAGTATCTTCACAGGATCAATGAACATTTAGATGCAGTTACAGGCTTGGCCTGGTGCCCTTTCCAGCACAATCTTTTGGCATTTGGTGGAGGTATTGCAGACCAATCCATTAAGTTCTGGAATACTCTTACTGAAGCATGCCTAAATACCATTGACACCAACTCTTCAGTTTGTGCATTGTTATGGAATAAGCATGAGCTCTTGAGTTCACATGGGCACAGCCAGAACCAATTGACCTTATGGAAATACCCATCTATGGCAAAATATTGCAGAGCTTATTGGCCATACTTCTAGGGTGCTGCATCTGGCACAGGTATGCATGCTATTAATATATGGATACGTTTGCATGCCTGCCTTTTTTGAATCAGTTTATGTTAACCCTCACTATATTTTGTATTTTAGAGCCCAGATGGGTATACTGTTGCATCAGCTGGAGCAGATGAGACACTACAGTTTTGGCAGGTCTTTGGAACTCCTGATACCTTAAAGAGGACCAAAACTAAAGACCCAGAGGGTACCTTCAACAATTATCTTATGCATATTCACTAGTAGTAAATTGACCTCATGGAACAAGAAAATTTACGCTTTAGGTGATACTGGATTCTTTTCTTTTTTTCATGTGATTCTGTTGTATTCATGGAATAAGGATGTTTTGCACTACAGTAGTAATTATGGCCTGTGGGTGTGCTTCATGCAGTTTATTTGCATTTATTGGTGCAGGTTATTAAGTTGCATCAGTGTCCAAATTTTTATGCTAACACTACCCATGCTTTGTATGATCAGAGTCCAGTTGTACGTAGACTATTGCATGAGCTTTGACAAGTCTTCGAAACTCTTGACTACTTTAAGGGGACCCAAAGCAGACAGACAGCAGGATGCCTCCAATGACTACCTTGCAGCCTCCACGTTTTTTTTTGTTTTATGTAGTTTCATAGTATTCAAAGAATGTGGATGTACTGCTGTTCAGCATTTTGTTGTTTGAGCACATCTCTTTCTGTGTTGTTTCCTGTTGTAATTTCATTGGTTTAATCCAAATAAGAAAGAATGAGGATGTACTACATTGTACAAATGCTTGAGCAGTGCTATAACTATGCCTTTTAAGATGGCTTGTATATACGGGTATCAAGGCATACATCAGTATGATATTATATGCTAGGAATGCCTCTTGAACAGCCAAATAATTAGGTTATTTAAAGGTTTCCACTTAGTCAGCTATGTAGCCATATGCCTATCTTGATGGATTTCCACTTTTAGTACATTTAAGAGATTTGGACAGATCCTTATGGTACTAATGATATTAATAATTACGTTAAGGATCCATCTTCAACAATCAAATGCCTGGTCATGTATGAGTTTGAGAAGCAAGATGCATCTACTCTCTGGTGCTCAGAGGAGCATCTGCAAAGGAAGAAAACAACATTCTCTCCAGCCAAGAACAGCTTTGCATATTCCATGAGTTCTCAGAGTGCAAAAGTGAGGGGAATCTCAAGAAAGAAGAGCACCAATTTCTGTAAAGCAAAGAAATTACGTTCTCCTCACCAAATAACTGGTTTGATGTTCAACGAGTGTCTCTTCTTGTAAAGAGATAAGTTATCTCCCTCAGCCAAGAACAGGTTTAATATACGCTCAGTATGTCCCAGGCGACTTTTTAACTACATTGTTTCATCCTCTTTTATTCTAGTTTCATCTTAAGTATTGTTATATTTTATTACTTCATCTAATCTGTTGTTGTTGGAATTTTGTATCTTAATGCACCATGGAAGTGCCTATGTTTTCTTGGGCATTTATAAACACTGCCAATGTTAATGAAGTCCAAAAATCCTGAAGCTTTTTGTCCTTAAAGCTGGTTATATATTCTATTTCGGAATTTCCCTTGCTTGATCTTAAGTTAAAATTACAAGACACTGCATTCTTAGTGATTGCTGGCCTAGTTGCAAACTTGTGACCATTACCCTCTAATGAATTTCAGTATGCTGAAATCTGAAATCCATATACACTGAGTTTTCTGCCACAGAGTACCTGAACCAGAGGCTAAACAGAAGGTATCTGGGCATTAGAGAGCCTGTTTAGCATTATCCTCTTCTGCAAGAAATGAGTCGTCAGCAAAGTGACCATTATTAAATTAACTTGTTTTGTACAGAAGAAGCTTCATCAGAGGAAATTATGCTTTTTTTTTTAATTTGTAAAGAGGAAAATATATGTGGATCTTTTGGCAGAGTTTAGGGGAAGTGGTGTGTCTGTTCTCACAGATGAAATGCAACTGAAAGGTGCAGCTGGATGGGGGTGAGCTGTGAAACAGCAGACAAGAAGACAGTTCTAAAATTATATTTTTGAAAATTTATTTGATGCAGCCAGTGGATGTGTTTAACAAACATTGAGGTAGCTATCTTATGTATTTCCATGTGGTGTTGCCTGTGTGTGTTTAAGTGCATCTCTGGCTGGGTGTGTGGTGGTGTTGGTGTGGGATGGAGAGGGCACATGCAGTTTGTGCTTTTTTTATTTTTTGGTCTGTGTGTGTTGCTTCCATTTTCAGAATAGTTTCCTGGTTGAATAAGTGGTAGCTATCATATTCTTCGTATGATTCTATTGTTTGCATTGTTAATAGTAGCTTCTTGTGGGTTCTAGTCTATCATGGCCACATTTTATTTGGGCTATATAGCAGTCTCAGTAAATTACATCCCTATATCCCACACCTGTATTAGATTTACATACACGTGTATTTGGGGCAAGAGTTGTATGTAGTAACAAACTCATTTTAAGCTCAATAAACTTCTGATCTTAAAAATGAACATCAATTATCTACAAATAAGAGCATCCTAAAATTCATAATTGTTAGCAATTTGAGAAAATTCACAGTAGTGGATCCTAACATATGAAAAATAGTATGGATGGTGATTGAAATTTTTATTAGGCCAAAATTGTTAGTAATCTGTCTAAAATTAATCATCTGATGACAATACACTGCTAGCCCAAATATCTCCATGTGCAACACTAGTATGTGAATCTTCATGCAGAATTGAAGAATGATAAGCAATACCAAAGTTGTTTAAACTTTAAAGGCACACATTATAACTTATAATCTGTGTTTAACCCAAGTGAATCACGAACAATTGTTGGAACGAAAAACAATGTAGACTAGGCAAATAATACAAATCAAAGATAGCTTATGTTGAGTAAAATAGCATAAAACAAAAGTATCTGGAGTCACGATATCTATTAAGTGAAGATCCCTATAATATCCCTAAAGGATATAAACTTTGATTTTATCTTAACCTATGTATCATTGGCATGCTATTTCATACATGTATCAATTGAATACATACTAGGGTTTGTGTAAAAATACATGATTATTAAATAGTGTATAAATATTAGGATATTTTTTCCTAATAACCAAAGAAAAGATTATTTTTAAGGTGTCTTGGCTAAAGTGAACAATCTGAATAGAAGTGTTCCATGATATGCTTGTCAACTAATCAACTTTTCTCATGTGGTTACCATTGTCATTGCAAAATCTTGCAAGTAGATATTCATAAAGAGAGAATGAAAAATAAACTGATTTAGACAAAGAAACAGATCTTTGTGCACAAGAGAAAAATGAACTCCATTCTAAATGCATAGGCATTGTTTTTGTAAATGGATTAAAATTTCAAATATATGATTTTTCTTATCAAACAGATGCAAATAAATTAATTTTTTCCACAGTGGATAGTAATACAAGATCCCCTTTTGGACCAGCCTGGCATGATAAGACACTCTCATTATCGAAGGGGCATTCCATCATAACAGAAATTTCTAACTTACACGAAGCAACTTTTACTGTGGAATAAAATGGCAAAGTGACTATACCCCGTTTAAATCCATCAAGACCTTGAAACTCACTGACATCTATGAGATCATACTGTATTGATTCGCCCAAAACCATTACCAACCAAATACTGCACTCACTTGTTACATTATGCAATGTTATGTGCACTGTGATTCCAATAGGCAATCCAGGTACAAACCTAAAAGGATGCTCATAACAACTATTTGGAACAATTAAAACTGCTCTAATCTCTTCAAGTTCTCCCAGGGGAATGGACTGTATGGAAAAGTGTTCAGGTAGTGCTTGAACAAATTTTAGGAAACATAATGATTTGGGATTCTCATCAGAAATTGATTTCTTGATTTTCCATAAAAAAGAAGAATGACTCAATCCATCCCCTTTATAGAGAAGCTCAGCAGAATAAATTAAAGATGTCAATCTTTTAAATACATAAGAACGTACATTTACTCCTAACAAGGACAACCTCAAAATATAAATGAGGGCATTAAGCTCAAGTATGCGCAGCTCCTGTTCTTCAGATAACCCGAAAAAACAATTTCTCATTCTTCTTATTGTTTTCTCTATTTTTTTCAGAATGCACTGTGATGCATCTATTCCAGATGCAGATATTTGTTGGTAGCCTGTAGGTCTCAAGTTTGCCCACAGCTTAAGTAACAAATAAATGGAACGTATATAGAGAGAAGCAAAAGATATCACTGAGATAGGCTCTTCAAAATTTCTTTCAATCTTTCGCAATGCTTCTCTGCACTCACTATTTTCCAATCAAATTGTGAGAATATACTTATAAGAAATTTCAAGAAAAAGAAACATAAGAGACTAAGTAACAAAAAAATGGATTAACATGACCCATATGACATCTACAAAATACTCACTTATAACTCTTGATTATATACCAACCCACCTGTCATTAAGGTGGGTGTGTACTCATTTCTTAGGTTTACACCATTTTTTTATAAGCTTCAACACATTCAAGAAGCATCAACAGTGATGCAAAGAAAAGGAATTAAATTGTCTACATGCACATGATAATATGCATGATACATGTTGCGCGTAATAATTTACCCAATGCTTGAGTCTGCAGCTAATCTAAGAGGTCAGAGTGCACAGAAGAAAAGATCAAGGGGAGATTCTCACCCCAAATTCTTGAGGACACCAATTAATCCCTTTTGCTTAAGCAAAGACCAGGTCCCAGAAACCGTCTTAAGAATATTTGCAGCTGAATATAGGATCTCATTTTGATATGAAGGAAAACCTTCCTCTTTTCCCTTTTCGGACATGTCAGAGACATTTGCTGATGCTTCACGATTTAACATTTCATTTGGTGACCTATCCTCCATATCTAAAGCCTTGATATGTGCACCTGACTCATTTGTTTCACTTTCAAAGTTTTGATGCTTTCTGAAGCCCATGTCATTGCCCTCTTCCTCATTTGGAACTTCAGACAATGATGCAACCATCTCCTCACAATTGATGTTTCCTGAGCTGCTTTGCTTATCATCAAATGGTGAATCTTTCACTTCTGCACTTGTAGTTGATCCAAACAGAGTGAGAGGAAACTTGAAATGGAAATAGTTTGCATATGAAACCACCTTTTGGGGAATTTGAAAGCAGATTCCAACATTTGAGATTTGTGCTGCCAACATTAAGATCAACAACGCTGGCACATGAGGATGATCCAAACCTGATTCTCCATTTGAATAAGATGTTAACTGCAGTCATGGACCACATGTGTCACTATTTGAAAGCCTCTTCTAATTCTTAAAATGCAAATATCCATCTTAACAAAAGGTCCAAAACCAATAGCACTATTGCTTTTGCCTAAAACTGAACTCGTTATTGTTGGGCATTCCTTTTCTCCAAACACAACAGGAGTCAAAACAACATTAAAATAACAGAAGATAGCATGAACGTGAGTAGTTTCCAAATGTTCTATGCTATTACTGAGATAATTTTTTCAAAAAAAAAGTTTAACAGAAATTATGGGGTTATCAAATGAAATATATGGGAAGGCAGTGCAAGAAGGCTTATTAAAAGTTGATATTCATTTTGTATATAGGGATATCTAGATTACTTCATGTTACGTGTTAGTGTTAAATGCATGCTTAACATGACTCTTAAGGTAAATTATAGTTTAACTTTATGTTTAATTAACCTGGAATTTAATGTTTCCAGTTAGAATAGTTCTACCTTGGGAGTTTAAGCTTAGAAAAATTTTAAATGTTTTTCTAATACGTAGAACTCTCAGACAATTCAATACAAATTTTATCAAGTATATTGTTTGTAATCTGTTTTCTGTGGGCTAATCATAGGCATACTCTGCCCAAACAGCGAATTCTAAAGCAGCAGATTGAAGAATTTAGTAATAAAAAAAAGTTTGCAACCAAAGTTGACTCTTAAGAGTTTGTAAAATTGTTGTTTCAAGAAGAGAAAAAAGCCTGTAGTACAATGATGAGGAAAATTTGGATAAAGTGCTTGCAATCAAATCAAAAGCCAAAAGTAAACAGTCAAGGTAATATCAAAAGAAGATACAAGAAACTCAAGACAAAAGGAAAGAAAGATGCATTCAACCCCAAAATGTAAGGAAAACAAAAGTTGTTTCTATGAAAAGCCAAATCTTATAATGAAAGATTGCTTCAACAGAAAATAAAGCATGTTTTTTATTATAATAGAATTGGGAAAATTGTGTGAAAAATAATAACAAATACAGTCAAAAAATGAAGAACCTTTTGTAGATTCACAAGCTGATAAAAGACATCAATAGACATTTAGTACTTGAACTCTAGAGCCACGAAATACTTCAAATATATGATAGATAGAATAAAAAGGTTTTCTAATTTAGATGAAAAACCCTGGATCCTAGAAATCATTTCTGATAGGCTGGACAACTGTTTCTGGAAGTTACTTCCCTATTGTGGAAACTTCTAAGAGCTTGTCAGAATGGCGGCAAACTCCAAGAAACATTTCTCACATATCCAGAATGTTACTGATAGTTTCTATCCATCCTACACTAGTTTTAGAAGATTCCAGTGCTGACCTTCAACTTTGGGAAAATTTCCAAATGTTTCCGCCATTTTTATACTAAGCTACCGACCCTGCTTCTGGGGTTCGTTTTGGGTTCATCTTTACAAAAACATATAAAAAATTAAAAATCATAAATATATACATATTTACAACCTAATAGATTAATAACAAAAATATACATATTTCTTAATATTATAAACCTTTGTACAAACATTAGAATCACAATTATGGAATTGAACTTGGATAGGGCACAAGTTGTTCATCAATTTGTCAAATCTTCATAGCTTTAGGTCTGAGAGCAAAGAAAATTTGGATTATTGATCGCATGTTATAACAAGACATCTTCATCAGTTAAAATTGATTGTAATTGGAAAAAAAAATGTCGGGAGCGAAAGGAGAGATAGGTGAAGAGCAGGAAGATGGCGAAAACAGAGAGGAAGTCAAGCTGGATAGGGAAGTTGAGGTTGAAGCGATCAGCATTCTCCTCTTGGAAGCGGAGGTGGAGCTGAATAGGGCAGAGGTAAGGGGGCGGTGGATGTCCGTGGGTAATGTCAATTTGCAAATTGCAGAGATCTCTGAATTATGTATTCCGGATGAGTTTCTCAATTCTAAAGTTGAGAAGCTCCGGAAGAATGCAGTGATAGCCAAATTAATTGGAATCTGGCCCTCCATGAAGCGAATGAAGGATTGGATCGATCATAAGTGGCTGCATGTAAAGCCTGAAGTCAGCTTTTTGGCTTTAGGATTTCTGCAGATTGTGTTTCAAACGGAATTCAAGAGAGATAATATCCTTAAAGGGGGCCCCTGGTTCATGGGCAATGCTGAGCTTTATATTAGGGCTTGGAAACCAGGTTTTGATCCGCACTGAGAATTGATTAAGGAAGCTCCAATCTGGGTTAGAATGTATAAACTACCTCAAGAATTGTGGACACAGGAGATTTTCAAACTGATCGGTGGTGCTTTAGGTGAGTTTGTGTTCAGCTCTTCGGCTTTGCAGCAGGGTAGGTTGGCTACCTACACAAGGATATGTGTTAAAGTTGATTTAAGCAAACCGATTAGGCATGCTATTAGGCTGTCATCAGCAATTGGTGAATGGCTTCAAGAGCTGTAGTATGAGAGCCTTCCGATTAGATGCTTCAATTGTTGGAAGGTAGGGCACATAGCTAGAAACTACTCGAAATCTAAGGAAGGCATAGGAGAGGAACAAGTAGATGATCGCAGAAAGGCTAAGGCTTCCCCTAAGGGAGAACAAGAGAAGCAGAGTCCGCTGCGGAATGTGATAGAGCAGGCTAATATTGCGCGGGAGAAGGAGCCAAGATACAAACAAGCAGAGCTGGAGAATGTCATCAAAGAATTGGCTGGCATGAGCAATGAAGATGGTCCAGAGAAGGGGCGCAACCCTGGAGAAAGGGTGCAAAGTCTAGGAAGTGGTCCCTTCAATAGTGGATGCGAAGGGAATGTAGACTCCTTGCCAAATTTAGAAGCTAACATGCTTGTGATGCCAGGCAATTTGGAAGGCCCCAAAAGTAAAAATCAAAAAGGCAGCAGGCGGCAAAAGGTTTTTTCATATGAAGAAGAGAATGAAGAGGATAAGGAGAATGATTGGAGGATCATCACCAAAAGTGGCAAGAAAGTAAAAAATAATGCAGTTATGGAAGCAGGTGGGCATATCCTAAGAGGTAGGAAGACGGATGTTAGCAAGGCCAAGCACACGACCATGTTGGAGGTAGGCAAAGGTACTAAAGATACACTTCATAAGTTTGTAAAGAAAGGAAGCGCGCACCTCCATGTTTCAGTTAAGAAATGAAGGTGATAAGTTGGAATGTCCGCGACCTCAATGGCCCAGAGAAACGCCGCTTGGTTAAGCAGTTAATAGAGGTAGAGACCCCAAATGTATGTTTACTCCAAGAAACAAAGTTGGATAAGGAGGGTATGTTAGATATGATCTGTAGGTTGTGGAAGAATGGTGAGGGCAAGGCGGTAGGGGCAGTTGGCACGATCGGGGGGTTAGCTGTGATATGGAACAAATTCAGATTTTTAGGAGAGGAGTTGTTTAGTTCTAAGTATGTGCAAACGATTAGGCTGTAGCATTCTCAAGGGGATGAGGTTTTCATGATCTCTAATGTTCATGGCCATAATCTAGAAAGGGACAAAGCGAACTGCTAGGACAGTATGAAGAACTTCAGGGAGTCCAACCTGGGGGATAATAGGTGGAGAATTCAATGCCACCTTATGCCCTAAAGATAAGAAAGGGGATAGGGTTATTGGTAGTCTAGGTTCTATCGGGTTCAGGGAGATGTGTGAGGAGCTGTCATTGGTTGATATAGCTCCCAAAGCTAGTTGGGTCACTTGGTCAAATAGGACAGGGGACGATAGTATTGTGTGTAGACTGGACAGGTTTCTGGTCAATTCGGACTGGCTATTAACCCCAGTGCATTTATTTTCAGAGGCCATTGAGTTTGGAGGGTCTGATCATTGGCCTAACCGGTTGCAGAGCTCTTTTAGCCAAAAGCCGAAGGGAATCCCTTTCAAAATGGAGGACTTTTGGTATGAACATCCCAATTTTTTCAAAGAACTGGAGGGTTGGTGAAGTCAGGAAGTAAAGGGAAACAAAAGGTATGTGATTTTCAAGAAGCTGAGAGAAACCAAGAAGTTGCCCAAGGCCTGGAATAGAGAGGTAATGGGGAATTTGTTTGAATCAAAGACAAAGGTGGAAGAGGATTTAGCCCTCATTAAGAAGGCTATTGCAGAGAATGGTCTTTCTTTAGACTCCAGGGAAAAAGAGAAAGATAAGATAGAGGAGCTTAATCGCATCTTGAGGATGGAGGCGATTTTTTGGCTTCAGAAATCCAAGGTGCAATGGTTGAAGGGGATAACACTAAATTTTTTCATATCTCGACTAATGTTAGAAGGAATCATAATAAGATTTTTAAAATGCATTTGCCCAATGGCACTATCTTGGATGATATTGGGGCAATAAGAGAGGAAGGTGTAGGAGTTCGGACAACACTGAGAGGGGGGGTGAATCAGTGTTGTGTAGATTTTTTGCAACTTATTATAACTTTTGATTTACAAGACTCAGAAAGAGAAAGTCATCAATAAACTATTACACATATATGTACAAGTTTGATAGTGAAAATTATGAGCAAGACCACATAGAGATAAATCTTAACATAGAAGCAAAAAGACACATAGAAGCATATCATTAACACAGAATTACTGGAGTGGAAAACCCTCTCTGGGTAGAAAAACCACTCATGAAGTGCCTCACTGGCTTAACTTTGAAAACATCTTACAAAGCCTCACTGGCTGAATATTATGTCTCACTGACTATTGAGGTCTCACTGACCTACAAGCCTCACTGGCATACTGTTTAGAAGCACCAGCTTCAAGGAGCACCAACCCCTATTACAGAACAAACTGAAAACACAAATTCAGAGGGTTTCTCTGTTTCAATACATAACATTTATTCTCTCATGTGTCTGTCAAATGACCATTCCCAAATCATATACAAACTCAGATATTTCAATCCTGTATCATGATCCACTCTACAACACCAACACTGCTTGATTCTCAACAACACTTCACCACACTGTATGTTTCATCTCTATCCTTCTTAATACATCCATCAATGCACCTGAAAAACTATCTTTTCACCTTTCCTCTTCTGTATGAACATTTTCATCTTCTCTCAATGAAGAACCTGCAAACAAAAACTTTTCACCTTCTCTCTGCAATTTTTCTTATTTCAAAAATTAATCTCTTGTAATAAAAAATATTATTTCTCTGTCCATTTTAGAACCCTTTCATATTATTTGACATCTCAAATTATCCCTTGCAAAAATATGTAAGTCTTCTTCAAAAATTTCGAAACCTTTCACTTACTCTGCACAGACAAATCATCTAAAACAATAATTAAGAAAAATCTATAATTGAAATAAGATTTTTCAATTTGCTCTTGAAAGAGAAAATAAAATCTCTTTCTGATCTCCATGTGCAAGAAGTCAAACCCCTTCATTGAAACCATTTAATCCTGCAAAGAAAATATATTCTCTGTATAAACAAAATCTCTTTATATTCCTTCGAAGATGACTCTTCAATCTCTTCAATCTACATAAATAGCTCTAATTTCTCTGCAACATTATTGACAAGATCATTTCATATTCTCTAACATTTCAATCAGGACCTGTAGGAGAAAAATAAAATCTCTTTGAATATTTAGTCTTTTCATTTTTATCTCCTTCTCTGCAAATCCTGCATTCAAATTCTTTATCCAATCTGCCTTTCAAAAGAAAATCACCTCAAATTCTTTCTCACAAAAATATAACAAATATATCCCCTCTCTTTGCTTTTCTCTCCATGAGATAATTCAAGAAAGAAAGAAAATCTTTCTAAAAAAAAACTCCTTAAAATTCTTACTTACCTACCCACCTTCTCTCAATCCATAATTAGAAATTACTTATTTTTAAAGTCATAAAAATTACACAAAAGTGGGGTCGACCACTTAGTTGTTTAAACAAAGCTTCTAAAAATGAAAGAAAGCCATAAAAGGCTTAGTAGTCGGGTTCCAATTTATAAATATTTGAAATCTTTTTATGCATAAAGCATTCCCCACTCAATGTCACATAAAGCATGCTTTTCTTAACACATATATATGCCTTATTCGGTGCACATTTTATTGTAGTTTCTTTGAGACATATAAATCGAGCTGCAAAAAGCAATCTCCTTCGAATTTTTAAACAAACTTTCCCTTGTTTGAAATTTATGCTCACACAAACTTGTTTCACCGGTGGAAAAGAGAGAAGGGGCCGGTTGAAAGATGAACTTAAATCCTTCTGCAGGTAACCAGTTACCTTTTGTAAAGGTCAACAAACTTTTAGAACAAAAAATGCATTAGTATTTGCATTTTGAATTATATATATCTTTTTAAAGACCTTGAGACCAAATAACCTTGTAATGTAAATGATATCAATCATCAATAGAATTCACTTGTCATTTCAATCTTAATCAACACTGTAATTTGCATTAGTACACACTGTCATGATCAATCAACCACTAAATGAAACTGATGCCACTATTCATATTGCAAACAACTGTCACGAGATGATCATCACATCCAAAAATATTCTTTGCAAGTACTACTGATCAAACAAGTCCTTCATTGACACAAAGAAGATCCATTGAAGACATAATGAACATGATCCAAGATGATCCTATATCTGATTTCACATGATCCAAGATGATCCAACAACACTCCATCACATGTAAGAAGATATAAAGATATCATTATGATGCACATCTCCTCAATCATTATGAAGATAACCTGATCAAATGGAAGCATCATGAAACAACAACTTCATAGGAACTGACAATATTACCTGACAATTGAACATTATCGCTTTAACCATGAAGAACATTATGAACACCTAAAACTTCGTGCCAGTTATGACTTAATTAGCTAAGCTCCTTCAAAGCAAAACATACTAGAATCAAACCAACTCTTCTTTGTGAACTGACCAAACAATAAACAATTATCTCCTCTTGATGTCATGCAACCACTATGATAACTTTGCAATATCACTGACAACTGAACACACTTTTGACATCAATGACAACTTGTCACCATCAGAAGGAAGTGTTGGCAAGAGACACTGTGTGGCTTCATGATTGTTGTCATTGATGGCAACAAAGTCCATCCCACACATCCGCAGGACATGGTGTGCCTATACCGAAAGTCAGATTGAAGAGTGTTGTGGTCCGGTAAGCAAGAACAGAGTATGTGGCAAGGTCCGACAATCAGGTCCGGATCTCTCAGAGAAAGTATCTTAGTAAAATGCGGATTTGGGGAAGTCAAGAGGAGTACCTTGACTGATAGATTCTAGGGATTGAGCCTCCGGTGATGGAAGAGTGAAGAGACATGAGCACTTGAGTGTTGGGTTTCTGTTTGGTAGAGTAGACAGAGGAAGAACTGACCGGTAGAGCATCAGACATTAATCCCGATGTGATATTGATTGTGATTAAGTTTCCTAAGGTATCATTCATGATTGGCCGACATGATTGATGACTTCTATAAGCATCTCTTTGATCCGCATTACTTGGTATGCAAAGATTCAACCGACAGATTAGAGTTTGGGAAAATATTGAATATTCTGGATGCCGACTAGAAAGTGGATGAAATCCTTGGTGCGGATATATATACCAGATGGATTTAGATATAAATGTGTCGTATGTTGTAGAGTGCGAAGAAAAGCAGAAGAGCTGAGTAACAGCAGTAATACAGGTCCGGTATGTGACGGGACAGCAGCACCAAAGAAGAGGAAGAATGAAGTGCAGTAGATCAGTATATTGAACCTAACCGGAACTGAACCTCAGCATGTGTGGATGCTTCTCATCAGTTCAAGTATCTAGTTTCCTTGTATAAACTATTGTAGGCAATGAGCCTCTTGTGAGCAGTGTGCTCGGGCAGTGAGCCCTAATTGGCAAGTGCCATTTTGTACTATCTTATTCTTCTAACAGAGAATACAATCTTGGGTTAGTCACCCCGTGGTTTTTCCCTTAACAGGGTTTTCCACGTCAAAATCATTGTGTCATGTGTATTGATGTTATTTCCATTTCATGGTTATGTTTGATTATTTGATTTGATGTTGCATTAATTGTTAAGTTCAAAAAGCTGAAATAATTAAGATAACTAATTCACCCCCCCCCCCCTCTCAGTTATCAACAGGAAGGAGATTCTTCAAGCAGCTGCTAGGTGAGGAAGGGATAAGGAATGAGGAAGCACAGGATGATAAGCTAAGCAATATCCCCCTAATGATGGACGAAGGGAAAAATGAAGGTTTGATGGCCCCTTTCTCTAAGGAAGAAATAAGGATTGCACCCTTCCTCTTAGGGCAATGAGGGCCACGAGCCTGACTGGATTCCAGGCGGGTTTTTTCAAAAGTTTTGGGAAGTGGTCGATGATGATGTTTGGTTGGCAACTGAGGAGTGTAGGAGCAAAAAGGCAATGATGAGCTCTTGGAACACTACTTTCTTGGCTCTTGTCCCTAAGGTCAAAAATCTGCAGTATTTTGATGAATATAGACCTATTGCCCTATGTAATGGCATCTATAAAATAGTTACCAGAGCTATGGCAACTAGACTGAAGCATTGCTTGGAAGGGTTGATCTCTAATGAACAAAGTGGTTTTCTGAAGGGAAGACAAATTTTAGACGGCATCCTATTGGCTCATGAAACTATCCATTTGATCAAAAAAAGGCGGAAAGAAGGTATGATTCTTAAGTTGGAAATGAATAAAGCTTACAATCGGGTGTCTTGGGAGTTTTTGATCAAGGTTATGGAGAAAATGGGTTTCTGTAGTGAATGGTGTAGATGGGTTCACAATTGCATCTCCACCACTTCGTATGTTGTTCTGATTAATGGGGTGGCCACCAATTTCTTCCCAACGAGAAGGGGTCTAAGACAGGGAGACCCGTTGTCTCCGTCCCTTTTCCTTATTGTAGCCGAGGCACTGAGCTTTGCACTGAAGAAGGCCTCAGGAGATGGCCTTGTCAAAGGTCTCTAGGTGTAGGGAGGTACGCCCAATCTTACCCACTTGCAGTTTGTGGATGACACATTGCTTTTTGGATAAGCAACTGCTAGAGAGGCGATGGGGTTCAAGAAGGTGCTCCAGAGATATGAGTTGGCGGTTGGCCAGAGAGTCAATTCAAGTTAGTCCCGCATTTATTTTCTTAAGGACTTTTGTGCTGAATCTTTTGAAGTTCAAAGAATTTTGGGGTTCGAGGTTGATTCCCTCCCTAGCGATTATTTAGGAATGCCTCTTGTTGATAAGAGAACCTCGGAGGTTGAATGGAGAAAGGTGTTGGACAAAGTGCAAGGCAAGCTTGCTTCTTGGAAAGGGAGGTGGTTATCCCTAACAGGAAGGATTACTCTCATCAAAGCATCCTTGGTTGTGGTTCCAATTTACACTATGTCAACCTTTCATATTCCTAGCAAGGTTGCTCGAATGTTGGAGAAAGCTCAAAGGATCTTTTTGTGGAGAGCCATGGAGGAGGCATTCAAATACAGTTTGGTCAAATGGGAAGAGTGGTGCTTGCCAAAGAGCATGGGAGGTTTGGGCTTCTAGAATTTAAGGAATATGAATAGAGCTCTTGGAGCTAAGCTTTCTTGGAGGATCTACGAAGAGAAGGATAGATTGTGGAGTAAAGTGATTTAAGCCAAGTATCTTCAGAACAATGTGGCTAATTTGTTTGACCCTAGCGCCCTTTTGACGAACGGATCCTATATATGGAACTTCCTGAGAATCTACAACAATCTTTTGAGGCCTAATCTTATTTGGAGAGTTGGCAAAGGGGATAAGGTAAGGTTTTGGAGGGATTCTTGAATTGAAGAAAAACCACTAAGGGATTCCGCTCAATTCAGACATCTAGCTAATGCCTTGGAAGCTAGTTTGGGGGAATTAGTCCAAGATTACATTGAGGATCAAGCAAGAAGCTGGAGATGAAAGACCTGGACAGACTTGGGGAGCTGGATAGATCGTGGAAGGAGATATCAGTTAAACTGAATAAACTGCCTATTCCAGGAAATGATGATAGGTTAATGTGGAAGGGCAGCGTAGAAGGCAAAGCAACAGTGAGAGAAGTTTACAACCGATACTTTGGTCAAGGTCAGACCTTGAACAATTATGTGGCTGCAAAGATATGAAATAAACAAGGGTTGCCTAAAGCCGATAGTTTGGAAAGGGAGGGCGTTGACTTGGGATAGGCTGGTTAAGTTAGGAAAATGTGGCCCTTCTTGGTGCGTTGTAATATCCCGCTTAGGATACTCTCTAAATGCTCTGATACCACTGTAATATCCCCCCCAGATGGAATATAGCCAAACAAATTTTCTGCCTTATATTTGTTCTACCTTTTCTGATTGTTTTTTCTGAGTTTTATGTTTTTGCATTTACTAGCACATATGCATGGATATATTTTGCGAATAATAGAAAATACGAAATATGCATAAACTGCTGAAATTTCCAGATTTTAATATCTTCTAAAATATTCAATGTTTTGATAAAATAACAAAGACCCAGTTGAGAAAATATACTCTAATATTTAAATCACAAATACCCAGAAAATCGTATTGGCAAAACATGAAGATTTTTTACATACTCGGTTTGCTGTTATGAAAAGTACAGGACTGATATGAATGCAACAGCAGCAATAACTTTGATTCTCCTTGATTCTTCAAGAGGATGGATTGATACAATATTAAAATATTGGTCTCTGCCACAACGTGACTTTAAAGTGTGTAATCAGCAATTAATTTGCACAGCAGATATGCTTTTGATTTTCAATCAAGAATCTTCTCAAACCCTTGAATAATCTGTAGATAATCTCTTCAATAATGTACCATATGAGTCCCACGTGCCAAGAAAGTATGCACAACTCAGCAAATAAGATATTCAGCAATGATAATCTTCAATCTGCTATCAAACCCTTGAAATACTTCATCAATATGCACAAATTGGACTTCTGATTGAAGCCCACGCTCTGGCAATGATTCAACTGATCTTTCACAGCCTTAAGATTGCAAATACATTGAAGATTGAACGTTCTTCAATGGCTGATATACAGAAACCCTTGTCTTCTCCAGAAAACCACAAAAGCAAATTCAAATGATCATTCAATAATGAGTTTGATTTGCTTTTTTGAAACCTTTTATAACTTCTCCAAATGAAGTGTATTTAATTTGCCTTTGAAGTCCACTTTAGGTTCTTAATAAAAACTTTATTATAAGTCTCATAAATGGGTGCTCCAATCCATGAAATATTAAATGTACTTTAAGTGATTTTAATGATGGGTCATGGCCCCATTGAATATAAAGTGACTTCAAAAAATTTATAATATAACTTCACTTGAGCGCTTTAATCCATGACTTTATTATTTGACTTTAATATCATTATATGACCCCCCCCTTTTAATAACAATTAATTATTATTAAAGATTATCTTTAATAATATTAAAAATCACTTATCTCCATAATTAAACATCATTTCTCAATTCTATCTGAACCTGGGATTTCACCATGCTACTCTCTGTGCATCCAACCATCTTACCAAAAATAGCAGGTTTCCACCTCTATCAACCTCTGTCAGTTAAAAATAGCAAGAGCCTCCAATACAGTACTAGAGACCTCTAAACAACCTTATCACTAGCTAAAACTGGGGAACAACACTGAAACCACCACATGACCAAATACCCTGCTATAAATAGAAACTCTGGAAAGATGACTTACTTAAATAGTAAGTGTGTAGAACTGAGTCCAACGAAGGCCAAACCTGAACCCATACTGAGCTCTGATGGAGAAAACACACTGATCTCTGCCAAAAGGGACCCTCTAACCATCTGATTTAGCCTACACGGGCCAGTGATAGGCTAAACCATCATAAAACAGGATCACGCTAAAAGGGGACATTATAGTCCGCCCTCCCTGAAATTGCTTGTCCCCAAGCAATCTCAACAGCAAAGTTAACACCACTCCACCCGGATCCCAAGGAAAGTGTTGTGTAATATCCCTCATGTCACCAATCAACTCCTGTAACACCACCACAAGTACAACTGATAGATCCTGTCGAATCAAATCAACCCCAACACCAAGTGTCGCAGGAGCATAAGCATTAAGTGGAAGCAACTCTGAATACCGACAATGTTTGCTTCCCATAACTGCGCAAGCTAAGCTATCATACACACTATCTAGTCTATGCGCAACTGAGCTATGCATCTGAAACAAATCATGTACATAAAGATCAAAAGTGCAACTGCAAGTAATCACCGTCATATACACGCTACAAAACTCACCAGTTAACCCTGATTGGAACCCCGATGCACACAGGATTCCTCAACATACTGGTGAGTATCCCACAACTAACGCCCGAATCCCAAATGAATCTGTAAGGAACTGCATCAGAATCTCCCTGAAAACAGCTGCAGCCATAGAACCTGCCAAAACTCAGCAAACTGTGCAATTCTGCAGCTGAAATAAACATATCACTTCTGATGTCAATCCCTGGGTCCCAGTGCCAAATTGGAAGTCCGTCACAAAGCGCATCTGCTGACTTCCACTGTACCATTCTACATAAACCACCGACATCGCACCAAGAGTGGTGGAACACCTCATTAGGACCAAAATAGAGTGACGAATCAAACACGTCACCATCAAGATCCCAAAACAAAATCAGCAATCCACTACCAATGACAACTAGTGGCACCTACTGCACCATACTATCTGCAACTGGATCACTAATTTGCCAAGAGGCTGCTCCCTGATACTGAGACCTGTGGGTTATGGACCCACAATGATAATCATTCTGGGGCAAACTGACAACCCTGCATGACATGGCTTCCTCTTCCGTGAAGGGAAGCGTAACATACCAATCATCCAACCCACACCTAAACGTCATTTGGAATAGCAAGTCCACTGTATGTGGGCTGAATGGAAAACCAAATGTATCCCACACAATGTAATCATAATGTGATGCACTAACCAACTCCTCTGGGAATCCTGAATCAGCACTAGGATTCCACAATGCACTACCTGGATCAAGAATTGAACAATGCAGATCGAGTGTGAAGAATTCACGCCAACATGCACAATCAACATACCAAGCTCAACAGCCCCATACTGAATATACTCTACGCAAGTGTCACCATCATGCTCAACTGCTGTGACGGTAGTGCATCTAAAACCACTGGAGTAATTGTCTCCGCAAAGTGACTAAGTACCAGCAATATGAAGAGGAGAACGAGACAAGGAAAACCCATCAGCACTGTCTTCTCTCCCTATGAACTCCCTGGCAATACTAATAGCCAAATCTCTTTCCAAGGCTGATTTGCAATTAGCATCATGTCCACCTATCAAGTGTGACAAGGCAACCACCTCCTGGTTGCAATCAGCACTAAACTGCGAAGAACTATCCTCATAAATATGCCACTATGAATGTTCCTCTTGCTCAATCAATACAATAGACTCTACACTCTCATATAGAGTATCCCAGACTGAAGAACTCATGCCACTATCATCCACCTGAACTAGGACTGCCAAAGATGATTGTACTTCAATTGTGGATGAAAAAGCTCGTGCAATGCTCAACTCCAAACAAAGTTCTTCAATTTGATTTTCTATTGCTTGAAGAGCCAACTGAGTGCTCACCAACGTACCCTGAGAAACCTCAAGCTCAAGAATTAACTTATCCACTTCTTCTTCCTTCCCACTCAATTCACCTGAATAGATTTCAGCGAGATCAAGGAGGTGATCTCGATCGGAGAAGAGATAAATATAGTTTGATTTCATTGCAATCAAAGCCTCTTTGATTACCAGTAAGTGTGGTTGGGAAGATTCTTCTTCGTTACCTGTTTGACTCCTCACAAGTTGATCATGCCATAACTGATTTTCAATCAGCTTGTGGATACTATCAAAGTGAGTCAATGCAGCCTCAATCTGGTCTTCATTGACTTTCAATTGTTTTTCCAAACTGTGAGAGGAATCAGTCTTCTGAAACAAAGCTGATTCACACACTAAATCCTCACACTGAGCCTAGAAATCTTGTCTTGTATTGCTGTCCACATTCATGCTGTCAACTGAACTAACAGATTCAACGCTCTTAATGTCATCTTCATGGTACACTTGCTGATCTGAAACTTGGGCAGCGGTAATTCCAATCAAAGGATCATCAATGTTTGGTGCCAAAACACAATCCAACTCACTAGTCACTGTGTGAGCATCACCAAACACACCTAACTCAATTGTAGATGACAAAGATACTTCATGGAGTGAAATAGGATCAGCAGTAGTATCACTCACCGAATCAACCAAAGAATCCATCTCATCATCTGATTTGTCAAGGAAAATCTCTAAATTGCCCACAAAGAAACTCGTGAAGCTATTACCTATAACATTATTGGATTCTTTATCAACACCACTAGTTGTATCTTCTTGCAGAAATGACACAACACACAATCCATCCTCAGTGTTGTTAGCCAAAACACTTGAAGAGTCCTCACAGGTAGGCTGAAACACACCTTTGTTCTCTTCTTCCACCATAGGGCTGTCATAGGCTGACTGATTTTTGTCTTTATCATGAACATGGATAGGTTGAAACAAATCTCCTTTCTTTTCTTGTTTTTGCACATTTAACTCTTCACACAATGCATCATTCTGCTGCAATGAACCTATGTTGCTTTCCTCATTGTTTGACTCTATTTCTTGATTAAAGCCACATTGCTGTTCAAGCCTTTCTGGTACATCTATAAGCTGCAAATCATCTTGTAGCAATTCACTTTTCACCCCTCCTTCCTTTTCTTCCTTCTCACAACTTCTACTTCTTCTTCTTCAGGTCCACCCAAGAACTGATTGAAGGTGAGAACATCTCGGATTTTCTTAGGAAGAGATTGATATCCAATAAATCTGGTATAAATATAACTATGAAACTCCATTACCTTCATAGTTCTAGATATAGAAAGCATATCTATCAACTGCGAACACCATAGGCTGGCAGAATCAAGGGCTCTGAAAAAAAAACTAACATGCAATCACAAGTACTAACATGCAACTACATGCCACCACTGAGCATTGACATGCAACCATTAAAACTAACATGCAAGTGCTCATCACTAACATGCATCAGAATTGACATGCAAACATCTGGGTAGTCTCAAAACTAACATGCAAGTGAAAATCTCTTACATGCAACATGAAGTACCTGACATGCAACTGAATATTTCTAAATAACCCAACAGGATGGCAGGAAACCGCTCTGATACCACTATAATATCCCGCTTAGAATATTCTCTAAAATTCTGAATGCTCTGATACCACTGTAATATCCCACCCAGGTGGAATATAGCCAAACAAATTTTCTACCTTATTTCTGTTCTACTTTTTCTGATTGCTTTTTCTGAGTTTTATGTTTTTGCATTTACTAGCACACATGCATGGATATATTTTGCAAATAATAGAAAATACGAAATATGCATAAACTGCTGAAATTTCCAGATTTTAATATCTTCTAAAATATTCAATGTTTTGATAAAATAACAAAGACCCAGTTGAGAAAATATACTCTAATATTTAAATCACAAATACCCAGAAAATCGTATTGGCAAAATATGAAGAATTTTTACATACTCAGTTTGCTGTTATGAAAAGTACAGGTCTAATATGAACGCAACAACAGCAATAACTTTGATTCTCCTTGATTCTTCAAGAGGATGGATTGATACAATATTAAATGTTGGTCTTTGCCACAGCGTGGCTTTAAAGTGTGTAATCAGCAATTAATTCGTCACAGCAGATATGCCTTTGATTTTCAATCAAGAATCTTCTCAAACCCTTGACTAATCTGTAGATAATCTCTTCAATAATGTACCATATGATTCGCACATGCCAAGAAAGTATGCACAACTCAACAAATAAGATATTCAGCAATGATAATCTTCAATCTGCTATCAAACCCTTGAAATACTTCATCAATATGCACAAATTGGACTCCTGATTGAAGCCCACGCTCTGGCAATGATTCAACTGATCTTTCACAGCCTCAAGATTGCAAATATATTGAAGATTGAACATTCTTCAATGGCTGATATACAGAAACCCTTGTCTTCTCCAGAAAACCACAAAAGCAAATTCAAATGATCATTCAATAATGAGTTTGATTTGCTTTTTTGAAACATTTTATAACTTCTCCAAATGAAGTGTATTTAATTTGCCTTTGAAGTCGACTTTAGGTTCTTAATAAAAACTTTATTATAAGTCTCATAAATGGGTGCTCCAATCCATGAAATATTAAATGTACTTTAAGTGATTTTAATGCTGGATCATGGCCCCATTGAATGTTAAGTGACTTCAAAAAATTTATAATATAACTTCACTTGAGCGCTTTAATCCATGACTTTATTATTTGACTTTAATATCATTATATGACCCCCCCCTTTTAATAACAATTAATTATTATTAAAGATTTATCTTTAATAATATTAAAAATCAATTATCTCCATAATTAGACATCATTTCTCAATTCTGTCTGAACCTGGGGTTTCACCATGCTACCCTCTGTGCATCCAACCATCTTACCATAAATAGCAGAGGTCCATCTCTATCAACCTCTGTCGGTTAAAAATAGCAAGAGCCTCCAATACGGTACCAGAGACCTCTAAACAACCTTATCACCAACTGAAACTAGGGAACAACACTGAAACCACCACATGACCAGATACCCTACTATAAATAGAAACTCTGGAAAGATGACTTACTATAATTAGTGTGTAGAACTAAGTCCAACGAAGGCCAAACCTAAACCCATACTGAGCTCTGATGGAGAAAACACACTGATCTCTGCCAAAAGGGACCCTCTAACCATCTGAGTTAGCCTACGAGGGCCAGTGATAGGCTAAACCATCATAAAACAGGATCACGCTAAAAGGGGACATTACATGCGTTATGTGTAAACTCTCAAGCGAAGATAATGACCACCTTTTCTTGTATTGCGATTACACAGGTGTATTATGGACTAGGCTCTCAAGAAGTGGAAGATGGATTGGGTTACCCCGAAAAACATAGCTATGTTGTTGGATGGCTGGGATATTAGATGGAAGAGTCGGGGGCTAAAATTTGTCTGGACCACGTCATAGTCTAGAATATGTGGCTTGAATGCAATTGAAGGATTTTTTTAGACCAAGAAAGGGAAGTGGATAGAATTTGGGACTTAGCGGAAAGCACCCTTTGTGAGCTAGGTGATGCTAACAAGAAGGATTGGAAGTTAGTAGAGGGGGAAGAGAAGTTGGCATATGAATGGCCCAAGTTTAGATGGTTGGGTGGAGTGGATAGGAATGTTTTGAAAAGTTTCAAGGACCAGAATATCCGATGGTTTCCGCCGGAGCAGGGGTGGGTTAAAATGAATTTTGATGGTGCGGCCAGGGACAATCCTAATAGGGCTGGAGGCGGAGGCATCTTCAAGGATCATAGGGGACAACCCTTGGGTTTCTTTTGCTATGACTTTGGCATTGACTCAAATAATTTAGCGGAAGCTAGGGCTCTATGGAAAGGCCTCATGATTGCTAGAAGTAAGGGATGGGACAATCTATGGGTAGAAGGTGATTCAAAGACTGTCATTGGTCTTAGGAATGAAGGTTATTCAAAAAATTGGAGGCTAGAACAGGTAATGGAGGAGAACAAGCGATTTGCCCGTCAGTTCTGCAATGTTAAAGCCTCCCACATCAAGAGGCAAGGGAACAAGGTTGCAGATTGGGTTGCAAACCAAGGCATTAATACAAGTAACAACGAGAACTCTTCTCGAGTGGAGTGGAAGGACTCTTATCCTTATGAGTTACTGTAATTGATCCAGAATGATATAAAAGAACACCCACCCGATAAAGGGTTAGTTCAATTAGTAGTCTCTTAAATGTTGCACCTCCCGAGCGTGAGAAGCGTGCAAAGGGGACGGATGGCAGGTTGGCCATCATCTTTTCGAAAGGTGGCGTGTGGCAATGCTAAGGAATTGTTTCCCATTATGAAGGTAAGCGGTTTCAAGCAGCGCCGTCTTTGTTTTTTTTTTGCTTTGGTTTTTGGGCTGCCTCATGACTTCGGCAGGAGTGGGAGGTGGTCTAGCTGATGAGAGCGGAGGTATTGGTGCGCAGAGCATTGACAAGGGCAAGAAGGTGGCGATGGAGCCACCTCGGAGGCAAACCAGGAGGAAGATAAGCAGCATGTCTGTAGGTGCAAGGATGAAGAGGAAATACTCGGCCAAGAAAAGACTGAAGAAGCTCTCCGGAGAGGAGGCTATGAAAGGCTTTATCAATAACATTCAAGGAGAGATAAAGAATCCTATTTTGAGGGAATGGCAGTGCAGATTGCTCAAGCTGGCTAAAGAAGTTGATGGGAAGGAGGGTGTCAATGTTAGGGAGGCTATGGCAAATTTGTTGCTCAATCCTGGCACAACAAGGGGAAGGTGGAATGTGTTTGGTGTTGCATGGTCATTAATGATCGCTACGATGATGTCTATTGTTGCGGCATCAGTGTTAACCCATGAAGATATGATTGAGTCTTCAAAGCAGACCAAGGAGAACCAGGAGGTGGTGCTTGGCCATATGCATGATATTCTGTTAGGGGTTGTGGAAACAAGAAAGATGGTGGATGGTATTGCGGAGAAGCTTGGTGTCCCAATCTTGGAACGTGCTCAGCCACTCTTATGCCTACGACAACGCCTGTGATGGAGTTGAGCTATTCGGAAAAGGAGATAAGCAGTCTATTAGGGTTTTAGTCAGTTTTTTGTTTGAATTGTAATGCTTAAGACTGCTGAGAGTGGGTAGTGGTAATTTGCCCCTCTCTCTATATATTTTGGTTGATACTCTGTAGCCTGGTTATTGTCTGTAGAAGCTTAGGTAGCTGTGGTTAAGTTGTTTTGCTGTTATGAAAGACTTCTAGGCTAGGCCCATTTTTGATAGGGTCCTCGGTCCCTCGGTCCCTTAACCAGGGTTTTATAATCAAAAAATATGTATATTCTAAACCTTATGCAATATTAACAAAATTAATATATAATTATAATCTGTGTTACATTGGGATGCATCCCCTACCCTAAAACCTCTGTCCCCATCCTTGCCGCCATCCCCAGGCGTCCCTAACATCAAATATACATTTTATAATGTTTAGAAAAGACAACTCACAGCTGGCAATGAAATATTGCTATTATGCTGCTGTCATGATTAAATTGCTTCTATACTGCTGTCATGATTAAATTTTATTGTTTTTATACTGCTGTTAATATTTATTGTTGTTATTCAACTTATAGCCTTATACTGCTGTCATTAACTTGTAGAATTTTGAGTCTCTCTCTCTCTCTCTCTCTCTCTCTCTCTCTCTCTCTCTCTCTCTCTGTATATATATATATATATAAAATAAAATAAATTATATCTTGTGATAAATAAAGTTTAAAGTTTCCTCCTTCCTCGCTGTAAACTCTCCCTCGCAGGCCTATTTTGCCATGGTCTTATGAACAAATCTGCAGCTCAGAACTAATAATGAAGTTTGTGTCTAAAGCATAAACTTGCAGAACTATGAGGTGGGGAATAGCATGGAAAAAAAGGGTGCAGTCACCTTAGAGTCAAATCACTTAAAACAATTTAAAAATGCAGAAAAAAACTAAAAAATGTCAAATGCGTGCAGGTTCTATTTGTGTCACTAAAAAAGTGGTTGGCTTCATTTTTGGTTTGCCGGGGTTCATCTTGGATGAACCCACAGTCCTTTAGATGCACCCTGGATGCATCCCCATGCAAACCAGACTCGGATCCGGATCCATTGCAGACCAAACTGGTACCCAGCACTCAAAATCCACGAACTGGTAACATTGTTTTTATACTATTTCCTGCTGATTTGGCTTTCCTCTTAACATTTTCTTTAAATATCTACCTCAGTTTCCATAGTTTCTCAAGCTAGTTGACCTAACTTCCAATACTCATGTTTCCAATGTTTACAAGCACCTGTTTCTGATTCTTGATTCAATATAGATTGCAGGATTCCAAAGTTCTCAATCACTCTCCAGGCTATAGTCAAAGAATGGCAAGTTTGGGAGGTAGACAATGTTGTACCAAGTCTTCAGAGATTTCAATATTAAATGGAAATAAAGAGAGATAAGTGCTCTCACACAAGGACAGAGACAAGGACCACCTTATGAGACTGATTTTGGTGACTTCACAATTAAAGATGACCCGCACAATAAATCTTTAATCTCATGCTTGAGTATCCTAGGGCCCAAACTAATGCTTGTACAACTATTTGACCCACAGTTTTAATCAAACTTCAAATGAGATCATCCAATAGCTAGTTTTGTCAAGTGCACCATGAGAAACATGCAACACTGATGTCACAATAATATACTTCTCGCTAATCTTGTTTATAAATTTATTAAGCTTAGACGTACTTGCTGAGATGAACTAATTGTACCCTATATATTAATATCCAAATCAGTTCCATTAATTGCTTGTGGTGAGGAAATTCAAAAAATTCCAATTTATGTTGGTTCTAGAGATCTTTATTTAACAATAATGATCCAAAGCTCTTCAATAACAAAAGGAAAAAACTATATTAAATTATTAATGACTCAAAAGTGCATCCCATTACAATAGAGAGTATAAAGGTATTAAAAATCATAGGAGCTGAAAAACTAACTAATACAATCTAAATATACCTAGAGTGAAACTTGAATCAGGTAAACCCTAATCATGTTGTTCAAGTACAAATACAAATAACCATGTGGGCAGTTTGTGACAATGACCCAAGGGAAACAAAGAGCCAATCAAGACATTCTGAGAAGATAATGCCCCCACATGTCCATGTCAATGCTCAGAGAAAAAGAGCACCCAACAACATCACCATCCACCTCCACATTATGGCCAATACAAGATTTGATGATATCTATAGGAGATTATCCTCACTAAGGGGCAAGCAAGACAATCATATGAAAAGTTAGGGTACTTCTCTTCAAATCTCTCCTAAGTCCTAATACCTTAGACCAATAAATAGCCCGAGGTACAGATAAAACTCATGATATATATGAATTTTCCTGTGTTCTATGTTGATAGCCACGAGAACAATGTGGCCCTCTGTCATGTCCCACTTTCGAGCTAAGAAAATAACTTAATAATTTTACTTAAGTTGTCCAAAAAGTAGCTTTATGTTATAAAAAGGCAACTTATGTTTTATTATTAAAAAGTTATTTTAAAAAAGGGTCTAGTATAATAGTGTTTTCAAAAGAGAACCTAAACTTATGTTATGAAGTGTCACTAGGACCGGGGTACAAAAGTGATGGAGCTTTCTAGACACTTTTTAATTTAAGTTGGAGAAAAACGGGAAAATAAAAAATAATATTTTATTTCCTCAAAAGTACCTATATAAAGGGGAGTTGTACAAAACAGAAGGATTCCAGCTTATTATCAATTTCTTATTTCCTGAGAATGAACAAGAGTTCTTCATTTGCCCTAGGACGAAAACTCTCCTAGCTATCTGAGTAATTCCATGTGTGCTGCAAAGTTTGGATTTGGGGACAAAAACCTCATCCCCGTTTGAGCAATTTCATACAGGGATTTCCAGTGCCGTGAATGTTTCTAGTTCCTTTTGGTGTTTGGTGTTTTGGGTGTTGTGGGTTTCAAATTTTCTGTGTGAGAAGATTTCCAATGTGATTCAGTGTTCAAGTTTGTAAAGTGTATTTCAATTGGTGTTTTTGGTATGATGTGTGATTCCAAATTTTGGATTTGTGCTGAAAGCTCCGGTTTGAATAAAGATTTATTTTTGGTTCGTGGGTTCTATTACAGTTTGGTTCAGATTTTCATATTAATTGAGAAGGGTTTCAATATTTATCTGTTGTGAGTGACTTATTAGTATATCAACTTTATGTAAGGGGTTTTATTATTATTATTTTGGATATAAATTATTGCTACAAATTATAACTTGAGAAGGTCGTACCAATTGATATTAGCATTGCAGCTTATGGAGGATGTGTGTCAGAGTCATATGATTTTATATCAGTTCTTTTTTATCAGCTTTATGAGTGCCAAATCAGCTTTATAAATTGCATCAAATATTAGCCATACAAAGACAAAAAAACAGAGCTAAAAAATTGTTTGGAGCTGACCTCCAGAGATGTTGAGCTCCAAAGAAGGCGAAACAATCTCACTGGCTCCAGGGAGGTCGAATTCCAGAGATGGTGGGATTGAAGACTCCACAACTTGCAAACTCAGAAGAGAGAGAGAGAGAGAGAGAGAGAGAGAGAGAGAGAGCAAACTCAGCAACAGAATTCTAGCGATCACAACTGTTCCCTTGCATGTAGCAAACAATCATTCAACCATCCTCCTATTTCTCAGCTTCCAACAATAACTTTAACTTTTGGCGCAGTAGACTCCTATTAGGAGTAGATGTTTTAAGGACTACTTTGCATTTTTTATGTTTCAGACACTTTTTATTAATTGTTAACAAACTTATGTAATTACTTTCAATTAAGCGATTTCAGTTAAACTGGGACAGCAATCTGCATGCTTGGCACGATGCTGATCCATAGCATTATTCATAGGAATTAAATTAGGTGTAGTTATAAAGTTAGACAACAATGAGATAGAGATATTAGATGTTATGCAATTTTTAATTTCAGCTAATGCACACAAACTTTCTTTATAGACTTCATTATTTTTCAATTTTGACTTTGAAGCAATATATGGACCTTTTCTAAGTTCGTGAATACCAAATCATTTTCTATCCATTTCTATGAGTTATAATTTTGCAGATGTGATTAAGTAAGAGCATTCTGACCTCCGAAGGAGCCGGCCACTCAATTGGAGAGGAAGGACAAAAGCTCCTCTAGATACATGTTTTCATTATTGCATGCATATGTGGAATTGTTTTCTATTCATTTTATTGTATTCTATTGACCTACAGGTCCTTTCATGTGGTTTTTGTGTGTTGAAATAGCTTTTGTTTGAGTTGATATAAAATTCAAAAAATCATAAAAACTGTGAGTGTTATTTGTTGTAGTTGTTATTGTAAAAAAGAAAACTTTCCTTTTCATAGTGTAGTTTCAATTCAAGCAGAAGTATAGAGTAGTTAAAGTAGTTTATTTCCAAGCACTTTTTATTCCAAAGCATAAGCATTTCCTTTTCAAATAGTTAATCTTGTTGAAATCAATTATAGTTTAGTTGAAGTATTCTTTTAAAGTCAGTAAATATAGTTAGAAGTGTGTGCAAGTTACTTTAAAAGGATAGGAAAACTGCTAGGCAAAGACTCTTGAACTACCCTATAGCAAATAGTCATGGACACCGTCCAAGTTGACATCAAACATTTATCTGTTAAAGTGCGAGATACGACATCTCGTCACTTCTTAGTGCCAATGTCAAGACAGGTACATAGGCATTATTAGGATCATAGTCAGATAATCTAAAACTAGTAGCCTTTAGTAGAGAAAGTCATTTTACATGCATGGTTAGAAAAAGGGATTCGCACAACAAGTTTATAGCAAACAACCCCCAACCTCAAAAAGCAACTAAACATTCAAGGAAAGCAATTTTAGGAGAAGAACCTCATAAGCAACAATTTTTTGACCAAGACCAACCTGCTTCTTACAAAGCCCCAAAAATCAAACAATCAAAAGAGTCCATTCCAAAAGAAATCATGGACAACCATAATGAACATGAAGAAAGAAGGGTAGCGAGGACACTTACCTTTCCTATAAACTTGAACCCTAATGAAGAAACCCCTATGAAGAACATATCTCCTCCTAGCTTACCCACCTTTAGAGGCATGGTCTCGGAGGAACCTAATCAATTTCTCTTTGAATTCAAGGTCCTCTGTCAAACCTATGACTACAAAAGTGATAACCAAAAACTTAAATTGTTTCCCTCCACACTAAAGGACTTGGCAATGTGTTGGTTCATGGGATTAACTTCTATCAAGACTACTGTCGAATGAGGGACAGAAAGAAGCAACTTTTCCATCTGAAACAAAATGAGGACAAGAGTATGGAGGGATTATATTGATCAATTCCTCTTTGTTCCAAGATGATGTGGAGATGTGTTCAACCCTGAGCTCATTAAGATAATATTTTTGAGAGGTTTGGACGAAGAACCTAGGTGGGCCCTTGACCTCATGGGAAAAGGGGGCGTCACAAAGTTAAGTCTACCCAAAATCTCTGAACTATGTCAAAATTATTCAAGAACAAGGGGCAGGATTCGAAAGTCTAACTTAATAAAGGGAAATAATGAGATAGGATAGATAATAGAAGAGCTTGCAAACTTGAAAACGAATATTCTAATCCATTTGAACACCACACTAGACAGAACATAGGCCAAGAACAAAAACATGGAACCCCTCTCTATTTATTGTCCTAGGTGCAAGAACAAGCATCTATTGAGAGAATGTCCCTCAGACAAAATTGATATCTACCTAGTTTGTGACAAAACCATCCCACCAACCAGTGTGACCTACTACAAACAATTAAAATGCTAAGAAAAAGACTCCTCTAGTCAAGGACGAGGTAAATTACATGGGATAGAGACAAGTTGGGAATTTTCCCTATAATCAGTCATCAAACCAATCCTCTTTGGCGTTCGCAGATGAACTAGAATAACAACTCTTGGTCAGCACCGTAGCCCAGTCAATAAATACCACAACAATGGGGACCCTACTCTTGGAGACCCCAAGAATGGACCAATCAACCTTCGTCTAGTCCCTAGTGGCCTAATCAACCACAACAACCATGGTATCCCCAATAATCAGCAACAAACTTTGTTGCCTCCACTACAAAATATGCAAGGTTAACCTCAATCGGATATTGTCACGTAATCTCAACTTCCTACACAACCGATGACTAATCCTAAGAACAATACACAAGCTGCCCCATTTATTCCACTAAGCAGGGAAGCATGGCAGGTGTTAATGCCATATGTTGTGGGAGTATTCAACTCAAATCAAGGAAACGCTTCACAAACCCTCTCAACCTACTATAGTGGAGATAATAGATCATGAGGTAATATTTCCTAAAAATAAAATGGAACCAAGTGACCTAGGAGTTCAGCAATCTTCTGGAGATCTTCTAGAGTTACCTCTCGGAGTTACTTTGGAGGCTCTTCAAAGCTAACCATCAACGCTTCCCCAGAACACTTCTTTGGAGATTCTTTGAAGTTGTCTTCCAGCGCTCCTCAGAAGCCTTCCTACAGACACCTTTTGAAGCAAATTTCCAAAGCCATTCCAGATCACTTCTCCAGAGATTCCTCAAATTTGCCTTCCGATGCTCCTCCGAAGACATTCCTCTCCTAGGGCCGCTATGGAGAGTCCCTCTAAAGACTCCTCAAAACCATCTCCCCAAGCTCCTCCAGAATCACCAAACTCCAAAACAACAAACAATATAAGATATCACGTCGTTCTAGAGCCATGATCTAGACTCATTCCAGAGCATGCTCCCTTCCTTGAAAGACTAAAAGCGACATCTCCGAAATCCTCTCCGAAGCCAATACCTCTAAAAAAAATTGGGCTCATGAAGGAGTTAAAAAGATTAAACATTGAGATCCAACTGTTGCAAGCAATAAAAGAGATTTCAAAGCTAAGTCAGTTGGTTAAACAACTCTATATAAAAACTCCCTCGAGAAAGAAAAAGCAGTCCAATACCTTTCATGTAGATGGTCACTTAGCTAACCTTCTTTATAGAAAACTCCTTCCACCAAAATACGATGATCCAAGTAGTCCCATGATTATGTATCAATTAGGAGTGTTGAAATATCCAATGTGTTAGTTGACCTAGGAGCCACCATCAACATCATGACTATCGAAGTCATGATGACTTTATCTCTAACAGGACTACAACCTACAAACACCATTTTGTAGATGGCAGATCAATCGATCACCATTCCAAAGGGCGTCATGGAAAACATTCTTGTTATGATTGAATCTTAGGAGTATCCCGCAGATTTTCTTATACTCAGGTTTTTATTTCAAGTAATAATAATTCTATTTACAATCGCATTAAATTTCACGTGATCCCTAAAACCTGTAGCCACCAAATCTCTCGTCACAATAGCACCTGTAACCTTTAATCATTATTGTGATGATGGCAAGCTTTGGAAATGATGGCTTGATGGTGAGTCATCAATAATTAAAGCATATGATGCATATATTATCATGTGTTTAAACTCTCCTCACCATGTGACATATCATCATTATCTGCCTTTTTTTCCTCCAGAATTCGTTATACTCTTTTTGGATGTAAACTTTCCTTGCATTCCGGAGCTGTCTAAAAGTTGTTTAAAACCACCAGAGCCAAAATCCAAAACCCACATCCGGAGCCTACAATCCAATTCCGTGTTTAAACTTCAAGAGAGGTAGTCAAGATAATGAGTAAAGAGGAAAGTTGAGCCAAATTCGGCCGAAAAATTGTAGAACGAAGAAGTGACAAGGATTTTCCAAGCAATAGGGTGGCTAAATTTCTTGCAAAAATTTGAGGGCTTTGACGTGAAGATCGTAGATGAATTTGTTCAGAACTTCCAAGATACCCACTCTACAGTGCATGGCAAGAAGATTAGGGTAAGTCTCAAAATAATCTCTGCAATTTATGAAATTCTAGCAAAAGCCATTGTTGATATCTTTCAAACTAAGACTAGTTCATACAATGAATTGATTGAAAACTTTTGTGAGGAAAATGAACCTATAGCTCAAATTATAGTAGGAAAAAGAGGAGACAATAAAGGAATTAATAGAGATACTTTGATTGAGCCCTGGAAATCCATTGTGATGTGGGTAATGAAGTTCTTCACCTCTGAAGGCTAGTATGGTGCAATAGTTGGTCCAGCCTTGCGCATGATAACTCATCTATGTCATGGCACACAAAAACTAGAATTGAAAATAAACTTGGCTGCCTACCTATGCTATTCACTCAAAATCATGGCGAACAAGTATAACAAGGGCATCGGGTCTTTGAAGCATCGTGACTTGATCAATTTAATCTGCAAACATCGAATTTTGAAGAACCACAGAGGAGAGAGCAAGTGGTTAAAATTTTTAGGTAAATCCTCTAAAAAGCAAAGGAAAGAGTCCCCAACAACAATTGCAGGTGCCACTATTGAGGAAGCAACTACAAGCACTATTGCAGAGTAGGCAACAACAAGTGCTTCCACAAAGCATGCTACTTCTAGCACTGCTAAACAGACATGGCCATCAACTCCTGAGGAGCAACCAACTCCAGGACCACAACTCTCAATAGCCACCAAAGAAGACCTTGAAGACACTAAAACCAATCCTGAGGATTTGTCACCAGAGAATCCTACGACTACCTCTGGAAGCCACTCAGCCCCCCTAGGAATCAGTTATTGCACCAGGGAGTCATTTAGCCCCACATGGAAAAGTAGATATAACTACTTTGGATTGTGAGAAAGAAGCAAAGCAACAACCCAGGAAAAAGAGGGTAAAAAAATGTTTGCAAAAACCTCCAACTTAAAGGAGTAAGCGCCACCTAGCTCAGTTGAGTTCAGCTTCTACTTCTGTTCCAATATCTATTCCTATTCCTATTCCTGTTTCTATTTAGTCTACCTCTCCTGAAGAGGATACAACCATTGAAGCCATCTAGGGGATGGCTCAATTGTCCAAATCTATTATTTCTATTTCTTTGGAGGAATTGCCTTCAACGATTACTCCTTCTCCAGAGAGCACTTGCTCTCAAGTTCCACCACCATAAAAAGATTCTCAAGTTCAATCGTCTCCTTCGGAGGGACATCATTCAACAGTTAGTTCACCACCAATGAGCCCTCACATACCGGTTGCTTCTCCTCTGGAGAGGAGGAAGTCTCGGTGTCTTCGGAGGATATTCAAATTGAAAATGTTCCAACTTTGGAGAACGCTAAAGCAAAAGACATTTTATTCCGAGAGCATGAGGAATCAATCCTTCTCTCCAGAATAGTCACCTCCACGGCAACCGACACCTCCACCTCCAAAGGAGTCACCTCCTCGTCAGCCAACATCCCCACCACTAGAGCAGTCACCTCCACATCAAGCAAGATCAAAGCCAGGGGAAGGTATGGTGGTATCAGAAGCAAGGGAAGAAACAATGGCATCAACAGACTCTCCCCTGCACCAGAGTCTGGAGAAAGGAAAAGCACCTATGCTATCTCCTGAACAAAAGCAAGAAGTGGAATCGCCATCCAAATCTCAACAATCTCTACAAGTATTTGATTTTGAACTCTTAATTTTGCAATAGAAACAAGAAATTGAGAATTTAAAACTTTTATTGGCTGAAAAGGAAGCCACCATTTTGTCTTTAAATGAACAATTAAATAAACCAATTCAAATGTCTACACAAACAGAAGGGGAAGCTTTGGAGATTGAAAATCTCCGAGAGGTTGTCTCCATCAGAGATGAAAAGATAGAGGCTCTCACAGTGAATCTAGTGGATGCCCTATCTACATTTATAGAAACAAATCAACAAAATCAAAATGAGTTAACATTTGCAACAAGTAAAATTGTAGAGTTAGAAGAGCAACTGAAAGAATGGCAGAATGGGCCTCCTAAGGACGACAAGCAAATACATACTGGCCCTATCTTTTTGAGGTGGTTAACAATCCAAATTCCAAAAGTGCTGTGGACCTAGGTGGCCCATTGCTACTTTTTGAGGCATGCTGATTTTAAAATCTCAAGATTAAAAGCACAGGTGGCAATTCTACTAAGGAAAAATGACCACCTAGAAATATATAAGATGGAGGCTTGCAGAATTGGAGAGGCTATTTTATCCTACCGGAAACCAACCCACATGTATAGTATGTTCCTCTGGGAGCAATTGTTAAGGGGGAAATTATTACAGATTTCATGTGACCTACCCTACGACCCGGATGATGCCGAATTTTTGGAGGCCTACAGACTCATTGTTCCGAAGCAAAAGAATATGTTGTGTGGATTTTTCGCCCATGGATTATTAGTAGGAACATACCTAGATTTCTTTGTTAATATTTTTGTGGGAGAAGTGAAGTTGAGATCTTTTATCTCTACAATGCAGAACCAAATCGCATGGCAAGAAAGGGCAAAAGAATACGATGAGGCAAAAAAGAAAGTAGGGTCATTGATGAGGCAGAAAAGCCCTTTGCCCAATCATTTCAAGAAGAGATTTAAGGACACGATTGCATATGAAGGCACGAATTAGAAATATACAAAGAGCCTTAAGACCTCATATGAAGCCCTATAGCAAGCTACTCAGAGTCTAGTTAAACCAACTTTCGTCACTTGTGAAGAGCGATACAATCCATTACCCATGAATTTAAAAAGATGAGAAATCATCTCCCATGATAATATCATGTGGTCATTATGCCGAGCTAAATTAGTAGCAAAGATGATGGCAAAATATAGGGATGCATGGGTAGGAATGAGATTTCGACCACCTCTCCTTTCCTCTCCAACACCACTAAATGTGTTATCGGCTCAATTTAACTGGGAATTAGAAAAGAGGGAGAATGAGGTGGAGAGAACACGAGGGTTCATGGATGACCACAAGGAGAATAGAGACAACTTCCTTAAGGAATACGACTGCACCCTTAAATGGGAAGAACATAACAACAAGAAAGAACAAGAAAAAAGGCAAGCATCCACTTCTCACCAGCCTACAGGAGGACTTATAGGATCCTAAGCACAGGGGAGAGTGATGAGGACAATTCTGACATTATGAATTTTCCAGCAAAAGTAACATTTTCTTGCCTATTTAACCCTTTCTTGCTAAATTTATGCTTGTATAAGAGATTATGTTGACCAATAAAATCAAAATGTTGATGATGCGTTCTACAAAAGATGTGTTTTTAGCTAAAACAAGGTATTTTTGGTGAGTTCTAAAGAAGTTAGCATTCAACTTCGGGGATAGTCTCACTACCTCTAGAGATGTTGGGCTCTAGAGAAGGCGGAACAATCTCACTAGCTTCGAGGAGGCCAAGCTCCGAAGATGGTGGAATTGAAGACTCTAGAACTTGCAAACTCCAAAGAGAGAGAGAGAGAGAGAGAGAGAGAGAGAGAGCATGCTCAACAACAGAATTCTAGCCCACCACACCTATTCCCTTGCATGTAGCGGATGACCAATTCAACCATCCTCTTCTTTCTTAGCTTCCAACATTAAATTTTAGCGCAATAGACTCCTATTAGGAGTAGATGTTTTAAGCAATATTTTTTATTTCAGCTGGTGTGCACAAACTTTGTTATTTTTTAGTTTAGACTTTGAAGCAATACATGATGGACCTTTTCTAAGTTAATGAATACCAAATCATTTTATATCCATTTTTGTGAGTTATAATTCTGCGGATGTGATTAAGTAAGAGTGTTCTGACCTCCGGAGGAGCCAGGCGCCAACCACTCAACTGGTGAGGAAGGACAAAAGCTCCTATAGGTAAGTGTTTTCATTATTGCATGCATATGTGGAATTGTTTTCTATTCGTTTTATTGTATTCCATCGACCTGCAAGTCCTTTCATGTGTTTGTTGTGTGTTGAAATAGCTTTTGTTTGTGTTGATATAAAATTCAAAATCCTAAAAACAATGAGAGTGTTATTTGTTGTAGTTGTTATTGCAAAAAGAAAACTTTCTTTTTCATAGAGTAGTTTCCATTCAAATAGAAGTATAGAGTAGTGAAAGAAGTTTATGTCCAAGCACTTTTTATTCCAAAGCATAATCATTTATTTTTCAAACAGTTTGTTGTGGTTAATCTTGTTGAAATAAATTATAGTTTAATTGAAGTATTCTTTTAAAATCAGTTAATATAGTTAGAAGTGTGTGCAAGCTACTTTAAACAGATAGGAAAACTACTAGGCAAAGATTCTCGAACTATCCTATTGCAAATAGTCGTGGACACCACTTAGGTTGACATCAAACAGTCATCTGTTAAAGTGTGAGATACAACAACGTCTATTTGTCATTTTGCTATAAAAAAAATTTTGAAACCTTGCTGATTTTGTTTTTCTATGTTAAAATCAGCAATGTCAAGTTCAACACAAAGTAGTTGTAGGAAAGACCCTACATGGAAGTATGGGATGTCGAGTGATGTCAAGGGCTAGGTTCATTGTAATGCTTACAAACTTCTTATGATAGGGGGAATCAATGGATTAAAATACCAACTTGCTCGAATACTTGGACATAGTATGAAGGCATGCCCTGAAGTGCTTGAAGAGGTTATGAGAGAAATGAATGCGCTACTGACCAATTTTGATATGCAGAAAATGGAAAAGAAGAGGACAAAGGAAGCAATCACAGTGGTGATAAATGCCAATCCTAATTCATCGACAAATTCCTTTGTTGCCCCACACATTCATCATCCACTTTCCTCTATTGGTGAGACTCCTAACAGTTCTACTTCTAATCGTCTTCCTTCTTCACCCAATTTCTTTATTCCACACAATGTTCTAGGAACACAACATTCACTTGAAGGTACCACTTGAAATAAGGGAAAAGACCATGAGGCTAGGATGGCAACGACAAACTTTTGGTACTATAATAATTTACTCTTCAATGTGGTGAACAACCCATATTGGAAAGGGTTGGTAAAAGCATTAACAATTGTCGATTAGGGGTTTAACACTCCAACTACTAAGGATTTGAGTGGGCCATTGCTAGAGGAAGCCGTAAAAATACACGGCTTGTGGTTGATGATCAAAAGAAAGTATGGCGAAGAAAGAGTTAAAACATCTTATCAGATGGATGGACAGATGGTCGGAATAGGACTCTCAACTTTTTAGTGGCTTCTAATGGCACATTGGTGTTCTTGAAGTCCATAGATGCCTCACATGAAGTCAAAAATGTGACTGTGTAATCTATTGAACAGAGTGATCCAAGAGGTTGAGGTTGAGAATGTTGTCCAAATTGTCATGAACAACACACCAACATATGTATCCGCAAGGAGACTTATTATGGAGAGGCATCCTACTATTTCTTGGACTCTTTGTGTTGCACATTGCTTGGATTTGATGCTAGAGGACATTGGGAAGATTGGAGGGGTCAAAAGTGTGGTTCAAGATGCTAAACAAGTTACCAAATTTATCTACAACCATACTTGGGTCCTTTCTTTGATGGCAGATCACACAAATAGCAAGGAGCTTGTGCGACTAGGAATGACATGATTTGCCACCCACTTCCTCACTTTGTGGAGCATTGTTGCTGCAATTCCTTCTCTCAAGCAAATGTTTGTGTCCAATGCCTAGATGGAAAACCATATGCCAAAAAAATTGAAGGGGAGGAGGCCGTAAGGATAGTTTTTGATGAGTTCATCACAAATGTGAAGTTGCTCAAGGTAAGTAACAAATACAAACATAAATTTTATACAAAATTATCTATTTGCTATTTTTTTAGTTAATTTTATAATAATTTAAAATTTGTTTTCAATTTTTAGGTGACAGAACCTTTGGTCAAGGTTCTATGTTTAGTGGATGGGGGTGGCATGCCGATGGGTTACCTCTATCAAGCCATGGATAGGGCTAAAGAGGCCATTTTGCATTACTATGGTGGAAACAAAAGAAAATATGTGATCATTTGGGGCATCATTGATTGCAGATGGATGAACCAACTCCACCAGCCGATACATGCCTTGCCTAGAGCTCTACCTCTCTGATACATTTAGGGCTCATGAGGAGGTCATGGTAGGCGTTGTTTCATGCATTGATAAGATGGTACCAAATAATGAGATTAGAGACAAAGTTCTTGATCAATTGGAGGTCTACAAGGGTGCGAAAGGGAGGCTCTTTTCTTCAGCTCAAGCAATTCAAAGGAGTTAAAACAACAGCCATGTAAAAACTAATTCTTTAATTTTTAGCTTAATACTAGAAGTTGAAACTAGAAACTAGAAACTTGAAAGTTTGAACAAGCTCTAAATTTTTTACTTCATTCTTATATTTTTTTAAATGCCTTATTTGTAGATTTGTGGTGGGAGAATTACGGTGCTGGCACACCAAATTTTCAGAGGCTAGTTATTTGTGTTTTGTCCCAACCCTGTAGTGCTTCTAGGTGTGAACAGAATTGGAGCCTATTTGAGAATACTCACATGAAAAAGAGAAACAAGTTGTCCCAGGATCACCTCAATGACCTTGTCTTCATCTAGTACAACCTTCACCTTCGAACCAAAAAGGTGGAGGATCCTTCTCATGATGCCATCGACTTGGATGGTATCGATCCTTTTGCTGAATGGACTATCGAAGAACATGGTGATGTCATGATTACTGATGAAGATCTTGCAGAAGTAGCAGAGGCAGAAAAGTTGGATGCATTGGAGGAAACCCAAAACATTTGAGGAAATAATCAGTCCTCATTTTGATACTGACCTACCTTCTAGGTTGAGACCTGATAAATTAAGATACACTAGGAGGGGGAAGAGGAAGATGTAGATTGTATTTGGCTATTTTTGAACATATGTAAACAGTTATAGTGTTATACAATTATTATTTATAATTTTGTTGTAATACAATGTATTGTTTGACTTCGAAATTTCAAATTTTGAGCGTTTGAGGATCATATGACATATGTAATGTTTGAATTATGACAAATTAACAATCAAATTAGACTTTTGTGTTCTCTAAATGCATTAAATTTTTTTTTTTTGTGTAATTATGTTTGCTTGTTTTGGCCACATTTTGCCAAGTCCCAAGTCTGAGTTAAATTTTTGAGCTGTTGAGGCCACATTTTAAAACTATGTCATAGCCAAATCTTACACTTAATTCTACTATTTATAACAAAGTTTATCTTTAAAAAGTCGTATCCTATTCAAAGTGGCACCAACTTTATAAATTGATTTGTCCATTTTCACAACTGAGTCTGATGCTTTATTTAGACACCCAGTATACTTCACTAATTTTAGTATTCAACCCCCTTCATCACTTTGAGCATGCCTAACTGAAACCGCCATTTTTGAAAACTCATGTAGTGGTGCGCACCTGGGTGCACTTGTATATAGGGAAGCAAGACTTTTTTTGTCAAAAATGTGTTTCAATCAAGTGTGCAACAATTCCCAAGGTGCACACCACCTTATGAACTCACCTTTGTCAAGTGCATTTTCCCTGTCTAGCGTGCACCCTAAAACTGTGTTTTGAATTTGTTTTAGACATGATGTTGTTTCCTTTATCAGGTGTGTGCCAATGGGTCAAGCATGCACCTAAGTATATACCTTAATCTCTTTTGAATTTGATCCTGAAATCTGTAATATCCCACCCCTGATAGGATATTTGCTACTCTGAAAATCTGCCTGTGATTGCTTGATGTTTCAAAGTTTTTGTTTGTTTTGAGTTTGATGAAGATTTTTGCCAAGTAAATGCAATATATAATGTATAAACAAACAGTTGCAAAATAAACTAAATGCTGAGACAAATAACATAAGTTTTCAAATCAGATTTATCATTGCATTTCAAATCAGATTTGCCATTACATTTCATTAACAAAAAACTCATACCCGGAGATTATAGACAAGATTCACATTGAAATCTGAAGACAATCAGCATGCAATGTATATGACAGTTTAAAGGATTGACCTGCTGCAATGAAGATATTCTCGACCTCATAAACTATTCAAAATGCCTCCCTTGATATTGACACCAGCAATGATGAAGTTTAGAGCACAAAAACCAAGGCGTTTTGACCTTGGCTTCACACGCCTAGGCTGAAGGTGGTACAGCTGGGAGTAATGATGTTGTACAGCCCTTGAAATCTGTGCCAAATGGTTTATTAAATGCAGCTACAGCAATTAAATGCCCTTCACAAGAAATCTGGTTCAAACCCTTGAATGTATCTTCTCAATTATGCACAATTTTGACCTCTGGATGAAGCAAAAACACTAAGCAATCTTCAGCTAGTGTTGCACAACCTCAGAATGCTGAAACAATGAAGAAAGCACATTCTCCAATGCTGAAAATGGTGCCAAACTGCAGAAACCCTTGGTCTCCTTCACAAAATGCCAAAGAACTCACAAAAGACAAAGTTGAATGCTCATATCCATGAGGTCGATTTGCTTTTTGGTTCTTTATATACTTCTAAAGAATAAGTCGATCTCAAGACATGCTTTTTCAATCATTTAAATGATATTTAATATTTGCTTTTGTTGACTTAGATATAATCTCAACATTGGGCGTACTTTTTCATTAAGTCATTAATGACTCATTAAGTCTAGAATGGCCCCCACTTTAATAAAGTGCAAATATAACTTATATTATGCCTTTAATGATTAATTATTAATAAAGTCACCTTTATTAATAATTAAATAATATAACTCACATAATAAACCTTATTTCTCCAAGCCAACTGAGAATTGAGATCAACATTGCATCCGAGACCTGTCCAGGTGCCTTACTAAATATAGCAATACTGACTCCACTGATAATGTGACTTACTATAAATAGTAAGTGTGAGAAACTGAGTCAAACGAAGGCCAATCCTGAACCAAACTGAGTTCCGAAGAAGGAAACACTCTAATAACTGCCAACCAGGACCCCCTAACCACTGCATTAGCCTACGAGGGTCAGGAAATAGGCTAATCCTCTGAAAACTGATGCTTAAAAAAATGGGGACATTACAAAATCTCTCTATACGAACACACCCTTCTTTACACCACACTCAACTAGACATTGCAATCTATAATTTACACTTTCGGGCACATTTTCCGATACATGGGTGCATCTGTAACCACAAGATTTTTATCCTTGAGTTTTTCCCACTCTTAGGCACGCATCTAAGTGTCACACACAAGTGCAAAAATGTCTTTTGATTTTCAAATACCCTTATGTTAGACACACCCATTAGCCTTGCACATGCACCTATCAATGATTTTATGATTTTTGAAAATGACTGTCTTTATCCAGGTGTGCCCTTATGGACCAGGTGTGCACCTTTGTATGCAGCTTGGATTTTGAAATCGATCGTCTTCTTTGTTAAGGTGCACCCCTCCTGTGTAGTTGTGCACCTGTCTATTGAATACTTTAAATTTGTTCCAAAAACAAGTCTACTTCCTTTATGAGGTGTGTTTTCTGGTCTTCACACACATCAGAAAAAGTCTTTCAAATTTTCCCTTTCTAAGTGTTCTTGAGATCACTAGGCGTGCACCTTTACATTACACTTAGAAAATTTTCATTATTTTTTATCTCCCTCCTCATTGAGGCATGCCCCTCGACCTGATACACACAACTCTATTTATGACTTGTGATTTTTGATCTTTTCGTCTTTTTAAATGTTGGCCACTCCTCTAGTTGTGCACTTGATCACCATACAAAATCATTTTCTGACCCAAATGTTCCCTCCCCAACGTATTATCTTAATGAAATCTTGACCTTGAACGTGTTCTTAGGTGCATATGATCTCTAGACCTCTTTTCCTTCACAAAGAACCTGCAAATGTTATAAACGACAAAACCAAACAAGACTTTACAAGACCTATTCATGACATGAACTTGGAAAAACAATATATTTTAGATTTAAATTTGACACAATACAAAATTTCATTTGGGTACAACACTACAAAGACTGAGTGTTGGTATCGGTTTTGAGAGCAAAACAATGACAATTGACTGCGACTGTCAAAGTGCAATTTGTTTAGCAAGAAACCCGATGTACCATGCTCGTACCAAGCATATAGATGTTCAATATCATTTTGTTCAAGAGATGGTAGATGCTATGAACGTTCAGATGGAAAAAGTTGATACTCTGGTAAATGTAACTAACTCTAACAAAGCCAATAAGTACTGAAAAGTTTCGTTGGTGCAGGGATGCATTGGGTTTGTCCTTTCTCTATACTTAGTTTCTTTCAATTTCTTCTGCAACTCTCTTGCAATAAATATCAAGTGGTAGAATGTTAAAACTTTGGTGTGTATTCACCTACAGAGACTTCCTAGTTACCAGAAGTTGAATCCCAGACAACAAGATGGTATGTGGTAAGCAAAGTGGTGTAACTTTGGTTCACTGCAGTAATGCAATGTGATTTAAGGCTTTGTGGTACTATGCAGTAAGGTACAATGTGAGTTAGAATTTGCAATTTGGCTTGGATGTGTGTTGGACTCTCCTAAAGCCATGGTAGCAAACGTAGCTGGTTTGGCTTAAGTAAAGTTACTGCATCTTGTGCAAACTAGTCTGCAACATTGCTAGAGTATAAGCGGCATTGCTAGAGTGCATGCAGTAACTATAAAAATCAGGTGGCTAATCTGAAAGATACTTTGGATCATGGATGTGTTACCTCTATTACTGCAAGCCATGAGAATGGTCTTTGCAGTACCACAACATTGTTGTGATACTTCTTCATAGTGTCTTGTTCAATGTGACGACTACTGGTGACTTGGACCAATTGGGGGAGACTTTAGATTGATAGGTCTTTTGTTGGTTGATAAGAATCTCATGGGGTGACATGTGGCAAAGATGATGCCATGACATGGTCCTAGTTCAGTTGTGTCACAGTTGGTATTCTACAGGCAGTTAGGATGTTGAGCTGGTTGGTATTCCATGGTATGATTCTATCTACATCTATGTTGTGACATGGAAGGTGTGGGTTGATGCAAGATGAGCAATTGAGGCTCATGAATCTGGAATAAGCATGTGTAGAGGTTTACACTGAATGTTTGTAAATTGAGGACGGCGACACAAGGGATAACTAAGTTGTATCTGGATTCTATGTTTACAGATTAATACAATTGCTGGCTCTGTTTGTGTTGGGGTTTTCCCAAAAGAGTTTCCTAGGTTAAATCATTGTCTCATGTTCTATGGATGTTGTTTGAATCTGTCTTCCTCTGTTCCTTGCTAGGTGATTTGATACAAGAAGAAAATTCTAATTTGATTACATAATTTAAAAATATGTTACAATCTATGTACCCCAGGGATACATGCCTTAAATTTTTACACCATATCCCCTACTAGAAATATTTCGGGGATGCGGAGATGGAATGAAACATCCCCTAGCCATCCCTAATTCTTTGAAAAAACCAAAAATGTCCCTAAGACGTCAAAAAAAATTTATGGAAACGTTAGGGGACGATAGCTATGGCCCAGTCAAAAAAAAAAAAAAAATGAAAAAACGATCCCTCTCACAGGAGCCAGCTTCCATTAGGAAGAGTTGAACCCTGTATAGAAGCATTCCAAAATCATGGTGATATCACCTTAACATATTACATAACAGTGTTTGTTCCATGTTCATTAAGCTGATATTTGGATTTTGGATTGTCTATACTTGATGTGTATGTACTATGTGTTGATGCACACAAAAGGACTACAAGAGATAATAGAATATTAAATAAAAAGCAAATTTGTTATCATGCCTTTGTGAAGTCTATTACATAAGGAATGTCCTCTGAACATGTCCTTTAGCTGGAACTGCAACCTGTGGTTTGTATTTATGTTACACCAAGTTTCTGGGACGGGGACAGCAGGGGACGGGGGACACGTTTCCACAAAAGATTTTTTGGGAGGCCATTTTTAGGGGACGGCAAGTGATGGCTATTAAAAAAATTGGGAAAATTTTAAAAATATAGAAAATTTCAAATACTCATATGATAGAATTGATAAGGCACTCATCATATACATTATAGAACCTTAATACATAACATTAGAGTTGAATTGAGATTCCACATGACAGTCAACAAACAAATTAAAAAAATTTAATTGCTTTCATTGTCAATGTGCATATATTATATAAAAATTAAAACAAAATGCTCAAAGGCTGCAAGTTTCAATGACAAAATGACAAAACATAGAAAATATGCAGCTGTCCCTAATCAGCATCTGGTTACATTGCATCAAAATTAGAGTCTGGTAACACTGCATCAAGTTTCTATCTTGTGAGTTTCCTGAATAGATCCCAACTCTTAATAGATAGCAAATCTGAAGCTAAGAAGTGTTTAACATGTTCCTGTTACTTTATTAATGCCTGGTCTTTATTATGTAATTTGGCTGCCATGATATTATGAGCATCATTCAAATATTGTCCTCAAAAATATAAATGCAAACTATGGAGCCCTCAATCCAGTTTTTCAGAATTAATTGTACCATGCAGTATAGAAATGTGTTTCTCCCACATTTAGGTTGGTTGTGCTAGCATAGGAACAGTTCTGCACATCATCAATGTTTCACATCAAAATGTAAAAGAGATGAGCTACAGCCTCCCTTGGGTGCTGAGACCATTCAAGACTGGATTGGGAGCTTGGCAATGTAGAAGCATTTCATGTGATATGGTTGTATTCCATCTCTACTCTCTTCAACTATACTTTGATTTCAGTTTGTAAACCCCTTATTAGTAGATGATAGTCTTGTGCCCATATGAAATATTTTGACATGTGTCTTGTTTGTCTCATGTGCAGCTGTTGTTTTGTCGTCCTTTTTTGTGTTTGCAGGAGCAATTGAAAGAAGCTTTAGAATGCATTCATCGCAGCAGAGAAAGAAGTCTAATGGTGAAGGCATTGTGAAGGGCAGATATGAAGTTTTTTTTAATTAATTGTTTTTTTTTTTAAATTGAGTGTTTTGTGTGCTGGGCCATAGGCGATGGCTAGCCATCCCTTAATGTACTTTGTCATCCCCTATCAAAATTCTGCTGTACAGGAAACATTTCCTAGATTTTTGAAAATTTGAGCACTGGGGTGGGGACATTTCCTACCCATCCCTGCGTCCCCATGTCCCCTATAGGGGATGGGTCCAATTTTGCAGGGGACACATCCCAAGTGTACATAGGTTTGTACTAATTAACATACAAAGAGACACAATTCTTAAAATGGCAAATGCTCTTTTTATTTATTTCATTTCACCAAGGAAGCTACAAGACATCGGATTTTTCCATTTTTTCAAAGATTACATTGGTCAAACTCCCACACTCAACACACCCCACCCATGTGGGCTCTTGAAGTGTCCCTACCAAAATATTTCAAACACACTTGCAATTTCTCACATTTTGGCTCACTGACATTTTCTCAAACAGTTGGTAGATCATGAAATCCAATCAATATTTCTGAGTTTTGCAATGTAAACAGCTGCAACTAACTTTTTTGATCATAGACATACTTACAAATAGTTGGCATGCATGGAGCAGTTCATAGACATTTTATCAAACAATTGTCATACAAGTGCTGGTAACAAACATTCAAACATTAAGAACTGAAATTAAATAATTATGACCTCTTAGCTGCTATAGAAGATTCTGAAATAATATTTCCGAATGTTGTGAATCAGCAGATACAGAAATTGCAACAAGAATCTTGATCAGATTTAGTGTATTAACAGCTGGGACTGAAATACACTTATTTCAACAATGTTTGATGACTGATTTGCACATTCTTAACCTCCTTTCTGAGCTGTAACAAATTGTAATAAATACTTCATAGGTAGCAATCTCCAACACAGTATAAATCAGCTTGTATCCATTGTTAGATATCCAGGGGCGGCTGAATTTGTAGGGGTTTCACAGCTCCAATCTGTCTGAGATATCAGTTTACTGTTGCAGCAGGTTATAAGGGAACCAAAACCCTTCTAATATGATATGGCTTCCCCTATTAAGCCGCACGCCTTCCCTTAAACTCCATGCAATGTCCCATAATTGGTGTAGCTTCCTTTTTCATCAACTTCAAGGCACTAAAGCTGGGCAGCTAACTATGATAGTCTCTTCATTGTGTACGGCCAGGACTTAACAAACAATTAATATGGTGCAGCTGTAAAGAATAGGGTATGAAAACCCTTGCTTGATGCAATGCAGCAATACCACACTTCCAATCTCACAAAAATTGAAATCTTTTCAAGACTTTACCAAATTTATTATTTGGTCACAAATCCCAATAAATTTCTGCTTTGCTGGCTCTCTGAAAACAACACAACTCTGAAAATAATACTTCAATAAACCACTGCAAAATCACAATCGTTCTACACAACTGCGAATCCTGTATGAATTTGCAAAGGATTGGCTAGGGAGATTTCCATCCCTAGAATCAATATTCCCTTAGGGTTTCCATCCTAGGGTGAATGGCTGAACAAACTGCTCAAGCTCTCAATAGAATTTCCAAGAAAATGAATTGTCGAAAATGAGCTTTCTCTTGTCCAAACTCCTTTTTATACTCCTTAGAAATAATAAAATATTATTTCTCATAACTTCTAATTTTTTCCGTTTAAAGTGACTATAATTTAACATTATATTTTGGCCCCATAAAGTTACTTTTATGATTCACTAAAACAACCCCTTTATTAAATAATTAAAATATTTTCTGCACATTCATTCAAGTATACGAAAAATATTAAAATTGGCCAAAAAGGAAAATTACAAGTCCTCCCCGCGCAATGATTGCTTGTCCTCAAGCAATGCAAACTCCATCAATTGATTACTCCTGAGGAAAACTCAACGTGACTCCAAAATCTCAAATCAATCTAGGAGGCTTGTGTGTCCTTTTGTTTGATGTGCTATGTTGCATCACACCTATAAATAGAATCTCTTTCACACATCTTGCTAAAAGTGCAGCAATCTTTTGCAAGTACGCAACAAATTCCCCAATCATCGACTTTGCTCTACAATGTTTTCACTGCTCTACTCTGATTAAAACTGAAAAATCTATGAAAATACACTTTGTTTTTACTTCTAGAGTCCCTGAATGATAGTCATAACGATGCGGAAATCTCTTGTCCTATATTAATTCCAAGGATGAATCACCAAAGTCCTCAACAAAATCATTGCTCATACTTTGAAAATGAAGAGTTGCTTGCTTACTCATGGCTGTGAAAGAACTTTTGGGACCAAAAGCTTCCATTCTTTTGGCTGAAATATGATCTGGTAGTGTGTGTGGAAGACCCTTCAATATCACCTCCTTCCCTTCATGCTGAAACTTAACTCCAATGTTTGATAATTTTGAGAAATTTCACCAAAAGAATATAACCATTGCACTCCCAAAACTATGTCAGTCCCACCTTAGCCAATAACATAAAAATCATCATGAATTGTATGCCCACCAATGAGGATGTTGAATTGATTGATCTTCTTTTTGCAAGGGATGATAAGCCCATCAGCTACTACAACTTCAAAGCTTTCGAAATCTTCAGCATGTAGACCCCTCTTAACTACTAAGCCTTCATCAATGTAATTATAGGTAGCTCCACCATCAAGAAGTGCTATAATTTTGCATCCACCTAAAACTCCTTGGAACCTGAAAGGATTATACCTTGGTGCGCCAAAACGAGAAGCAAGTGTACCTCCTTTGGCATCATCATCTTGTTGACCGTGCTCTTTTTCCATTCCTTTAGAATCCTTGGTTTCTTCCTCCTCATCAGAAATCACCTCAACATACTGTATCCTTCCCTTTCCAAGGCATTGATGACCTGGAATCCAAGGTTCCCTGCATTGGAAACACAGTTTCTTCCTTCTAAGTTCTTCCTTGGATTCTTCTTCATTGCTTGTTTTGGGTGGTAGGCTCTTCTGAGGCTGCACATGAGACTCTTATTTTTGAAAGGTTTTCTTTTGATGTTTTGTATGAGAATCCTCTAAATTAAATTTACCTTTAGGAGTAGAAAACTCCATGTTTCTTGCTCTTTTAATCGTATCTTGCAAGGAAGGTGGGTCAAATGCCTTAACCCAACCTTGAAGTGGTTCTGCCAACCCCTCGATGAAAAGAACAATGAGCCAACTCCCTGAGGTGCAACTCAGGGTCCTTATCAAATTTGTCTATCAATCTCTGAGGGAAATCAGCATATGAATCAATGTTACTATATCCCAAAGTAAACATTCAGTGATACCACCATTCATGGGCTTCTCCCTCTAAGTGAAGTGTAGCATACTTCATTGCGTCATTTTCCGTCATGCGATTAAGTTGGAAGTATGTGTCAAGCTTTTGCATCCATGCACGTGCAGTGCATTTGTTGGACCCATTAAAACTAGGTATGAACAACTTGCCCACCCTATGTTGCAACTCTTGATTTTGTCCCCTTTCTCTCCTGGGTCTATTCCTGTATTTCAATTGGCAGAAATCCTATAATGACATGGCAGCTTGAATTTCATCTCCTAGAGACTAGTACTTGTGTAAATAATCCATAAATCATTCACCCACATTCTGATGTACCTCATTTCCTACAAGTTTCTCAGCTAGGAATGTAGGCATTAAAGGCCTAGCTGCTAATCCAACGGTAGTTCTGATAGTGTTATTGTTATTTCCCTTGGTTTCTCCATTGTTACCATTGTTTCCATTATTATCATGGTTGTTCTGGTTAGCCCCGGTAGTGTTCATGTTTTGGATGAATTGTGTCAACAACTGGGTTAACTGTTGCTGTCATCTAGCAAGATCATCGAGTATTTGCATTGTACTATTACCTTCATCTCTTCTTTCTCTGTCACCCATGATTTCCTCTTCAATATGCAAAGCTGAAAAGGGAGGTTCTTCTTCAGTCTCTAAACCTGCAATAGGTATTCCTCCTTCTGGATTTACTGAATGATTAAATTGCCTTCTTCTCAAATAGTACCTGTTAAACCCTTCCCCAAGCCGCATATGAACTATTCTTCTGCATCAAACTGATAAGTTTCCCACAAGCTGGCAGGAAAACCAGCTCTGACACCACTGAAGTGTCCCTACCAAAATATTTCAAATACACTCGCAGTTTCTCACATTTTGGCTCACTGACATTTTGTCAAATAGTTGGTAGATCATGAAATCCAATCAATATTTCTGAATTTTGAAATGTAAACAGCTGCAGGATGATAATAGATATACTTACAAACAGTTGGCATTCGTGGAGCAGTTCATAGACATTTTATCAAACAATTGTCATACAACTGTTGGTAACAAACATTCAAACATTAAGAACTGAAATTAAATAATTCTGACCTCTTAGCTGCTATAGAAGATTCTGAAATAATATTTCCGAATGTTGTGAGTCAGCAGATACAGAAATTGGAACAAGAATCTTGATCAGATTTAGTGTATTAATAGCTGGGACTGAAATAAACTTATTTCAACAATGTTTGATGACTGATTTGCACATTCTTAACCTCCTTTCTGAGCTGTAACAGCTTGTTATAAATACTTCATAGGTAACAATCTCCAACACGGTATAAATCAGCTTGTATCCATTGTTAGATATACAGGGGCGGCTGAATTTGTAGGGGTTTCACAACTCCAATCTGTCTAAGCTATCAGTTTACTATTGCAAAAGGTAATAAGGGAATCAAAACCCTTCTAATATGAAACGGCTTCCCCTATTAAGCCACACGCCTTCTCTTAAACTCCATGCAATGTCCCCTAATCGGTGTAGCTTCCTTTTTCATCAACTTCAAGGCACTAAAGTTGGGCGGCTAACTATGATAGTCTCTTCATTGTGTACGGCCAGCACTTAACAAATAATTAATATGGTGCGGTTAGAATGAATAGGGTATGAAAACCCTTGCTTGATGCAATACCACACTTCCAATCTCACAAAATGAGAAATATCTCTTCAAGACTTTACCAAATTTATTTTTGTGTCACAAATGCCAATTAATTTCTTTTTCGCTGGCTCTCTGAAAACAAGACAAGTCTGAAAATTATACTCCAATAAACCACTGCAAAATCACAATCATTCTGCACAACTGCAAATCCTGTATGAATTTGCCAAGGATTGGTTGGGGAGATTTTCGTCCCCAAAACCAATATTCCCTTAGGGTTCCCGTCCTATAGAGTGAATGATTGAACAAACTGCTCAAGCTCTCAATAGAGTTTCCAAGAAAATGAATTGTCAAGAATGAGCTTTCTCTTGTCCAAACACTTTTTTATACTCAGAAATAATAAAATATTATTTCTCATAACTTTTAATTTTTTCCGCTTAAAGTGACTTCATTATTAGCATTATATTTTGGCCCCATAAAGTCACTTTTATGATTCACTAAAACGCCTTTATTAAATAATTAAAATATTTTCCGCACAATCATCCAAATATACGAAAAATATTAAAATTGGCCAAAAAGGGACATTACAACTCTACCCCCACCAAGATTTGAAACCAGGGCTTTCTCTTGGTAATACCCCATCACAACCCCTAGACCACATCCTTACAAACATATATATATAATAGATAATGTTCTCCACACTACATGCGGGCGAATGTAGTGTGGAGAACATCAGAGGAGCCTTCATCAACAACCAAAAACTTCCCCAGTTTATCGCCAATTGCTTCAAAACAAGATTCAAACCAGAATTGTAGCGGAAGATTAGGTAGCCATACCCATATAGGCATTACAAAGAAAGATTTAGATAAAGGGTTAAAACTTAAAAGTTGGGTGCCATGGTGCATGAGAAGGGGTTGTTGATAGCTCCATTGATAGTCACAAAGAATGGTATTTTTGTCCAGAACATTATCAAAAACCACAATAAAAAACCGTGAGCATAAGGGTAAATTTGAAGATCACTTTTCAAGATGGGACTCCAAGTGTCTGTGATCCATTTGTGTAAATCGGCGAGGCTGGGCCAATACTTGACAAATCTGTCAATTAAACCATTCCCTGCAAAAAAAAAATCATTCTCATCCACGTATCCTTTAACTTCCTCACTAAATTCAACCACTAGAGATACATTGGCGCTTTGTAGGGGCTGGATCGTCTAGGAAATTACGAAATCACGATCTTCTTTTGTTTTCGTGGAGCTTGAAACCATCCTGGCCGCTTTAGACTTTCCATCGCCTTGATTCCACGATCGCTTGCATTTGGAGAAATGACCCTGCAACGCATCCAAATCCCCACGCTGCCAATTTTTTTGTCTCAGACCGCCATTCGGCGGATCATCCAACTTTTGCCACCCAACGTGAACCCTAATCTCGGTGAATTTTGGCATAGTTGGTAATTACATTGCAGTTTATTATTTTTATGTACCCCTTAAGTGACATGCAAATGCCCCATTGCACATGTCGCGGGTAAATCAAGATACAAGATCCTAGGGGCCTCCTCAATTGTTGACGTGATAGAGGGCAATCCCACGAGGTTTGAACCTTGGTTGTTGACACTACAAGCAAGAAGCCCCACCATTTCACCATAGGATCTCCCCTTATATTTTATATATTGTTAATATCATTTATTTGTATTATGTTTTTATATATTTTTAATATTATTTTATATTATTTATATATAATATATTATTTTTATTTATATATATTAATTATTTATTTTATTAATATAGAAAAACGAAAAAACAAGTTTAAAGTTTCAATACATATATATTTTTAATAGGTTCTTCATATTATTTATTTATATTATGTTTATATGTATATTTTTAATGTTATTTTATTTTATTTATATTCAATATATTATTTTTATTTATATATATTAATTATTTGTTTTATTAATATAAAAAATTAAAATATGAGTTTAAAATTTCAATACATATATTTTTAATATGTTCTTAATATTTATTTATTTAATTATATATATTAATTATTCATTTATATATATCCTCAAACCCGGAAGCAGAAGAAAAGAAGCATGCTCTCCTGCAGGAGCCAGTGGAAGAAGGTGAGATAGAAGATAAACAGAATGCCCTCATATTCTCAGATAACAAGCCAGAAACGAAGAAGGGGCAGGACAAGCTAGGCATTCAGCAAATCCCATCTAATAGATCTAAGCCGGATTTTGGGAAAAACTCAAACAAAAAAATGGGAAGGAAGTCCTTGAATGAGCTAAGAAATAAGGATGGGGACGCTGAGGGGCAACTTAAAATCACAACTCTAATGGAATTAGGGAAGGGAACCCCCCTTCCCAAGGAGCCATGGGGCTCCTATCATGGAATGTTAGGGGCTTAAACGCCCCTAACAAAAGACGCCTGGTGAAGCGTAGGATTGGCTTGACCAAGGCTGAGATAATCTTAATCCAAGAAACTAAGCTCAACACTAGGGAAATGGAGGCATAAACTAATAGCTTCAAGAATTGGAGAGCAGAAACAGTACAATCAGATGGAGCCTCTAGGGGGGCTGGCAATCATCTAGAATTCGGCAGTTGTGAACTTTGAACCATTGGAGGCAGGGAAACACTGGATCGGCGGCAAGATTGGAACTCTGATCTCCAATTTACACTTTCTACTGATCAACGTATATGGACCGGTCTCATGCGTCAATAAACGGGAACTTTGGGCACAATTGGATAACTTCATGATAGCACACTCTCATCCCCATACAATAATTGGCGGAGACTTCAATGCCATCCTTCATCGACAGGATAAGAGGGGGCATTACTAGAACTAGGTAGACACAGAAGGATTTCATTGACTGGGTGACAAGAAACAACTTTCTGGAGATTGAACTTGGGAAAAATGCTTTCACATGGAATAACAAGTGTTTGGGTTTCAGCAACATAGCTAAGAAATTGGATAGATTTTTCTTCGGGGGGGCTTAACAACCATTCCTCATGCTCTGGAAGGCAACATTCTCCCCTGTTCAAGTTCGGATCATTTTCCCATCAAGCTCACCATTGTAGGAGATGAGAGGCCAAAAAAGTCCCCATTCAAGTTTGAAAATATGTGGACTAAGGATGAGAATTTTCTGAATTTAATACAAGCTTGGTGGAATGAAGAACGATTTGAAGGTTCGAACTTGTGCTGCTTTATCTCTAAATTAAAGCTTGTTAAACAAAGATTGCTAGAATGGAATAAGAAACATTTCAAGAACATCTTCCAAACCAAAAATCGAATTGAAGAAGATTTGAATGTATTAAATGAGAAAGTTATCCAGAATGCCATGTCTCAGAAAAACTATCTAAGAGTAAAAGAATTAATGATGGAATATGAAGATGTTCTATCAAAAGAAGAATTTTTCTAGAAGCAAAAATCTAGAGAGAACTGGATTGAAACAGGGGATAAGAACACTAAATATTTTCACAACATCACAAAACAATGAAGGGATCTAAACAAAATTGCAAGACTGGATCTTGAGGATGGATCTCAAACAGAGGAACCAAAAGAAATCAGGAACAAAATTGTGAACTTCTACCAAGCATTGCTGAACAGTTTGGAAGGTTCTAACCTTTCAGCCCAACAGATGCTCCTTCAGCACATTCCCAAGTTGATCAATGAGGATCAGAATAAGATCTTGAACACTAAATTCACCACAGCAGAGGTGGAAACGGCCCTCAAACAACTCCATACAGACAAGGCACCTAGCTCGGATGGATTTCCAACTGATTTCTTTCAGAAATGTTGGCAAATTTTTGGAGAAGAGCTAACAGAAGCCCTGGAAGCAGCTAGGAATTCTGGGAGATTACTCAGAGAAGTAAATAACACCTTTATTGTCCTCATTCCAAAGAAAGATAAGGCCACAAAATTGGAGGATTTTAGGCCAATTTCTCTCTGTACTACACTCTATAAGATTATGACCAAGGTCTTGGCAGACAGGCTCAAGCCACTGTTATCCAACATTGTTTCAGAGGAGCAAATAGGATTTGTCCCTGGCAGATCAATACTAGCCGGGGTCATCATTGCCCAATTGGTAATTCACACACTTCAGAATACCAGAGAAGCTAGAATGTTAATAAAATTGGATATAAGAAAAGCCTACGACAAGGTAGATTGGAGATTCTTGTGCAAGGTAATGGAAGCTTTTGGCTTTAATAGATAGTGAATCAATTGGATATTTGAATGCATATCAGGGCCAAGGTATTTCGTTTTGATTAATGGCTCGCCAAAAGGATATTTTGAAACATCTAGAGGATTAAGACAAGGGGATCCAATCTCCCCCTTTCTCTTTATCCTAATGGTTGAGGCACTTGGAAGGGCTATTAGAAGCACACAAATAGCTGGACACTTAGAAGGAATCACAGTAACAAGAAACAGCAATGTCACTCACCAACAGTTCGCGGACGATACCATGTTGTTCGGGGCTGCTAAGAGAACAGAAGCACGTCAATTTTTGAAAGTGCTGACGTTGTACGCAAAGGCTTCTAGACAGGAGATTAATCAAAACAAGTCAGAGGTTTTTTTTCTATTAACCCCCCCAAGGAAAGAAATGGAAATTTTGAATATTCTGAACTTCAAGAAGGGAGCTTTGCCATGCTCATATCTTGGCTTGCCAATAGATAAAGGATTGAGAAATTCTAGGTTGTGCGATCCTCTAAAAGATAGATTTAATAAAAGAATGAACTCATGGGAAGGCCGTTGGCTCTCCTAGGCTGAGAGAATAGTAATGTTAAAAACAGTAATATCTTCTTTACCTATTTATCTATTGTCGTATCTAGCACTCATATCTAGAGCTAACACATCTATGATACAAAAGATGAGAAGATTTTTCTAGCAAGGCTTGGCTGAAAAGGACAATGTTGCTATCATATCCTGGGAAAAGATATGCAAACCCAAAGAATATGGCAGAGTAGGACTCAAGAATCAGATGTGGCAAAATAAAGCACTTGGTGCCAAATTGGTATGGAGAATGCTCAAAGAACCAGAACTGAAATGGACTAGGATCTTGCAAACAAAATACCTAAACAATGAAGACCCAACAAAAGTAGTTAAAATAGACAATCCGCCAAAGGGATCGCAGGTATGAAACTTCATGGTGAATTGCAGCTCAATAATTTCTGAATTTGTGTCTTGGGACATCCATGATGGGGAGACTGCCTTGTTTTGGGAAGATTCTTGGGGGGGCCACTCGAGCATAGACAGCAAGATAACAATTGGTCAAACCAAAACATACCTCAAACTTCATTGGGGCGACAGGATCAAGGACTATGTGTGCTTCTTTCAGAATAATCCAGCCCTAGGATGGAAATGGAAGGATATGTCCTCACTTCTGCTCCCACAGGAGGAAATAGCTCTACTTAAAGAAAACATCATGCAGAGAAAGTTGGTGTTCAGAAGAGGATCAGATAAATTGGTATGGGCTGGCTCCAGTAATGGCCTCTTCAATTCTAAGGACGGGTACAAAATTGTCGCAGGATTGGATGCTCTGGCAAAATCTGATATTCCCACACAAGTGTGTTGGAGTAAACAGTGTGTGCCCAGAGCCGGGGTCTTTGCATGGGCAGCCATCCAGAAGAAAATCTTGACATATCCTCGAGGTTTTTGGCATCGTTGTTGGACATGGGAGGATCGAAGGTGGACGCTTTGGTCTGCCTCAAGGAGACTTTCAAGGCAACCATCCTGGTGGACGATGTGGAAAGCTCTGTCTTTGCAGATTTGGAGGCTCGGATTCCTTGGGCAAGGGACCTGCCAAAGCTTTTGGAACCGGGAGCGACGGTGGAAAGATTGCCTTTCCTTCTGGATTTGAATGACCAGCAGTTGGTTAACCATAGGAGGTGGGCGGCTCGGGGCAGAGACTTCATATGTTGCGCCATTGGCATGGATAGGAGGAGTCGACGGCATGGATCGAGGCCTTCGCGGCCTTGGTCTTCTCAAGAGAATTTTACTGGCCAGAATAAGGGGTGAAGTGTAGGGGAGGGGCTGATTAGATTTTTTTTATTTTTTGGCTTTTTTGGGTCGTTGGGTGGCAGCTTCAGCATACGAGGAGTCAATTGAGTCTGAGATATTCGAGGAGTCTGGTTTATATTCAGATTACTTTGTCTTTCTAAAATTTTGTAAATCTCGACATTACTGTAAATGAAAGACTTGAGCATCTATGCTCAAGCAAGATGTAAATTTTAATATCATCAATATAATATTCCGCACTATGGTGCATTTTGCTTATCAAAAAAAAATATTACCCAAAGTTATATTGAATCAACGAAAAATAAAAATAACATCCCGCAATCGCAGCAACATAACCTGCAAAAACCCACGAAAATCCAAACACATCAACATAAAATCGTGGCCTGTCCATACGTGTCAAGTTTTGGTGTCATCGAAGAAGGGTTTGGCAATCGTCGATGTCACAAAATATTGAACGAGTTTGTTTGGCCATTAGAGTTTTGGCGAGGATAGGTGATTTTAGACATTTTTTCAAAAATATTCGCCACAACAATTATACTGAGAGGGGGGATGAATCAGTATAATACAAACTTTACTTTTCACAACTTAACAACCACAACAATATCAATCACACAAGATCTATCAATGATGCACCACAAGAACACAAGATTTACGTGGAAACCCTTACGGGAGAAAACCACGGCAAAATATTGCTTATATATAAATCTCTTTTACAAGATTCGTAGGCACCAACCTACAAGAGACACCAATCCCCTCTTATATGATTTGTGAGCACCAACCCACTGGAGACACCAATCCCCGCTTGTAGATTTCATGAGCACCAATCCACAACTGAGCACCAACCTAGTAAGAGACACCAATCTCTCGTTAAGGCACCAACCTTCTACGGATCTTGATCACTATCTTCTACAAATCTGATTGCAACTCACACAATATCTTTTCTTCCAAATCTGATCCAAATCACACAATGTTCTTCCTTTCAAATCTGATCCAAAATATGCTTACTCTCTTCCTTCAAATCTGATCCAAACTTGTCCTCTATCTCTGCATAGACTTCTCTTATATCTGCCCAAACTTGTCCTCTATCTCTGCATAGACTTTTCTTATATCCGCCCAAACTCTTCTTTATCACCACATGCTCTTCCTCTATATTTCTACTATAAAAACTCTCTTACCAATATGCCGTATGCTTCTCTCTAAATCTGCATCAATCTTCTTTAATGATCTTCTTTCAAGTTTTCATATGCAGATCTGAAAGTGAATGCTAGATGTATTCTTTTATCTTCACACTTCACTCTCTTCCTCTCACTCAAATGCCAATCAAAACTCAATATATATGTATCTTCCTACATTGATGAAGAGATACATCTCTTCCAAAAGATAATGACTTTTCAAATGATCACACCTCTTCTTTTTGAATCGCAGCCTTGTCTCTTTAATCGCTTCCTTTCATAAATCACTAATCACTTTCTTTTCTTATACAAAGCGCTGCACATTTTATATTAGTTGCTGCCTTTTAAATCACATACTACTTTAAATATTAATCGCTGTCCATCTCATATATGAATCGCTGCTAGCAAATCTCCTCACACTAACATTTTATCTCAAGCGCACCACATTAATATATATCACTTTTGTCATGTTGTGAGGTCGGCCATCTTTAGTAAGTAAGTCGGCCACTTGAAGAAATAAATCTTTTAAATTAAAATTTAATCTTCTCACTTTGGGAGTCGGCTATCTTGTAATCTTGGGAGTCGGCTATCTTGTAATCCTTTTACCAACGAAGTCGGCCATTATAAATCTGCTTTTTAACTTCTTCTAAAGAGGCACCAACATAGAGAGGGATCAGCCCCTAAAACAACAAACAATACATAACATAACCCAGGTCAGCCAGCCATAAATATGATTGTTTAAATCTTTAATTTAAACAATGAACCTCATCTTCTTCAATGGAATAAACGATTTTCTTCTTGCTCATTTGACATCAATGATATTAAAGAGTTTGAAATTGCAGAATGAATTGGTTGTGATTGATTGTATTTACAAATGAGCAAAAGTGCTCAATATATACAATGTTCAAGAGGCAAGTTTTCTAAAAATAGAAAACTGCCGACATAGATGAGCATTAACAAAATCAAGCCGACATAGAAAATTAGGCCGACATAGAAAAAATATTAATACCTTCCCTTAATGCTCAATCTATCAACAACACCTATAGACCCCCTGAAGTTTACAAATTTATCAGAACCGAGGGGCTTGGTGAAAATATCTGCTGGCTGCTCCGAGGTAGGAACATACAGCAACTGAATGGATCCGTCTTCAACCAGCTGTCGTATGTAATGACAATGAGTTTCCACATGCTTGGTTCGTTCATGGAAGACCGGATTCTTGGCCAGTTTGAGCACTCCCTGATTATCACAGAACAAGGGAGTTGGACCTGCCTAAGGAACATGCATATCCGCAAGCATCCGTCGAAGCCAAACTGCCTCACAACCTGCTTTAACTGCTCCCCGATACTCTGCTTCTGTCGAGGAGAGAGCCACTGCCTGCTGCTTTTTACAAGTCCAGGTGACAGCACCAGATCCCAAACTAAACACATACCCAGCTGTAGACTTACGGTCATCAACAGAACCTGCCCAGTCGGAATCTGTGTAACCTCTGAGTATAGGATCAGAACTCCGAGTGTACAGAAGTCCATAATCAAGAGTGCCACTCACATAACGCAGCACACGCTTCGCTGTTGTCCAATGATCAGCCTTAGGGGCTGTCATGAAGCATGATATGTAGCTCACGGCAAAACTAATGTCAGGTCTAGTAGCAGTAAGATAAATGAGGCTGCCTACTAGTTGCTTGAACAAAGATTCATCGACCACTGGTGAGGTGGACTGAACTGACAATTTAAGCCCGGGTTCCATAGGAGTAGAGTTAGGTTTGCAATCCTGCAGTCTGAACCTGTCCAGAAGGCTGCGAGCATACTTGGACTGAGAAAGAAAGATACTTTGCTCAGTCTGCCAAACCTCAACTCCTAGGCAATAATGCAACAAGCCCAAATCTGTCATATCAAAAGTACGGCACAAATCCTGTTTGATCTTAGCAATCAAATGTGCAGAACTGCCAGTAATGATTAAGTCGTCCACATAGACAACCACAAGCAATATATCATCACCAAAAAGTTTGATATACAGATTTGAATCAGATGGACTTCGCTGAAAACCATGATCTGTCAGGTACTTATCTATTTTCATGTACCAAGCCCGAGGGGCTTGTTTCAGACCGTAGAGAGCTTTGACGAGTCGACAGACCTTGTGTTCTTGACCAGCAACCTTAAAGCCTGGAGGTTGCGTCATGTAGACTTCTTCCTGCAAGTCACCATTCAGAAAAGCACTCTTAACGTCCATCTGATGGACTTTCCAACCAAACTGAGCTGCTAAGGCAAGAACAAGCCGGATGGTACTCATTTGGCTATAGGAGCAAATGTCTCCTCATAATCAATGCCTTCCGTCTGTGAGAACCCACGAGCAACAAGACGAGCCTTATACTTGTCGAGGGTTCCGTCAGCTTTGTATTTCACCTTGTACACCCATTTGCAGCTAATGGGTTTCTTCCCTGGAGGAAGATCAGAAAGTGCCCAAGTGTGATTCTTCTGAAGACTCTGGAACTCAGCTTCCATAGCCTGTTCCCACTCAGGTATACCTTTAGCCTCTGAGTATGTCTGAGGCTCAAAAACACTATTAATGTTAGCCATGAGAGCAAAATTGACTGTAGGCTGCTGTTTGCTCTTATTTTTGGAAGTTCTACTCTCAATGAGCTCACCATCCCCGAGATCACTAATGGTTTTAGCATACCATTTAGGCTGGAGAGTAGAAGTGCTAACATCTGGAGGAGCTGAAAGAGGTGCAGGATCAGCAACAGGAGCAGCAGGAAGAGGATTATTTTCCGGAGGAAACTCAGGTAGTGCATCATCAGAAACTGATTCTGCATCATCCCTCCCATCAGGTGGACCTAGTGGAAGAAGAACACTTTGAGGCTGATCCTCAGAACACTGCTCAGAAGAAGAAGACTGAAAAGGTCCTCTATCTTCATCAAAGACAACATCACGGCTAAAGATAAGACGATCAGTGTCAATATCGATCAGTCGGTAGGCCTTATGGTTGTCACTGTACCCTGTCATCATGAGCTTCTGACTCTTGGATTCCAACTTCGAGCGCTGAGCATCTAGAACCCAAACATATGCAAGAGAGCCAAAAACCTTCAGGTGGCTAATCTTGGGCTTGCGACCAGACCAAACCTCTTCTGGAGTCTTCCTCTTAACAGCCTAAGTAGGAGAGCGATTAAGGAGATAGACGGCAGTAAAAACTGCTTCTGCCCAATATTTATTAGGAACACTCCTGTGCTGTAACATAGAACGAGCCATCTCAACAACCGTACGATTGCGACGTTCAACAACACTGTTTTGCTGCGGAGTGTAGGGTGTAGTCAACTGGCGTTTGATGCCATGGGTATCACAGAAGTCGGAGAATGCAGCAGAACAAAATTCCCCACCGTTATATGTCCTAAGAGTGATGATGCTACAGCCAGACTCTTTTTCAACCAAGGACTTAAACTTCTGAAAGATACTAAATACATCTGATTTTTGTTTGAGAAAGTACACCCACATCTTTCTACTAAAATCATCAATAATAAGCAAGAAATATTTGCAACCAGTAACTGAAGATGTATTCATAGGACCACAAATATCAACATGGAGTAATTGAAGTACCTTAGACGCACGCCAAGAATCTCCATCCTTGAAGGGAGTCCGATGTTGTTTGCCAGCTTGACAGGCGCCACATACTCCAAGATGCTGTGTCTGAATATCCGGTAGGCCAGAAACAAGTCCCTGCTGGGACAGCAGAGACAGATAATGGATGTTGAGATGTCCATATCGCTGATACCACAAAGTGCTGAGAGAAGAAACACGGGCTGCCATAGCTACTTCAGGAGAATCACCAGTGTCAATGAGCCGATAAAGGCCATGATCCTCTAGACCAACGGCAACAGTAAGACGGGTCTCTCGATCAATAATAGAGCACTTGTGAGCACTGAACACTACATCCAACTGAGGAGCATTCCTCATGATCTGACTCACTGAAAGCAGATTGAGTTCCATACCAAGAATGTAGTACACATTTAGGAAGATAAGGTTCCTTCCACCAGACTGTATCTGAACAGTGCCTCTGCCAACAACTGTGTACTCCTCACCTCCGCCAAAGCTAACCGAATCACTGAATGGAGAAAAGTCGGTAAACCAATCACGCCTGTGAGTAAAGTGACATGAAGCACCAGAATCGATGTACCAAGCAGAAGTCTTGACAGAATCTGAAGACCTTTTAGCCATAAAAGCGTAAAAGGCAGACTCCTTCTGCTCAGAAAGTTCAGCAACATGCGCCTTCTGGTGTGACCCTCCCTGCTTCTTCTGTTCAGAAGCTATCCTCTGACGGCAATCTTTCTTCATATGGCCGAATTTGTGACAGTAATTACACTGCACATTCTTCTTCTTAGGGTTGCCCGAAAGTTGATTTGAACCTTTCGGCTGTGATGACTGAGATGACTGAAATTTGTTGTTATCCTTCTGAAAGGATTTAGCTGCAAATCCCTGTTCAGAAGAGGACGAGGAAGCACTGCTACCAAACTGTTGTTTCCAGCGATCCTGCTGCAGGAGTTTGTTGCATAACTCAGGAAACTTCAAATCAACATTCGTAGACATAATGTTGAGAGTCTCGACAAAGTGCTCGTAGGATTTAGGTAGACTTTTGAGGGTGATGACTACCATATCCTCTTCCTCCATTTTTCGACCGATAGCCTCAAGCTGATCTCGAATGTCCTTAATCTTCATGAGATGCTCCTATAAGGACATACGTTCGTCCATCATGATGGAGAACAACTGATTCTTCAAAAAGAAAGCCCGACTTTTATCAGAGGTCTCATGAAGCTCCTTCAGGTGCTTCCAAATCTCAGCAGTTGTCTTGCCTGAAGGAATCTGCGGCAACTGGTCATCTGTAACAGAAAGCTTAAGAAGCATTACAGCCTCTCTATTACGATCATCAAACTTGTCCTGATCAGCACCAGCGGTCAGAGGACGAGTTTCTTTCTCCAAAACCAATTCATCAAGACGGTGATACTCAAAAATAGTCATCATACGCTGCTTCCAGTTATTATAGTTTCTGCCATTAAATCGCTGACTGCCCTCCAACATCAAGTTGGTCAAAGACGCCATTTGCACGTCTCCCAATGCAGGAAAACGACAAAAAAAACTGAACAGCGTTTAACTAAGGAGCAGAACAGGTTCAGGTACAAGAGACAGGTACAGTTGCACGGAAAACGAGGCACGAACTTCGAGGTACGGAAAAAATCTGACAAGTACCCACGAAAGGTCTCGAAAAACCCAGAAGGAATATGCGTTCGAAAAAAAATTTCGTCAAATGCTGAGGGTTCAAAACCCTAGACGAAAACTGCCTGTGCCCTAGGCGGCCATGAATGCTCAAAGATTTGTTGAAAACGCTCAACACAGGTCGCACAGGGTCGCATGTCTTCAAGCCATAAACCGAGGGCACAAACAACACATGCACATCACAGAATCCGCGAGCTCGTGCGCACGTTCTGGAAGAGAAGGTTCGCACGGGCTTACAGAGCACTCCACTGGCTCGAAATCACGAGCAGAGCAAAAAAAAAAAAAAAACTCAGGCGTCTGGTTATTCCTCTTCCTGCGATTGCCCAAACCCTCTGAAATAATCACGCAGAAATAGCGATGGATGTGAAACAAACCCTCACGTTTGATTTATAAGAGCGCCGATTTAACTGCGAACAAGGGATTAATGTGCTTCCTTTGCTGCGACCATATTACACAGGGACCTCCCAAAAAAAAAACGCAACTGATAAAAACGCGTCTGAAGGAATTGATGACGGCGACCACAGAGGAAAAAAAATGCCGCCCAGAGTCCGCAGGTGAAAACACAGCAAAAAACTCGCGATTCCAAAAAAAAAAATGGCACTCCAACAGATGAAAATCGTGGTTCAAAAGACACCAAAAAACCCTTGCGAATTTTTCAAATACTTCAAGAAAATTCCTCACGAATTTTATTTGAAAAAAAATCCTAAAAAAAAAATTCCTACTCTGATACCATAAAGAGTTTGAAATTGCAGAATGAATTGGTTGTGATTGATTGTATTTACAAATGAGCAAAAGTGCTCAATATATACAATGTTCAAGAGGCAAGTTTTCTAAAAATAGAAAACTGCCGACATAGATGAGCATTAACAAAATCAAGCCGACATAGAAAATTAGGCCGACATAGAAAAAATATTAATAGATATTGCCTCGTTGACATCAATGCCCTCGTTAAATGCTCCATGTCTTGTATTCAATCATATTGTTGTGTTGACATCAATGACAACTCTTTCTTATACTCTCATCTGTTCATTAATGATAACAATCATGACTACCTTCTTGACGTCAATGACAACGTGTCCAACAAATTGTTTTTAAAAACTTAGAGCCAAGTTTTTGCTGTGATTACTCGTAGGCAAGATCTCCAAGCAAGTACTCGCAAGTCAAGTGAGTACTCACTGAGTTTTTAAACTTGCATAGATGATCACATCCTTTGGGCATTTTGTTGTAATTTTTATATAATATATATGTACATTGACAATGAAAGCAATGAAATTTTGTTATTTTGTGTGTCGACTCTCATGTGAAATCTCAATTCAGCTCTAATGTTATGTTATAAGGTTCTATAACGTATTTGATGAATGCCTTATCAATGTTATCATATGAATTGTCAGGGGATCCGGGGAGGATGCCTGATTGTGAGGTGATCGCTGACACAGATGCTCAACCTTCCGTTGTGCCGTGTTCATACATGTAACTATTATGGGGAAAGAAGAGTACCCCACCCGCTAAGAGAAGCGTTCTACATAGTTACAAAGCAAAGTTGTTATGTTGGGGAGAACCCAAGGAAACGACACAACTGCATTCATAGCAATCAACTAGTGTGTGTGTGTAGTCTAGCAATGAACGGCTTGTGCCTTGGAGAAAGGGCAGTGGGCCGCGTGGAGTTGTCAGGGGACAAGCTCTACAGGGGGAACATCAAAGGACTTCATAGCGGTGGAGTCTGGGGTCTTGAAGTGGCGTGAAGGGATAGTCTTGGGAAGTGATCTGAGTACTTGGAGTCTTGGGATCAGCCTAGGGCCAGACCATCTTGGTTGCATCTTGGAGAGCTAGTGGAGACCTAGGAGTAGGTGTTCTTGTATCGATGCGTGGGCATTATCAGCGGAGTCCAACCCTGTCACCTTGGGTAGTCAATCTAGTCTGGGACTAACATCTTATTGTAATCTGGCCAGGGGCCTTTTTGAATCAATAAAGCTATCCATTACCCCTATTGTGTGTCTTGCATTGTGCTATCTCTATACTTGCATTCCTTCACTCTGTTTATATATCTTGCATTGTATTTCTGCTGCGTAACTCGGGTGTGTGCAGGAACAACTCGAAAAGCTCAGGCGTAGTCCGGACGCTCTTGAACAACTTGATCCTCTCAGGCAAGTGTAGTAAAGTGTGTGCCGGTGCCGCACGGAGGTGTGGCCCCATGATAGTTGGTATCAGAGCTAGGCTCTATATACCCGAGCTAACCACCCAAGTTGCATTCCATTTAACCTAGCCTTTCATTTAACCAAGCAACCATTCCAAACCATCCTACCCACATCCGCACCATGGCAGATGATTACAGTCAGATGGAGGGTGGCTCCGAGGAGGAGCATGCTAATCCTCACAGGGAGGAGGCACACGGAGAGGACTATCCGCGCACCCGACAAATGGCAAGAGAATTGGATAGTAGGTTGGAGTTATTGGAGAATCAAGCATTAGATGATAGGCTCGTCATTGTGGAAACTGAGATCAAGGATCTCCACATGGAAATGGGGACTAGTATTCTGGAGAGGAAAAGTCTAGCAGATGAAGTTAAGTCTTTGAAGGATGAACTGAAGTTTTTGAAGACACTCATAACTCAAGGAATTGTGAAGCCAACACACAAGGTCAAACCACCTAACCCGTACGACGGATAGCGGGATGACAAAGTTTTGGAGAACTTCTTCTGGGACATGGGAGAATACTTGTCCAACATGGTAGGCTTCTCGAATGAGGCCTTGGTAAGAACAACAGCCACATACCTGTTAGGAAGTGCAAAACTCTGGTGGAGGACTAGGGCAGAAGATCTGTAGGCAGGGAAGACTATGGTAAAGGTTGATAATTGGAACGAGTTGAAGGCCGCGCTCAAGGAGCAGTTCAAACCTGAGAACTCGGCTTGGATGGCCCGAACTCAGCTCATGAACTTGAAGCAAACTAGGAAGATCAGAGATTACATCAAAGCCTTCACAGCCTTGATGCTTGAGATCAAGGACATGTCCGAGGTGGACAGGTTGTTTCAATTTATGAAGGGTTTCCAGCCGTGGGCTCAAACAGAATTGAGGAGGGCCAATGTGCAGACTCTATCAGCCGATGTTGTTGCTGCTGACTGGCTACTAGACTTCAAGGAGATGTCGAGTAAGGAGACAACTAGTGGAGCAAATTCTCACTTCAACAAGAAGAAGCCGCCCCAGAAAGAGGAGAAGAACAAGGGGAATTCTGGGAAAGCTTCCGACAACAAGTTAACAGTGAGTTCGAAGAACTCTCAATCAAAAGGGTTAGTGAAAAGGCCAGCGAAGGATGCCAAGTCCAAGAGTTCGAGGAAGAGGACTCAGTCGTGCTTCATATGTGGCAACTTAGAGCATTGGGCTCGTGATTGTCCGGAGAGACAGCGTTTGAATGCCACCACCCAAGCACAAGGTCACGATGACTCTGCTCCTGCAATGGGAGTAATTCAACTTCTTGGTGCCGTCCGGGACGCGCCAAAGGAGTAGCAGGCCACACCGGCCGAACCTGAGAACAAGAATAGGTTGTGCTATGTGGAAGTCATGGTCAATGGGAAGAACAAGGAAGGATTGCAGATGGATCTTCAGGCCGCAAAGTTGTTGAAGCAAGCAAGGGATGGTAAGACCAGGAAGTTCAGCATAAAGGAGGGACTGTTGGTGTTCACTCTGGACAAGGTCTACATTCCAAAATGGAATAACTTGAGGAGGGACCTTCTGCATGAATGTCATGATTCAGTCTGGGCAGGGCACCCAGAACAGAAGAGAACTCTTGCATTGTTGGAAAGGGGCTTTTTCTAGCTGAGAATGAGGAAAGATGTGGACGAGTATGTCCGATGTTGTCTCATTTTCCAACAGGACAAGGTTGTGGCACAGCCACCGGGCGGTTTGCTCCAGCCCCTACCCGTTCCAGTGAGGCCATGGGCTAGCGTTAGTATGGACTTTATCACTCAACTACTGAATGTGGACGGGTTCACAAGCATCATGGTTGTGGTTGACCAGTTCTCCAAGTATGCAACATTTGTGGCATGCAAGGCACCCTGCACTGCAGAGGACGCGACTGACTACTTTTTCAAATTTGTGGTGAAGTATTGGGGAGTTCCACTCAGCATCATATCAGATCGGGACGCCCGCTTTACTAGCAATTTCTGGGCAGAGTTGTTCAAATTGATGTAGACAAAGCTACTCATGTCAACCAATCATCACCCGGAGACTAACGGTCAGACCGAAAGGATCAATGCGGTGTTGGAAGATTACTTGAGGCACTTTGTATGGTCGGACCAGTCCAATTGGCCAAAGCTGTTGGATCCTGCACAGTTCAGTTACAACCTACAAAAGACGTTGACGAGTCAGTATTCACCATTTCAACTAGCAACAGGCCAGCAACCACTGACTCCTCACACAGTGATGAGTGGATACTTTGGAGAGTGTCCAACTGCAGCAGACCGACTCAGGGAGTGGCAAGATCGGGTGGACCTGGCGAGGCATCACTTGACAAAGGTTGCAGAGAGAATGAAGAGGTATGTGGACTCAAACAGGAGGCAGTTAGACTTCAAGGTTGGCGACAAGGTCCTGTTGAAGATGGACCCGGTTCAGCTCAAGCCACCAAAAGGGATGAGCCCATCTTTGGCTCGGCAATTTGATGGACCTTACCCAGTCATTGGGAAAGTTGGGAAGGTTGCATACAGGTTGAAGTTGCCGGAGCACCTAAGGGTTCAGAATGTGTTTCATGTTAGCCAACTCCGTCCTTTGCATGAAGACAAAGAGGACGACAGCAGGAACATTCCCACCAGGGGACCAATGAATGTCGTGGACAGACCTGATCGGCAAGTGGAAGAAGTGTTAGTTGTTCGAGAGAAGGGAATTGGTAAGAGGAAGACCAAGGAGTTTCTTATTGCATGGCAAGGCCTAACCCGATTTGAGGCAAGTTGGGAGAAAGCAGCATCTCTTTGGAAGTATGAAGACAAAGTATTGGAGTTCCTTGAGAGGAGGAATTCTAGCACCCGCAAGTGATTCATCGGGGATGGATCCTTCCATGCAGGCCTGGGGTCTTGCGCCGACGCCGGGGGCGTCGCTGATTTTAAGTGGGGGAGAATGTCGAGGGATCCGAGGAGGATGCCTGATTGTGAGGTGATCGCTGACACGGACGCTCAACCTTCCGTTGTGCCGCGTTCATACCTGTAACTATTATGGGGGAAGAAGAGTACCCCACCCGCTAAGAGAAGCGTTCTACATAGTTACAAAGCGAAGTTGTTATGTTGGGGAGAACCCAAGGAAACAACACAACTGCATTCATAGCAATCAACCAGTGTGTGTGTGTAGTCTAGCAGTGAACGGCTTGTGCCTTGGAGAAAGGGCAGTGGGCCACGTGGAGTTGTCAGGGGACAGGCTCTACAGGGGGAACATCAAAGGACTTCATAGGGGTGGAGTCTGGGGTCTTGAAGTGGCGTGAAGGGATAGTCTTGGGAAGTGATCTGAGTACTTGGAGTCTTGGGATCAGCCTAGGGCCAGACCATCTTGGTTGCATCTTGGAGAGCTAGTGGAGACCTAGGGGTAGGTGTTCTTGTATCGGTGCGTGGGCATTATCGGCGGAGTCCGACCCCGTCACCTTGGGTAGTCAATCTAGTCTGGGACTAAGATCTTATTGTAATCTAGCCAGGGGCCTTTTTGAATCAATAAAGCTATCCATTACCCCAATTGTGTGTCTTGCATTGTGCTATCTCTATACTTGCATTCCTTCACTCTGTTTATATATCTTGCATTGTATTTCCGTTGCATAACTCGGGTGTGTGCAGGAACAGCTCGGAAAGCTCAGGCGTAGTCCAGATGCTCTTGAACAACTTGATCCTCTCAGGCAAGTGTAGTAAAGTGTGTGTCGGTGCCGCAGGGAGGCGTGGCCCCGTGACATGAATATTTGAAATTTCCTATATTTTTAAATTTTTCCTACTTTTTTTAATAGCCATCCCCTACCGTCCCCTAGAAAATGGCCTCCCAAAAAGTCTGTCCTAGAAACACGCCCACATGTACCTTACCATCCCAATCCCAAAAACTCGATGGAACATAGGTTACAATCATTGACCAGTATTTCTATCAATTTATTTGAGAAGACAAATTGCACTCTTTTGATTAACAATTTTTGAATCCTTTAAGCTTTTTCACATTACTAACAAGTAGTTGTGCATGTAGATTTTGACGTATGACAATAAACCTTATTTGACATTTACACATGGATATATGATATATGGTATATACCACAGTTGCGTGACTTTCAATCCATAAAACTTGAAAATCTTGATGGTAAGTAACATAAAATGAGCTGAATTGAAGTCTCTTGTCGATATTTCAAGAGATTGGCCAAGTCTGGGCATGAGGCAACAACCTAGAAAACAAAATCAAGAAGATGGGGGTATCCCCAACATCTAGCATGTATAGTCTTGAGTTGTTGTGCCACTAGTTAGATACAGTTCAGGAATGGATATAGTTAATTTGAAGTTGATATATGATTTCAATGTTTTCCTTTCAATAATTGGACTTCTCATGGGATTCCATAACAATTCAAGCAAATTGGTCCAGTTTTAGACAATGATATGAAATCCTGCCCGAAACATAAAGCAACCTAGAAATCTCTAATTTCCACTCTTTTCAATCTGCATAGAGACCACGAGAATGAGACAACAAAGCAAATCTGAAAATAGTAAAAGCTGTCCATTAAAAAGTGAGACAAATAACAGAACATGAATCATCTTACGAAAGCAAATGCTAACCTTCTGAACAAATTCATTGGCAGAACAGACTACAAATGTGCTGTGGATTTTGCCGATATGATACATAACAGATATGATATCTTTCTCATCCTGCAATGAAGAAATGTCACTTGTCAAAGGTTATACATGTTTGAAATCACAAAATACGTTCTAATTCATCATCCCTAAATTCTTAAGCAAATAGCTGCATCCTGTGGGGACTAAAATAGGAAAGATGATCCATTCATCTGTCACCATTACTAATGATAATACTCTAATAAAAAATCTTGGTACTAATTCATTATACTATAAAAATTTCAACGTGAATTCTGATACCATTTTAATTTCCTAGCTTGTACTGCAAGTTAATCTTGTTCGAAGGCAGACATTTTAATTTATAAAGATAGGAACAAGAATTATCTTAGTAGAATGGAACATGAAGAAACAACAAAAACCTGTGGATGCTTATCCAGATTTTCCATAAGGGCATCAAATGCCATTTTAAACATTGATATGCTAGGTAATTTCATATGACCAAGAAGCCTCCTTGCTCCAGAACGTATATCAGCATTGATGTCTTCCAGCATACCAAGAAACTGCAAAAGCAGTTTAGAAATTTAAATTGCATAAAATAAATATCACAGGAATTATTGCCCCTTCAAATTTGAAACTACACGATAAGTATAACCATAAAGAATTTAGATAAAATAAAATTGAACTTGACAAAAGCTAGAATGAAAATGAAATATCAAATAGCTGATGTCTTGCACGCATGTAAGCGTTTGAAAAAGATAGCTTTTTAAGAAGTTTTGACTACAAAGTGTTTTTCAATTTAGATCGAAACATCCAAAGCTTCTAACTATTTAGATGCATGATTGCCAAGACCTATAGTTCAAAATCCCATTAAATTACCCCGTTATGAACACAAGCATAGAAAACTTATTAAAAGGACTCAGGTCCTTTGATTGTACGAAGTATTTCATGTAGAAAATATCTTTAAAATGAAAACAAGGGATAACATAATCATTAAAGTTGATGAATATATATTATAGATTCAGTCATATTTATCATACTTGAATTTTAGTATAACCCCTATTAAAAGTTTGGCCTACAATATTTTTTTTGAACTGTAAAAGAGGCATAAGGGAGCCATACCCCTATATATTGACTGTCGAATCAAAAAGTAACATAGTTTTGGCTACTCCAAAGGAGAGCTGAAGTACAACATATTAACAAGTTTTAATTTATACAAAATGATGTATACAGCCATTTATCCTATATACTATAGTATGTATCCATTCCATTTTTTTAACTATCCCTGAACCTATGAGGTCGTGTTGTCATCGCCCGCAACTTTGCCATCGTCCAATCCCAAGCTGTCTATCTCCACCGCAAAGGACCAATAGACTCCTAACACATCCAAGACAGAGTTGCAGGATTCACCTACCCCCCTCCGCAAGGCACGCATACCATAGTACCCAGTACTAATCCGGGTACGATATAGGGCCGCTACAGCTTGGATACTGTACCCGCCCATGCCCTAAAGTTCATAATTCTCCATCCGCACCAGATGCTCCAAGATCCACGCTCTGGGAAAAATCGTCCTGTATTTTTAAAAAAATCAAAATGGCAATTAAAAACAAGCAAAAATGGTAAAAAAATGTGGGCACTGTAGTATGACAGAACCATTTATAAGTACTATAAACTAATATATATACTATTATCAACTAAGGTTAGAGGTCACGGTCCAGCTATCGTTTTAACAAAAAGGTTCTTTGTTTTTATGCTTCCTTAAATAACTCAAATAAATTACTTTTTAGTTTAACTAAGTATTATAAATTATAGTCGAACGGCATTGTAGTCAGACGACACAATTTATTATTACATATACTTATAATATGTTATTATAAAATAATAAATTATATTTTAATACAATACATAATATAAATAAATATATAATTAATAAATAATAAATATGAATTAAAAAATATTTAATTATATAATGTATTATATTAAAATATAATTTATTATTTTATAATAACATATTACAAGTATTAATAAATATTAAATGTATTAAATTTAAATACTAATATATAATTATAATACATACTAGTATATTTATATTTAAAAAAATATATCTATAGTATGCCGAGAGATATCTTCTCGAGGTTTTCACAGTGCTTTTTGTGTTTTCCATAGCTTTTGTGATTTTCTCCACCTTTTTTTCCTTCAACCATTTCCAGTTTCTTTTTTGGTTTGTTTTTGTGATTTTCTTCACCTTTTTTTCATTCAACCTTTTTTTATTTTTTCCAATTTCTTTTTTGGTTCCATAGTTTTTTATTTTCTCCACCTTTTTTTCCTTCAACCATTTCCAATTACTTTTTTGGTTTTTATTTTTTATTTATTCCAATTTCATTTTTGTTTTCTTTTGCTATATATTTACACAGAAAATGAGTGCTCTCATCTCCTCCCCACTGTGACTGTCGAATGCCTCTCGGCATTATTATAATTATATTTTTATTATATTAAAATATAATTTGTTATATATATACACTTTTAATATGTTATTATAAAATAATAAATTATATTTTAGTAATAATACATAATATAATCAAATATATAAATAATAAATAATAAATATGAATCAAAAAATATTTAATTATGCCACCAAGGTTCGGTGGTCAAGTCACACAGTTTTTGTGGCAGCCACCAAGGTTCAAACCCCCGTTGGGCCAAAGAGCTCGCAGGCCTTGTGCCTTAGCTGGGCTGACGTGCTTGTAGGATATGTGCCTTCACTAGGCTGACGTGCTCACAGGCTATGGGCCTTCGCTGAGCCAACGAGCTCGCGGGTTTGAACTTGGCAAAAATGCCTTGGGGACTGGGACCCCCCAGTAGTGGTCTCGACGATAAAGCCATGGGAAGAAATCCCTCGTAAGGGTCTCTTTGGGCTCAAACCAGGCTAAAAACCCGAGTTCCTCAATCAAAAAAATATATTTAATTATATAATGTATTATATTAAAATATAATTTATTATATATATACTTTTAATATGTTATTATAAATTAATAAATTATATTTTAATACAATACATTATATAATAAAAAAAATTTAATTCATATTTATTATATATTAATAATATATATATATATGAATGTTTGTCGTATCTAAACATATCCATATTAGGGGGTCTTGAAAAATAGTTGTATCCGTATCGGATACCATATCCGTGCCCATGCAACATTGATCCAAGACCCCGGAAACCACCATTAGAAACTCCATGCCCCACTTTGCCCAATGTTTGCATGCGTTATCTTCTCCCACTGCCCTAATAATGAAGGGCACCCATGGCCCAATGTACTAGTGATTGATAAGTGGCCAAGAGTCGAGACCAAGATGGAATCCTAATCCCAAAATAGCATCATTGATTATCTTCTTGAGCCCACAATGCCAACGAGAATTTATAAGAGTTTCTACCACTGCCTGAATTATATCCTTGGACTCCGCTACATCTAAAAGAACCGCCAAAAACATTGAAGAGATGTTCGTATTCACCCAGTACCAACAAGTCAATGAGAGGAAGGTTTCCCCCAACACTATTTTCGCAGCATGCAGCACCACTGTCGATTTTGATCTAAACACTTTCTTCAATCTCACCTCCCCCCAAAATGCAATCTCTCTTTTTAGCTTTGAGACACTGTGGAATCCACGCTACAAAAATGAAATGCACGTCTAAAGAGTGTGTGAGGTATAAAATACATCCCCAACAGCCAAGGTGATGGATCCATTATTGCATAAGCCATGTTGTAGTAATTCCATTGCACCAACCTGACAAGAAGCAAGCTAAACTCACCAATCCATCATTGTTTTCATTTATTTCGGTTTAGTGAAATGAGAACGAGAGATCAAGGGTAATATCTCGCCACGTGCTTGATGATAGTCGAAATGACAGTCTTGCATCATCTCTATTGCCACATTAGCCATTCGGTCAGCCAATCCATTGGCCTCTCGATACACATGTCCAACTTTGAACTCCACGAAAGTATCCAGCAACTCCCAACAACATAATAGGATATTGTTTAATTTCCAATTTGGAGTTCTATGATTTCGGATGGCACTGATAGTGACTAAAGAGTCCCCTTCAATATGTATTTTTTGCAATTCGAGTTTATTGCAAATTTGGAACCCTAGCAGCAAAACTTGGAATTCAACTTCATTGTTTGTTCCCTCCAGTAGTTTTTTTTCTGCCACACCTACCAAGACTCCATGGTTTTTGATGATGCATCCAGTGCCTGAGTGTCCCGAGTTACCCTTGGACGCCCTGTCAAAGTTCAGTGTGTACCACCCTTCATCTAGCGGGACCCATCTCGTGTTAGCCCTTGTATTCATAGAAGAATGAACCCAAGCAATCCAATGAACGAGGGAGTATGGCCTACAATATTGTTAACACATATATATAAAGGATATTTGCCAATATTTTTGATAACATTATATCAAGATTTACATAAAGCACCCACATTGTACTTGACTACTGTGCACTTTGAAAATTGTAACTAGGTAAAATATCCAAGAGAATAACTATTTTGAAGAATACAATTTGGTATGCTTGAGGGGGACTGAGACATTAAATATCAAGGAAAATGTTTTGTAATGTCACGAAAGTGAAAAATTAAATATCAATGAAAATGTTTTGTGTTGTCATTAAATATCATCTAAATGTTGTGTTGTCACGAAAGTGAAAAATTAAATATCAAGGAAAATGTTGTGTTGTCATTAAATATCAAGGAAAATGTTTTGAGTTGTCATTAAATATCATCTACTATTATGTTTTGTGTTGTCACGAAAGTGAAAAATTAAAACACCAACAAACATATTATAAATCTTATTTGCAGAGATCTCAATCAACTTATTCCCACAAACCCACGAAAATTAAGCCGCAAACTTGTATCATCATTCCTTTCAAGCACCAGACAGTTATTCCCAATAACAACAACAATAAGAGAGTTCTTTTCTGAGAAATAGGAATATGTATTTCTAATAGCATCCCAGGAGGTGATCCCTAACTCATTAATAATTTGCCCAATGGTTTTGGATCTTGATACCCTTTTTAAACCATTTAAGTGCAGAATACCCTTTTTGCAAAGCCAATGGCTTCCCATTAACTTCCACAAACCCCCAAATAGACCTAAAAGGGAAAAAAGGATCGAAATTGATTTTTGAAACATCCCATTCAACCACATACCCTTTAACTTACTCCCATGCCTTCCAAATTGACTTAAAGTGTCATGTCCCATTTTCGTTTGCATCAATTCCGGCATGTTTGGAGCATTCCAAGATTCTTGGAGAAGTCCACAAACCTTGGAGAGCTTCATTTTCAGAGGTTTCATATTTCCAACTTTATTTTAGCTAGTAGTTTCCCTGGAAATAATTTAATTAGTCATTATGGTATTTTCTGTAGTTTTGTGCGAGAGCGGGAAATAAATTTTAAAATAATAATTAAAGTCAGCACTTTATATTAATTTTCATAACTTTGTAAAAAGGTCACTTTATTATTATTTTCAAGCTGCCTAAATGGGGTGAATAAAGCCTTTTGAATATTTAGTTATTTCTTTTTAGATGGGCAGGAAATTACATAAGGTAAATTAAAATTACATTTTCAGGCAAGAAGTAAAAAGTTATATTTGTTACATGATTAAAGAACTGAATAATATACAAATATTATTATATTGAATTGAGATGTTTTACAAAGAGAGCGAAAGCTCAATATATAGAGACTACAAGATCTAAAAATAGACTAAAGCAGAAAGACAACAAGGAAGAAAGCAGAAAAGATAGGAATAGACCAAACTCAGAATAAAGGCTAAGATAAAGCTAAGATTGACCATTATCTAAAAGGAATAACTAAATATTATTTTAATACCCCCCCTTAATGGTCAATCCACTAACTAAATCAAGATGCCCCCTAAAATAGACTACCTTCCAAGACAGATGGATGGCATAAACAGAAAACAGAACCCGACCACGGGTGTCGAAAGACAAATCCCAGGGGATCCGAATAAGCAGAATGGCTGCCTGCCAAACACAAATGTTGAGCGTTGGTCGAGAAGGGGCTAAGCGCTGTAAGCGCAAATCAAAGGAGCCCTCAAAGCTGCAAGCCACAGCAAAATGGCAGAATAAACTCTTCAGAAACAGCGACTAGGCAAAAACATTGCCAAACAAGGAAGCCGCCAATCAAGAAAACAGAACCCCATTCAAAGGGCTATGGAACAGGAATCCAACTCTGAGGAGATCTTGTAGAAAACACCGACAATTAAAAAGTTTGCTGCAATTAAACTTCTAACTACTTTTGAACCATGATGCCATTTTTCACGTTTTTTGAGGCACAAAAAGACGGATTACAAACTGATGGCACGAATACTGAAGCTGATAGATGGCACTGAAGCTGAACAGAACCCTTGCACGGGTTACGAAGCACATATTTCGAAAACACGGAATAAATGTGGAATACAGATATAGAGGCACGAATCTCGAGATAAATCCGAACACAAATTTCACGATACTGATCTTGAGAATACGGAAGGCAAAAGTTCAGAACATCTGAACACAGATTTTGAGGCAATATATCTGCATGTTTGCTAATTGTTGGTAACAGTAGGACCCACAAGTGGCACGAATTTCAAAGCTCAAATCCTAAGATTGCATATGAAGAAATACCCATAAAATAAGCGCTAGAATAAATCATTATAGAGATCATAAATAAATGTAATAAATGCCAAAACAGATCGGGCTTAAGCATCTGTCCAGCTTCCAAACTAATGTAAGGTGCTAAAAGCATGTAACCTCCGGAAAGGATATTGATCGAAATAGCCAAAAAAAAACTTGATTTCCAAAAAAATAAGGGACAACCAGTGCAAGCGCAAAAGGTGCGGCCCAAAGTATGGAAAAATCGCGGCAAAAAAAAAACGGTTTTAGAAACCGCCAGACAAAACGCCAAAAAGAGTTTTCGAATCAGTTGAAGAAAAAACCCAGCTTCAAGAAGGACGTCATCAAAGTAGGCAAAAATCGCTGCCAAATCAAACGCTAACTTTGAGTTGTCTTTACAACGGCTCTTAAGGAACCCGCAAAGCAGATGATAACCCTTCAGTAGAAAAATCGCCGGATGAAGACAATGGTAAAAATGCGATTACTCAAGCACGAAACTAAAATCTCTACCAGATACGTCTTTTAGAAAATAGCGACTCTATAAGAGTGAGCGCCGAACACCAGAGAATTTTAGAATCCGTCAATCACCATCTATGACTCAGAACAAAATGCGAAACCCTCATCGGAAAAATGCGATCATCAAAACAAAATATGCACGGCAATAAAAACCACGATTTGCAAGAACAAATCATCCAGAAACAAGAAGTCACGACCTCAGATTATAAAAAACAACACGACCTAGAAAAAGAGACCCTCAAAAATCGCGATTTTAGCAAAGAAAATCCTCGAAAATGCTTCTGAAAGTCCTCGAACCAGAGGTGGATTGAAACCAGACGCCAAAAATCGCGATCAAGGAGGTCGTACAAACGTTCGTACTACCCTCCCGAACTTGGGCTATGGTATCATAACCTAGGACTCGAAATTATATCTCTCCTAAGCCTATAAAAGGAAGTTGAGGGCTCATTTGAAGGGATTCCATCTCTTCTACAATTTAATTATCTGAGTTTGAGCTTATGCCCAACTTCTTGCCTGAAGGACGAAAACCCTGAAGGCATATGGGATTGAGGACAAAAACCCTCTATTCCAATGGAGAAATTTCATTCAGAGATTTCAAGTGAGCTGAAACTGCATTGTATTTTCAGTATTTTGTTGGTGTGAGATTTCTATGTTATTGGTGTGATTTATATTCCAGAAAATACAAAAATATTATGTGTATGTGTGAGATTTCCAAAAAAATACAAAAAAATAAAATTATGTATATAATATATATATATATATTGGAAAATTATCAATATTAATAACATCAAAATCACTACCAGCTGCACACACACCCAAAGATATTAAAAATACTCACAAGTTTGAAAACTCACTATATATATATAGTGAGTTTTCAAACTTGTGAGTAGTGAGTTTTCGAACTTGTGAGTATACATATAGTGAGTTTTCAAACTTGTGAGCATAATATATATATATATATTTGTGTGAGTTTTCAAACTTGTGAGTATTAATCTTTGAGTGTATGTGCAGCTGGTAGTGATTTTGATGTTATTAATATTGATAATTTTCCAAGTGCTTTGAGAAGGAGGAAAGACCCCCAAAGCTGCCATACTAAATCTGTAAGAAGTTTTTGATGCAGAGTATCTCCTAAGCCTACCGTACCATCCTACAATATTGGCCACCAAAGATGCTAATACAGATTTGACAGAGTTTTAAAGTTGTGTTGAGTTTTAGGAAGAGATTCCAAGCATTTGTGAAGTGTTTGTGAGGTATTTAAGCTTCCAAGGGTGCCGTACAAGTAGATACTTGCTGGTTGCCTACCATGGTATAGGCTCTTCACTTCATTCTGAGGTATATCTGATTTCTGATGCATATTTTCTGATCTGAACAGCAGCACTATGAGCTGGAAACAATTATTATTTAGGGTGCAGATCTGAGTTATGTATTGCAGCTAATAATATTGTAAAAATCTGTTTTGGATTTGCTAAGTTGTATATGTTTTTAACTCAGAAAATATAATCTGAGGTAGCATCAGCAGAGTTGAAGCTGTAAATTATCTGGAAGGTTTACCACCTGATAATATTTCAAGTATTGTAATATTCCAGAAGGTCATCCGCCAGAATAATTAATTTTCTCGGTATTGCATTGTAATAATGTTTGGATGGCATAGCCGCCAATCATTTACATTTCATTATCTGCCATTGTTTGCATTGATCTAGATCGGCATGTTGTCGACCAGTTTGGCTTGACTCAATCTATAGTTGTGCTCTTTATTATATCCACTTGCTGGCGTTCATTTGTAAACTGGTCTTTACTCCAGTGAAATATCTGCATCCACCAATTTGGTGTTGATTTGTAAACTGGTCTTGGTTACCAGTCGGTTGTTTATTATTCTTTGTCCGCAATCCGGTTGTATGCTCTCACCTTGCCCACATCGGGAACTAGGTGATCAAAAAGCTCGGCTTCCTGTTGATCGCAAAGTTTTAAAAAAAAAGATGATTTTTGGCTAACAGTTCCGCAGGGGACATTACATAAAAACCAAGGAACCGCTAGTACTGCATTTGAAATTCCCAAATAGTAGATTAACCAGCTCAATACCCTTCCAATTAGATCTAAATTTAGGAAAGCCATTAAAAATATTATGCCTAACTAGCACTTTCCACAGCTCACAACCATCTAAAGCCCTCAAAATCCATTTAACAGCCAAAGAGACACCATGAGCATATAAATTTTTCAGTCCCATGCCTCTAATTGGTGTTGCAGGCCTATTTGTTATCATTCAAGAACATTTAAGTGGCCAATGTTAAGTTACAAGACTTATGATAAGGAATTGTATGTTCTCATTTCCGCGGCGAAGAAATGACAGTATTACATCATAAAAAAACAAGACTGGTGCATACAGACTATAAACCTTTGAAATACTTGCAAGCACAAACAAAGTTGCAGTAGTCCAAGCATTACAAAAGGATGGATTTTTTCAACAGTTCCATCTCATGGTCAAATATAAACATGGTGTAATGATAAGGTGGCTGATAGTTCATCTAGACCACCTCTTCTATCTATGATAAGTAGCTTATCCAAGCTAGAGCCTTTTGTGATGAAGGATATGTAGAGTACTATGAGTATGATGCAGATTTCAACAACGTATATCAAACTATACGCAGAAAAAAACATGTTCAGTTTGAGCTTCATCAAGACTACTACCTTCAACAAGAGCTCCTATATAAAGTAGGTAAACTTTATGTGCCAACAAAGCATAGAGTTTTGTTGATACAGGAGGCACATACATCATGTATAGCTGGACATTTTGAAGTGAATAAGACTGTAAGTAATCTCGAACATTATTTTTAATGGCCATGTTTAACATCTGATGTTGCAAAGTTTGTACAGAGTTGTCACGTCAGTGTGAACAAGCCCAACAATCAGAAGTTGGGGCTGTACCAGCCATTGCCCATGCCTAAATGGCCCTAGGAAAGCATCTCCATAGACTTTGTTGAAGGTATTCCTAAGACTAAGCAAGGCAATGATTATATTTTTGTAATTGTGTATAATTCCCATAAGATGTGTATGCTAATTGCTCGTAAAAAGACAGTGACAGGGAGTGATGCAGCAAAGTTGATTTTCAATCATATGTAATACATTTTGGTATTCCAAATAGCATTATATCCAATAGAGATTCTAGGTTCTTGAGAAAATTTTGGTGCACATTGTTGAAAAGAATAGACACAAAACTCAAACAGTCCGCAGCCTTCCATCCACAAACAAATGGACACACAGAAATTGTGAACAGAACTTTGGTACAGTTGTTAAAGGGTTATAATCAATGGTATCCCAAAGGCTAGAACAAAAATTTGGTATATATTCGGCACTCATACAACAAAGCTCTTCATTCTTCATTAAATTCTTTGCCTTTTGAGGCATGTTTCGATTTTATGCCACCAAGCCCACTCGATATGTGCTTTGGATGGTCAAGGGGCTAGAAAATAGACTCAAAGGTTGATGAGGCTAGCAAGTTTGTGGAGAAAGTGAGACAAATACATCTCGAGGTTCGAGAGATACTAAAAGAGTCTTACCTCAAGTACATGAAGCATCATGATTAGCACCGGACTAAGAATAAATTTCATGTTGGCAACATGGTCTGTGCATACTTGGGTAAAGATAGGGAACAAAGGCTTTGCTTAAGCCTTTGCAATACGGTCCATTACATATCATAGAGCAGGGCAGAATGCTTTTTGGAATCGCTTGAATATGTCAAGATATTTTCAATTATGAATGTAGACCAATTATGCTTGTTTGAGCCATCTATGTTTGATGAAGAACCAAAGGATGTTATTCTTCTTTCCTTGGATGATTTTGCACGTGAAGAAATGGATGAATTGGAGGAAAATATCATTCTTGACAAGAAAAGTGGGACAGACCAAGCGGGAAGGACGAGAGACATGGTGGATTGGTGAGAAAGGGCAATTTTGAATAAGCTAACTGGATGTCTCGTGAAGATGTACAGCTATAGGTTACTTTAATCAATATTCAAATGTTAGAATGAGTATACAGTGAGTTCATAGTTGGAGGAAAGTTCTACAGGAATCCTGGTGGTGGTTCAAAACATTGCCACTACGCTTGTGGAGGCACAATCTCTTATCATCACATGTTGTAGGAAAGTTCTTATATTAGTATGTTGTTGCTGAAGTGTTGCTGCCAAAGTGTTGTTGAAGATCCCCTATGCCATCAAAGTGTCTTTTGTTGCTGCTAAAGTGTATGTTGCCAAAGTGTTGTTGAAGTATACATATTGCTACCAAAGTGCATGATTTTGGGATAACAGTTTCTTTGACTGGTTATTGACTTGGAAAAGGCCATGCTTATTGCTCTTTTTGCTTGTGTGGACAATGCTAGGGTGGCAAAACACCATATGAAGTGGACCAATATTGTTGGCAATCATTATCATTGGTTTGTATTAGGTCGTGGTTATAGATGCATGCATGGTGGCTGATTAACTGCTGATATTCCTTTCTGGCAGTCATTGAACTTGAGAGGGTCGTCGTTTGGTTTAAAATTGTGAATGAGTGACCAATTGGACAATTGCAAATGTGCAACCATTCCCATCCCAATGCTACGCATCCATCTTCTTGCATGTTGAGCGATCAGAGAAAAGAGATAAAAGAGGAAAATTCAGACATTTGAGAGGCTTCATTGGCTCAAGGAATGTAATTCCTTGTTTATTCAAACAAAGAGGTGTTTGCAGCAGAGTGGAGACAAAGGAGTGTGAGATTTCATTGTAATACTTCAAAAGACCATTGAAATGGCATTGTACTTCATGTATATGGGATGCTAAAGGCATACCATTCTTGGAGTTCTTCATCCAATTTGGGTTTTCTCCAAAGGAAAATTTGTGTCATGTTATGTTTCTTGTGTGTATGTGCTCTTTTAATTGTTATTTTTCCTTCTTGTTATTCGAATCTCATACCACTATTGGTGATTTAATCCATAGTTCACATACTCAGCGAGTTGCTGGGTACTTGCCAGAAAAGAAAAGAAAAAAAAAATGAGATTTTGGAGTGTAAACTCGCAAGAATAGTCATGGCAGGTTTTTTTCAAGTTTTGTCGATCTTAATGGCCAGTAATTGCTGAGTCCAAACTCTCCACTCACCCATGTGATAGAAGACACCCAAACACAGGAAAACTACAGGCAAAACATGGAAAACTGGAATGTGCGTCTAAAATGCATAAAATTTGCGGATTCGTACCTTTAAAAGCCCCAATCGGGCATGCTGAACACACAACATTGTTTGACCATTTTAGAGCAAGCTAGTAGCAATTTTTAAGGGATTTGAATAAGACTTCTCTATAATTTCAAATTTGGATGAGGTTAATTATTTTTTTCCTTTTTTTCAAGCAAATTAATTTATAAATCATTTTTAATTGTCTAAGCATGTCAAAATTAGGAATCTTAATGCATTGAATTCAATTTATATGAATTTTTTTTGTTGATTTATAGGTACACAATCATTTTTTTTAATTTTTTTCAGAATAGAGTTTACGTTTTAGGTTAAAACATGTTATTTTTGTCAAATTCATTAATTCGTTACTATTTAATTACCATATTATCATATTACATTTTAATTTTTCAAATGCATTTAAATTTTACATGATTTTTTTTTTAAATTAATGTTGAAATTGTTGTATTTTTAATAAACGCTATTTTTTTGTTTTTATTAATGTTGCAGGTAAGTATACAATGGCATCTAGCTCTACATCAAGTTCAGACTCAGCAATTGCAAGTTGTCCCATTGGAACTAAACCCCCTAGAAGCCATGACCCCACTTGGAAACATGGCATAATGGGACCAACAACAGGGAGTGTGATTTGCACCTAGTGCACAAAGAAGCTTAATGGAGGCATCAATCGCCTCAAATACCATCTTGCAAGCATTCCCAATCACAATGCCAAGGCATGTCCAGCTACTCCAGAAGAGGTGAAACGAGAGATGCTAGCACTTCTTACATTATTGGATGAAAAGAAAATGGAGAGCCCCAAGTCACAAGCAGCCATACAATTTGCCAAAAGAAACAGATGTAGATATGACAAGCATTGTGGGCTTCTAGTCGTGGTCCACATATGTGTCACATCCACCTCCTCAAGCTCGATTAAAGCTCAATCACATGGGGTTTTTGTGCCTAGAATGAACCTAGAGCACAAACTTCACTACAAGGTACAGGGTGGAACAAGGAGGCACACAAAAAAGCAAATAAGGCATGCGCAAATTTTTGGTATTACAACAACCTTTCCTTCAACATGGCTAGGAGTCCATATTTGGAGTATTTGGTGATAGCATTGACAATTGCAAGGAAAGGATACAAGGCGAGGCGCCCTCTCCAAAAGACTTACGTGGGAACTTGCTCTAGGATGTTGTTGCAGATGCAAAGTTAATTTTGGAAGAACAAAAGAGGCAATGGCACAAGTTTGGATGCACTATTCTTTCTTATGGGTGGACAGATGGAAAGAACCGCACCCTTATCAATTTTTTGATAGCTTCAAATGGTGAGATGGTCTTCTTGAAGTCGATTCATGCCTCTAACAAAGTAAAAAATGCATAAACTTTGAGCCTAATGTGGAGGAAGTTGTCTTAGAGGTGGGCATACAAAATGTGGTGCAAATAATCACTGACAATGCAACAACATATGTGGTTGCTAGGAGATTGCTTTAGAGGCATCTGTCACTCTTTTGGAACCCTTGTGCGGCATATTGCCTTAACCTTCTTTTGGAGGACATAGCAAAAATTGATAGGAAACGTCACAAAATATATTTAAAATCACCCTTGGGTTCTTAGCTTGATGAGAAATCACACAAAGGGGAAAGAGCTTGTGCCACCAGGTGTCACAAGGTTTGCAACTCACTTCTTAATGTTGCAAAGCATTACTAGTTTGTTGACACTATTAAAACAAATGTTTGTGAGTCAAGCATGGCTAGACTCACCATATTCACAGAAAGTTGATGGAGATAGGACCGCAAAGACAATTTTTTATAATGTCTTTGCAAATAGAGCTATAGAGATTGTCAAAGTAACCTCAAACTTCAATTAAAATTTCAAATTGAATTCTTTATTTTTAAACTTTAAAAGTATTTACTTTAATTCTAAATTTGTAACTTTAATTCATTTGTACTTGTAGGTGTCGAAGCCCTTGGTGAGAGTATTGTGCTTGATGGATGGGGTTCAAAACCCCATGGGGTACATTTATGAGACCATGAAAAAGGCCAAAGAGGCCATCTAAAACTACTATAAGGGGGATAGAGACAAGTTTAATCCCATTTGGGAGATCATTGATCTGAAGTGGAAGATCAACTCCACCAACCCATTCATGCAATGGGGTACTACCACAACCCCAAGTTTTTCTTCTCTGATAGCTTCGCAAGTCCTAATGGTGAGACTATGGAGGGCCTCTCAACATGCATTGAGAAGATGGCACCCGAGGTTGAGGTGAGGGACCTCATAATTTCAGAGTTGCGAAATTACAAGCAAGCTATGGGAAAGCTCTTTTCTTCACCACTAGTTGAAGATCCACCCAAACACTTGGTAGCAAATATTGAAGTCTTATATCTTACAAGTTACAAATTACAATTATTAATAAAATATTCCTTGCTTTCAAACTCTTAAATATCTTATTTGCAAGTTCTTGGTGGGAAGATTGGGGTGGAAATATCCCAAATCTACAAAAGCTAGCCCTCCAAATTTTGTCTCAACCTTGTAGCATTTTTTGTTGTGAGAGCAATTGGAGTTTGTTTGATACCATTCACACAAAGAAGAGCAATAAGTTGACTCAACAGCATTTCGATGACCTATTTTTTGTGCCATACAACCTTCAACTTCGCACAAAAAAGGTGGAGGACAAACCTATAAGAACCCTATCAAGTCTTAACTGAATTTTTTTGCTCACTGCCCTGAATTTTCTGATTTCTTTTCCTTGAAATATACTTAGGGTTTTGACATGTAGTTTTCAACAATGTGTTGGGAATGCAATGAAGATAGAAAGGTTGCAATATATCATTCAAACAACATGTAAAACAATTGAAACGAGTCAAAATAGATCATACATATCACAAATGAACATACCTGGATCAAAGCTTGACTTCTTTATTGCAATAGAGAATGTTGATTACAAATGATGTTCCCTGTTTTTACATCAGACCAATCTGATTACAAAATCAGACCTATAAAGTATGCAAATCTGCCCAAATGTTGTAACAAACCCTAGCTGCCTAGTGTAGAATGATGCCTTGACAAGGTACAATTCCAAAATCAATGATATGACTGTTGTAGCTGCTCAAAAGTGGTCTGATATGACTGATATGACTGTTGTAGATGCTGATATGACTGTTGTAAATGCAGATTTCAACCCAGATCTGAGAAATGATGTCAAAAAGTGCCAAAATATGAAATCGCCTATGTCTAGGAATGGTGTGATTTGACCCAGCAAGTGTTCCAACCTCAAACCATGCCAAAATATCAAGAAATATGCCTCTGATATGCAATCCCAGCCTGCTGTAACAAAAATCAAAATTGATGATGATGATGATGAAATCGCATAAATATGCCTCCTTATGCCAAGCAATCCACCTATAAGCCTCCTCCAATGATGTATAAATGAAAATATATCATGTATGTCTTCAGATCTGAATATAATGGCCTTCAATATGCTCAAAGCTTCAAACCCTAGCTGCCGTCATGAAATTCCATCCAAACCCTAGCTGAAATGAAGCCATTATTCCTTCAAAAACCTACAAATAAGCTCAATGATGAATTCCATGTGAATCCATCTCACATAGTGATTGGGTTTTCATCCAATTCACTTTTATCCAAGGGTTTTCATCCTTGAATATCAATGGAAACAAGTTTCAGCCAAGAGAAAATCTCCAATATGCAAAATCCAGTGTTGCAGGATACGTCAGGTCCGCTCCCCTGGTACGCGTATCCGTGTATCTGGTACGGGTACGGATAAGATACGGCTCGAATACGGCCCAAATACGGTGCCCATCCGTACCCAAAATTAGGGCAAATTTAAAGCCGTGTCGGATACGTCGGATTCAACATTCCGGAAAATTTATCCCGTATCCAGTCAAATGTTTTCGAAAAAAAACCCTCTTTTGTCACGTTTTCTGTTCGAAGTTTATAAAGTTTCGATTTATTTATTCCTAGCTCTATGTAGCGGTAGATTCATTTACTGCATTCCTCGATTTATTTAATGCGTTCCTTGATTTATTTACTGCAGGAGTGGACTTGTTTTTTCTGCTCCCGCCGTCAATCTCTTTCCTATTCTGTATGTTCCCAGTAGAGTGCGACTACGAGCGGGGAGAATGGTTTTTTAACTGTAGCATTATAAATCATAGGCAAAGCGACTCTTTAAAATTTAGAATATCGATCAACTCTTAAAATATAGTTATAAGATATCAAGTTAATAGGATTTAGGTTATAACATAGATAAAGAGTTATACGATTTAGTGATTTAATTAATATTTATAATTTTTTAAGTTATTGTTTATATTTAATATATTTAAGTTGAGTTTTATGTAAAAATTTAATATTTTTAAAATTTCAATATTTTTAAAATAGTTAAATACTTTTACATTTAAATCTAAATGACATTAATTATTACAATATTAATAATAAATAATAGTTTTTATATATATATATATATGTGATTTAGTTTATTAATAATATTTATAATTTTTAAATTATTATTTATATTTAATATATTTAAGTTGAGCTTTATTTTAAAATTTATTAAATATTTAAATTTTAATATTTTTAAAATAGCTAAATACTTATACATATAAATCTTATATATATATAATAACCGTATCCAGCCGTATCCAATTAGGGGGTCTTGAAAAATAGCCGTATCCGTATCGGATACCGTACCCGTATCTGTACCCGTATCCGTGTCCATGCAACCTTGGCAAAATCCAATTCATCAAGTATATGAAAACGATATCAATTTATTTCCTTTTATAATCCTCAAGTTGGGCAACCCAATAGGACATATTTTAACAAATTTTCAATTCCACCACCATAATAAAATATTTAAATTTGATTTTTATTTAATATTTTTTCCTCCTTTTCCCTTGGGCCACGACTAGGAGAGAGAAAATAATTTTTTTTTTCCCCTCTTTACTTGGGTGGCGATTTCCTTGGGAAAAATATATTAATAAAATATAATAAAATATTATATTTTATTCTTGCTCAACAACTTTCCCATTTTCCATCTTTTTTTTTTTTCCACTTTGGCCGCTCAATCCCTTGGCTTGATTATTTTATTTATTTTTGGCTAGATAAAATAATATAAAAATACCACTTAGCCAAAAATAATATTAGTTGAGCTAACATTCTTCTTTTCAAATCTTGACAACATTCGTTTTTCCCAACTAGCTCAACCAAGACTTTAAACCTCAAAACGGGGACATTACAAAACCAATGGAGCTTATTGATTTGAATGAGATTGATCCCTATAGTGATTGGACCGAGCAGGATGAGGAGCCTTCCTTGTTTATAGAGGACAAGATTGTTGATTTCAAGAGGTAGGCTATGGAGGATGTGGCTGCAATAGAAACACGAGAGATGGTGTAATGTCCCCTTCTCTAACCTATTCCTCGAGTTCCCGTTAGCCTATTCCTCGAGTTCCCGTAGGCTAATGAGGTTGGTTAGGGAACTCCATAGTCCTTGGAGACAGGTCGACACAGCTAATGTAGACTTCCTCTTTGCAACATTGAGCTCAATTTGTTGAGAGAATCGCAGTGACGCTTTCATAAGTGTTTTCGAACACCCAGTCCGCGCTCCACATTTCTTGGAGCACATGGCTATTTATAGTAAGTCACCGTTCCAATACCGACATTGTCTCATGGCGTCAACGTTGGCTTGGCACACTCAGTTTCGGCATCCGATGTCTTTAAAGTGCTTTCCACAAGGCAGATGTTATTTTAAATTAAATGCTTAAGTTATAATGTTTAATATAAAGTAAACTTGAGTGTTTATTTAAATACTAAAGTGACTAAAGGTCTCTAGAAAGTGGGTGCCCAAGGGAATAAAGGGAAAGATATTTGATAAAGTTAATGCCTATTCTTCCAAATGGGGCGTTCAAAGAGCAGACAAGGATATGAAATAAAAGTTAATTTTTTATTTCCCAAGTGACGGGTGAGGGTTTGGAGTGGAATAAAAGTTTTTTTTTTGGAGGTCATTTGCTATGCATGTGGATTTTGAAAGAATTGTTATGTTGCTGGTTTGAACTCCATTCATACAAGGGTTTTGTGAAGACGAAAACCCTCATGAAGGACATCAACTATGGTGGTGAAAGATCCTCCCCGGTTGATTTGCTGGTGGTTTCAAATAGGAACTGCGTTGGGGCTTTATTGTTGTGAATTTCCAAATTGGTTGTAGGAAGGGTTTATTGCAAAATCTTTAGGTGATTCTTCAAATTAAAGATTTTAAGTTAGAATTTGCGGATTTCTGGAGTTTTAAGTGTTTGGAAGCTACACTTGCTGGTTGTACCAGTGTTGCAGGGGTGCGTGGCCATTCTAGGGCTGGAACGCCTTGTTTACAGGTGCTTTTGGGGCATGGATTGTGGCGCCTAGGGGTATAGAACAGATTTATACATATTTGGAAGTGGAGAAGCTGGTAATTGGCAAGTTATGGCATTGATTTGGTGTACCAGTTTGCTGTTTTAGAACAATTATCAGATCTGTGTGTAACAGCATCAAATGGGAATGTCAAAGTAATGATTTAATGTTGATTCGATCATCCGGGTATTGTCTTTATTTCATGTACTTAGCACTTTGATATTCAAGAGTTGAAATGGCAGCATGTTTGGCTTCATTACTGAGTTAAACACAACCTGTTGGGTATTTTATTTCATGTCATATTGCTGTTCCAGTATTATTAGCAGACCTGTAGGTGTTTACAGCAGATGGGTATGCCAAAACATTGAATATTTGTTGTTATTTCTGACTGGGTATTTGAAATATTGTTTAATATTATTGTATACAACTATTTATCATTGAATCAAACATATTGCAGTAGTTTGGTTTCATGGATGTTAAGAATTTGTGAGTTGTTGATATTTTATGCTAGCAATTACAGTACTTTCAAAAAAAAAAAAAAAATCAAGAGGTGTTCTTACAGTGATATCAGAGCTCAAAACATCTTGCCATCATGTGTGCATTGAGCTCATCTTGCATGCAGTCTGTTGTGACCAAATCACACATCGCCCCATTGCAAATGGGGACCCCCTTTTGTTTTTAAGCTCTGATGCTTTGCTGAGTCTTAGATGATGTCTTAGATCTTTTTTGTGGTGTTTGAGTCCTATAGTCCCCTGATGACCTGATCCTGATGTTTGAGATCCTGAAAATGACTAAGTCTGGTATCCTGATCCTGAAAATCCTAAAAATTGGCTAAGTCTAAAATCTGGTGGATCCTCAAAAATCTAGAATCTGCATATTAAATCCGATGGATCCGAGACCTATCTCAACTTATACTTAAATATATTTTTCAATATACCTTACCCTCCGGGACTTCCACTTCTAGGTGCAAATTCACTCAAGTACTTAGGCGCATTTCTCTACTTGTACAACCTCAAAACTCCGCCTAGAACTCCAGGTGCCTTTTATCATCTAGACAACCTCCAGATTGCGCCTTGGGCAAGGAGAACTTAAAACCAAAGCGCCTTGATTGAAATTGATGTTGGGAAGCCTGAAACACTGCAAATTTGACAAGGAAGAGGCATTTAGGTCTAGGCGCCATTTCATGTTTTACTCAACCACAGAAGTGCGCCTAAGTTGAAGGCATGAAAGTAAGCAAGTAAAGTGAGGCGCCCTTCATGCATTAGACTATCCATTTTGGTGCCTTAGCATGAAAGAGATGTTTAAACTAACTCCAAGTTGCGCCTAAGAAAGAAAGAGCATGATATGATATCATTAAGCGGCGCCTAAGTTGAACAAAGCTTCCTTGTCTATTTAACTAGAGGTCTCATCTGGAACATGAACTTGCAGTAATGAAGAGTCTTGATCAAATCCAAATAATGAACACTGAGACCAATCCTGATGTATGTTTGAAATCCTGAAAATGACTAAGTCTGGTATCCTAATCCTGAAACACTGAAAAATTGACTGTCTGTAATCTAGTGGATCCTCCAAATTCTATAATCTACATGTTAAATCCGGTGGATTCGAGACCTATCTCAAACATCCTGAAAGGTATATTGAAAAATATTTAAAGTATAAGAAATTCACTTAAATATATTTTTCAATATACCTGTCCTTGGGGACTTTTAGTTTTGGGCACGAATTTGCTCTAAGATCTTAGCCGCATTTTCCCACTTGCAGAGACCCAAAAGTGCGCCTTAGGTGGAGACTTATATGTTCACCTAGAGGAAAATCAACTTTCAACCACTCCAAAAGATGGCGCCTTGATTGAAATTGAAGTTGAAAGGCCTTAAATGTTGAAAATTCGACAAGAAAGTGACCCTTAAGTTTAGGCGCCTTTTCATGTTTAAACCATCAATAGATTGCGCCTCAAGTTGAACATGATTTATCATTATGAGTTAGGCGCTAATTGCACTTGTAGAATCACCTTTGGGCGCCTAGGCATGAGATAAGGGTTTCAACCTATCAAAATTGTGCCTTGCAAAAGAGCACTTAAAACCTTGACATTTGATCATTTTGAAAGCAAGGTGTATGATGAACTAGCCTCAAGAGTGAAATGAAATCTATATCCAAGTAGCTAGGCGCCAATTTCTTCTGTGTAACTTCAAATAAGCGCCTAGAAGAAAACAAGTTTTAAAGCACCTCAAATTGTGGCGCCTTGAAGAATTAGACTTCCCAAAGACACCTTACAATTCTCTAGGTCCAAAATTCATTCAAAGGAGTCTAGGCGCCATTATTCATCAAAAGGGGCATCATATTGCGCCTTAAGGAAGAGAGGTGTTTTTCAATGGATGGAAATCACAAGCATGAAAGTTTAGAATCAATCATTGAAAAACATAGTTGAAAGACATGAAGTAGAGGTCAAATTGGTGTAGGCGCCCTTTTCAACCCATTTTACCTTGATATGCGCCTAGCAATCATGAAGAGTTAAGACATCAAAATAGACGCCTAATAATGAAGAAATGGCCTAAGTCTTCTAGGTGCACATTCCTACTTGCATAAACCAAAATTTGCGCCCAAATTGAAGAAGATAGTTGCTTATGTCAAAGCGCTAATTCATATCCAAATGACCTTCAAAGGGCGCCTAGTAATTGTAAGGCCTCAAACATCTCAAATTGTGCCTTAAAGTGTCATGAAGCAAGCTAAGGACTTAGGCGCCAATTCACACCCTGAACATCAACAATGGGCGCCTTGGAGCATTATCAATCCCTCATGTAGATTGGCGCCAAGTCTTGTGATTTTGGTCATCAAATTGCACCTAGGAAGGAAAAATGAGTTTGGGCGCCTTGCAAAAAAGAGGACTGAATGTAGAAATCCTCCAGACACCTATGCATTAAGGTGAAATCATTAAAATGTCAAGTATAAAGCCAATTTAGCTTAGGTGCACTTTTCCATTCTTTTCACCTAGATTGGCGCCTCAAAGAAACATCACAAATCTACACCATTAAATGAGCGCCTAGAAAGGATTTACATAAGATGACACTTTGGAGTGGGCACTATGAGGAACATAGATGTTTTAAGTCATCCTCAATTGATTGAGATCATAGAAAAAGACAAGTATGGAATTAACTTATGATTGGCGCCCTTTGCTCCTCTAAACATCTAGATATGCACCTAGACTTGAGACAAGTTATTTACATGTTTAAAGTGATTCTTGTGTTGTAAAGTAATTAATATTGTTTCTCTTGTCTTGTAGGAACATCAACAAACCTAAGGAGCAAGCGCCTGGAGTCACCTTCATTCAAGGAGTGAAGTCAAGAAATTGTCATTGCAAGAAGAAACATCATGCTAGCCACCCTTGGAGATCACTTCAAGATCATCTTGTTAGAACGCTTCATCATCAAGTTGCAGAGGAAACACCACTCCAAGAGGTCATATCAAGTTCAACATTCATCATCAAGTTGCATCCTGTTCGAAGACATTCATCCATCCAAGCTTCAAGTTCTTTTACAATCTTCAAGTCCAAGAGAGATCTCCTACTTCGATTCATGAATGAAGCATCGTCATCTATTCTACTTCCTGTCATCATACTCTACTCTTACATGAAAGAAGCAGCATCATATCTCTACTCTACTCTTCATGAAGAAGCATTGAAGAAGATCAACATCAACCTACCTGCAAGAAGAAATATCACGGTGTTACATAAATGAGCGACAAGTATCATATATCATACTACTTACAATGAACAAGGCAAGATCAACAAGATACATCTCAAGTGTTCATCATCAAAACCAATCACATCGAAGATATCACAAAGATGATACAATTTGGGAATATGCCCAAAAGCAAATTGAATTAATTGTTGAAATCCATAAGAGTTGCTGAGGTGGCACCTACGTGGCAAGTACACATCATCATCCAATCATAATCAGCCACATCATATGATTACATTCAATGTATCATTTAATAAAGAAGAAGCCAAGAGTACGCCTATGTGGGAGATGCTCTAAAAGATTCTATCCTATCTTATCTTCTTGGAAAATGTGCCTTCATTGCCTCCCATATGTAATAAAAATAGCAAGTTGTTGTAACTACCTACTAAGGTGGCACGATCTGGACCCTTGGCTATCTAAATTGATCTAAGCCTTTCATTGTAATTCTAGACTCTATATAAAGGCCTTATTGCCTCATTTGTAAATCATTAGAAATTAGATTGTAGGCAAGTAGGAGTAGAGTAGGAACTCTCGAAATTCTCTGAGAGGACTTGGAGATTGTTGTAAATATTTCTCAAGATTAATGCAAAGACATTGGAACTCATTTGGTGTTAAGTGTTATCTTGTAAAGTTACATGGTTTCTTGTATCTTGATGAAGTGGAGAGATGTTTCAAATAGATTAGAAGTAGATTAGAAGCTCTTTGATGTTATGTATGTATGTATTGAATATTTGATCAACTCCTAGCTCATGCTTTTAACATTCATCGCTGGTGAAATGTTGTGTAAAGCTAGTTTGAGCCTTATAATTTGCTTAAGTTCGATAATGGATGCTTGTTTGAGCTGCGCCATCCAATGGGTGTTTATATAAGCCTTCATGATTTGAAAACCATTCGTTTACCTTAGGAGATTGCACCAACTTCATGTACTTGTAGGCATCCTTGGCGAAGTGGAGTTAGGTTGATAAAGGAGTTTGTCTATCCGTACATCATCATTGCTTCATTGACCTTGGATTAACATTTCTGAACCCTTATCTTTTTACTTTTCTTTATTATTGATACATCATCCACACTGAAGGAGGAATAAGCTAAGTATGAAGAAGTCTAATGTAAGTCCCTTTGTGATTATCAGCAAGATCACATGTAATCACTGAGTTAACCCATCATAAGTCATAAGAAAAAGGAACCTTGGAGTTACTTCACTGGATCACATATTTCAGCCTTTGAAGAGCTTTATTCAAGAGAGAGTGGGATACTCTAGTGTTTTACTCTATTGTTGACCTGTCCAAAAACAATCAACAACACAGTCTACTTTCTATAGTGGTGGTGAACAAGGACCACAAAATCCTAAGGATATCAGTCCTTACGAATTTGTCTATTCACAGAGAAGAACAATAGACGGTCTTGGGATTGAAGAGCCTCATCCAGATATAGAACAGGTAGTAGGAATAGTTGTAGGTATTAAATTAATATTTATTATTTATTTAATGCTCAATAATGTTGTAATTATTTAGGTAAGATCGTCTCTGATATTTTCTTCAGTTTCTTTTTAGAAACTTTCCGTCTGTGTAAAATCCTTGTAAATTATTTATTGAGCTCATTCGTTCCTTGTTAATATATCAAATATTTTTACCAATTACTTCTCGTAATATGGTATCAAAGCCCTCATCGTTTCCTGGGTCAGCGTTTTTTTTCTTCCTGCGCCTGAAAGTTGCGATTTACTTGAGATCGTGATTTTTCATCGATCCAGCACTTCTTTTGTGTTTACTCTGGCAAGTTCCGCGGGTTCTGTTTGGCAGCGTTCTTTTTTTCTTGCCATTTTGTCTTCTCTGCAAAAATCGCTGGTCATGATTTTTTGGCTGTGTGGAATTTTGTCTTTGCTCAGCAAAATTTGTTGCAATTTCTGTCTAACCCTCAGTCGCTGGTTCCTTAGAGGCTGTTTCAAAGATAAATCTGAGGTCGCATTTTGTTTCTCCATCTTCTGAAATCACTTCATTCTAGTCGTCTTTGACACGAGTTCCCTGTCTAGTCGTGATTCTTCTCTCTATTGGATCACGTTTTCTGACCTAGGAAGCCGCGATTTCCTGACCTCTGGTCTTTTTTCTGCGTTTCCATGGCCGCCTAGGGTTTCTGCAACTTTGGCTAGAGTTTTGACCCTTCATTTCAAGTAGAAAAAAAATTTGATTGCAGATTCTTTGTGGGTTTTTTGAGACGATTTCTAGGTAGCTGTCGGATTTTTCTGGATGTCTCGAAATCTGTGCCTTGAAATTTGTGCCAACGAATTTGTCTCGAAATTTGTGCCTGTGAACTGCCCCAACATCATGTGCATTGGAATTTGTGCCTTGAGTTCCGTGCATTCAGCCTCTTCTCAGTACCTTGTTTTTGTGCCTCGAAAAACGTGCAAGATGGCAAGTTTGACCAACATTATGTTGGAAGGCAGTCAACGATTTAATGGCAAAAACTATAATACCTGGAAGCAGTGAATGATGACCATCTTTGAATATCGCTGCCTCAATCAAATGATTTTAGGCAACACTACTCATCCCACAACAACGGGTAAAGACCAGGACAAGTTTGACGAGCAGAATCGTGAAGCAATGATGCCCATTAAGCTTTCAGTTACAGATGATCAGCTACCTCAGATTCCGACTGGAAAATCAGCAAAGGAGATTTGGGACCATCTGAAGGGTTTGCATGAGACCTCTAAAAAGAGTCGTGCTTTCTTCTTGAAAAATATATTGTTTTCTATCATGATGGATGAGAAGACAACTTTGCAGGCGCACCTGAACAAGATCCAGGAGATCCGAGACCAGCTAGAGGCTATTGGTCGGAAAATGGAGGAAGACATGGCCGTAATCACTCTGAAAAGTCTACCTAAGTCTTATGAGCATTTCATTGAGAGACTCAACATTACGTCTGCTAATGTTGATCTTAAGTTTCTGGAGCTTTGTACTATCCTCTTGCAACAGGATCGCTGGAAACAACAGTTTGGTAGTAGTGCTTCTTCGTCCTCTACAAAGCAAGCTTTTGCAGCCAAGTCTCAGGCTCAAAATAAAGGGAAAGGTCAGCCTCTGCAGCAGAAAGGTTCAGGTCAACCTCAAGACAGCACCAAGAAGAAGAACATTCAGTGTAATTATTGCCACAAATATGGTCACATGAAGAAGGATTATCGTCAGCGTTTGGCTTCTTAACAGAAGCAAGGAGGGTCTCAGCCAAAAGCAAATGTTGCCGAGCACACTAAGCAAAAGGAATCTGCCTTTTACGCCTTTATGGCTAAAAAACCTACAGATCATGTAAAATCCTCTGCCTGGTACATTGATTCAGGTGCCTCGCGACACTTCACCCATCAGCGTGATTGGTTCACAGATTTCTCTCCCTTCAGTGACTCGGTTATTTTTGGAGGAGGTGCAGAGTATACAGTTGTCGGCAAGGGTACTGTTCAGATTCAGTCTGGTGGGAGGAATCTCATATTCCTCAATGTCTAATACGTTCCTGGCATGGAACTGAACCTTCTCTCTGTCAGTCAGATTATGCAACACTCTCCTCAGTTGGATGTGGTTTTTAGTGCACACAAATGTTCCATTGTTGATCGGGAGACTTGCACGACTGTGGCTGTTGGCATTGAGGATCATGGTCTATACAGACTTGTGGATACAGGTGATTCTCCAGAGTTAGCCATGGCAGTCAGAACTTCTGCTATTACTAGTATTTAGCATCAGCGATATGGGCACTTAAATGTGCACTCTCTCTCAACTATCTCGTGAGGGACTTGTAGCTAGTTTACCTGAGATCCAGACTCAGCATCATAGAGTTTGTGGAGCTTGTCAAGCTGGGAAGCAACACAGGGTACCATTCCCTTCTGGTGACTCTTGGCGAGCCTCCAAGGTACTAGAGTGGCGAGCCTCCAAGGTACTAGAGTTGGTTCATGCTAATGTATGTGGGCCAATGAATACACCTTCTGTTACTGGTTGCAAGTATTTCTTGCTTTTTGTTGATGATTTTAGTCGTAAAATGTGGGTGTACTTTCTCAGACAGAAATCAGATGTGTTCACTGTATTTCAAAAGTTTAAGGCCTTAATAGAGAAAGAGTCTGGTTGTTCCATAGTCACTCTTAGGTCAGATAATGGGGGGGAATTTTGTTCTACTGCTTTCTCCAACTTCTGTGATATACACGACATCAAACGCCAGTTAACCACACCCTATTCTCCTCAGCAAAACGGTGTTGTAGAGTGGCGCAACCGCACAATCACTGAGATGGCCCGTTCCATGTTAGAACACAGGAGTGTTCCTAAGAAATATTGGGCAGAAGCAGTCTACACTCCTGTCTATCTCCTTAATAGGTCTCCTACATATGTTGTTAAGGGGAAGACTGCTGAGGAAGCTTGGATTGGTCGCAAACCTCGGATTAGTCATCTAAGGATATTTGGCTCTTTAGCTTATGTATGGATTCCAAATGCCAAGCGCTCAAAGTTGGATTCCAAGAGTCAAAAGCTTATGTTCACAGGGTACAGTGACAACCATAAGGCTTACCGGTTGATTGACATAGATACTGATCGTCTTATCTTCAGTCGGGATGTTGTCTTTGATGAAGAACGAGGACCTTTTCATCCTTCCTCGTCTGTGCAGCATTCTGAGGATCAGCCTTTGAAGGCTTCTGATTTGAGTGTTCATCTTCCGTTAGGTCCACCTGATGGGAGGGATGGTGATGCAAATTCAGTTTTTGATGATGCTCAACCTGAATTTCCTCCGGATGATGTTGATCTTCCATCTGTTGAACATGTTCCAAGTATAGTTCTAGCTCCTCTTGTTGCATCCGATGTTGGTACTTCTACTCTCCAGCCTAAATGGTGGGCTAAGACTATTGGAGATCTTCATGACAATGAGCTCATTGAGGGTAGATCATCCAGAAACAAGAGCAAACAACAGCATACAGTTAATTTTGCTCTCATGGCCAACATTCACAGTGTCTATGAGCCTCAAACATATTTAGAGGCTAAAGGAATTCCTGAGTGGGAAAAGGCTATGGAGTCTGAATACCAATCTTCAGAAAAATCACACTTGGGTCCTTTTTGATCTTCCTCCAGGGAAGAAGCCCATTAGCTGCAAATGGGTGTATAAGGTGAAATACAAAGCTGACGGAACCCTTGACAAGTACAAAGCTCGTCTCGTTGCTAGGGGGTTCTCACAGAAGGAAGGCATTGACTACAAGGAGACTTTTGCTCCTACAACCAAGATGAGTACTATTCGGCTCGTCCTTGCCTTAGCAACCCAGTTTGGTTGGAAAGTCCATCAAATGGACGTTAAGAGTGCTTTCCTCAACGGTGAGTTGAAGGAAGAAGTCTACATGACGCAGCCTCCAGGGTTAAAGGTTGTTGGTCAAGAACACAAGGTGTGCAGATTGGTAAAAGCACTCTATGGCTTGAAACAAGCTCCTCAGGCTTGGTACATCAAGATTGACAAGTACCTCACAGATCATGGCTTTAAGAGGAGTCCATCTGACTCTAATTTGTATGTCAAACGCACTGGTAGTGATATTATGATTCTTGTTGTCTATGTGGATGACCTGATCATTACTGGTAGCTCGCCACATTTGATTGCTGAGATCAAACAGGATTTGTGCAGCACATTTGACATGACAGATTTGGGACTCTTGCATTATTGTTTAGGTGTTGAGGTTTGGTAGACCGAGAGCAGTATCTTCATCTCCCAGTCCAAGTATGCTTGAAGTCCTCTGGATAAGTTCCATAGGCAGGATTGCAAACCTGCCTCCACACCCATGGAAAAAGGGCTTAAATTGTCAGCTAAGTCAGACTCACCTGTAGTGGATGAATCATTGTTCAGGCAACTAGTGGGCAGCCTCATCTATCTCACTGCCACTAGACCTGACCTCAGTTTTGCAGTGAGCTACATTTCACGCTTCATGACAGCCCCCAAGGCTGATCATTGGGTAGCAACGAAGCGTGTGCTGTGTTATGTGAAGGGCACTTCTGATTATTGGCTTCTTTACACTAGGAGTCATGATCCTAGACTCAATAGTTTCACAAACTCAGATTGGGCAGGTTCGGTTGATGACAAGAAATCAACATCTGGGTATGTGTTTAGTTTGGGATCTGGTCCAATCACATGGACTAGTAAGAAGCAGCAGGCAGTGGCTCTCTCCTCGACAGAAGCAGAAAATCGGGGAGCAATTAAGGCAGCTTGTGAGGCAATTTGGCTTTGCCGGATGCTTGTCGATATGCAAATATCTCAAGCAAGTCCGACTCCCTTGTTCTATGATAATCAGGGAGTTCTCGAACTTGCCAAAAATCCAGTCTTCCATGAAAGAACCAAGCATGTGGAAACTCATTGTCACTTCATCAGAAAGCTTGTTGAAGACAGATCAGTTCAGTTGTTGTATGTTCCGACAGAGGATCAGACAGCAGATATTCTCACCAGGTCGCTCAGTCCAAATAAGTTTGTAAAATTCAGGGGGCATCTTGGTATAGTTGACAGATTGAGCATTAAGGGGGGGTATTAAAATAATATTTATTATTTATTTAATGCTCAATAATGTTGTAATTATTTAGGTAAGATTGTCTCTGATCTTTTCTTCAGTTTCTTTTTAGAAACTTTCTGTCTGTGTAAAATCCTTGTAAATTATTTATTGAGCTCATTCGCTCCTTGTTAATATATCAAATATTTTTACCAATTACTTCTTGTAATAGTAGGTTCAATGGGGGATAGAGAGGGAAGATCCAGCAGAGATCCTTTTGATGGGGGAGAAAGGAGACCGGAATCTAGTGTGGAGAACATGTTGAGTGATCTTGCTAGGGGACAACGAGATTTGTTACAGTAGATGGCTCAATCACAGCAACAATTAGCTCAAATGTTTGCTCAAATGATGCAAAATAATAATGGGAACAATGGTAATGTTGGAAACAATGGTAATAATGGCACAAACGAGGATAACTCAACCAATAATAGGACTGCTCATCAGCGGACTTTCACCAGGTTGGTTAACACTAGGCCTCTTATGTCGAATTTCCCTCCAAGAAACAACCCTCCAGAAGGGAATGAACCAACTGAACTCGAAGCTAACAAGCTTGCATGGAGAGATTGGTTAGCATTAGGGAAGGAATTTCAGACTGAAATGTCATTTTCGGATTACTTGGCTCTCATGGATAGGAATAGACCCCACAGAGGTGGAGGTGCAAGACCACAAAATCATGATTTACAAAAGAAGGTGGGTAAGTTGTCAATCCCATATTTTGATGGATCCGATAAGACTTCAGCTAGGGCTTGGGTACAAAAATCTTACTCCTATTTCAAGCTCAACACTATGCCTAAAGAGGGTGTCATTACATATGCCACTCTACCTTTGGAAGGAAGTGCTCATGAATGGTGGCACCAATGGTTGATTACTTTGGGTCATGATCAGATTGATTCTTATGTGGAGTTCACGGAGAGATTAATTGATAGATTCGAAAAGAAAGATCCCGAACTGTAATTTAAGGAATTAGCATAGCTGAAACAGTGGAGTTCTATGGACACCTACAATACTGATTTTCAGAAATTATCAGTGATGGTTATTGATATTTCAGAGAGAAGACTGATTGTACTCTTTATTGATGGGTTGTCCGAACCTTTAAGAGGATGAGTTAAGGCTCTTAATCCACCAACTCTACAAGAAGCAATTAAGAGGGCTAGAGATATGGAATCTTCCACTTCTAGAAAAAAATTTCAGTCAAAAAGATTCCAACACAAAAGGGCCAAAGACGAGATATCCCCAAAAAGATTCAGTTCATCCCAAAAAGGAGTCAACTAGGTTGAATGATGATCGACTTAATGAACTCAAAAGGAAAAAATTATGCTTCACTTGTAGAGAGCCATGGGACCCAAAGTGTGTTGTCAAAGCAAAATCTAAGCAGATTGAGTACTTTTCAGTTGATGAATTGGCTGCTGAAAAATCAACCAGCAATCTGATTCATAGGGAAGTGAAGAAGAAAGTTCATCGGAAGAGGCTGAGGAGGAGCAAGGATGTGAAGGTACACTTGCCCAACTTTCTAACTTTCAGAAAATTGGATCTTTTAGAGTTTGGAGAGTGCTTTGTGGACAGCGGATAGTCACTCTCATTGATAGAGGTGCTACTCACAATTTCATCGATGAGGGAGTTCTAGCCCGAAGAGGAATCAAACTAGAAAAATTCGATGGGTTTAAGGTAATGGTGGCAGATGGGTTTACACTTACTTGCACGCAAAAGATTCCTAACTTGAGCATACAGTTGGGTGACTATGAGGTGAGAGATGACTTCTATGTGGTGAGCATAGGAGATACAGATGTGGTACTTGGTATGCATTGGCTGCGATCCATTGGAGAGTTCTACATGAACTTGTGTACTATGGAAATGAGATTCGAGGTGGATGGTAAGAAGATAGTGCTTAGAGGCATGTCAGATGGTGGGCCCAAGGTAGTCTCTTTCAAGAGAATGGAGAGACTAATTCGACATGATTGGGTAGAGTGGGCAGTGGAGTGCATCATTATGCCTACCATTACAGAGCAGCAGAAGAATAGTTACCATCCAAACATCCAGGCTTTGTTGTCCAAGCACAGCAAAGTGTTCAATAGCATACCTCCTGGGAGGCCTCCCGAGAGAGGCATTGAGCATGTTATAGAGCTAGAGGAGGGTGCCAAACCCGTAATTACCACACCATACAGACATCCAAAGAGGCATAAGGATGAGATTGAAAAAGCTATTAAGGAGTTGCTTGATATGGGACATATAAGGCCGAGCAAGAGTCCCTTTGCTTCTTCAGTGGTGTTGGCTAAGAAGAAGGATGGGACAATGCATATGTGCATTGATTACAGGGCACTAAACAAAAAGACAATTAAGAACACGTATCCCATCCCATGGATTGACGAACTTATTGATGAGTTGCATGATGCTTTTTACTTCTCCAAGATTGATTTGAGATCGGGTTACCATCAGATTCGGGTCCGAGAGGAGGATGTGGAGAAGATAGCTTTCAGGTGTCATTTTGGATACTTCAAGTTCCTAGTTATGCCTTTTGGCTTAACCAATGCTCCTGCCACTTTCCAATATTGCATGAACAAGGTATTCCATAATCAGCTCTGAAAGCTTGTTCTTATATTCTTTGATGGTATCTTGATTTTCTGCAAGACATGGGAGGACAACATGAGGCACCTTGATGAGGTGTTGAGCATCCTCGAGAGGGAATCATTATATGCCAAGGAGTCTAAGTGTGAATTTGGTATGACGGAGCGACTCTACCTTGGCCACATCATTAGCTCTAAGGGTGTTAGAGTAGATCCTGAAAAGATCAAAGCAATTATAGATTGGCTTCCACCCACAAACCTCTCACAACTTAAGGGATTCTTTGAACTATGTGGGTTCTACAAGAGATTCGTTAAGGGATTTTCACAGGTGGCTACCCCACTTATAGATTTGACCAAGAAGGGGGCTTTTGTTTGCTCTGATGCAGCACAACAATGCTTTGATCACTTCAAACAGTTTATGAGTACTTGCCCAGTTTTATCCATCCTTGATTTCTCCAAACCTTTTGAGTTGGAGTGTGATGCTTCAGGAGAGGGGATAGGCGTTGTTTTGATGTAGGATAAGCATCCGATTGCTTTTGAGAGCCGGAAGTTAAGGGGGGTTGAGAGGAGCTATTCTATGTATGACAAGGAGATGTTGCCCATTATGCATGCCTTGGCCAAATTCAAACCCTATCTTGTGGGAGGTAAGTTCTTTGTTAAGACCCACCACAATAGTCTCAAGTACTTCCTAAATCAAAAGGATCTAAATGTCAAACACCAAAAATGGGTAAGTAGGCTTCAGGCGTATGACTTTGACATTGTTTATGTCAAAAGAAAGAAGAATATTGTTGTTGATGCTTTATTCAGGGGACCTCATTTGTGTTCTTTAGTAGAGATTACAACTGATTGGAGAGAGATGATTTCAGCAGAGTATGCTAAGGACTCTTGGGCTACAGGCATCATTGAGAGTATTATACAGGATGACAGGTATATTGTAGTTAATGAGCAAAGTATTTACAAAGAATTTATTTAGTACACAATTCTGAGCTTAAGGTGAAGGTTTTGAGAACCTTCCATGATGCACCTATGACTGGTCACCCGGGTTTCTTTAAGACATACAGGCAGATCCGAGAGAGGTTTACTTGGAAAGAACTAAAGAATGAGGTCCTTGAGTATGTTCATGAGTGTCCCACATGCCAACAGAACAAAAATGAGCATACATATCCAGCTGATTTGTTGCAGCCCCTACTTATTCCCAAGCAAAAATGGGAATGCATCTCTATGGATTTCATCACAGGGCTACCAAAGGTGTAGGGTAAGGATTGTATATATGTTGTAGACAAATTGACAAAATTTGCTCATTTCTTTGTCATTGCAGCAGCACACAGCCGCACAGGTGGCTGATTTATCCTTCAGAGAGAGATTTAGATTGCATGGGATGCCCAAGAGCATTGTTAGCAACAAGGACAGCAAGTTCCTGAGTATCTTTTGGCAGGAACTTTTCAGATTGAGTGGAACTAAGCTCACTCCTATACTAGCTATCACCCACACACAAATGGGCAAACGGAGATGGTGAACAAGGGTGGAAAGGTACCTTAGAAATTACATTTCTGGGCAGCAGAAGGCATGGGTGAGATGGTTGCACCTTGGTGAGTACTGTTATAATTCTACTTACCACATGTCCATTAAGATGTCACCATTTATGGCATTGTACGGATATGAAGCTCCGAGCTTCATTGACTTGCTGTTTGGAGATAGCAGAGTGCCTAAGGCCAAGGATTTGTTACAGGAAAGTCAGGACATAATGAAATCTTTGAAGAAAACTTGCAGCAAGCGTAAAATCAGCAGAAATTGTATGCAGATTAGCATTGCATTGAGCATACATTTGAGGTAGGTGACATGGTTTACTTGAGGCTGCAGCCCTACAAGCAGTCCACTCTCAAGAAGAGTGGGTCAGAGAAGCTTAAGGCACGGTTCTATGGCCCTTTCAGGATCTCCAAGCGGATTTGAGAAGTGGCCTATGAGTTGGAGTTACCGGCAAATAGTAGAGTGCATAATGTTTTTCATGTATCACCTCTTAAAAAGGAACTTGAGCATAATGTGGTTCCCTCTTCTAAGTTGCCACCATTGGACGAGGAAGGGAAGCTTATTCTAATTCTTGAGGCTATTATTGATTCCAGAGAGCGCACTCTACGGAGGACTATTAAAGAGTATCTTGTGAAGTGGAAGAACTTGCCGGTTGAAGATGCTACTTGGGAGAGTGAACAGATTTTACAGCATCTAGATTGGCAATTGCTTGGGGACAAGCAATTCTGGGGAGGGAGGACTGTAATGTCCACTTCTCTAGCCTAGTCATCTTGGTGACCGTTAGCCTATTCCTCGAGTTCTCGTAGGCTAATGAGGTTGGTTAGAGAACTCCATAGTCCTTGGAGACAGGTCAACACAGCTAATGTAGACTTCCACTTTGCAGCATTGAGCTCAATTTGTTAAGAGAATCATGATAACACATTCAAAAGCGTTTTCAGACATCCGGTCCGCACTCCACATTTCTTGGAGCACATGGCTATTTATAGTAAGTCACCGTTCTGACACTGACATTGTCTCATGGCGTCAACTTCAGCGTGGCACACTCGGTTTCGATATTCCGATGTCTTTACGATGCTTTCTGCAAGGCAGGTGTTATTTTAAATTAAATGCTTAAGTTAAAATGTTTAATATAAAATTAACTTAAGTGTTTATTTAAATATTAAAGTGACTAAAGGTCTCTAGAAAGTGGGCGCCCAAGGGAATAAAGGGAAAGATATTTGATAAAGTTAATGCCTATTCTTCCAAATGGGGCATTCAAAAGAGGAGACATAAGGAAATGAAATAAAAGTTAATTTTTTATTTCCCAAGTGATGCATGAGGGTTTGGAGTGGAATAAAAGATTTTTTTTTTAGCTCATTTGCTAGCGTGTGGATTTTGGAAGAATTGTTATGCTAGTGGTTTGAACTCCGTTCATACAAGGGCTTTGTGAGGACGAAAACCCTCATGAAGGACATCAACTGCGGTGGTGAAAGATCCTCCTTGGTTGATTTGCTGGTGGTTTCATACAGGAACTACGCTGGGGCTTTATCGTTGCGAATTTCTGGATTGGTTGTAGGAAAGGTTTATTGCAAAATCTTTAGGTGATCCTTCGAATTAAAGATTTTGAGTGATAAGTTGTGGATATCTAGAGTTTTGAGTGTTTGGAAGCTACACTTACTGGTCGTACCAGTGTTGCAGGGGTGCATGGCCATTCTAGGGTTGGAACGCCTTGTTTACAAGTGCTTTTTGGGCATGGATTGTGGCGCCTAGGGGTATAGAACAAATTTATACATATTTGCAAGTGGAGAAGCTGGTAATTGGCGAGTTATGGCATTGATTTGGTGTTCCAGTTTGCTATTGTAGAACAATTATCAGACACGTGTGCAACAGCATCAAATGGGAATGTCATGATATTGATTTAATGTTGATTTGATCATCCGAGTATGTGTAATATTGTCTTTATTTCATGTACTCAGCACTTTGATATTCAAGAGTTGAAATGGCAGCATGTTTGGCTTCATTACTGAATTAAACACAGCCTGCTGGGTATTTTATTTTGTCATATTGCTGTTCCAGTATTGTTAGCAGACCTGTAGGTGTTTGCAGCAGATGGGTATGCCAAAACATTGAATATTTGTTGTTATTTCCAACAGGGTATTTGAAATATTGTTTAATATTATTGTATACAACTATTTGTCATTGAATCAAACATATTGCAGCAGTTTGGTTTCATGGATGCAAGAATTTGTGAGTTGCTGATATTTTATGCTAGCAGTTACATTACTTTTCAAAAAAAAAAAAAAAATCAGGGGGTGTTCTTACAGATGGGATTGGATGATATTGATGTGGTTGAATTGGAGTCATTGCCATCTGGTAGCAAGGTGGAGCCACAAGCGCAGCCTTCTAGGTCGAGCAAGGAATCGTAGCCGAGTCAGAGTGTGAGGACTAGACCCTATCCCCAATTTTTCAATAGAGCGGGGAAGAAAAAATTGTAAAATGTTGTGATTTGTAACTTGCGTAGATATGCAATTTATGATGATGATTTTCAAAGACAATCATCATAAATTCATAATTGTTGTTGGCTAGCTATTGTATCTACATGATGATGCAATTTTGCACTCTATATGTATTCAAATCTAATAGAAAACAATTCCCCAACATTTTATAGACTCATTGGATACATTTTGTAACTGAATTCTACATAAAATTTGTGTTTTTTAAGAAATTGAAGTATTTTTTTAAGTTGTCAAGTTTTGCCAAGTCGGAAATTTTGGGTCCGCCGAGTCCGAGTATGCGAACTATAATTTAATCCTTCCAAAAGTAGTAGTTGAGAGTGGTCTAAAAGAGTTAATCTAGAAATCCATAGTTGGTGAGTCATTCAGATTAAGAATCCAATGATTTATGGATCAGCCTTCTTCCCTTCTTCTGACTTTGATTCAACCCACTTTTTCCACTCTCCACAAACCACCATCGATTGTAGAGCCTCTTGCACCTCCAACATCCTCTCTAGCAAAATAAAATAGCTAGCATATCTAGTCCCCATTAGCTTGAGGAATTAATTCTTCAAAAAAGACCTAACTAATGCAAGTGATTGTGGTGATTACACATAAACATTTGCACATCTAGCTTCAACCACCACTATCTTCATCCAATCTATTTTTCATATGTCTTTCAAAGCATTAACACATGGAGTCGAAAAAATATGTTTGTAAGCACTCTCAACCATCAAGCCAGCTAGCTTACAAACACGATTTGAATCAAACACAACTTACACAACGCTCTAAGACCCAGCCTCCCCTATCGCCTCCTTCAAGATCTAAACCTAGAAATGTGCATCCTTGCATTTCCTAAAGCAATCAATAGCTCTATGAAAGTAGGAGTCAATTGGACATGTAACAATAATATTAATGAGTGGCCAATGTCGAATATCAATCCACCCATCCATGACAATGGAGCGACCTGTCCTAATCAATGTTTGTCTCGTGTTCTCCATAAATAAGTTCACCTTGGAATATTGTTTCTCAAGGTAGGTATGCAAGTTTTATTCTCCAAGGGGGCATAAGACAATCCAACTGTGTTTTCTTTCTTCAACATGTCTTTGAAATATGGAGTGTGCCACAGTAAATGGGATGGCATGGGCATAAAAGAATTTGGCTACAAAATCATCACCATCCTCTCATGTATGCAAATTCAACAACCTTGCCACTGTTTTTTGTCCATCAATAGTAGTAGCCTTACTCTTCCCTCTATCAAAACCCTCTCCTCTCACATCCCTACTAGCAACAGATGACATACTGGAATACTTCAGAATAGATTCTATAGGTAAACGGTAAACCTTCATTTTTTCTTCACTCTCCCCAACCAATCTAGCCATTTCAACCCTCTCTTCCAAAGTTATGTCCTTACAAACCCTAACCCCATGTCTAGGCTCACCTAATAAATGGTGCCCAACCTTGTTGTAACTCACATGAAAATCAGTTTTGCATATATGGCATACCCAATGTTTACTCCCCCTGAATTTTTGGCTTTAGTTTTGCCCAAAATGGTGACATATTGCAGCAAGGGTTTTATAGAATTGAAAGAGCCTTTTGCATATATGTTGACAATTGTTTAAGGGCATGAAAAAGGATTTGGTGTAGCAGTGCTTGCATTTTTTGAAGAAGCCCCAACACTTGCTTCAACTTCATTCACATTGTCATTCATTTCCGCACTCCCCATTTACTGCTGCTCATTTTGATTAAACTTCATGAAACTGAAATTTGTGACAGCAAACTGGGAAAAAAAAACAGCACAAAAAAATCCCTAAGATATTTGACAAAACTAAAAAATATATAAAAACAAACTAAAATAATTGAGTCTGGCTTACCTTTCAATGATCCTAAAAGCTGAAAATGACTGAAAATCTTCTGCTTTAGACCTTCCTCCTTGTTCCCTTCTTCTCAACTGCAAAAATCAGAAATTGGCAGCAAGATATGATTTAGGGTAGTGGGATTAGTGATTTATGTTTTTAGGGTTGTAAAAGGAGTGCAGGAGGACTTGTGCGCCCCCCCCCCCCCCCCCCCCGCTTCTCCCCCACACTTTTTTTATTGTTTTTCTTAACAAACTGTTTTTTTTCTAATCTGATTTTTGACATTGAGGACATTCAGCCATTCCCAGAACAGGTGAGGAATATCTCAAACATCCCCAGCTGTCTTAGGGGTGTACGGATGTCCAACCCACATGGACAACGTCCCATAAGGCATACCCAATTTCTCCAGAGATGGGGACAGCCAGGAGACATCCCCTACCGTCTTGCTGTCCCAGGACACCATGGGAGACGGGGACACCAGTCAGGGGTAACATGACTAATACGAAATTCAGGGCATTCAAATGTTTGCAGTTACAATCAGGTAGAATTATCTATGACTAATTGGTCATTTAAATTAGCAATCAGATTTTCATTTTTCCATGGGTAATAAAGCAAAAGAGTTGAGGCCAACTTGAGACACTGTGTATGAAGATCACTGTTAATTATTTTATGTATGCATAATATTATATCTACTCATATGCTTTGATTTGTATTAAATATGACTTGACTCTTGAACTGAAACATACCACTCAAATAGAGTACTTACTAATTATGAAATTATAAGGACATACAACAATCTAATACACAAAACATCACAACTAACACTTACCGATACTTGTAATGGGAGATAAATAAATTCTCCCTAACTTAATATCTCTTTTATTTTAATATAGATGACTATTTGCTGCACTTCTCTACTAGCCTTTTTCTGAAATTGATAATCAATAGGAAAATCTGTTTTACCATATAAATATGAATGAACAAATACCAGCTTTTATTCAATTCCCAAGGCAGAAATCAAACAAAAGAAAGATCGCGATAATGATGTTTCCATGTGGGACAATACATGACAAAATTAATTTCAAAATGTCAAAACTGGAGGCAAAATACTTTCACTTTTGATTGAAGGTTCTGTCCAATAATTCAAAGACCTAATGCTAATTTTACTAGAGAAAAATAAAAATAGTTTAAATTATCCTTCTATATGACTTCAAGAAATTAAACAGAGTAAAAAGCAAAAAAAAGACGAATATGACAAGAAGTACCATATGCATGTGTTTTTCCTGCACTCTCAAGTGATCAATCTGAGCCATGTGAAGCAAACCACGTAATGTATGCATGCGAACCTCAAGAGAATCATCATTCAGCATATCCATCAATAAATCCAGTGCACCATCAGCAAATTGCTTAGAGAAGCCACTGAGCCTTGCCAAAGAATGAATGGTGGCCACACGAACCTACAAAGGCAAAGACAGATGTACTGTTTACCTTAGTTGATACCATGTTGGGTATAAATGTTGCCTATGAAAATGTGTCTCCATGAAGAAGATCTGCATGCAGGTTTCTCACAACAAAGCTACATCAATTATTACCTCAAAGAATTCATCCTCAACTCCATGAAGAAAAGCTCCCGCAGCACTAAGGGTGAGAAGATTCAATTCTTCACCACAGTCTAGGTCATCCCTGACATCTCGAATTCCAGTAGTTAGTTTCTTTGTTGCTTTCCCCAAAATCTTCTTACTAAGAGCTTGGAGCAACACGTTCTCAGATAAAGGCCCCATTTCCCCAAGTGCTTCAAGTGCCTCAGTTCTCACTCTCATATTCATATCCCTTGATAGAGTACACAGCTGAATTACAAATGTAAACATTTACACAACAAATTATATAATGAAAAGTATTTGAGAAAACTCTAATATCATTAGACACGAAACATCTGGCAATAGACAGCAAAATCACAAGAATTAGAAACTAAAACATGAGTTTATGTAAACTAAATTCCAAAATACAAACCTTATATCTGTAGCATACACATTAATGCAACATTAATTCAATCCGATTACATGTAATTTAAGGAAATGAGTTTTCTCTCAAGAATAAAGTAAGTCACAATTTATAAAAGGTTGAATGTCAACATGTCACATTTTTCAATCAAGATGAGAAACATTGCAAATTTCTGGGGGTTCGTGGCACCACTTATAGTGGATTCTATGTTGACGAAACAAGGCATATATTGCCTTTGGGTTATCCTTCTTACCAAAAATATAATAGAGCATATTTAATTCAGCACAATTTAATCAACATGTAACACTATTTTGGTCGGTGATGAATTGATAACTTTAGCATATGTAAACTAGCATAGTTCTACGTCAGCATATGCGTAGAACATAGGACGATGATAAGGCACTGGAAGTTGTGGACATAACTAGCAATAACAAGCTTCTTTTGATTGGAAAACCCTTTACTCCAATGCTCATATTTCCAATTGATGAAATTGCAAAACTCTAGAAACATACTTCAAATCTTGTTTTTTGGTTGATCATGGTTCATAACAGAATCTATGTTGATTTCATAAATGTTGTTCTATCTTTGGGCCATCCTTGCTAATTAGAGATAACATTTATAAAATATAAACCAGCATAATTATATGTTTTCAATTATGAGTATTTCTTGAAGTGATGAATCGATAACATTAACATATGCAAAGTATGTAGCAAGGATTTTCAACCATGAAAATTACACTTAAAAAGCTATGTAAATTACTAGCAAAAATGATTTTCATTTGATGGAGATTCTAGAACTCCAGCAACCACAGATTTGCACAATTCATGACACCAAAATCACATAATATCTTAGAAGCCTGCTCTTAGACTTGCAAAAGGATCAAGGATTTAGTCCTATTAATACAGTATTTTGTAATAGGAGCCCAAACAGTGACTACAAGAAGGCAAGACACAGTTCTTGTTCGAAAATGGTTGTTTAATTAATCGAAAGCCTTTTACAATCATAATATTTCTTTCATTCAATTCTTCCTTCCCTTTGTTGACTTTCTATATTATTGTCATTTTTGTCTCTTTCTTAGACAATTCCAAAGGAAAAGAACCTATAGAACCTGAAATCCCTACTGTTAAATCCCAATCTGATTTTTTGTCCAAAAGGTCTCGCACTATCACTCTTTCACCCAACTGTGCTTTCAAGAATATCTTGAATTTTAATGTGAGAAGCATTTAGAACCCTACTGATTTATTTAACAAAGGCTGCAGCTCCAACTCTGCCCTGTCCAGCCCCCCCGGCCTTGTCTTTGTGCAACCCTTAACAACCCCAGCCCATGAACACAATACGCCTTTCAAACCAACTCCTGCTGCTATTCCCAACAGACCCTACTAGCAATATCAACAGCACTAAGCAAATTCACAAAGAATTTCCTGTTGGAAATATTGTCATTGATGTCAAAACATGTAGTATTGATGTCAAAGTTGAGAGAATAAGAAAAGTTCTTTATATATCTCCGTGAAGAAAGATGGTGAAATGATAAGACCATTTTAGAGATCATAATATGTTTAAATTAAAGATTTAAACATGGAACATAAGGCCGACTTCCTCTATGAAGTGTTCTTAAGACAAATGGTATTACTAATAAATATGAGGATGAGAAATCACAAAGTGGTCGACCCTCTTGTGAGGTTTAAAACAAATTCAATTCAGATATTAAAGGTGGCCGGCTACATGTTTAAAGAACAGCAATAACTTTCATAGCAGTGATTATTATTTAACAATGCAGTGATCATCATATAAGGCAGCAACTATATGAAGGCAAATATCATAATTAAAAGAAGCTGAGAGCATCGACTGAATATTGGTAAAAGGCAGATATAATATATATTAAACCGCCCAAGTGAATTTAATAAAATATATACAAGAAGCAAGGTAGCAGCGGTGATACTAAGAAGGGAAGAAGTTTAAAGTTTAAATGTAATAAAACAAGCAATGTTGACTAATGTGGCCAACTCCCAAATGAAGGTTGACTTCCTCTTACAATTCCTCTTTTGTGAGCACCAACCCACTAGAGACACCAATCCCCACTTAACAGAATTATAGGCACCAACCTACTGGAGGCTCCAACCCCCACACAAACTGAGCTCCAACTCAGCAAGAGGCTCCAACCTATTAATCCTTCAATGGCTAATATAGTTTACTTCTCCACAAGATCTTTCTCTCACAAAATTGTTTACACCTTTCACAAATCTGATCACACACTTCCTTCCCTTCAAATCTGATCACACAATTCACTCAATCCTTTCCTCACAAATCTGATCACACCCTTTACACAATGCACTTTTCACAAATTTGATCTAATTTATGCACCAATTCCTTTCACAAATCTGGTTACAATCATGCACAATCTTCCTTCAACATATGATCACAAATATGGCTATGTCTTCATTTAAATTTTCTGCTCTCTAATGATGTATCATTTGTTCTTCATTCACTGTAATGTCCCCATTTTTAGGTTCTCTTGCAATGCAGTTGGAGCTGACTTTCTGGGTTTGTGACAGCCTGATCAAAGGAGTATTTCGATGTCCCCAGTGTGTTGAGGTGATCAAGTGGAGCTGTATGACACTTTCTGGAGGGATTTCGGACAACTTGTCCATACTTACTATTTATAGTAAGTGCTTGCATGGCAACAATATTTCTAGGTTTTTCTGGGTTTGTTCTCTTTGGTCCTTGGAGAACACTGCTATTTATAGTAAGTGGCAGCCTGGCACTGTTTTTTGGTGATTTGGCAGTCAGTCGTTGGCTATCTCAAGTGTGCATCGAGCTTAGAGTTGTCAGGGTTTGTGGTGACGCATTAGGAAGCATTTTCAGACTCTGTGTCGCACTTGCTATTTTTAGACAGTCACCTAACAACCTCTATTTTATTTGTCCCAAGTCTTCTTTTACATGTTGGTATGGTCAGAGTTGTTCGATGTGCATTTCTATGCTTTCCGTAGCTTGGGACTATTATCTGGCAATTTAATTTATTTTTCACTAAGGTTGCCTAAGGTTGGGAATAATTATTAGCAACTTAGTGCAATATTAATTATAAAGTAGCATTCCCTTATTGAAGTGGATTATTTTCTATGACATTGAGCTTAGTTGGTGTTCAAGAATCCTGTGATGCTTTCAAAAGTTTTTTCGGCGTCCCGGATTGCTCTCCAAACTTCTTGGAGAAGCCGTCTATTTTTAGAAAGTCACCCGGAGGGCGCCATTCTTCATCCCAAACATCATGGAGGGCGATGGTATGATTTATTTTGCAGTTTGCTTAAGTTTGGGATTTTCCGTAAATTGGGTGAGTTATTAAGCCATTTAATTAATATATTTGCTTAAGTTATCTAAAGTTGGGATTATTAAAAGATAACTTAAGTATAATAGCTCTTTAGAAAGGTAATTAAGTGTTTTAAAAGATAGACATTTAAAAAAGGGGCCTTACACATGAAATATTAATATTATTTCAAAAAAGGTCTTTTGGAGAGGGGAATTATTATTATTTTGAGGAGAAATGTGAAGAGGTCAAAAGAAAATAATATTTTATTTCCCTCAAAAGGTTATAAAAAGAGGATGAGAGCTCACTTGGAGGGATATGCTTTTGGATTTGATATTGTTATGCTGCTGGATTGAACCTGCGTGTTCTTCCATAGTCTGTTGAAGACGAAAACCCTCTTGCAAATTCTCTTGAGGACGAAAACCCTCTTGTAGATTGGGTGTGGTTTCATACAAGAATCACCATTGTGCTGAAGGCGGAGTTTTGGAGCAATCTCATACAAAGGTTGCCATTGTGCTCATTTGGTTTGTTATATTCTAAAGTGTTTAATCTTCTTGCAATGGATTTTTGGTGTGTTTATTTCAGTCATTCTGGGAGTTTTGTTTGAAGATTGTTGTTGATTTCTATTTGCTAGCCGTACAATTTTATGGTCGTACTAGTTCATGGAGATAACAAATGTTTGAAGAGTTTTTTGATAGACTTACATTCTACATGTGTTTTGGTTAATGATTATGATGTTGGGCATTCCATTTCAATCCATGTTGACAGCTTATTGCGGATGTATTTAATTCCTTGACAGTCCGTACTACATAGTGTCGTACATGCTGAGCAAGGACGTGATTATTGTGGGCAGAAATCGCTTGGGGTTTTAAGGGTCATCTTCATGGTTTGTGGCGCATGGGTATATGGAGGATATTTCTATGTTTTGAGAGGTTGTTCGGATGGTATTGGAAGTGTTATGAGGTGTTGTGCATGGCTGTTAGAGATGTTGCAGACCAAATATCAGCTACAGCAGATTCCATAAGCCTTCAAACTGAAGCTATCTTCTATCTGCCATTGTGTGGAGCATTCATGGTGACTCTATGCTCATATTTACATGTCTATTTCATGGATTCTTGGAGTTTTCAATGATCTAACTATTTGCAGCTGTGCAAAATTGTGTAAACAGGGTTATTAGTGTTAGTTTGCAGCCTAAACATTTTAATTATATTCTTTATTTATGTTGCAAACACTTGTAACCCCTAGATGGTTCAACTGCCAGTGAGGATAAATATGTTTAGTTTTTTTCATGGTTTTCCCGCTAAATAAGCGGATGTGCTTGTTCTTTTCTTATTTATCTTCCCCACTAAATAAGTGGTTTTGTAATGGCTTCCCGCTGAATAAGTGGATGTGCCTAGTTTCTTTCTATTTCTCCCACTGAACAAGTGGTTGCCCACTGCATAAGTGGATGCCTGCTGCATAAGCAGATGCCCACTGAATAAGTGGAAGTTGTTCTCATTTGTTGGTTTATGGTTTTGAATGCTAACTCTGAAGCACTTGTATGCTCTCACCTTGCCCACATCGGAATCTGGGTGATCAAAAGAGTGTGGCAGACATTGTTGTACTTATCTTTCAGTGTTGATATCTATTTCAAAAAAAAAAATCAGGGCAGCTTATTACATTCACCATATCAACATCCCCTTCATCTATTTAATATAAATCTGATTTGCACTTCATTTTTCTGTCTTTTCTCTTTACAATCTGCTCTTCACATTAGATATATTTCATTTAAATTGCTCACTTTAGACTCAACATTTCTTCTTTCTTATACCCTCTCAAGGGAGGCGACCCAATTTAGAGAGATATCCTTTTATGAATGAACACTTTCCTTTATGTAAGTCGCATCTTTTCACTTCATAAAATCACACCACTTTGTTAACATTAATCACTGCCTTCACAAATCGCTGCTCTTACAAAAAGAATCACTACACTTCTATTAACAAAATCACTGCTCCTTTAATGAAGTCACTGCACTTATCACAATAAACGCTGCATTTATTCAAGGCAGATCGCACATCACTTTTGTTCTAAATCGCACCATATGTATATATCCTAATCAGCGGACACCTTATCATATATATAATCCCCTTTTATTACTAAGCGCTACACTTATATGAGCTCGGCCATATATATAAATTCAAATCTTTAATTTGAATTCTATTCAAACAAGGAGTCGGCCTTTTAAATCAATGTTCTTTATTTAACTTTACATGCTGCCTTAGTATATGATGTATGCTCCTCATATATCCGCTGCCTTGAGGATGACCACATTCCTTATTTTGTCTTTATTCACAACTCAGCATCCCTTTTTGTCTTATTCATAAGACCACTTTGTCTCTTTGATAAATTCGTTTTATAATCATCATCTTTTAGCTGCTCAAATATATGTTTATATATATTACTTGTCTTCTAAATCATAGTATCCTTCTTATGGTCAGCCACCTCCGATGTATAATTAAATTTGAACTCCCTTCTATGTCAACCCAAAACACTTATATCTCAAATGTTTAAATCTTTAATTTAAACATGCAATCTCCCAACAGTAACGTGTAACAGATATACTCTTGTTTGCTTTGCTCTCCAACGGGGATGTATAACAGACACCTCTCATTATAACGGTCCACTCTTTACCATGACATCACTTAACAACCTCGTGCCTTTGACATCAATGACAACATTTCCAAAAAATCCTTCTTGACCAGAGATTGAAAAGGAACAATAACCCAAAAGCATGCAGAGCTACTCCAAAGGATAGAAGATAGAGGTTACACAAAGTTAAACACAGATCTTCTTTATTGTTGTCTTGACAAACTCTCACACCTACAACACAATAATCTAACTTCTCAACTTGAATGAAAACTTCTGCAACATAAGTCTAGCACAAACTCTCATTACAATCTATGTGCTCAAGGCACTTATTTATAAGTTCTCTAAGAGAAGCTTTAAAGGAAAATAATAACAAAATACTTTCTTTAAAGCTACCCTAAACTCTATTCATTGCAAGGAGGAAGCAAAACACTACAACTTGCTCAAAATAGGCTCTTCCCTACTTTAAATCTGCTTTCTCCTTGTCATATGCCAATTAGAAAAAGGTGGCATTGTGATTGGTTGCTTTTCGCTTTAAAACACTCAAACTTGGCAGTCCTGAATTTGGGCAATTAATTCTTCTTGGTCACACTTTTTTGGTGGCAACATCAAACATAAAGTGCAACTCTTTGTGTTTTCAAATTGTATTTGAGCTTGGGCACGATTTCAGGATATGATTGTCAGCTTTGGTCGTGACTTTGAAGGGGCATTGCCATACCAAAAGCATGACATCTCCTTTATGTTTTAAACTGACATTTGCTGATCATAAATTTAATCACTCTTTGCCACTTGAATCACAATTCTACATTGGTGTTGCCATTGATAAAGTGTGACTTTCACTTAGTTGGACTAGACTTCCTTCTTGTCGTGCTTTTCCTCCAACTTGGCCACTGGAGTCATGCTTTCATGCTGGCACAACCACAAAATAAGTGTGACTTTCATACTTAATAAGTAACAACACACTTCTGTTTGACAACTTTGAAGCGGAGTTTTACCTGGTTTAAGCCACTAAAAAGTTTGTTCTTTGGCACTTATTCTTTATTTCTTCCTTTGACGGAGGTTTGAAGTGCTCTTACCACTTTCTATACGCATCAAATTGAATGACCTTGCCCTGGTTCTGCTCTTTTTTCCTTGTCATTTGCTGCCTTGTATTGCTAATGCTGCTTGAAGAAGACGCTGAAATAGCTCCATCTGCCAACCTCGATGTTCTCGGACTCCACTTAGTGATCTTCATCTCCCCATTCCACTGCCAGGGCTATCATCAACCAAGGGAACATTTCCATCCTTCACATTGCAATAACTCAAGCACGGACAACCTGCAAGACTTGTTAGATGAAAAACTAAACCGAGACAAAACCATGTTGCAACTTGACAAGGGAGAAATTTGATTAACATGAAAGACAGACCTCGTTTGAGTCTACTTGACAAGGGAGAAATTTGATTAACATGAAAGACAGACCTGGTTTGAGTCTACATATCTGACTGTAGGCAAGGTTTAGTAGAAGTAACAACATACTTCTGTTAGTGTTTCCAATATGAAATGGAACAAAAAAACTTTATGGCAGACCAAAAAATGGTGGAAAATGGGCCAGTAACTCATTTAGCCAGTTTCAACCTGGGAAATGTTTGTTTTGATCTCATACTGCAGAATAAAAAAGACCTTTATTGCATTTTTCAATTTGTTTTTTAAGCGAAGGTTAAAAAAATACTATAGGTTATAGAAACCTTAAAAGAACCCTATTTGACTCATAAAGGTTCATATGGTTTATGACAGTTTCTACATTTTCGTATCATTCACTGTTGACCATAACACACTTGGTATTTTGTTTGCAACCTGTATTTTTATGTGTCATTGTCTATGATAATGTTGATTCTTAATTAATGAAATTTGCTCTTTGTTTTGTGCCTGTGATTCATATATAAACACAAATTTATTATAATACATAGAAATTTTAAATTTTAAATTATTATTGATAAGTTTTATTTACAATAATAACCATCTGGACTTAGTGCTGTCATACATCATTACTGTGTGACAGAGGTAGGAGGCCAAGAGACTTACACATGCAAACTTGGTGACTGTAAGTCCAAGGTTGCCACAAATACAAATGATATGGTCAACTGTAATTAACTGTCTTACAATCAGCATGCCACTGATAGATTGATGTTTTTAGCATTGCTTGCCTGATTCCAAGTACCTTTGCTTTCACAGATACATATGAGGTGGCATTATGTCAATTTAAATGGTAAATCATATTCCTCAATCAAAGACCTCAAATTCAAGAAATCTAAGAAAGATCAGACAAATCTATGTGGAGAAAAAGATACGAGTTGGCAAGTAAAACGGTTAAGAAAAGATGAATAATAATCAGCAATGTATCAACTATCAAGGATTTTATCATTTTCCCAACTATAAGCAAAATTGACCAGACTTTGTTATAGATCATCTCCAGTGGAAATGAGGCAAAAATCTCAAGTACTTATGCTATTAGAATTGATCTTGAGGGAATGTAGAAAACCATTCACAACTTTACAAATAGACAATATTCAAATATATCATTATGCAGGCTGAGACAAGAAGTAAGTGGTCTCAAAGGTGCTTACAGGAGTAAGTTCAAAGGATTCAAGCTCAATTTCTTTGATTCTCTAAAGAGCCAAAGGAGCGTGTTAGTTGGGAAAGTGAGACAGAGAGACTTAGAATTTGTTGTTTTTTAATTTTCTTTCTAATTACATCAAAGTAGGTTAGAACAACTCATACATACAACTGGTGCCATGCATATGTTTGATATGCACATATTTCTGTCCCATTGACTTACTTGGATCATTTGTGTGCAACAATATTATTTCAAATTCAATTTCTATCTCATAAATGCATTATATTTATTATTGATTGCTGTCTCCTTGCAGATAGAATGCAAGTCAAGAAATACCAACCACTGTAGAAAAGGAAAGTTATTGGCAAACATTTACCTGCAGAAATGCCTGATTTATTTGGTTTGTAGTATGTATCTCCTCTATTTTGTGTGACACCACCACATAATCATAAACCTGCCATTTAAAAAGAGAAATAAAAACATTACATAACATCGTCTAAAGTAAAGGACAGTTCATTAATCCTAGGCTTCTCCTTTTATGAATAATGATGAACTTTATAAGCAACTCACAGCAATCTTACAAGTTAAGCGTCATGTCTCTGATACCACTATTATGTTCCTAATCTGGAAACTGACAATAAACATAGTTACAAGGAAACTCCAGTATACAAAAAAACAAGCACCACATCCCCATCCCCGCACCCACAATTTTTGGTGATAACATTTATATATAATATAGTCATACCCTTATCCAGTTACTTGCATATCCTAATTTTAGTGGAATCCCCATCCCTGTACTGGTACAGATACCCCCACATCTCCAGGTAACTAAGATAATAAATAAATAAAATTGAAGAGATGTGGTTGCCAACTCCACACAATCCAAGAAAATTATGAGTGCTGCACTTATCCATGAACTGTTCTTCTACATGCTCCTGCTAAATATTTTCCTATCCCAAAAGCATGCTTTCACTCGAGGCTTGAACACTTTTTAAAACTCAGTCAGGCTTAAACGCATAACTAATACTTAACTAACTGCAAAACTGATGAATGAAAAATTGATGAGTAATTGACGTGATAGATGATGACTGCATTAGGACAAACCGTGCATATGCTTACATAACAGATACATCCCTGATTCCTGCAATGTATTTCAGCATAACCAATTTATTTCTCTGTAGATGATTCGTTCTACCATAATTATATAGGAATATCAATGCTTAACACAAGGGCGCATCGTTTGGGCTTTATAACAGTGTCAAAGCCCAATTGTATTTGGCCCAGCCTCTTAGAGCTCATAAATTTATGTACTAGGTCCATGGTTGATTACATGGAGAGATTGCAACAGCTCTCTGAGTGTTTTAAGCAAGTTAGGAGTTCTATGTATTCTGATTCTGTAACGAAAAGAGTATTGGATGGGGTAGGAGCATAGTTACCCAAAGACTCATACCTTAACCCCTAGTACTCAACTCCTGTGTCGGAAACACATCACATCTCAAAAACCATATGGGGACGTCTCCAGATATTAGGAGACTTCAGATAAAGTTTCTTTGTGTCTCTATATGTCGCCTGTAAGCATTCCTTTTAAAATGGGAAACTTTCTATAGAGCTTTCTTAGATATATCATAAAAACTCCACTGGGTTTTCCTTAAGTGCTGATATGTGGTTGACAAAAGCTGAAATTACTAAAGAAATACACTAATAGACTTGTCATTTTCTATTTTTTGCATTAAAAACTACAAAGTTTGTAGCAAAAAAAATTCTTATCAAATCCTAAAGAGGTGATAGTACAAAGAGAAACAATAATAAGGCTTAAGATGTTTACATGCATTGAAGTTTTGATTAAAAATATAGTCATCTTTGAGGACCCCCTACGATGTTTTTAAAATAGTGGCATTTCTCTCCCAATCTCTATCTGCCATCTCTAGGTGATTATGGTTTAAAATTAATTTGTTTAATTGTTTATACCATAATGACGATTATCAAATATCGATATAATTAATCTTTGCTTTCATTGACATCTATTCCAATACTTTAAAATGTTATTTTTTTTAGTTTTTAAGCATTTTAGTTTTTGACATTCTTTTAAGTATAATATCCATTGTATAATTTTTTTTTCTAAATTTAATTTATACACACACACACACACCATCTCCAAGTAACCATCCCAACATTTTTTGAAAATTGCATACATACCAGTACCATTCCCCGACCCCCATACCAGAACCAGTCCCCGTCTCCTGGTAACTATGTGAAGAAGGGATATTTTGAGCCTAGAATGGTCCAATTGCTTCTTGGAAGCCACTCTTTGTACTTTGCATTGTTTATTGCAGTATTGAAATTGAAGAACAATGGCAGCCCATTTCCATGATGGAGTTTTCCCACATTGGAATTCCAGCATAACTATGGTTTTTAATATTTATGCTATGTATTGTTGCTGTAATCTAATTTCTTTCCATAATTTCCATTTAATTTCATTACTGATGTGGAGCGCCTTTAATGCCATGTCTCCCACTACCCATCAGTTTCTTTTTGTGCTTAGATATTTTTGGAAATTTTGTTGTGACTGCCGTTGGTAGCTGCTGTAGTGGATCATTTAGGAACTTTTCTTTATCTAGAGTATCAGTTTTGTCCATTGGGGGAGTGCATTGCTGGGATGAAACAATAGAGTTTTTAGGCCTGGGCTGGGATAGCCATTGAAGAGAATTTTTGCTGTAATCAAGCTCAGAAATAAGAGTGTTTGCCCAATTTGTTATGAATTCTGCTTCTGCTTGCTCACTGTTATGAGCTGCAACTAGAGTTTTCCTTGCAGATCAGAGAAAAATCTGCATCAATTACTGTAGTGAATTCTTATCAATTGGAAAGCATTCAATTTCCAACAACTTCTAGCATAGTTCTTGAAGTATCGAAGCAGTATGTTGTTTTCATTCATTAGTTAAGAATAAAATCTGTATTGATGAATTGCAGCTGGAATATTTAAGGCAATTGCAGATCAGAAATCAAACGTATTAGCAAGCATTGTATTTGCATGCTTCTTCACCCAGGATCAACTTAACGAGGAATATTTATCCATTCAGATGACATTAACAGAATTATAAACAATAATGTAACCACTATTAGCAGTTGGTCATAAGGAAACCGGAGTAAAGTAGTTATACAAGTAGAGAATCACAGCTATGGTGCATAAATCACTTGGCAAAATCATTACACAAATGCCTTTAGACTAACATAATTGAACTAAACTGGCCAGGGGGTTGCGGTGCAATGGTCATAAGGGGCACTTGTAAATATGTGACCTAAGTTCAAATCCTCCTCACGGCAATAAGGAGGCCCGTAGCTTTAGTCAATATATGGTGCAGTTGAGGTGTAAGAATTATGAATACATATGAAGGTGATCCATGTTTACAAATCTTGAGAATACATTTGAAGGTGTCCCATATTTACAAATCTTGAAAATGTGGAGCGATTGTGGTGTAAGAATTAAAAATACATTTGAAGGCAACCCATGTTTACTTATCTTGAGAATGTAGTCCAAGCTTAACCCTCACCGCCTGAAAAGGCAGTCCATATTCTCACCCAAGATTAACTAAGAGAAAAAAGTAAACGTAATTGGACTCAACTATTAGCAATAACTAAATTGTTAATTCCTGTGTTACAGTTTCAATTTCTAAATCATCCACTTATGGCCTGCAAATTGTAAATTATATTAAAATCCAATGCAGTGCAAAAAGGTTAAACATATGCTCAAAATCTGAACCCTAAAGTAGACTAAAACCGAAATGATCTACGGTTGCAAGTTATATAACACAAGAATCACTGCAAAATGATCAAAAATAAGGCCAGGCCTGAATTCTACAGTGGATTATAATTAACACAACCTTGCATATTGCAAATTATATTAAAACTAAATGCATTGCAATAGGAACAAAGAAAAGCCCAAAACTTGAATTTTAAAGTATTCCTTAAATCAAAATCAGTAATATTTTTAATTGCGTGCTTCTAGGAGTGTTAAATTGTTTTACTCCCATTGCTCGCAGAAGCACGCAATCAGAAAATAATCATTATCAACCCCAATCCAATATCATATTTAAAAAGCCAAGAAACACTCACCACTTTAATGGCAGACAACCTTACGAGCTCATCCTTGTCCTGAAGAAGGGCAGTAGCACGCTTGTAGCACCCCTTGGTCAACTGATAACCCTTCCTGTGCATACACACCAAGCCATCCAAAGCAGTTTTCCTCACAGAAGGAAACGGGTCCTTCGTAAGGCCCTCAAATATCTCCAAAACAATACCATTTTCATCATTTTTTCCCTCGGATGTCACAGCCAACAGAACCAACAAATTAACTCTCAGACTTGTCTTATTAGTACACAGAAGCTTCAATGCCAAAACCCTATCCAATTCCCTGAACGAACCCGTCTCCTCTGCAATACAAATCAGGGAACTGACAATTTGGGTGGTCACAAAATCATCAAAGAACTGATGGGCTTCTAAGTATTTGTGGAGAATTTCTACTATAGATAAAGTAGTATTTTTATCCTTTGAAATATGTTTATGTACTGCAACGTCTGCCAGTAGTTTGAGGATGTGTTGGGCCAGCTGAGGATTGTTTTCTTGCCATAGTTGGTGTTGAAGAATTGGTTTGATGTTTTGAGCGAGAATAAGAGGAGATGCATAGTTTAAATGGGCACTGGTGAATTTAAGGGCTTTCAATCTTAAGGATATTTCTGGGTCTGTAATGTGAGGAATTTGATGGCATAAAAGTGAATCGAAAGATTGCCTGCGTTTTGCGTTTTCTAGTTCTTCTTGTTGCTCTGCAAATACAGATGATTTGCGCTTGCGAAGCATAGTTGTTCTTCCAACCCATCAATTCATACCGAACAAGGATGAACGAATTTGGAAGTTTTAAATCCTTCCCCTCAAAACAGTGCGGCAAATATTGTTTTCACATTTTTACCGAATTGACGTTAAAGGATAGTTAATTTTCAAAAATAAATGAGTAGAATTGAATTATATCCTAAAATTAAATTGATGAAGTCGGGTGATAAAGTAGCAAATAACAAGTGGTCCAAAAAGGAAACAATCACACTAAATATCAGTATCATTTAAGTCATCTATTTAAAGTTCATAAATATAAATATCAACAAAACTAAGCAGTAAGTGCTATAAAACTAGCATTGGTAAGGGGTCCTAACTATCTAGATTACACCACCCTCCATCAAGCATGTCGTTTCCTTCCTCCACTAGCTCCCAACCAATGAGAGTGGAATCTTTTCATTCCTCGAGGCCATCCTAGGACCACGAATTTTGCACATCCAACAGAATTCGAGAACTCCTTGGTTGTAAGATGGCAAGCACCAAGTGGGGAAACTTGCCTTGATTATTTGGGGACCACCCACACCTTTAAGAGGAATAAGATGCAGGGGAGCAATAGACAGGTGACAATTAGCCCTCATAACAACCAATAGATGGTGAGCAACTCGAAGGTTGCCTAGTCAGAAACAAAGAAAAACCTCTCTAACAGCTATGAAAACAATTCTAAGAGGATTTTGAGTGGTCATGTCACTACCCCTAACAAAGGGATATGTCACGAGAAGGCGAAGAGGGTGTGATCCTAGCAATGGTGCAAGGGGCATTCCCCTAATGATTGAGCAAGTTCTGAATATGCTAGACTTCAAGGGCCACTTTATTAGCCTGAACTTGTATCTACATGAGTACATTAGAAACCACCAACAATTTCGAACAAATAGCAAAATTTGAATCCATAACAAAATTAGAACATATAACAAAATTCTTATCTTTCCAAATACAAAAAGGGATTTCCAATATGAAAGCATGATATAATTGGGAGAACTTGGTCAAAAATTTGGCCCCATCACCCAGTAGAACATTGTAGCAAGTAAAGGGCTCGGGTGTAATGCTCACTCAATAAAATACCAATAAAAATAAAAATGAAATATTCAGAAATGATAATTTAATAAAATATTCGTAAATAATAAAAATGAAACATGTTTACGGGGAAAAAATTTCTTCTTTTAAATAAATATCATCCAAGTATACAAATTAAACTGCTTCATATTCAAATATGTATTTTCAATAATTGTCTTAAGATCATCCTTTCGCAATGTGAAATGATACTTTCTCAGTTTCGGTAACCTGCACAACAAACAAACCTGGATCTAAATTGGGATCACTCTGAGAATTCTGAGAGTTTTTCCCCCATTCTGAAACCCTTCCCCTGAAGATCTCTATTTTATTCCCCTCCTTTAAAACTGAAGAGCATGGCTTCGAGCCTTGGTGACCAAAAAATCATGAACCCACTGCCATTCTTGTTGTGCACAAGTGCAAAACTAAAAAGATGCAACGAAGTTCCAAGTTGCTCACAAAATAGGCCTTAGACTACAAACACCAAAATGCATTAGGCAGTTGCTAATAGAAAGGCCCTAACAAAGAAATATCATCAAAGTGAGTAATCTTGGGCTCCACTACCCCTTTCTGAACAATTTAAAAGCATTTCTTTCGTGTAAAAGGAGTCTACAAAGACCACTTAGAATTTAAATTTTAAATCATAAGAAGATGCAGTGACGTCCATTTGTATCCCTTTCTAGGGGTATACTTGTGAAAGCGAGTACCAACATAGCACTTCCAGTCCTTCCACCAAGGCTTAGTAGAATGCACAACAATTTTGTGCAAGTAGTGTGAAGACATAATCTCAATTATTGTTTGGAAGGTTTCTTTGTCCATGAGGGTTAAATTGAACCTAGCCCTAGCTTGCAAAGAAGAGAGCCAAGTGGAATTTACCTTGGAGTATAAATCATAGATATGCCTAACTCCTCTTTTGAATAACTTAAAGGATTGCATCCAGGGAATTAATGTTAATGGCTTATCTTGATTAATAATGATGGGAGTACACCATAAGGATTTTTGGTTCATGGATAAACCAGTGTGAAATCCATCTCCACTCCAAATTAGCTATGCCTTGACGGTTTCTTAAGTCTTCCATATACTTTAGCAACAAAAGTGCCAATAATTTTGATGGGAACATGACTGATCACAAGGGAATGGAAACAAAGTCCAATATAGGCATATCTCCCACAAGGAGAGCTACATGTAATACAATTGTGTAGCAAAACATTCCATGTTTCATTACCATCACAAGCTCTGATAATCTTTTTAGCATAGAGAGGAATATACCATGTTTGTTAATGTTAATTAGACCTCGTCCTTTAGAGTCTTTGGGAAGGCAACATATATCCCATACAACTCTATGAAAGAATTTGTTGCAATATGAATTGGCTCAAAGAAAATCCCACAAAATTTTGTCAAGCTTACAATACGACGCTTTGGAAGGAACCCAATAGGAAGAGTAATAAACATGTGTGGCACCTAGAACTCTGGAGTATCTATGAAACTTACTTGTCAATGAAAGTGACTTGGTAATCCAATATGCCATACTTTTCTCCACTTTTTCATTGACATAATACTACAGCATAGAATGACATGTCTAGAAAGCAAAGGGGATCCATATAAACTTATAGATATGTGGTCAATAGGCTTCCAACCAAAAGAGTTAAGCCAAGTAGGAGGTAGAGAGAAGGATTGTTAGTAGTGTTGTGCTTTACTACATTGAATGTTTAACTAGAAGCTAAGTAGAAGGTGTTAACATGCTTGAAAGCTTGTTTAATATTATCTTCATCCTCAAACAACATGAGAAATGAATCATTGACAAAAGGACCATTGACCAATTGTTGGGAATTACTATTAGGAAGGGATATCACTTTAACTCTATGATGTGAGATGACATTGGTAAGGAGACAGTGAAAGCCTTCAATGGCCAACACATAGAATGAAGGTGCAAGAGGGCAACCATGTTGAATATACCTAAAAAGGACACACTATTCAGATTATATGTCATTGACTACAATGCTAGCAAAAGCACCTACAAAAATCATTTTAAACCAATTGTAAAAAAACATTGAGCTAAAGCTAAAAGCCTTAAGGATGGTTAGATGAAAGCTCACTCGGTTCTATTATAGGCTTTCTCAAAGTTAATTTTAATGAAGAGTGCTTTTTAGCTATCCCATTCCATACATTCCTAGATAAGAATGGTGTTACCAAGGACATATTTACTCAAAATAAAACTAGTCTACTTTTACCAAATAACAAGCAGGAGGTGCCTAACTTGTAGGGCAAGAGCCTTAGCAATGATTTTGTAGGAGACATTCAACAAGGTGATGACCCTCCAATTACAAGTTGACTCGGGATCTCCAACTTTGTGTATGAATTTAATGTTTCTTTTGATATTGATATAACCTAAAGAACTAGAATGAAAATATTCAAGATAAACTTTATGTAAATCTTAGTTGACATCACCCCAAAGGATTTTGCAAAACTCACAAGGGAAGTCATAACATCCAAAATCTCTATCATTGGCATTGTAGTGCATTGTTGATTGGAGGTCCTTTTAGGAAATGGAAAGATGACATGGGACCATGTCTAATCAAGTCACAAGTTCTTCTTCCTATTCTGGAAAACAATCTTGAGCTCTGAAAACTTTGATGCAATGTTAAACAAAAGTATAATATGAGAATGTGTAGCAATAATAAAAATAACAAGGTTTAGATTTGTAGAGGAAAATAACATTTTCCTAAACTTAATCTAAGCTAGTTAAATAAGATGTATCCACATAGGTGTAAGTTAACCTAGATTAATGATTGATTAACAAAGGGCATTTGTATTCTAAAATAGTAAATACTAGAGTATGGAAAGTAAATGCAATGAATAAAGCTACTTTGCTTCGAGCTCTACTATGAATAAAATTCTAATATATCACTGAATTCTAATTGATGGAAGTTGATTGTCATTGATGTCAAAAAGGTGTGAGTTGATGATGGAGATACACCATAATGAAAGTTAGATTGGTCTTCATATGACAGGATGTGGATCATGCTTTCGGGAGTTCACAAGAGTTCACTTTATGAATATGCTTGATGAAGTTGCTTCATGTTTGTTTAAGATGAAGTTCATATCTTGATGATCATGCTTCATATGTGAAGGTTAAGTTGTCGTAGTCAAAAGAATGAAGAGGTCATAGATAAAAGATCACAGATAAGTTCATATGGTAATTGTGTGACTCACATGGGAATCAGATCAGGATCATGATTCATTGCTTCATATGATCTTCATTAGACTTATTGATATGCTTTCATAGTTGGTGAGTGCTTGTCAGATGTTGTATTTGACTTTGGTTGGTCATTAGATGTTTCACAGAAGATGTTGTATTTCATTGTATGCCCTTCATGTGGTTTGGTGTCTTTAGAGATGTCATGTTTAAGGAGTTTGTGTGTAGTTCTCATGTTCCAGGATGTATGCTATCTCCATCTCATTTGATTCTTGGCGCTTTACTTTAAGATGCTTGCTTATGACATATAGTGATAGGGGCTGCTACAAAGGCGATGTTATCATTATTTTGATTGTGTCTCCATAAGATCTTTATGACAAAGTTCACATGCTTTGACATGCTTCAGTTCACAATCATGTTTCATTCATACATGTCTTCATCAAGGGACCTTCATGGTATGATGTTAGTGATATGATGTTGTTCTTGGAAGTTCATACTTTGGTTGATTCATGATTATGTTGATCAGGTGATGTCTTAGTTGATCAGGTGGTGTCTTAGTGTTAATGCCATGTCTTGATGATCTATAAACAATGAGAATGTCAAAGGTTGATGCAATTGGTTGATGGTGTTTGTTGATTTGTCATTTGTATTGATGCAAAAGAATGTCACAGGTCCACAGGTCAATGATGATGCAGATATGGGCAGAGATTGGCATTTATATCTATTACATGATAGACTCTCAGAAAGTTGTTTGAAACGAGATTCTTAACAAGGAGGTCATCAAGTGTTTGTCAAATTGTGCAATGGATTTATGACAAGTGACAATATGTCATACAGTAGTTGTCATTCTATTGTCTATATCACAAGCCAAGCATTAAGGGCTTCATCAGAAGATCTACATGAAATGAGCATTTGGTTAAAGGGTTTTGTCATATTTTCTTCTAAAGACTTCTATTTATTCCATTCCCTGCCCGTCAAGAGGATTTTGCACTTTTTGTTTTAATTTTAAAGTGACTTGCACTTACAGGTCAAGTCACTTAAAATAACCTGCTAAAGGGGTCATTCGACATAGTGATGACTGGTCCTCTTCCTAGCAAGACCGCTAGCTGCGGTCATCATCAAATGTGCTTGGGCGCCAATCTCAAATCAATGGCTATATTTAAAATTACAAAGGGTGCGTGAGTTGAAATCTATGGCCTATGTTTAAAATCTGTCTTCCACTCCCCGTGCATGCTTTTTGACATTCATTTGGAGGTCATTTTATTATGACTGCAGTGTTAAGTCTTTTAAAAGCTAATTTTAGTAAGTTTGAAAAAGTAGAATTTATGAGATCTTAAAAAGTTTTTTTTTAATGAAGATTTCTTTCTTATTCTAAATCTATCTTGTGGCTTGGAAGATAAAGAAGGAGATTAATTTATTATTTTTTGGGGAAAATATTTGTGGAGTTTTTTAAGGAAGATTTGTTTCTAATTTTAAAACCTCAAATGGGCATCTTTCTCTTTCTCATTGTAATGAAGAGTCAATCCGAGTATGAAAAAGATTTTCTTTTTCTTTTCATGGCAGATTGATTAAAAATTTGTTTGGAGGAGAAGATGGAAAGAAGATATTAATTTTGTTTGAGAGAAGAATATGAAAGATTATTTTCATAACATTGTGAATAAGATTTTTTTCTTTGCAGGAGAATGGATTTTTGTTTTTGCAAGAAGATGAAGAGATTGTAGGCTGAAGTGAATGTACAAAGAAGAGGAAGATGAAAGATTTTTTTTCATCTTAATGACATTGTGAATAAGGTTTTTGAATGAAAATGGATTTTGTGTGTACAATGAAAATGAGAATGCAAATTGGAGACTGTAGAAGAAGGAATATGGAGATGATTTATTCATAGAGGAGAAGAATGTGAATGGATTTTGTTTGAAAATGTTTTATGCAAAGAAAATGAAAATGCAGGTTGATCTGAATGTGGAAGATCAAGGGTTTAATGAGAAGTAATATAAATATGCAGGTTATTAAAATGAGGAAGCGTGTGTGTGGACAAACATGCAGTATTGAAGACATTTTTGTGAAAATTATGTTGAAGACAAAATACAAATAAAACATTATGTTTTGTATGTGATGAATAAAACACAGGTTGAAGATATTATGCAACAAACTCACAGATTGAACCATGTCAAACATGAAGACAATATGCAATTGATTGTGCATCAGGTGAATTGATTGTGCAGAGATCATGAGACTGATATTCAAATTGGATTGAGTATGATTACAAAGATATATGCAAACTCAGAGAAGACAGGTTATGTAATGGTGCAAATCAAATTGACTTGCAATCATTTCTTGCACACTAAGCATTATGTTTTGATGATGGTGATTGTATTTGCCAGTGAGGCTTTATGTGCCAGTGAGGCTTGTATGGTCAGTGAGACCTCTTTGTAGCCAATGAGGCTTATATGGTCAGTGAGACCTGTTTGTAACCAGTGAGGTTCTTGATTAAGCTAGTGAAGCATTTCAGAGTGGTTTTTTCTTCTCCTAGAGGGTTTTCCACTGATCAGAACCCGTGTCTTGTCTTTTTCTTGTGGTTGATTATGTTGCATCTATTTGATCATCTTTATTTAAGTTTTGCATATCATGATGATTAAGTTCTTCAGTGAACTCCTTTGCACAACCTTTTTGGATTAAGTTTTGAAATGTTGAAAATTACACAACAATGATTCACCCCCCCTCTTAGTGTTGTCCTAGACTTCAACACTAATTCCTTTAGACATATAAAAAATGTGATCTTTGATTGTAACTTGTTTCAAGACTAGAAAAAATATTCTACACTGCAGTGGCTTCAGTCTACATACCAGGGTTAGATCCTTGCCTACATAAATGATCTAAGTAGTCTACAATACTGATTCATGTTGTGCCTAATTTGCCTCTCCTTTTTTTCCTCTTTGAAATTGGCAGCATTAAAAAGCACCTTTGGAGGATTCTTGGTATGTCAGAAGGGGACATGTTCTCCTTGACCAACCCCCAAAAAACTCAAGTAAAAGATAAAAAAACACCAACCTTCATTCATGCAAATGCTCCCAGGATGAATTTATAGATCCAGATACACTTTAGAGAGCCAAACTGAAGTGTTCCTTCCCTAAATGTGAATGATTTAGCACAAAATAATTATAAGAGGAGGAGATAGCCTTGAATGTGAAAGAATGCAATCCAATGACTTTAAATACAAGGACATAGCAATAAACTATGCAAAATGTGTGTTTAGTCAACCCTTGTTGGGAAAGTAACCGGTGAGAGTTGGTCAAAATTTGAATTTAAATTTTGAAATTTTAGGGGTTAAATATGAGGTTGTGGAGTTGACCCCACATCCACATAGATGAATCAAGATATGAAAAAGCTCATATCAAGCTAGGTATCAGATGTATAGTGATAGATGCATTGTAATGTCCCATTTTTGGTGCATAGACCTTTTGTGAACATTATGCTTGTTCCTAGTCTTTTGAAGGCTATTCATCATGTTTGGGATAACTCCAACATTCTTGGGTGGCCATGGCTCAGTCTTACAGAGCAATTCTTCTTGGTTTTGAGTTTGGCTAGTCATTTAGAGTTCATAGATACTTTCAGAATTCAATTCTGACCTCTTAGGTGCTCTCCAACTTTCTTGGAGAAACATGCTATTTTAGATAGTCACCCGATGACCTCCAATTTTAGTCCAAGTCTTCTATTACACTTTGGTATGGTCAAAGTTGCTCGATCAGTGCATTTCTATGCTTTCCCTAGCTTGGGAGTATTATCTGGCAGTTTAATTAATATTTCACTAGGGTTGCCTAAGGTTTGGAATAAGTATTAGCAACTTAGTGTAATACTAATTATAAAGTGGTGTTCCCTTCTTGAAGTGCACTAGTTCAATTCTTTCTTATTTCTTTCTATGGCTTTGAGCTCGGTTGATGTTTAGAATCATGATGATGCTTTCAAAAGTAATTCTAGCTTTCCAGTTTACTCTCCAAACTTCTTGGAGAAGTCATCTATTTATGGTAAGTCACCCAATTGGCATCATTCTTCATCCCAGACCTCCCGAATCATGTTGGTATGGTTTATTTTGTTTTCTTCAATTAGTGATTTTCTGTAAAATTGGGTCAGTTACTTAGCTATTAAATATTAATTTCACCTAAGTTATCTAAAGTTGCAAATATTAAAAGATAACTTAAGTGTTATAGCTCCTTGGAAAGGTAAAGTGAACTATCTTTTGATTAGGCACATTAAATTGAGGGCCTAGACATGGGAAAAAGGAAGAATATTGGAAGGAGATGAAAAGTTAAATATTTAAAAAAAGAATTGTATTCTCGTGCAACCTAAAAGTGCCTATTTAAGAGTATTGAGAGCTCATTATTGGGGGATGCAATTGATTTGATATTGTTATGTTGTTGGACTAAACCTGTGAGTTTTTCCATTATCTCTTGAGAATGAAAACCCTCTTGTAGATTCCTTCTTGAAGACAAAAACCCTCTTGAAGTTGGTGTGGTTTCATACAAGAATCACCATTTGTGCTGAAGGCAGATTTACTAGAGCAATCTCATATAGAGTTTGTCATTGCACTCATTTCGTTTTGATATGTTCTGAAGTATTTTGGGTTGCATAAAGCTATGGGATCATTTGTTATAACATTATGTGATTTTGAAGGGTTTTAGTAAAGACTTAGCTTGCTGGGCCGTACCATTTTTCTACGAAGGTTGTACTTCTCTAGCTGCATATTTTGAAGATATTATCAATAAAGATCTAGTTTCAAATTTGGTCATTGCATTTTCTAGAGGGAACCAATGATAAAGTGAAGTTTTGTGGAGTTTTTGTCATTATGTTCTAGTGTTACTACTTTGGTACAGGTTTGTACAGTGTTTGAGAAGGGCGTGTGAACTCAGAGACTGAATCACCTTCATTTGTAGTGTTTGGTTGCTTGTTTGGGAGGCACCTTAGTGACTACTATCCTTCTCTATCACTTTGGATGATGAATTATGAATTTTGGGGGTCTTGTTGGATGATATGTTGCAGATTTGAGTATGTTACAGTTGAGAAATTTATATAAGATTATGACGGGATTTTCAAAGGTTTTTAGTGGTTTCCAGTGTTTGGGCTTCTTCTCGCATGTACTTCATTAGCACAACATTGGGTATGACTTGTTTTAATTTTGAATGAATCCTTAGTGTCATGTACTTACATATTTGGTTCTAGCAGTACCATTCTAGTTTGGATCAAAATAATAAGTTTATTATTGCAACTTATTTCTTTATTGTATTTCACAGTAGTTGCAATAATCATTGATGTAAACCTTGGATGGTAGTACCACCAGTGGGATTGATATTTTCTTGTTTATCTTACTCACCCCATTGAATAAGTGGTCTTATTTATAAGGGATTCCCACTGAATAAGTGGATGTGCCTATGTTTACTTTTAGTTTACCCACTGAATAAGTGGAGAATTGCCAATGCACAAGTGGATGCCCACTGAATAAGCGGAAGCTGTATTTAATTTGCACTGCATTATAATTGCTTAGTCTGAAGCACTTGTATGTTCTCACCTTGCTTATTTGGTAACTCGGTGATCAAAAGGTGTGAAGGAATTTATCGATGCATTTCAATTCTAATGGTGTTTGTGATAGCATTGAAGATTTTGAAAAAAAAAATTAGGGGTGTTCTATTACATGCATGAATGAGGATAATTAGTGCATAATTTGGATGAATATATATAAATGTGTGTCTATGCAAATAAGATGAGGCATATGCATATAGGACTGTGTGTAAATGGGTAAATATTGGCATTGGGCAAGAAGCCTGACTTTGCACAAGATTGTGCCATTTATTAATAAGTAAATGTTAAACCATTATTTGAAAATGAGCACCAAACTAGATGGGAATATATATTTTGCCCCCACTTTGACATGCATGTAAACCCTAGAATGATTGTTTATCTCAAAGTATGTATCACTCACAAACATGCATGTAAAGTAAATATGTAGACATAAAAGGACATCTCACGATCCATATAAAGTAATGGACCCTCTTGAACATCATAATGCAGGTTCATCCTTTAGTATGTGTGCTCCATGGGAACCTAAAAAATAGAGAAAAAAATACCATGAGTATCTTTCATAACTCGAGTAAGAACAACTACAATTTGATTCTCACTATCGGTGATCATAAGGGAAAAAAGGAAAATAGGATTAGAAAGCTTCTCTCTATATGGAAAGTGGTAATAGGATGATAGAGTGCATGGTATGTAGGCATCTCATGTAGTAATGATGAGTCTCTATAGTCACATTTAATTATTTGTAAACTTAACAAGGAACTACAGAAGAGAGAATAACAATACATGAACTGTAAATGTGAGCTAAGCATGTAAATCGTGTAAAGTAATAATTGTAAATAAATGCATCATGTTTCAAGAAAATAAAGTATGTTGAGTGATAATTGTGGTAAAAACATGGGTTGGATATGTTTTCAAAGAATGAAGTTATCCCCGACATGGGCAATGTGGAGTGGCATGTGGCCCTTTGGGTATAAAGCACTCATTTCAATACATAAGATTAGAGAAGACATATGCCCTAGCATGATCACACAATAGTATAGGTAAGGCAATGGATCCCCAGTGGTGATGAAGATCTTGATACATGGCATAACATGTAGTTGGTAGTGTGCGGAAGGCTTGTAGTGTCCCTGTAGAGCCCCTCTCCATTTTGTTTCAAATCAAGAGTCAAGTGGCAACTTATTTTTGAACTTTTGTGATGGGCGTACAATTTTGAGAACTAAGGTTGCCACATCTAAGCATTTTGCAACAGTTTAAAAATTGTCAGTTTTGACAAGTTTAAACATTGTGCCATTTGCCAATTTATCTAAGTCAGCATTTGGTGGGACCCATGTTCCTAAAGAGCTAGCAAAAAGAAAAGAAACCATGAAACCATATATGCACTTGATGTAATGGTTCCACGTGGATGCACCATGCAAGTTTTAAACTCCCAAGTCTGACAGCTTTTAAATGATGCCCCATTGGTGAAGAAGCACGAGTCATCATCGAAGCAAGACCCTTCTATTAAGAAAAAGTAAATGTCTGGCACCTTCTATATGCAACATGGCAACATTGCACACCTTTTCAAGGATGGCAACACTGTCACTTCTAAATAATGTGCCATTGGTCTAAGGTAATGAGTCTTCCCAATAGGTGGGTCTAGCTTCATCGAATGAATAGAATCAGGGAAGACATATAAAAGAGACACTTGGCAACACCAGACAATATTTTAAAGAAGGCAAAACTGACACATTGTTCTTGTCACGCCATTGGCTATAAATCTCTAAATTAGAGGTAGTGGGTCTTGCTTCTTTTAAAAGTGTATAGCGAGCCTGAACTATTGATCATAGCTAAAATCATCCAATGGTTCACACATCACCTAAGTATTGTTAGAGCTAATGATCTTCTAAAGATGTGCTATTGGACAAAGAAAATGAGTCAAATAATCTCTACGTCTTATGACAAATCAACAAAAACACCTCTAAAGGGCATGTGGCAACATGACGCTCCTCCAAAGCACTCAAGTTAAGTCACAATCTTTTGCCCGTGTGATTGGATGAAGCATAGCAATGTGACTCAAGCAAAAAAATATGAAGGATTTTTAGGTCTCACGCATTTGGATCCCCAAAATTTTGTATTTTAATTAATATAAATCTATAGATAATTATAGTCTCATTGACATGTGATAATTCGTGCATTATTGTAAAAATCATGCAGGCTACAAGTTGTTGATATATAATACCAATGTTTTTGAAGCAAAAGGAGGGAGGATTTGATAGACATTTTTAGCCTTGTGGATGCTTCTTAGAACTAATTGAATATTTGAGAATTGTGCATCTCACCTTTTGTATCTTGTTCTCAGTTCACTAACGAAGAGAAAGTGACATTTTGTGCTAGCTTATTTGTCTTTTAAATTTGCTTCCTAAATCGTGATATTGATGCTCTGCCTATGTTTATCTATCTTGATGAATGATATTTGTGAATGATCTAAAACCATGCATTTTTATGCTCTTTGATGTCATAATTTAGTATTGTGATTTGAACAAGAAATATTGTGCCAATTTAGTGTCAGTTTAAGTTTCATTTATTCAACGTATTGCCTTTGGATAGTTTTATAGATAGAAGTTAATCTCCTCTTTTCTTTACATAGATAAAAGAATCATCGAGAATCATAAGAAGAACTGGTTTCTAAAATACCAAAGGTCATCTTGCAAATCAATTCCCACATTTGCAGGATTTCTCATCGTTGGTGTTGATCTGTATATAAGAGCAAATTTAGATACAAAGAACATCAACAGTTTTTGGCATGCTCGGTGGGACCCAAAGACCACAATTGCCTGATAAGAAGTTAGATTGTATGACAAAAAAGGCCAATTACAAGATCACTCTCAGCATCCAACCCAAATCTTTTGGTCCCTCCATTGGTGATTGCTCCTAGAAGAAGAGTAGTACAACCAAATCCACCACCTCCTCAGATGGCTGCATGAGGAGCTCTGAGAAATTTTGTTAACTAGAATAGTGGTAGTCCTTGATTCCTTCAGTAGCACTAGCCACACGGGACCCCATTCCAACTAACTCTCTCAAGGCTCTTCCCAAATACATAAGAGAAGACTCAAAAACCCTTGCAGAGCACTTGCAAGATGTAGCAGATATATGCATAGTCCACCATCTAACGGAACAAAATCTCACCCTAAGGTTACTTGAAGCTTCTTTTAAAGGCAAAGCATTTAATTAGTATTTGTCTCTTCCATCCAACTCCATAAGTACATGGGATGAACTAGGGGATGCTTTATTTGAAAGATTCAACGAAAAAGGCGATAGATCTTCATTACTACAACAAATGATAACAATTAAGCATGCATCACAAGAAGCAATCACATATTTTAATACTTAGTTTTAGAAGACATGGCAAAGGATTGTGGCTGCGGCGTGACCGACAGCAAGTATGGCTATCGTCTTTTAGCTCAAAGCTTTTAACTTTGATATTGTGGTTGTGATTCAATCCCTAGGTGGACAAACTCTCCCGACAACATATGACTTGGTGGATGAGGCTGAGAATAGTTTGATAGATGTAAGAAAGCTTCCCCCTAAGCCTCCCATGCCACTATTTCTTGAACTTTCAATTCCAGTGCAAGAAGAACTACCTAAGATTGAACCCCTTCTATCAAATGCAAATCAAGCTTCTTCTTCTGTATGTTTACCCTTCCTCTCAAGTACCAATGGTTGTGATATCTATTAAAACTCAAGGATATATTGAGAGGGGGGTGAATCAATATATACCAAAACATATTCCAATTTAACTTTGTCAACCAAATCTTCTAACTGCCTTAAATAGATGATCAACAAATTAAACAATTTAAAGCACAACACATAAGTACACAACCACAACACCAGATTTACATGGAAAACACAAGAAGGGAAAAACCATGGTGAGTGAGTTGCTTGGATCTACTATCCAAATCCAGCGTCACAAATATAGATAAAAATAAGTTACATCAAGTTTTAGGGGCTACTACCCAAGGGAGGACAAACTCCTTGAAAAATACAATCCAACAACACGTACAGAATCTCACTGATCAACCACATCCTCAACACCTCACTTTATCACAAACCTTCACTCTTTCTGCACAACGAGAACTGGTACCTTCAACACACCTTCACACATACTCACTCACTTCCACACTTACACACATATCCTCGCACACTCACACTCACTCATCCTTTCCACACAAAACAAGATCTTTTATTTATACCTTCCACAAATTACAAAATCTTTCTCCTATGTCGGCCAATCACGAAACATGTAATCATGAAATGTGCAACGGCCATTCCAAGTCGACATCCAAAAGATGTAGAAATCCAAAGCGATTCAAAACAAGTGATAACCAGGACCTATTCTTTCTTAACACATTCTTCCAAGCAAGCGCACGCTTCAAAACATATGGTAGGATCATCAAAACACATGAAGTCAACCTAGCACACACTTATCCTTCCATGAAATAGCTCTAGACCAAAGGCGGTACCGGAGAGACAAATTGGCATCATGTGGATCATTTTACAAGCAACATGAGACTTCCACAAACCAGCTCAAACATTCCTTCCTCTGAAATATATATTTTCTTTATGGCACAGACAGACAGATACTAAACCTGGCATCACTTACAAACACGGGACACACAGTCTTGAGATAGATCATTGAAAAACCAACTTGTGATGCACTTCAACACTTGTAACCTGAAAAGAACAATCATACTGAATATATGAACTCATCCTCCAAACATCAAAGCAAATAGATGAATTGTGGTGAAATGTGGTGGCTTTTGCTTTCTTCTCCAGTCAACCCTAATAAGCAACTTGATATATCTTTGTTCTGCTGACATCAGAGAACCTCTGTGGTACAACTTATCAACTGAAACTTGAATATAACAATCTTCTCAATTATATCTGACCATCCTTCAAACCGCAAGACCTCATCTTCAAAAGTGGATAAATGTGTCTAAGCACTTCTCTGACAGATCCTAATTGTAACCATTCTGAACTTCTGTCTTCACTCTGTTGGCTCTTAGAATATTTTGTGGCAACTTCCAAGCTCTGAAATCAAGAACATACAAACTTCACACTAGTCTCTGTCTAAATCCCAAACTGCAAGGTCATCCCTTCAAATGCGGAGGAATGTGGAGCATTCTCTCGAGCTTCTTCTGTGTAAACTCCAGTGCCTTGGACCTCCTGAATCTTTCCTTTAAAATTGAAGCAATGCTTTTCCTCAAGAAACAATAAATACAACATTTACCACATCAAAGACTTCATTCTCAACATCATACACAGTAATCACAACTTTTTCAACTCAACAAGAATCTTTATGTTAGCACATTCTTCTACTCACAACTTTCACTTCTACATGAACTTCAGAAGATAGGGTACAACTATGTACAGATGATACTTATCCAATCAGTATACATAGTACATTACTTTCATCATCTTATCCTTCTCTTCACAACTTCTCTGATCCATCTCTGATCTCCTTAACATATACTCATCATTTTGCCACAATCTTCTTTTGACATCACCAACAATTATCAGCTCACCATGTATCAACACATTATGCTACTGCTGACACCACCTCTGTTAACTTCACTTCTAGCCTTCTTCATTACAACACTGTTGACATCAGTGACAACACAAATGCGACAATATCAACTCCGCAAGCGGCATCAAAGATGGGAGTTTCTCAAATGAGATCATTAATCTTAAGAGGCAACAAAATTCATACCCTAGGCCCCCATATCAAAATTTTCAAGTTCCCAAGCCATAGTATCAACCCAATAGGTACTAAAACTCAGAATGGGCAGGTACCTCTCAGCATGAAATATCTAATCAAATAGTCCTAGTACCATCTTTTCTACAAAAGATTCCCTCTAACTCAGTGTGAGACTTTATCCCAAGGCAAAATAATATCACAGATGATTCAAATGCATGGTTTTTCCCTTGCAATTATGCTCATCCATTGAAAGCTTGTCTAAAAGGAAACTTGGAGTAGAAAACAACAAAACAAAGACAACAAGGTTTCCAAGGGGAGGCCCAAGTTGGGCCATCCTTATACCAATCTTTGGGAGTACAGAATGTTGTATTAGTGACATAAATGTAGGGGATGTCTATAGAATAAGAAGATGAAATTACATTCGAGCACGCATTATTCTCCTAGACATAGGAGGAAGAAATTGTATTTGCAAATTATCCTTCTAGTTCAAAGTCTCTGCAAGTGCAATAAGATTATTTTACTCATTCCAAGAGAAGAATGGTATAAAATATAGAAGTGGTGGTTCACTCTAAAACAGTCCTGTTGTGCCTCGCATACATGCGCCATTCCAAAATAGGGACCCCCTCTTTCAATTTGGCTTAGGATGTCAAATAGATCTTTTCACCTCCTAAGTGGTCAAATGGTCAAATTGCTTTTTGATCATGACTGAATAATGATGTTAAAAAATCACTTCAAGAATCTGCTAAGCTGGATCTTCATATCCCTTTTGATGGCCTTGAATAGCCTTTTTACGCTAAATTGATGTCCAACCGACCTTTGCACTGAATTGCTATCTAACTGACCTTTACGCTGATTTGCCTTCCAACCGAGCTTGTGTTAAAATCCTTTATCATCGACTTTGGCGTTAGTTTTCCTCCTGACAGATTTTTGCACTAAAATCAATCACCTCTGACTTAAGCTATATCGTTCAGTCATCGACTAAGTCAGATGAGACCAAAATTCTCGCAAGTCTGAAGGACCACAAAATCCTGCAAATCGCATTGCGTAGAGCCTATGTTCGCAGCATTAAAAAGATCTCTCACCGACCAGGTCCGTCACGTCCAATTTCCCCGCTAAGTCCCAGTAAGTGAAAAGCCGTGCTAAAACCCTAATCTATCAACTGTATGTCGAACATTAATGGCGATTTGGCTGGGATAATAAAAGGGGTAATCTCCTTTGTTTAAACTATTTTTTGCATTTGATCAAGATTTCGGAGCCCCCCTTTGCGATCTTTGCTTCCCATTAAGTGTTTTGCTGCCATTTACCTCGAGTTCGATTCCGAGACCACTTTCTACCTGCGCAACCCAGACACATTTTCAACAACTAATCAGGTAGGGTTTCCAAATCTCCTCCTTTTAAGCTTTCACTGTATATGGTTAGGGTTTGATTAAGCATTTTCTTTCAAAGCAACATCTTTAGGGTTTTAGCTAGGGTTTTGTGCATGAACTATTTGCCTTTCCTTTGAAACCTAGTTAAGATTCCCTTTTGAAAACACAAATGGATTGTCCTGAGTAAAGAAGAATGATAACTTAAACAGACATTGCCAAAGTTACACGAGAAAGACATTCAATTTTAGCGCTAAACTAGAGTCCGATCGACCTGTAAACACTCCAACTTGTCCAGTTGGTTGGTGACCGTTAAAACCTACATCGCGCTTTGAAACTCATTTTTGCACTAAAAACGTCGACTTTCGACCTACGTAGCCATGTCGTGATTAACTGATTAGATCGACGGGACCTCAAAACCCTGTAAGCTTTAAAAAATTGTTTTTCCACTAAAAACCTCTTGCGTCGACCTTGCGCTAAATGACCCCATCTCTGACTTGGTCGGACACCTTGAATATCCCCACAAAATCGGTGGCATCCCAAAGTCCCGCTAAAAATAAGAAAATGGCTCTGCGCTAAGAGTGATCCCATCCAACCTTGCGCTTAAACACTCTTTCACCAACTTGGTCGGTTAACCTCAAGACTTGTGCAAGTCAAACAAAGCTAAATCTCACGCAAATGTAATGAAGATAATCTCAAAGAGACTTGTGCTAAAACATGACCGACTAACTGAACAACCAATGAAAGGTCGGTGACCTTCAAAAGCCGCGCAAGTCGGTTACTACTAAATCCCATGCAAAAAATAGAAAATAACGAATAGTAATAAAACCTTGAGTTAGACAAGCTAGTTTTTCCTGCTGAGGTCGGCAGACCTCAATTTTAACGCTTTTCTACCTACAAGTCGAATGACCCTAAAACTAGCACAAACAATGCAAAATGACTGTGGTTTAAAGAATTTTCAAAGGGAAAGTGTTAGGAATGATAGAGTTAATGTTGTAATGCATAGATTATGATGATTTTCATGCTTCCAATAAGATTTCTTGCAACATTAAATGTTTTTTGCATGCATTAATGATGAATTGGTATAGGTGTAATGGTGATAATTGTTAGATTTGAGAATCTTTAAAAGGGTATATCAGTAATGTTAGCATATCCTCTCAAACTTAGGAATGTGAAAGAATGCTCAAGGTATCAAACTTATAAGGTCTGGTCCTACAGATTAAATGACTGTCCGAGCTCAAGCCATGAAGTATGAGTTCAAAGGAATCTCTCCAAAGACCAAAATTCACTCTAGGTAGAGTGATGTACGAGATACAGACCTAGTTCACATAGACCTAGATGACTTCAGATTGAGGATCTTTGGTCCAAACCCAACTCCTAGGGCCAAAATACTCAGAGACAATGGTATATCACAAGTTGTTGTTTTCCCCACCTCAGTACAATGTGCAGAATTGATGGAAACCTGTGCAGATAGATATGATGTCATGACAAGGACAATTCAAGCCACCAATGGGGATATCCTGGCTGATTTAAGTCCACCCTCTCTAGCAGAGACCTTTGATATTGCATGGCACAAAGTCATGACTATACCAGACAAACAAGGATTAGAGGAGACTTATAACAAAGATGTGGAGGGATGCAGGAAACATATGAATGATAATTGGGCCAAAAACAGAAGGTTTGCCCTCAGCAAATTTCCCCAAGTGCTATATAGGAGTGATTTCCATGATGAAATCAAAGATTTGATAGCTTTTCTGAGCAGAATCTATGGATTACCTACAGCTTCCAGTTTTGAGGGGTGGATGTTTGTTAGCATAATTAAGATATTGAAAGGGACTAAGTTCCACTGGGCCCAAATCCTTAGTGATAACATTCACGAGGCCTTCATTTAAAAGGGTAAATGATGCTTTCACAATGTATATAGCCAGATTGCTGCAAGGTTACACAACCTTGAGGATTTCCACTGAAGCAATGAATGAAATAACTAAATATGGTAGGTGGTATATCCAATTTGAGAAATTCACATATTTAAGAATACAAGGCTTCACTGGGATAGCTTATAGACTTCCCAGGTATCTTGATGATAAGACAATGCTTCTAGAGTTGTCTAGACAGTTGATACCCTGTGCCGAGAAACTCAAACACTTGCACATAACCAATGTCCAGTTTCCTATCAGGTTTGGCAAGGGGAACTATGCATGCCCTTCTTTACAATTGGCAGAGCATTCTGACAAAGAGCTCCAACTCCTTAACTTACACTATTACACTGCAAGGGATCATTTCGATCCAAACAAGGTGATGGAAAGATTCGTGAGTAAGAAGTTGTTCCATAAGATACATATTGAAGACTTTTGGGCCAATTGCCCAGATGATTATGAAATTATGAAGAAAGCACACTCAAGGTTGCCTATAGCCTTCATCAAGAAGTTCCACATTATGGCAGTACCAGATCAATTAGAGGATGATGAAAATGTTATGGTTAGAGGACCTTGGGAAACTCAGTACCATTAGCCTATTCCATTACCAAATGGAGTAAGTTTTCAAGTTGGCTCAAGAAAGTATAATAGTAAATTTGGAAAACTTGGCCCAAGAAGAAGAGAAAGAAGAGGAGATAAATACAAAAAAGGATGGAGAACCAAAGCAAGAATAGAAACCACTTGAAGAACTAGCTCTAATTGATAATGACAGACCCACTGAATTGAATAAATCATCAGCACTTGAATGGCTGCAAAGCAGAGTGGCATATCCTGAGCCACAAGTGGAAATAATGCAGCTTGATTTGAGTACAATTTTGTCACAAGCTCAGAGGCCCAAGAAACAAAAGAAGGCAAAGATACAATCTGGGATCTATAAGATGAATCAGGATCAAGAATTGCAGAAATAGCAGTCCCGCCAACTGATGCAACAAAGGAACGAGTCAGGGTGGAGGATTATGTGATATCTACAATTGATTTGGGACCTGCCACTCATGCTCAAAGAGTGGATGATTTTAAAGAATCAGTCACATCAATTTTGGAACAATTAGACAAGGATGAGATGTCCAAGAAGGATTTGAAACAACAAAATGCAGAGCTCCACACTTGCCTTCAGTTTTTGGTTAAGCCAGTAGATGCAAGAGGAGATATAAGGATAGTGCCCACTTTCATGTCTACTAATGAAATGGCCAGACTGGGCGAGGTAAGATCCAAATCCCAAGGTACAAAAAAATGGTTATCTGAAGTTTTTGAGATGGGATGTGAAATTATTAATGCCTCTGCTCAAGCACACAAAAAGCTGGTAGAACTGCATAAGAAATGGAAAGATCCGTGCAAGGAATGTGACCCCTTTGATGAGTATTACTCACATATGTATCCTCAGATAAAGAGTATTAGGGATTTGCCCACCCAGACTCTGGTTGAAGAGAATATTCTAACTGGGAACTAGCTGCCCAAGGCCATTGAATGGTACCAACAGCTGCTTTTGAGAAAAGAAACTTTTGACAATATAAAAGAAGCATATAAGCCAGCCGATGAGGAGCTACGATCGATCATATATGATATCAATGATTATTTGAAGGATTTCCTGGCTTCCTATAATGACTACGCCCCTTATGATATCGAAAAGTGTAAAGACAAATTACATAAGGTGATTTTTGAAGATACCGAGCTCACTATGAAAGACAGGTTAGATAAGGTGACCAACCTCAGAGTCGAATTCAAAGCATTCCACAAGGCAGGTGCAGAGATAGAGAAGATATACAGCAGATTCAGTCAGGAACTAGAGATGTTTGACTACCGGATCAATCATTTGAAGGATCTAGATCCATCAGAGATTAATCCTGCACTTAACGCATCGCTGACTTACCGCAACAAGCTAGCTGGCGAAGACAAAATTGATTTAGATGAAGAAAACTGATATTATTTTGAATATTTTAAGGATGTAATCTCGTCATAATTGTAAATTGATGTATTCGGGGCAGCATGTGACCCTAATTTGTCTTTTATGTGCTTTTAAAATGTTCTTTTCCATTAATATATTGAGTTGGCTAGTCAAATTGACTAGATTCAATGTATCTGGAGGTTATTTTTCATCTTTTTCATAGAAGACAAAATGTATTTTGAGAATTGATGAGAGCTATTGTAATTACATTTATTGATGTAATCTGGACCGTCGGTGTCGAGTTAATCTCCACCGTTCATTTGAAAACTTGGTATGCTGCTTTTCTATATAAAGGGTTGTCATTTCCACTGTTTGTAAGAGAGAATTTGATGCCGAATTGTTGACTTTTTGCCATTTGAAGTAATACAAAGCAAGTTTTTGAAGTAATTCTGAGAATTTGTGCATTGTGTTTCTTACTTGGTTTTCATGGTTCGCTTCTTGCTCTCCCATAGTCAGTTAGTTGTGCTTTTATAATGTTCATGGTTTGCTGAAAGTATCTGATGAATACTCTAAGTCCATACTTTTAGTTATTTGTTCATGGTAGATAGCTATGTAAAGTTAGTCTAGGCTAATCACTTGTGCTAAAGTTCAATTGCATTTTACAAGTTAAGTTGCACCGTTTATTGGGTATTTAACAAATGAATGTAATCTAAAAATTTATTGATTTCCATTGAAGGTAGCACTGTTTTGTGCAATACTATAACACCCATTTCAGTTTAGTAACTCAGAAAACTGGTTAAGTTCTAGAGTATTTGTCTACTGATGGTAGCTTGTGCATTGTGAATGTCACTTATGATTCTTCTAAAACCCTAACCTTTTGAATTTTCTTTAAAACCATTGTTAGATTAGGAATTTCAACAGCATTTTATATTGTTTTATCAACTGAAAATCACAAAAGGGTTTGTGTATTTGTTGCCCCAACTTGAAGATCTTTAGATTACATGTAAGACCCTTTGTAGGCATAGCTAGAGCATACCAACTGAGAAATTCCAAGCAAGGTAAGACCTAGCTATATTATCCTTGGAGTAGTCTTACCTAGAGTAGGATACTTTTCAAGAGAGGTGTGAAACCAGCAATCACACCTGCGTTGCTGCGTGCTAAAACCACCATCAACAAGTTCTCCAAAAGAATCTTGTTGTTTAGACTTTTATTCCTATAGTTTAGAGGTGCGAAAATGTATGTCCACCAACACAAAATTATGGATTACCAAATATTCAAGCTGAAAGGCCTAAATATTTGGGATACGTTCCCAAACCTCAGGTACTTGGGTCACTCAATGTGGTTGAACAACTCAAGAATGTGCCAACCAATAATTCGTTATGGGATGTGTTGTCTATTTTGGAACATAAAATATTGCTCCAAGAGGCTCTCAAGAAGCAGGAGAACCCAGTCTTACCAAATCGGGTGACTATTAGTGTTGGAAAAAAGGCAACAAGGCCTCAAAAAGTGGCACAAACTCAACACCCCATTGCTCTAATAAATACAAGCCCAGAGGTGAGTAATGCTAAGCCTATGCGCTTTTACTTAATAATAATAGTGGGTAAGAAGTTACATAATTCTATGTTAGACTCTAGCATTAGTACCACTATAATGCCAAAAAGGATACCAGATTCTCTCTAAATAGAATATGGACCTATGGAAAAGGGAGTCATGCAATTACATGAGAAGAAAGTACAAATAATGGGAATCATTAAAGAATTCTCTTTCATTAAATGCCTGCCCAAACATCACAATGCCTCAAGAAGTGGTAATAAGTGATATCTCACTAGTCTTCGGGGTATCTCTTTTTAGAGATTTACCTCCAAAATTGGTGGATATCTCTCTCTTGATTGGTCTCACATAGTCCTTAGAACCAATTATGGCTCTGAAACGAAGATCTTGTTAGAGCCACTTCACAAGAAACACATCACTCATGAAGTGATGGTAAAATTTGAATCTACTCACATTATGTTTTTAAAAGAGGAAAAATTTGACATGGAGCTCCTAGATCAATAAACTATGGAAAATGGTTGAATTGACCAAGAGGAGGAACTTTTGTTCGAGTCTATGTAGATTGACCCTTATGGGAATTTTGATTCCACGAGTTTAGGGACATATGTAATTTATGATGAAGAATAGTTGATCCCATAAATAACTAGCTCACTTGAAGAGTTAGATGACTTTGATAAATCCACACAACTATGGAAGCTATATTTTGATGGTGCAAGGTGTGCAAATGGTTATGGGGTAGGCGTGTATCTCCTATCTCTCCAAGGGAAAAGGATCTTGAAGTCCTTCTATTTCCAGTTCAGCTACACCAATACTGAAGTTGAATACGAGGCTTTAGTACATGGTCTCCTATTAGCAGAAAATTTAAAAATAAAATAGTTGCAAGTGTTTGGTGACTCAAAGTTGGTTATCGGACAAGCTAGAGGGATTATTGCAACTAAGAATGTCAAGATGAGGCCATATCATCATAGGGTATGGGATTTTCTTGAAGGCTTTGAAGCGTTAAACATTGAAGTGATTCCAAGAGCCCAAAACATAGAGGCTAACTAGATGGCCTAGATCAAATCATAATTTAATTCGACAAGAGAACTTCTTGAGAATGAAAATTCGGTTAAGATAATTGTTAGTCTTGCTATCCCCAATAATAGAAACCAATGGAATTTTTTTGAAAGTGATGTTCAAATAGCCTTGTTCCTACAACAATCTAGAGAATTTGCGGATCAACTACAACCAAAGATAGAGGAAGATTATGAAGAACAAACAATGCAATTGAAATCGAACAAACTTCTGAAGGGTTTGATAACTCTTGAGATTATGTTTGATCTAGAGGATGCAAAAATGGATAAAATAAAATTCTCTACCAACAAGAGAGATTATATAGAAATAGAAGTTAGTGCCGGAAAGAAGATAAAAGTAGGTAATGTCATTACTCAAGTTGAAAGGGATTTATTGATCTCTTTTTGTAACAAATATGACAAAGTAATAGTCTGGAACTATGAAGATATTAAAGGCTGTGACAGAGAGGTCATTCAACACACCATTGAATTATCACCTGAGTCAAAGCATGTTTGATAGAAGCAAAGACCAGTTAATCCAAATATTGAGCCTCTTATGAAACAGGAGCTCGATAACCTTGTTGACTCCAAAATTATATTCCCAATCAAACACTCGACATAGGTGTCAAATTTGGTCTTGGTCAGGAAAAAGAATGATGAAATAAGGTTGTGTCAACTTTAGAGACCTAAATAGAGCATCCCTCGAAGATCACTACCCACTTCCTTCAATGGAACAAATACTTCAAACGATTGCAAGATTAGAAAGATTCTCTCTGCTTGACGAATTCTCAGGATATAATCAGATTTGGTTCAAAGAAGACGACTAGTATAAGACCACATTTACTACAAAATGAGGCATGTTTGCTTACAAAAAATGCCTTTTGGTCTTTCAAATGTTAGTTCAACCTTTCAATGTGCTAAGGACATCGTGTTTAGTGAATTGATAAACAAAATCATCCTAGTTTATTTGGATGACCTTATTGTGTTCTCTAAGTCAAAAGATGATCATTTTGAACATCTAGAAAAGGTTTTTCAGAGGTGTCAGGAATTTAGGTTTTTTTAAACCTAGGGAAATGCATTTTTGGGGTACCATAGGTAAGCTTCTAGGACACATAATTTTAAAAGGAGGGATCTCTATAGATCTAGACGGAGTCAAAGCTATTATGGAGTTACTGTTACTAGTAAATAAAAAGGTTGTCCAATCCTTCCTAGGAAAGATTAATTTCATGGCAAGATTGATTTTAGATTTTGTAGGGTTAGTCCAACCAATCACTCTTATGCTCAAAAAAGATAAAGATTTCAAATGGACCGCCGAAGGAAGACATGTCGTTGAAACGATCAAGTAGGCAATATCAACTGCACCGATCTTAGTCAATCCTTAATTTTCAAAATATTTCATAATGTATGCATATGGAGGAGATCATAGTATATTAGTCATATGTATTAAAATAGAAAGATGAGACAAGCAAAGGAGAATGTCCCATTGTTTTCAATTCTTGAACCATGAAAGATTATGAAACAAAGTATAATTCCATTGAAAAATAAGCTTATGCTTTAGTCAAAGGGGATCAAGAAATTTAGACATCTGATATTAGGAAATAAGGTAACTATTTATGTAGCTCATCCTAGTGTCCATGAGTACATCATGGAAGGAGAGATCACTAATAAAAGATCTAATTGGATCACTAAGATTATTGAATATGATATAGAGGTAGCCTACTAAGATTGTCAAAGGAAAAGCACTGTGTGAGCATGTAGTTCAGAATCAAAATTCAATAAAAGAAAATAATCAGGTGTCAAAAAAGTTATGATTAATGAACAAGGAGAGTCAAGGTCATGGATTAAAGAAAGAGCATGTTTCATGGAAATGGGTCAATATCTAATCCAACTTCCTCTTTTCAAAAGGAGATTCTACAGGCTCCAAGGAGTTAATTTTTCTCTAGTCAATGGCATCCTTTTTAAAAGAAATTTAAATAGGATACTTTTGAGATGTGTGTAAAATGAAGAGGTTGATAAAATCCTGGCTGAATTTCATTACGAATCTTTTGGTGGGCATTTCTTGGCAAAAACTACAACGATAAAGATAATCTATGAGGGATATTATTGGCCATCTATGTTCTCTAATTGCCATAAATTGGTTAAGTAGTGTCAACAGTGCCAGTTCTATACAGGGAAAAGAAGTAACGTCGCTCTCCCTCTTAATCTAGTCCTAATAGAAGAGTCATTTGCCCAATGGGGAGTAGACTCCATTGGGATGATAATTCCCATTTCAAGTGCACGACATAAATGGATTCTAACAACCATAAACTACTTCACAAGATGGAGTGAAGTAGTACCATTAAAGGAAGCAACATATAGAGTGGTATTTGATTTTCTTGAAGATATTGTTACTAGGATTGACTCCGCTCACACAGTTATATCAGATAATGTGAAAGCATTTCTCAGATCTAAGATTTTGAGTTTGCATTGAAGAATGGTATCTTCTTGAAGACCTCCTCAGACTACTATTCTTAAGGGAATGGTTTAGCTAACTCAATGAATAAAAATTTGATTAGATTGAATAAGTGAATTGGCTCAGAACACCAAAGGGAGTGGCATAAGAATCTCAAGACAACGCTATGGGCTGACAGGATCACCCCAAAACAAATTATAGGAACATCTCTATATAAGTTGGTATATTGGAAGGATGCTATAATATCAATATTAGTAGAAATCCTCACACTTCAACTAGTTAAACAGTGTGAGATCAAGGAAAGTGATGCTATGGAGGTTTGAATTACAAAATTAATTGAGCTTCAAGAAAAGAGAGTCTATGATAAACTCTATGGCCAGTCACCAATAGGTGGTCAAATGGTGGTATGACTAGAGATCATCTGATCCAGAATTCAAAGTAGGAGACTTAGTTTTGAAGTGGGAAGAGTGAGCGGCGTAGCCAAGACAACATTCCAAATTTGACTCCCTGTGGAGTACCCCATATAAGATCATAACTTGTAAGCAACATAATGCTTTCGAGTTAGAAGATAAAGATGATGAATCACTCAAGATTCTAGTTAATGGAATCTATTTGAAATGTCATAACTAGAGTAAAATCAACCCTTGTACATAATTAGATTAGGTGATTTTCTTTTTAGTTTTAGGCAGATGGGTCTATTTTCCCGCCTCTTTTAAATAAGTGCAATTAAGCGTATAGTTTTGTTCTATTATTTTTTATTTGACTAAGGGAGTATTCCCAAAATGCCAAGTGTCACTACTTCTTGGTGACAAGCAACCATTCAAATTTCAAGATCTCAAGAATGACTCTTCAACTACCCATTGATTGGGTATTAATTTCACATAATCATCACAAATATAGGGCCATCATGCAAGAAATTGGAAATTATAGAATAAAAATAAGGTTCAAGTGTGTGGAATGATGTTTTCAAGCATGTGGAATGATGCTTAAGGGAGTGGCATTAAATGAACCTGTCAAGGCCATAAATTCCACACGAGCCTTCTTTGTTATAAACTCAAAAACAAGCAAACAAAAAATCCCTGTTGTGAATGTTGTGAAACTCAATCGCCTCTACGTATAAAAATTTGTTGTTCATACAAAATTATTAAACAAGAGAATGGATTTATAGAAGGAAGCCTTAAGTAGAAACACACCTAGAAAGAAGAGAAGCTCACTAAGACCAAGGCAAAACCCTCCTCCAAACCCAAGAGCTAGCAAGTCCTATGCAACAACCCCAGCACAACTAAAAGTAAGAGTCCCTCTTATAAGGGAATTAAAAAGGGAGTGCACAAATATTCAAATCTAGTCTATGAACTGACAGATAATGTCTTTGACATAGTGCTCTCTAAAGCTACTAAAACCCCGAGAGAGGGAGTGCATGCACACATGTGTAACATGGTGAGGGTTGGGGAGGTGGAAACTTTTGAGATTTTGGTTCGGAGCTTAACATTGGCTCAATATATGGTCCTAATTGTCCACCCGTGTTATGAGATCATCGACGCCTATGCCAAGTGCTTTGATACAAAAATAAGGGTCATCAAAGGAAGGAACCTATAGGTAGTGGTCAATTTTGCCACTGTAAGAGAGATGTTAATAGTTGATTATGATGCCACATATTACCTCTACAACTAATCTAAGCTACAAAGGATATGGGAGACAACACAAAATAAACTCAACTTCTTGAATATCGAGCTCTATTTGGATGACAACAACATAGTGTTGTCTCTCCTTCCTATAGCCTTGTCACAGTTTATGCAAGATGTACAAGATGTCTGCTCCATGATGGCCTTTATCTTTGATCTATACAATGACAAAAGTGTTTATGACTTCCAATTGGGGCCTATCTTTAGACTCAAAACCATAACATGATAAGCTTTCAAGATCGATTTTTAGAGGTTATAGCCGACAGACTGTGTTATCAATTGGCCAACTTCAGCAACTAACAAGTCTTTAGGTATTCTTCTTTCTTGCTTTACTTGATTTTGTTTCAAAACCCACACTTTTTCTAACCATACATGCAGCTCGCCATGTTCAATGCTTCAGTTGATGCACAGAAGGTTATAATTGTTTCAACATGGACACACCTTTCTAAAACTTCTAATTATTATGAGTTTGTTGAGTATTTCCTTGCCATAACCCTAATCAATCTTAGCCCAGAAGACATCACCTTTAGGTTGAGTGACAAACAAAAGGGTCCCATGACCAATAGTCGAATCCCCTATGACTTATTGTTTTGGCACCAATTACACTATGATCCGGGTGCACGGTTTCAAGGAGGAAGTTTTTAGGCTTCCCAAGGTTCTCACAGATCGAATCTTGGGAATTGAATTTGCTCACCACCTGGATATAATTGATTGAGAATTTGGGGTTGGGAAAAAGAAAAGAGCCATTTATGATTTACCATTATCCAAGGGAGGAATAATAGTAAACAAGCGGGGAGTCAAGCACTTACTAATGATGAAACTAGTTGAATTAGGGCTTGATCTCATTGAGGATTAATGGAAATGTGATCCTATAGGATTCATGGGAGCTTGGATCGTGAAACAAAAGACCAAGGAAGTTTTTTCTCACCAAAGTCATCTGACCATTAAAGCCAAAATATCTCCCTTGGTTGATTCACTAGATGTATATATAGAGCTCCACAAGCTTCCCTCTAAGCTACTCCCTCTTTGAGAGAATTTCTACAAGGCAGTGCAAACATATGACCCCTCCAAGATCATGACTCGGTCTCAAAAAGACCCTTAGAAAAGATGATTGGAGTGAGGAGAAAATCAAGGCCTATTGGAAATATAGGCAAGAGATAGTTCAACCAGAGAAAACATTCAAAGATGTTGACATAGATGAAACCTAGGAGAGGCTATGGGATGGAAAGCATAATTCACCTGCCTCATCATATGATACAAGCAATATATACCCTGAAGGAGCTTCTGATGCATAGGAAGAAGAGGAAGAATCTAGAGTAACATATGAATTAGAAGCCAACAATGATTCTATAGAGGAAATACCTAGACCCGAATCAAGGCATGGACAATGGCCCCCTCCACTATATCAAGTAGAGGGACAAAGCTTAAAAACTCTTACTCATTTGGTCCAAATTGCTTCGACATCTGGGGACCTTAGAGCAGAGCTCGCACATGCTCATCAAGTTGCACAAACAACATATGAGCAAGAGATTCAAAAGGTAAAAGAGATATCAAAGCAAATTTTACCTCCGAGTGAGCAGATATTATCAATGTTTGCAGTTGAAGCAACTTTCCCTGACACTACAGAGATGCTCTTAGCAAGCAAAAAGGAGGCACAAATTCTAGGAATGACACTTGTGGTAGAAGAAGCTAACCCGTCATTAGCTAAGCAACTCTCAAGGAAGAAGAGGAAGTTGAAGCTTCAAAAAGAATAAAATGAAGAGGAGATAGATGTGGTAGTTTTAATGTTGCTAACCAGAGCGCAGATGAAACCTATGACCCTTGTAGTCACAAATGTAAGTATCCCTCTTCTGCTACTCAGTCTGTTTCAATCTTCTATGGCCTCATCCATATCTCTATAGTCCACCCAACTTTCGCAATGATTCTCATAACTTTTCTAATCTCCTTTCCATTCATGCAACCATTCAGTATGCCTTAAATTACACTTCCACCATCATTCACTACCACACCATCCACCCCTCGTATCCTAAGCTTACCTTCATTTTTCCCATCTACAGTCACAGTCCCATCTCCACTACCTCTCAAAGTTGTACTTGCACCTCTCTATTAGCAAATCATGATTCCATATAGGCTCCCACAAGGAGTTCCATGTGTTGGTGAAGTCGTAAAATCACCCACTCACTTCCAGCAGCAAATGCAAACTGCGAGGCAAGCACGTGAAGCTAGAATAGAGGCAATGAGGTAGAAGGAGGGAAATGCTCCAACTCAGCCCCGTATGAGGTCACTATATGACCCAATATAGTAATCATTGATGATTGCTCTCATGACTCCTACTATAGACAAGCTGCAAGATCAAATACACCCTAAAGATTATTAATCCATGTGATGGGGATGAATCTTGCACAAGATCACCCACAAGATAGCATGGAGTTAATGGAAGAAACTAAAAATTTTGTTATGACTAATTTTATCAAAGTAAGTAAGAAGCTTGAGAAAAGGGAGTCAAAGTTGTCCCAGATAAATGATATAGTGAGTCAACTACGAGTGGAGGTAAAAGCTCAAGAGCAAGAGGTAAAAAAATTGACCTTAAAGTTGCAAGCACAAGTCACCCAAGAGAGCTATCAAGCCACACAATCTAAACATGTGACATTGTAATTTGAGATGGATAAAACAAAATTGACCTTGGAAGGCTACAAACAGAAATTTGAAAAGGCAGAAGAACATGAGAGGAAGAGAGTTGAAGAGTTGACACAACTTCACAATACTTCGGTAGAGTTGAGGACTACAACTAAATCACTTAAGACACAACTCACTACTATGGAGCTATAACTTCAGCAACTGCAAACTAAAGTGTAAATAGTGAGTCATGCACCACAGGTCATTCAATTGGTGAAGGAACTATATGCATCCCATTAGACCAGTATATTAACTAGTGCAAATAGGCTCAAGGCGACACTCAAATTCATCTCATTAGCCCATAAGCTTATAACACAAGTAATGATTGAAGTGGATCAAACTCTCTAGACTCTTGCTCTAAAAGTTTCTCAAGCTTGAGTGTTGTTGGAAAAGCTTCTCCGAGGTGGTCTGCAAAGTCACCATGAACTATAGAGCCTCACTCTCCATTTTGTTTCAAATCAGGAGTCAAGCGGCAACTTGTTTTTGAATTTTTGTGACGAGCAATCAATTTTGAGAATTGGGGTTGCCACATGTAATAATTTTGCAACAGTTTAAATTTTGTCAATTCTAATAAGTTTAAACATTGTGTCATTCACCAATTTATCCGAGTTAGCATTTGATAGGACCTGTGTTACTAAAGAGCTAGCAAAAGAAAAAAAGATAGTGAAACTATAGATGCACTTGAAGTGATGGTTCCACATGGATACACCCTACAAATTTTAAACATGTTATGTTTGATAACTTCTAAACGATGCACCATTGGTGAAGAAGCATCAATCATCGTCAAAGTGGGCCCCTTTTTAAAGAAAAGTAAATGTTTGGAACCTTCGCTATGCAACATGCAACACTGCGCACCTTTTCAAGGATGGCAGTGCTGACACTTCTAAACGATGTGCTATTGGTCAAAGGTAAAGAGTCATCCTAGTAGGTGGGTCCAGCTTCATCGAATGAATGGAACCGAGGAAGGCATATAAAGGAGATACTTGGAAACATCATGCAACATTTTGAAGAAGGCAAAATTGACACATTGTTCCTATTGCACCGTTGGATATATATCTCTAAGTCAGAGGTAGTGGGTCTCACTTCTTTTATAAGGGTACAGTGAGCCCAAACTATTGATCATAGCTAAAATCATCCAACAATTCATGCATCGCCTAAGTATTGTAAGAGCCATCAACCTTCTAAATATGCGCCATTGGACATAGTAAGTGAGTCAGCGAGTCTTTGAGCCTTATGATGAATCAACAAAGACACCTCTAAAGGGCACGTGGCAACATGGCGCTCCTCCAAAGCACTCAAGTTAAGTCAGTGTTCTGTTCATGTGATTGGCTTAAGCATAATGATGCAACTCATGCAATAGAATATGAAGGATTTTTGGATCTCATGCATTTTGATCCCCAAAAATTTGTATTTTAATTAATACAAATCTATAGATAAATGTAGTTTTATTGGCATGCAATAATTCATGCATTATTGTAAAAATCATGCACGCTACAAGCCGTTGATATATAATACCAATGTTTTTGAAGTAAAAGGAGGGAGAATTTGATAGATATTTTAGCCTTGTGGATGCTTCTTAAAACTAATTGAATATTTGAGAATTATGCATTTTGCCTTTTGTATATTGTTCTTGGTTCACCAATGAAGAGAAAGTGACATTCTGTGCTAGTTTATTTGTCTTTTAAGTTTTATTTTTAAATCATGATATTGATGATGTGCCTATGTTTATCTATATTGATGAATGTGTTATGTCAGAAAAATGCACCCTTGGGGGCTTTTTCCTTTTAGGTTTAGCTCCCGGGGCTTTATATTGCATTTAGAGCATCTTGCATGATAATTCAGACTCCCGATGAGAAAACCCTTGGGTCTTGTGACAAATAGGACCTAGGGGGTGCTAATTTAATTATGTTGGAACAAAGATAGGGGGTGGACAAGGGCGTTAGCGCCCTAGTCCAACCCTATGGGTTTGCCCTAAATTCAAATGTCAGGTTTGTGACTGTTATTTGGTTTCCATGCCGACATCATAAGTTTCAATTACAAAATTCTTGGCGAGAATCTTAATAGTTGCATATATAAGCATGTTTCCGTTATCATTTGCAAACTAGAGGATGTTCATGTTTCAAAATCTATTGGCATACTTGTGATATCATTGTGTTGCAGAGCATAGCATTGTTATCGTGTTTGTTTTTGCAGGTTGGATTACATCTTCTCCTCATGGCATTGAAGGGCACCTTCCTTCCATGAGAGCTTCATCATCAAGGTGACATTTATTGTGTTTTATCATCATTATCATTTGGATTTTTGCCTCTATCCCACAAGGATACGCACTCTCTCTGACAACGGTGTTCAGAAGACTTGAATGTCTCTCCGGGGCTTGACTGAGGCAAGCCTCTAAACACCACAACCCCCTCCCACACTCCTTGTGATTGCAGGTTACAGGTATCAGATCTAGAGAGAGTGGAGTTGCAAGGAAGATAGGGAAACATTGAAGATTCAGGATCCGAAAAGAAGCGGACATTGTGCAGGATTTCGAGACAAGGGCGCCATCAACATTGTCCTCCACTGTCACATCACCGGAAATAGAAGACACATCAGAGATCAGTGTCGGAAGGAGATCAAGAATCTAAAGAAAAAGTTGTACCTTGGACTAGGGTGCCATCACCATTGTCCCTGACATTTCTATTTTTCAGACTGCGAAAAATAGTGAGTTAAGGTTCTCTGCCCCTTGTCTAATTCTGATAGCATTTGTCGTAATTTGTAGATTTAATTACTATTTTGCTTAAATTAGGGTTTCAAGAGCATAAAAGAATTAATTAGAAACATTATGTGATAACTTCTGAATTTCCCAATAGAAAACCAAGTGGCAACCCAATTTGATAGATGACTTTCCTCTCGATAGGATAAGCACTCGGTTGAAAAGCCCTTGGAATGTTTTGTGGAAAGGAGGATTCAAACTAAGACAACCACATTCCATCATCCCCCTTTTCATATTAAACATTTTGGTGAACCCATGTTTTGAACCTTTTTTGGCATCATGATGAGTTTTGTTTCATAGATTTACATTCATTCATTTCATTGCATTCGAAAATTTACATAAAAATTGATATATTTGGAAAAATTGAAAAAATTGCATTCTAGGGTTTGACTGTTGACATAGTTTGCATCCATTCGATTATATTTAATTAATTCTCTAATTTTTACATCAAATCTGAAATTCATTATCATTCAATTCATTATTTTCAGTATTGCATTTGAAAAATTATAATTTTTTTTTAAAAACTTGGAAAATTTGCAAAAGTTGGCATATTAGGCTTGCATTTTTGTAAAATTGGAATTAATTGGCATCTAATTTCAACTAATTTATTTTATTTGCATTATATCTAATCCAAAATACAGAAATTAATCATTTACAATTCATTTGCATTGCATTTGCATGCTTGATTTGTTAGAAATTGCTTGAAATTGTGCATTTTTCATGAAAACTTGGTTTTGCATGAACTAGGGTTGTAGTCAAAATCTTGTTCCAGATTTTATTACCTTATTAAAACACTAATTAGGTTTGATTTCTAATTTTAGTGTTGCATCATAGTGGCCTCCTTGTGAAATTCCATGTCTAGGGTTTGAAAACTTGCATTTTTCACCAGATTTGGCCTTATCGTCTTGCTAGATTTGCACTCCAAGCGTGTTGTAAGGAATTTTTCTGTACTAATTGTCTTTTATTAGCATTATAATCATCTGACCCTTCTCAATTTCCTTAGAAAACCCTTTCTTTTGGGCCTTTGCATTGAAATTTTCTAAAAATTTGCATATTTTTGTTATTTTTGCACTAGGGTTTGATCTAGAGTGGCACTATAGGTGTGTTGTAACAGATTTTTTGGAATTAGGTGGCTGTTATTATTGTTATAATTTTCTTTCCATCATCATTTTACTTAAAACACCTATTGCCCTACTCTTTTGCATTGAGATTTGGTGAAAAATCGCATATTTTGGCTTATTTTCACTAGGTTTTGGCTTATCGACTTTCTAGAGTTGCTTCAAAAGCGTGTTGTGAAAGGTATTTTTGCATTAGTGGACTATTATTAGGCATATCATTTTTTTCCCTCTTTAAAATCTTTACAACACCTCTTCGTTCAGTTGTTTGCATTGAGAAAAGTTGAAAAATCAAGCATTTAAGGCCATTTTTGCACATAGTTTTGCACTCGTGGATTCTCCTAAGGGCTCATCTTTGGAAGATTTATTTGAGTATATCATGAATTATGATAATTTTTGCAAATTCACTGATAAATATCCTCAATTCTTGCACCAAATAGCATACATCTATGGCATTGATGTGAACAAAAGCACTACTTGTGATATCCTTTAAACAATAGCCTATTTTGACAGCTTTCTTGCGACTGTGGATTTTTTCCTTCGATCGTGGAGAATATTACTAATTTTATGGCTGAAAACAATCATTAGGAAAGTAGTGGTGAGAACATTATTCCCTCACTCCCTTTGTTTCATGGCGACATAATGCAAATCCTTTCTGAGACCTATGAGAATGATATAGCAATGGGTAATCCATCGAACAAAGAGACTTGTCCCAACATAACCCCACTTAGTAAGGATATTTTGGCACAAGAAAAAGATATCATTTATACATTTGTCCATTCTACTCTGCCATCCCTTCCCGCACTCCCTAACCATGATGATGCTTTGGATGATGTAGATTCTCTTTGTGACCATTTGCTTCAATGTAACATCCTGCCATGCAACCCCGAAGGGGTAAGAGCCAAAAGAGGGCAAGAATAAATTTTTTTGACATAAATAGATAGCATACACATAATATGGTTGTCAACTCGGTAGATCAACAACATTCATGGCCAAGTATGGCCAAATGTACAACCCAAAGGAGAGGACTAAATCACCCTCCTTGCAAACATCGCTAAAACTACATTCATTTTTAAACCCCAAATTCAAATGTTCCTAATACCCATTTCCACTCTTAAGCATAAATCCCTAATGATCATCATACTACAAGCAGGTCTGATACTAACACTAGAAAATCATAAGCCAAATATATAGAACAACATCACATTTCTTCTCATTAATATAATTCACATCCTCTCTCTCAAGAGAGTACAAATTGCATAAAAGAATATGCATAAGTACAATGGCATAACCATGAATAAGATACAATAACTGATAAATTAAGTACACAAGAGAACATCTCCAACTGATGCTCCAATAACATGTACACTGGTCCCTAATGGCAGTGGCAACGCCTCCCAACCACGTGGACTCAAAAGAGACCACCCCACTATGCTTGGAGGTAGTCACAAGTCCCAAACAGAAGAATAAAGGCAAGGAATACAATGACCAACACTCACATCAGTCACAGAGCAGACACGACACACAAAGCCTAGTGCAAACTCAGTAAACAACCCCCACAAGCACAGTGACTTGAGGGGACTCTAACCACTCGGATACTACTCAAAGTACCGCACTAGAGACTAGGCATTAAGAAATCAAGGACATAACAAGCTGAGTATAGAACACATCCAAAAGTCTCAATATGAGCACACATAAGACAATGGACAACCTAGAGAATAAGTATGTCAAAGTCAATGAACCGACTATTTACCAGAGACAGTGTGAAAAATAGACTTCAGAATGAAGAATGGACATCCGTAGAAGCATTTCAACAATAAAATTAAAGACTAATGTAATAGTTGCCATGATGAAAATGCAAAGCATTGGCAAGCAACACAATTTGACAAATTGCACCAAGAGAAGTCCACTCATGCAAAACAACAAAATGATGCATATACCACACGTGGACTGAATGATAAAAATGCCTCAAAGAATGTGATCTCATAACAACTAAGATAGTAACACATGTTCACCATAGAAAATGACAAGTATTTGTTACTGTCAAGTGTAAATTTAAATTTCACAACTTTTACCGGAAGCGCCCAGCCAACTGGGACATCAAAGACAAGCACAAGAATAGAAGGACAAAGTGCCTCAAAACACATTATTATTGATAGACAGTATACAGGTTTGGTAAGCATAACAAGGCACTTGAACATTTTGACAGAATGTTCCCAATTCGATGCTCTTTTACAACACATAATGATTGCAGTTTGTATACACATAATAGATTTGTTTTAAGACTTTAAAATCTTTCAAGATGCTCAGACATGGCCATCGAACTGTTTGACAAAATGCCTCCAAATCAAATTCCCTTTTTATAGAATGTCATGGTTGCAGTTTACACACAGAATGGATTTGTTTAAAGGCTTTAGAAACTTATAAGCAAATGCCCTTTGGCAGGCATAAAGCCAAATTCCTAATCCTTTGTCAGTAACCTCGCTGCCTGTGCCAGAATGGGAGCTTCAAAATAGGGGAATTTTTGTCAGATATTTTAGTTGGAAATGCTCTGGTAGACATTTACGCAACTGTGGAGCACAGACAAGGGACGTGAATTGTTTCACAAAATGCCTAAAAGAAAAGTGGGCTCTTGGACCGCAATGGTCTCAAGATAGGCACAAAGTGGATTAGTTATAAAGGCTTTAGAATTTTTAAGCAAATGCGACTGGCGGGTGTAAACCACGACTCCCAAAAGCTTTAGCAGCATCCTCCCTACCCGTGCCAAAAAAGGCAACATAGAGAAGGCACGCACCCTGTTTGACAGAATGCCTCAAAAAGATGTTTCTCATGGACTACAATGATTGCAGGTTATGCACAAAATGGATTTGATGAAACAACTTTAGAAACTTCTAACAAATGTCATTGGTAGGTGTAAAACCAAATTCCTAGACCTCTACCAGCAATGATGGAAGCATATACAAGGCAAGTAACTATTTAGCATGATGCCTGAAAGCAATTTCATCTAATGGGCAGAAATGATTATGGGATATGCACATAATAGATTTGTTGAGAAGGCATTAGAACTTACCTGCAATGTAATATGCAGTGGAAGGAAAAATCCACTCCACAACTGTGCCTCTACCCTTTTCAGCTCCCTGCGTGCCCTCCTTTCTCCTTTCTTAAATCCTCATTGCTTCTCCTTCCTTCCCCCCATTTTTAGCACAAGCCTCCGTGTGTATATGATAATCCTAGGTCAAAAGCCACCTCTCCCTTTTTCTTCCTTTTTACTCATACTTACTATTTTACTCAACTCCCAAGGTCAATGATGGATGACATGAATATCACTCGGGATTAGTTTAAGAGGCCAATTAATAAATGACCAAAACTGACCCATCATCGGGAATCATGCAGAAAACAACCCTATGACCACAACCATGCAAATATCATCATTCAAATCACCAATACGACATACCAAAATAAACCCCATCATAAATTAATGCGAAGCCACAATAAGATACCGACAACCCACAATGAGGTACCTTGACAAATAGTACTGGCAAGCCACAAGACCAGAAGGCAATCCAGACGTTGCCGCTAGGTAACCAAATGGTAAACACATATCATGGAATCACTGCACTAACCGAGTGTAGTGGGCTAGGCTAGGGTACATTTGGCTTGTGACTATCTCTAGTAACCACCATTGGGGAATGAGAGTACGCTTAGGCCTGTGAATCCAGGAGGAGTTGATACCCAGTACCTACATCACTTCACAGACACTACCACATCCTCATAGCCTATGCCAAAATGGGCATCCCTTGTACATGGTATGGACATGCATTGAAACATGAAGGAAAGAGGAATTACATCTAGTATCAAATCCCATGTTCACACATTGGGAGCTCTGGCATACTTGAGCCTTCGATGTTTCGTTGTGTTTGGAGTGTGTGGCATGAGCTTGTTATATTGTTCTTATAGTCTTGTTGTTATGCTTTCATGTCTTGGCATGGCATTAGTGGATTAAGTCACAACCCCATGCATAGAAAACGTGGAGGAAATAGCCTCCTTAGCCTTACCTTACTCAATGGGACTAGAGTGTTGACCTTGGTTGAGAGTCTCCCATGGTTAAGAGTGATCACTCTCCCATGTTATAAGACGAGGGTAGGAATATTTTTCCTTGTGTGTTTGTGGGTTGAAGGTAACTTGGGTTGCCTAATTACCCTTGCTTGGATATGCTCCTCTTGTGTCTTCCTTTATGTTGCTCGTGAATGAAATGACCCTAATTGGTCATGAATTGCTCTTGTAATTCTTTCTTGTACAATAGATGTAAAGGATGAAAGTGTGTAGATGTTGCGGATGTGAATAGATTAGAATGAATGTTGCATGCTTTCTTGTAAGTGATGTATGGTTGCTGAAATTGGTGTGATGTGACCAAAATTTACTTGTAACCTCTTGATGTGGTAGATTACTAAATCTATCATTCTTTAGCACAAATTAAAGTAATTGGTTTATTAATGGTGCCTTAAACTTCCCCTTAATAGAATTTGCACGTTTGTATGATGTATATTGGATGGCATGTAATGTTTTGATTTGAGGAGAAATCTATACGTCTCTCTCTTCTTAGTTGTCAATAGTTGACAAGATGTTAGAATAATGGCATATGGATTTAATTAGTATGTTAAAATTGCAATAAGTAAAAGATTTAGTGAGATAGGAGTGAAGAAGACCTTATGCTTGTTATGGTTATGTATTGAGAGTGATTACATGCTTATTAGTGCCTCCTTACTTAACAAGTTTACATGAGAATGGTAATTGTTTGTGGATATATCTTATTGATGAAAGCTGATCTTCTCAATTTTATTGTGGATTTCAATGAGAATTTATAACTGAATGTTTGTATTTTAATGCAACTTAAAATACTTAATGTAGGGTAATAAGAATGTTGCATATCTTTCTTTGAGTGAGCAACTGAATTCCATTGACATAGCCAAGGTTACTTATGCTTATATGTATGGATGTGAATGTTGAGAAGTAACTAGGGTTCCTCAACCAAACTCATTTAATTGTGTTGCTAGTCCTCATTTTCTTGTGAATGAATGGTATTATTGTGACTTGTGATATGATGTCACATTATGTGTTATTATGAGATGAGAGTGTAATGGGTGTAAAATGAGATGTATATCACTATGTGAATATAGAAGTGAATGTAATGATGATTGTGAAAATGTTACTTATGTTTATGCACTAATGTAAAGATGGTAGTGATGATGCTATACATGTTCATGCACCATTGCATTATGTTGAAAGCATTGCAAGTGAATATATGATGTTATGGGTAAATGAGTTGCCCTTGTGAAAAGAGAAAATTGGTATGGATGTTTGGGAGTACTTATTATTTGGTAAAGTTGTATATTTTGCATCATGTTGCATAGTCATATGTGGGCTATGGTATTGCCTGGGTAAGAGAAATTGTGATTGTATTCCCTGTGACGTGAACATCCATTGATGTATTCCTATTGAGTGTTGTGATTAACAAGTGCTTGAGATGTGTGCCCATGGGATGGTGATACTACATACCCATCCATGGAGGATATGTGTGGATTATGTGTATGGGAGAAAACCATACCATCTATGTGTTTTCTTATTGTCACCCTATTGACTGCCAACCTGAGGGTTGTTGATAGGTCAATATGTGGAGGGGTAGTAGCAGCAACAAAGTTCCTTGGGAGAGATTTGCACAACGTACATATAATGGTGATGCGAAATGATGGCGATTGTTTCAACCTCCTGAGAAAGTACTCACTACTTCCCCTTATTAATGGACTAGATACTTGGTTCATACAGTGTTAGCCTAATCTTCACAGTTCTTGAGGATGACATTAGTTTATGATATGAGCACCTGTGACAGCTATGATCTTACCCTGATGTGATTGTATTTGACCTCCAACATGTGTGGATGGATGTTATCTTATGTTGAGAGGTATTCCGTATTGCTCGTGTCCTGACACGATGCCTTCGATACGATGCCACACCCCACTGATGTTCTGACACAGTGCTGGTGATGATGCTTTGTCACTGATGGTAGCGAGCTGAGCTTGAGGACACAATACCACATACATAGATACGTGAAGGTGTAGTATATATGTTGTGTTCCTACTTGTGCTGGGAGGAGTGGTTGCTCGCACAGAGTAGAGGGTTCGCTTAAGATTGCCTCGATTCCAATCGAGTGGCATTCGAGTGGAACCTAGCCATGTGCACCTCTGGCTCGGTGTGTAGCCACACGTGCTTTTGCTGTGAGTACACACTATGCAGGATGTTCCTATGAGTAGGACATTTCCATGCAGTATATGGCCATTGTGTGCTTTCTCTGCTTGGTGTATACCATTCGTGATCGTGCCGCATGAGGTATGTGACCTGGGAGTTCTGGCACAATACCTTTCCATGTGAGGGTTGTGTGAGTTGGCCGCACCCACATGAAGGATTGTGGAGACAGCCACGCTTGTTTTCCTCCTTCCTCATGTGGTGACTAGCGATAGTCACGTAGTGTTTTAATGTGTATATTTTGAAGATTGTGAATCTTCTTTTCAGTTATTGGTGACTTTTACTTTGATTATGTGGACCAACACTTTGGTTTATCTTGCTTGTATTGGTTTAGCCACGGATGATTTTCTTGGCATGTAACTCTTATGGTTGCATTTGATTTATTGTTGAGACTATGCACATTTTTCTTATTTTATTGTTGGAATTGAGATTTATTCTTCGTTATTTATATTCTTGGTGGCTAAACTAATCAATTTTTTTTTTTTTTGAATGTTGGTCTTCTGTTGTGATGTGATTCCTCATCGGGTATGGTGAGATCCACCCATTTAAGTGTATACGAGGAAATAGATGCAGGGAAACCCTTAAGGATCGGGGTATGTGTGAGTTGTTCTAAGCTCTAATTCACTACCTACCTATTGTTTGACTATCTCTTGGAGGCTAAAACCCTTACACAAATAAGAGATATGTCATTGTGGCTTGTATGGAAGGGCTCACTAGGTGGGTCAGTGCCATCAAGACACATGGATATGGATATTGGACATGGTTATTGGTTATGGACACATGGATATGGATATTAGACATGGTTATTGGTTATGGACTCATGGATATGGATATTGGACATGGTTATTGGTTATGGACTCATGGATATAATTGGATACAAATGGTACTACAACATCCATGTGAACCCCTAATGTAGCCTTGTGATGTGAATGAGTATGTATGTATATGTGGGTTGTACAATTTGTCATGTACGTGGTTGCATATTAAAATATAGAAGAGAACAAAAATTGCATCATTATGCCTTGAAAGTGACAAATTATTGCATTATATGTAAAGAGATGTCATGCATGCTATGAAAGCAGAGGTTGAAATTATGAATATGGGTGTTTTTGTGCTCCATTTTAGAGATGACTGCATATAAAAGTTAGAGAATTGACAATTTTATGTCTTGAAAGTGCAATTTCCTGCAAATTATGAGAAAATTGAATGTTATGGCATCATTCTTTATTTGATTAGAGAATATTGTTATATGCTAATGTATATTTTATATGAAATTGAGTGCCTTGCGTCTTCTTTACCTGGATACTAGGACATATTTCACTTATTTGTGTATATCGAAATGAATGTGACACACAGAATTTTATATTTATATTAAATTTTATGGACTAATGTGTGCTATGGCTGCATAAGCACATGTGCATATAAATACATCGTAGCCAAAGCAACAGTAAGCATTAGGAAGAGGGTCATGACATCATAAGCCTCTCAAATTCGAGTGTTACGACATCATCACTTTCCTATCCATAGTCATACAATAGTAATGATAACGGTCTATAAACATATAAGCATGTAATCCATCATAATAACTAATCACGTCAACATCATAATAGCATTGGAATCCATCAGGGAAAAGCAACAACAAAATATGAACATGGGGGTTGTTACATTCAACCTACTAAAATTTACCATCTGATGTTCAAGAACTTCTCAATTACATCTTAAACAAAGAAATGAATCATGCATCTTTTCTAGAACCTCCACATACCTTGGAAAACAATGAAATTCTACATGATATTGAAGAATGAACTATCCCTCAAACCCAAGGTATTCCAACACCCTCCATATGGACTGACAAAGAAAATGGCAACATCTCCTCTCAACCATCATTAAGGGGTACCTTTTCTACAAGGTTACCCTCGCAAACTCATGAACATATGGAAGAGAGAAGAGGTGATAAAGCCTTAACCATTAAGATAAAGATCACGATCCATGACGACAACTACCTGATTGTCTCTATAGGTAAGTATCTCTAACCCTTTATCTTCATGTTGTGTCTCCCTCATGATGTGTTATGTGTTGTTAGGCCTCGTAGAATGACCCTTGATTCTCTTGTAAGGTCAAGGATACTAGGAGACTATCTCTATTGTGACCTTCTTCTATTTGTATCATCATTCTTCTATGTTTCCTCTCCTCTGATTTTGTTGTTGTGTGTCATGTCTTATGGACATAGCGTTGCGGTTGGTGAATTAGGCGCACCCTCCTACGTGAGTATCCATAAGGCACTTGTTCTCCTCTCTAATTTATTGTTTACCTTCCTCTAGTGTTTCCATCTAGCTAGCGGATGATGAAAAACATATTATACTGATGCGGACCTAGTGTCCCTTTTGCGAGTAATAAAAAAAATGGACCTAGTCCATATATGATGACGGGGTTGTAACATATTATCTGACACTTGGCTAGTGGAATCACTTCGTGATTTCTCTATCTTGATGTTGATGTCAATGTTATCTTATCTTGCTAACAACACTTTAACAATACTACTACTCTACCCACTTTGTTTATCACCTTGCTTGGCTCTTTCATGTAGTTGATCATATGCATTGTTGTTTATCATGATTATTTAGACATTAATACCTTTCTTGTAGGGATGTGTTTGTGGGAACATTTGGCAATCATAAAGTACATGTCACCTTTGGGGGGCATAGGCTTTGTGAGAGCTCATGTTCCCTTGTGTGTTTACTCCTACCTTAACGTGCTTGATATCAGTACGTGATATCAACCACCTTAAGGTGGGGGCATATATATGGTAAGCTGTCTACTTTAGATCATAGTAAAGCATGTTTGAATAATCTAAAAATCAATCAAAATCATTTAAGCCCTCTGTGGAGGCCAGATATCAAGCATATCCTTTTATCTTAAGCCCTCATCACGAGGCAAGGATGGTGTATTTCTTGGAGAGATTGCATTATCCTATCATTTGCAAAAGTCCTCATCGCGAGGCGGGGAGCAGTTTTGTGACTAACTCAACCTTTAAGCGTGTTTTCAATTATTGTTGTGGCAAAGCCCAATCATCAGTGTGTGCCTGTAATGTGCCTGAGATGGTGATGAACCTAGCAATAGTTTCACTCCATCACTTGTTTGCTATGTTTTCTCTATGTCTTCCATGTGTGTGTGCATGGCGTGTTTATTCTCAAAGTGCAAGACTAGTGGTGACGAGCTCCTCTACACTTTGGGATTTGTTTGGTGTGTTTATTCTCAAGGTGCAAGACTAGTCATGAACAACTCCTCTACACCTTGGGATTTTGTTTGGTGTGTTTGTTCTCGAAAAGTGCAAGACCGATGGTGAACAACTTCTCTACACTCTTTTGGGATTTGTTTGTTGACTTTCCTTGTACTTGCATCTTGCATTTCATATGAAAAAATCAAAAAGAAAATAATCACTACATTCACTATATTCTTTGTGCTCTATGTGTCTTCAATGTTGTATTCTCTATGTTTTGTGTGATTGTAACTGTCTTCTCCGTGTTTTGCATGATTGTAACTGTCTTCTTCGTGTTTTGCGTGACTGTAACTGTCTTCTCCATGTTTTACGTGCCTATTATTGTCTTTAATGTGTTTGGCATGTCTTCTTCATGCCTGGCGTGTTTGTTGACCTTACTTTAATGCATGTGTTGACCTTGCATTTAATACATACATTAAAGTGGGGGCTAAATGTTATGTCAGAAAAATGCCCCCTTGGGGGCTTTTCCCTTTAAGGTTTAGCTCCCAGGTCTTTAGATTGCATTTAGAGCATCTTGCATGATAATTCAGACTCCCAATGAGAAAACCCTTGGGTCTTTTGACAAATAGGACCTGATGCAGAGGACAGAGGGTAACCAGATAAACTTCAAGATGTTTGACAAATCATTCAACTTAAAAGGGATCTCATTGTTTTACCAAGACAAGGTTGCAAAGGTCCACTAGCCTAGATCAAGGGCTCATATGAAATATAGAGGAAAGCATCTAACCTCCTCAAGGCAATCATGTAGAGGGCTTTTTGGCACTTAGCAAAACCTGTCCAAACCATCCAATGGGGGCTCATGACTATATACATGATACTTCCTTCATAAACTGATCCAACTCCTTGTAGTCCTGTTTTAGGGTCTGCCAGATGATTTCTCCCAACCAAGGCACTTTCAAAGGTAGATAGGCATGGTTCTCGATACCCTTTTCAGGCATTGACAACATAGAAAAAACTTTCTATGGTTTGTTTAAGGACATGTGGCACTTTCTTCATGACAAACCTACTAGACAGAGCCTCAATTAACCCTAAAATACAAAGCAACTACTCTTCAATGGATTCACATAACTTTTTGAACCACTTGGACACTTCACATATGTGGCAAAACTATAGATTTTAGGGTTTGTTTGACTCCACAGTCGACTGTAGCAAAGTTCTACTATGTTGTTCCCTTTGGTGACACCTAACACTTGGGTCTTGTTAGGTTTCTTCAAACAATCTTCACAAAACTCAATCTTCTGCCTTGATGATTGTCACAACATAATAAAATAGACAAAAACAAAGCCATTCCACTAAATTTGGGGAACTCAAACCAGTGGAATGGTGTAAAGCTTCATCGTTCTATGATAAAACCCTGGGGCATGGTTTAACAACCACTATACATAAAAATGATTAGAACTATGCTACAGAAACGTTTCAAAGGCTCAAACAAGATGCAATGCAACCCTAACACATACCTCTATTAATCCATGATCTTGAGCACTTATGACACCTCCATACAGGAAAGTAGTATGGGTAGAAATAGGAGATTGTACAGAAAATTGCAAAAAACTGAGATTCTTTCTTATTTGTTCTCCCTCCAAACTTCATCCACACTACAATCATCATGACTATGGCCTTTAGAAGCCTACATTTGACCTTGTTGATCAGTTGGGGGGCAGTTTTGGATCGGTGGGAGGCCAAACTGCCCTGCAACCACCAAACTACCCATGTTTTGTCACTATTCGCAACTGATTACATTTTGTTTACATATGGATTTTGTCTACAAGTGCATTATCTCTTCTCAAGGTGTTCAAACCTTCTCAATCTTGATCTCCATGTGCCATGAATGGCTACAAATAAATAGACCCCTCCTATGAAACAATGGACTCCACTTATGACTATCACTAGTATGCTTACAACCATTGGCATCAAGGCCATACATCATTGGCAATCAACATGAAATGAACATGAAATAGTCAAATGGACCTTATTACATCATAAGACAACATGAGACAACACAAAACAAAATATGGATCCCCTTGAGCCTCTTGGTGCTCCTGCACCATACTCCTGGGGGTGGAAAAGAACTCGAGTACCTTGAGGAACCAAATCAACAACAGTGGTACCATGCTTCAAAATGGCTTCTTCACTCATCCAAGTGGTATCTTCAGCAGGTAGGCCACTCCATTTGACAAGATACTCCTTGTATGTCTTCTTCCTAGTCTTCTTGATCACCTTGGTGTCTAATATGCTCTCCAACTTCAATGGTTGGCTAGGTGGTAGATCCTTAACCCACCCTTCATCTCCTTCTGCTATCACACCTATATCTATACCTGCAACATGATCACTATAGTGCCCCTCCGTTTTCACTTTGGTTGTGTCAGGTATGTTTGACATTTGGTTATTTGGTTTGGATTGTTCATTTGATGCTATTAGTTAATCATGGCATTAAAATAATATTAGTAGTCATTAAAACATTTTTGATAATTAAATAAATAGAAATGCCTTTATGCAAATTTAGTGCTGAAAATTTAAAAGGGTAAACTCAAATTTATAAATTATTATTTTAGGCCCCTATATTATTTATAGTACTATAGTTTATTAGCTATATTAATTTGTTACATTTTCTAGAGGTTATTTTATATTATTGGTGAGTGAAACCTTATTTTATATAAGGAAACCTAATAAAATATAATGTTATTAAATATTACTTTAGGATACCTAATTATAATTGCTTGAGGACAAGCAATCTTGAGTGGGGAGGGTTGTCATGTCCGTATAATGATTTATAATTGAATTGTTTATTTAAATAATAAGTTAGCCTTATATAAACTAAATATATAATATATTTATTTAAAATATATTATTAATATGTATTATTTAATAAATAATATTATTAATTTAATATAATTTAAATATTATAATATATATATATATATATATATATATATATATATATAATTAACTAGATATATTATAAATATAAATATTTTAATATAATATTTATGTGAGTAATTAATAAGATATATTATTATATATAAAAATAAATATTATGAAGAGTCTTACCTATTAAAGTTAGAAAGTAAAGTAATTTAAAAAGTAAAGTAATTTGGAATAAGACAAAGTAATATGGTTAAACAAAAGGTTAAATTCAAAATAAAATCATATAAAAATAAAAGTCTAATAAGACAAACATTATCCCACCATATTATATGCTTGAAAATAAAATAAAATAAAAGAGATCCCGTACTTAATAACAAAAGTATTTATTTATACTATATATATTATATAAATAATGTACTTTAAAAAGATTAAGGGGAGGTCGAAGGAAGATATTTATAAGTGCAGCACATTAATAAATAATATATTATAAATATATCTAATAATATAAATACAAATATTATTATTATCATTATCTTATATTGTAATATAAATATAAATAATATATCATTTATTATAATGATATAATATAAATACAAATAAGGTAAATAAATAATAATAAACATCTTTTAACCTATTCTCTTATGATAAGGGAGTTCTGTATGGTTAGAATTAGTTTTACCACAAAACAGAATTAATATAAAGTAATAAAAATAATAAGAGACATACCTCTTCGAACATATCCCTTGAAAGGGAAATAAATAAAGGTTGTGAGATAGAAGGAAATCATCATCGAAAGAATGAAGTAATAAAAAGAAATAAATAAATAAAGGTTGTGAGATAGAAGGAAATCATCATCGAAAGAATGAAGTAATAAAAAGAAATAAATAAACAACTGTGAATTCAATAAAGGTAATAAAGAAGAAACATCATTTGAATTCATCAAAGACATAACAAGAAAATATCACAAGGAAGACACGAGGGCAGCCAAGGAAAAGGATCAGGGAGAAAATATAAAAAGAGTATGGGATAAATACATATATTTAGATCTGCATTTTATAACAGCAATGCAATAAAGACTATATTACTGCAGCATAGGTAAGGAATCCCAGGTAAAGCAGGTAAGTAAGTATTTATATTTACTTATTCAATTTATGATTTGTAAGAATTTATAATTACTTGTTCAATTTATGACTTGTAAAATATAAACGATAAGATTATTAAGTAGGAACTAATTATATGCATTTATGTATAAAATGAAATTAAATGATGAAATATATGTGTACATGTATGATTTTAACAATAGGCATTATGACATGATATGTCATGATAGAGTCATATGAACTTTGGAAATGATTAGAAGCTTATTGATTAAGTAAATAGAATACATGATGAATAATAATGCAAATTATCATAGCCTAAGATAATAAGGTATGGATTAAATGACGTATGAGAGATAACAAGTATGTATATGTATAGATGAAGATTAATTAAGGCCTTAGGGTAAAACCTAGGGAGAAGGCTCTAGGATAAAACCTAAAGATTAATGAAGGCTTTAGGGTAAAACCTAAAGATTAATAAAGGCATGAATTCCTAAGGGTAGATACGAGACTTCCTAATTAACCCCTAACACTAAGAAGGTGGGGTAGATAATTATGGTAGGTATTGATCATTCCATGGGTATCGGCCTTGATCGATGAATCAAGGATATTATGGGCCTTGATTGACGAATCAAGGGTATTACTATGGACCTTCGATTTAAGTACCGAAGGAATGGGCCTTGGTTGACGAACTAAGGAATTATAGGCCTTAGTTGACGAACTAAGGAATTATGGGCATTGGTTGACAAACTAAGGAATAATATTAATGGACCCATAGGATTGAGATGACATCACCTACCTAACGAATCTTCTCTCACAAGGTGGAAGGTGAGGTTAATAAGAGGCCTAAGGATTATCTCACTCGAGGAGAATCATGATGTATGGAAAAATTAATTTATGAAATGGCAAATAGTATATGGTTATGTTTATGATTATCATCAAGATTAAAAGGAAATGAAAAATGGAATACTAATGTTCTCTTTTGGTAAGTTGAAATTGTTTGCAAGGGTGCAAAAATTTTGGCTTGCTAGAAGGGGACATTACAATCACCTTTGTAAGGAAACAAGTCTGAAACTTTGAAGATTGGGGATATGGCCAAGCCTTGAGGAAGTTCAATCTCATAGGCATTAGTGATGGTGGTAGTTTGTCATTGATGTCAAAAGGTATTGAGAGAGTTGAGTAAGTGTGCATCTTCACAAGGTATCATCAGGACTGCAGGTCATTTGAGGATCACTTGCACTATTGACATAGGTTATTCTGGATCATGTCTTTCATAGTCGAACATCAATCAGGAGTTGTATAAGTGTGTTGAATTTGTTCATACAAGAGTTCACATGATTCATATGCCTGATGTATGTTCTTGTTCAAGTGATGATGATGCAGGATTGTTGTTACAAATCAAAAAGATCTTCTTTGTGGTATCATTACAGATTGATAGGAGCAGTTTGGTTCTTTGGGATGTCATTGTTCTTACAGTAAGTTTGATAGTGTTCAAGTTAGCATGGATGGTTTGATGTCAGTAATTGGATGGTTGATGTTCATGGTTTGTTTCATGTTGGGCTTAATATACTTCAGAGTTGAGTAGGTTGATGCTTGATCTTTGTGATGTTGATTCTTGACAAGCTCAATGTTTTTCAAATTAATGAGTTGGTGGTTGGTGTCTGTCATTAATATTGCAAAGAACCATAGAATTAGATTTTTTAATGGAGTTGAAGGAGGTTGTTGTTCATCAGGTTCATGACAAGATTGATGATGTCAGATGTTATTCATTGAAAGGTTTTGTCTTCATCCCATTATGTTTATGCTTGGTTGATCTCAATGGAAGTTGATTTCATTTGATGATTCAGGTCAGTATGTTCATATTTGCAATAGTATTTTATGGTGTGGGGTGTTGAGGTATTTTTTTTTTATGTGTGTATTTAAGTGGATAGGAGATCTCAAATAATTCCTATGTATATGCCTTGTGAAACCTATCATTTGAAATGCACTTTTCTTTATAAAAAGAAGTTGACCTACAATCAGAGGTCATTCCACTTAAGTGGACTTGCTAGAGGGGATATAAGTCGTTGTTGTGACTAGTCACTTCACCCACCTTTACCAAATACATCGGTCTTCTTTTCCTTTTGTTATGGGCGCTAAAAACAAATCTAAGTCTATTTTTAGTGTGGAGCGCCAATATCATGGAATTTGAATAAGCTATAATAATAGCTTAGAAATCTTGTTTATCGGGTTTTATTTATTTTTGCGGGGCCATCGAATGCTTATATGGAAGCATGTTTTTATGAATTGAAAAAGGCATCAAAATTTATATACAAGATATGCCTTGTAAAGTGGAGAACGATTTATATGGGCATGTTTCATGCCTTAGACCATGCTTTAAGGAAACCAAATAAAGTTTTTGAAGCCCAAAAAATTGAAGATCTCCATTTTATTTATGAAAGGCATCAAATTGCCTTTTTAGGGGAGCATAAAATATATTTCTTAAAGTTTCTAAGGAGGAAGCCGATCATTAAGCCTTTTATGGCTTTATTTTATTTTTTTAGAAACTTTAATTAAACCACTAAGTGGTCAGTCCATACCCATGTCTTTATGAATTTAAAAATGGTGAGTTTTATTTTAAAAGCTATCAAATGGTTTTTGTGGTGATAAGTGTTTCTTAAATTAGAAATTGTTTTTTCTAATTTAAAGAGATGACATTAAGATTTTTGAGGAGATTTTGTAAGGAAAATATTTATGGAGATTATTTTGGCACAAAAAGATGATTTTTTTGTGGAAAGAAATTATGGAAGATCAAGAGTTTTGTAAGGATCCAATGAAAGTTTTTTTTCAAGATTTGAAGTATTTCTTTGTGAAGTTTTTATTTGCAGATTGAGGAAGTGGTTTCTTTACAGCTTGGAGAAGATGAATGATATTTTTGAAGAATATCAATGATACAGAGAAGAAAATATATTTGCATATGTTTTTTTTTTAATTTCTTGCAGGTTGAAGAATATTTTATGATGGGAATGGAAATGTATTTTCTTCAAAGGAATATGAAGAGACTTTTTGAAGATAATCAAAGAGATTTTATTTTCTTCTACAAGGGAAGATTAAAAATATTGTTGTTGAAGACATTCAATTTAATAAAGATGAAGATTTGCAGAAGAATAAATTGAATAGGCAGAACATATTTTTGAAAAGAAGAAAATGAAAGTAAAATTGAAAAGGCAGAGAAGAATTGAATGTGAAAGGTTATATGATATTTAATGACTTTACATGTGTTTTTGATTAGTGTGTGTGTGCAGATCAATGATGAAATAATTTGATAATACAGTTGAAATGGATGTGAATCGATATGAAATATTAAAGACAACTTGAATGACATAGATTGGATCAAATCAAGCATGAAGATAATATGAAATTAATCGTGTAGATATAAACTGAATCAGATACAGAGATGAACAAGATTATCAGAAAGGCAATATGTAATTGATTGCATCAAGTGAATTGGTATGCAGAGATAATCAGGTGAATGAATTATGAATTGATTGAACAAAGACATTGAGACTAGTATGCATATTGATTTGAGTTGATGAGAAGTATGATGATATGACAGACATATGTAAAAGAAGAAGTGATTTGTATTGAAACAGAGAAACCCTTTGAATTGATTTTAATTTGAGTATGAATTAGGGGTTGGTGCTCCTTGAAGTTGGTGCTTCTAAACATTGTAACCAATGAGGTTTTTGCTTAAGCCAGTGAGGCAGTTTTGGAGTGGTTTTTCTACCCTGAAGGGTTTTCCACTTGTGCAAATATTGTGTCAAGATTCATATTGATCTTCTTTGTGTGTGTGTATGATTTACTCATGAGGTGTTGTTTATATCCTTTTTTATTAGTAGCCTTATGTATATGTGTTTAACAATGTCTTCCTCTTTTGTCTTGTAAGATAAAGTTTGCAAAAGGTTTAAATTTACACAACACTGATTCACTCCCCCTCTCAGTGTTGATTGTACTCCTACAATTAGGACCAAATTTGTGCACAATCCGGCAAGGACCAATCTTCTTCATGAGTATTTTTGTTGGATGCCCCTTTGGAAGCCTTTCTTTCTTCAGGTGTGCCATCACCAAGTTCCATAACTTATACTGCACATCTCTCTTCCTCTCATTGGCTTTCTCCTTGTACTTTTTTGTATTCCTTTGGAGAGTCTCTCTCACTCTATCATGGATGTCCTTCATGGCCAATGCAAAGTCTTCTCCCTGAGCACTCCTCTCCAATCCATGTAGATCCCTTAGTTCAAGAATCCCTCTTGGATGAATCCCATAGACAACCTCAAAAAGACTTCTCCCTATGCTCCTATTGGTGGAATCATTGTAAGCAAACTCTGCTTGAGGGATGATCATATCCCATGCCTCTCCATACTGTTTAGTGAGACATCTAAGGAGATTCCCCAATGACCTATTCACCACCTCAGTTTGGCCATTAGTCTGAGGGCGATAGGCTGAAGTAAAAGACAATTGAGTGCCCAACTTCTTCCACATAGTGCGCCAAAAGTGGCCCACAAACTTAGGGTCCCTATTAGTCACAATGTTGAGAGGCAAACCATGTATCGTAACAATCTCTTTGAAGAATAAGCCAACAATATGAGAAGCATCATTAGTGCATTTACATGGCAAAAAATGAGCCATCTTACTAAACCTATGTTGGATTTGGGACAGACAACTAAGAGGGGGGGTGAATCAGTTGTCAAAAACTTTCTTTTCTTTAAACACTTAAATCCTTATATTTCAACAACATAATAATGATTCAATCATGGAAGCAAAATGCAATAACTCAAGAGCAGAAACACATTAACACATATGACACTAAGATTTTAACGTGGAAAACCCGATTAAGGGAAAAACCATGGGGTGACTAACCTAAGATTGTATTCTCTGTTAAAAGAATAAAAAGAACAAAATGGCACATGCCAATTAGGGCTCGCTGCCCGAGCACACTGCTCACAAGAGGCCCACTGCCTACAAGAGACACACTGTCTACAGGATAATATAAATTTTACATACTTGAACTGGAGATTAGCATCTTCACCATGCTTGAGACAATTCCATTTAAGCTCAACACTTCTGCTCTGCTTTTCACTCTTCTCCTCTCTACCACTCTCTCATCTTCACCAGGATAATTTGAAATGACTTCACAAATCTTATTTATACAAGACATTGATTAGGGATAATCATCCAAGTCGGCACAATACATACTTTATTTTATTACAGAGCAATTACACAAATATAACTTGACTTATTACAAAACTTCATGCGTATCACCACACTGTCGGCCACACATATCTGGGACTTCAATCTTCTTTGAGGAACACACCATGCTTGGCAGAACATCTTCAAGATTATCTGCAAGATGTGTAAAACATCCAGTTAACCAAGATTAGGAAGAACACCATCACCCGAGAGTAAATCTTCAATTACGAGCTCAATCTTCGATGCGGACCACCAACATGAACTAGACACAATCTAGAGACCCCCACAAGCTTGCTTGAATCACCAAGAACATCCACACCACTTTTGCTTACTGAAATCATTTGCATCTTCATCCGAAACCTCAAGAACACAGTCTGTCATCACTGTCACATTAGAATAAATGCTTGCAGACCTCTAGACCATGAACCAATTGAGTTGTCAATTCATATTGGCTTCCTAAACATTCCACCAAATCTGTAGAACAAGATATTGCATTTCTGGATCTCACCAGACCTATTTGTGTCACTCTGTCACCTTTGAATAGCTGCCTGAACCACTTTTATTCATATGGCCACAACTTCTCCAAATCTTCATGCGGACCTCTCAAATCTTGACTGGATCATCTTTAGACACATATTTACAAACCCTTTGATGCACATTCTTTAATCTTCATCTAGCTGGGATCTTCACTTCATAGAGCTTCACTGTCTTCACTATTCTTCTCTGCTTCTGATAGGACTAATTTTCTCAATATCCTCAACACACAGTTCATCCAATCCTTGACATCAATGCAACAAGAGTATGTTGACATCAATGACAACACCGGTTAGGCCCATACTTGCAACAATCTCCCCCTTTGTCATTGATGGCAACATATGATGTGAAAAACTATTTTAACCATCAAGAAAAGAACTTCTCACTAACTGACATAACTCCCCCTATCAATGACAATCATTCATATGTCTTCTCTTTCTTTACTGCTCCCCCTTTTATCAGCAACCACTTTTGTTTTTCACATGTCTTCTCTCCCCCTTTGACATCAATGGCAAAGGGCACAATCTTGCATCAATCAGAATCATACAGACTGCTCCCCCTGAGTAGCAGCTTCCTATCATCAATCTGAACCACAAGATATGACTGTGAGATCCATCGAAATGATGCACATTAGTGCACCTTAATTCAAAACTGGAGGGGTACTAACCCCTAACTTCTCCCTGAGATACTCAAAAGAGTCCTTAGGTAGAGGTTTAGTAACAATGTCTACAATCTGATCCTTAAAGGGCACAAAATCCAATCTGGCTTCATTCTTGTTCACCTGCTCTCTCAAAAAGTGAAACTTGATGGATATATGTTTTGTCTTTGAATGCAACACCAGATTTTTTGATATATTTATTGCACTTGAGTTATCACAGAAGATTGTGACAGGTTCCTTATACTCTACTCTGATGTCTCTTAGCATTTGCTTCATCCACAATACTTGAGTGCAACTACCTGCTGCTGTAATATATTTTACTTCTGCAATGGACAGAGATATTGCCTCTTGTTTCTTACTCAACCAAGAAACTAATCTTTTCCCCAAAATGAATGCACCACCACTGGTACTCTTCCGGTCTGTTGGCTTTTCTTCTGAATCAACATTAGGGTTTGCCACTTCTAATGCACAGGCAGATTCAGCCAACTAATACAGGAGGTTGCGTGAGCTCCTCCCCTTCACTTCTGGTTCTGCCGCACCAAGGGGGGTATCCCTATAACTCAAGATGTAACCTTGACTAGCTCAAAGATAGAAATATCTAACTTGACAACAACAGGCAGAATACTCTCATGTATGGACCAAGATTTGTATGATAGATCACAAGGTGGGCAACGTTCTTGGACATATATGTCTGGTTAGGGATGAGAGCATGCAAGGGTTTCCTAATCCTACTCCTACAACTAACAGGTGGAAGTATGAAATGGTTTAGTTTGAATTTTGGATGCAAAGCTGGACATGGTGTATAACCTCAACACAGAGCTAGATTGGTGCCTATCCAGGGCTTGGAGTCGGTAGACATACACCTGTGAATGATCAGCATGAATAGCTAAAACTGGATTTCAGGGGGATACACATGATATCTGCCTTACAGATATCTCCCAATAAAGAGTGTTAAGTTATCTCTACTTATGGCATCCCTACTGCAGTATACCCTTCCCAATGTTCAACCTGAAAACAGTTTAATCTACCCCTTGAGCAGAAGTTAAAAGATCAGACATTCAACATAGGAATTCTATGCTCTAGAATCTAAACATTACCCAGATATCCAGATTCAGAAGAAGAATACATGCAATACTGGAGACAGAATTAACAAAACACATGCTAAGATAGCATTTCTCATATAAGATTAGTCATGAAATCAGTGGGTTCATGCCAAGACATACAACAAGAGATACATAGACTCACAGGTTAAGCTGTACAGAGCAACCAGATCAGCTTGTTTTGAATTACAGAGCCAAAATCTTCAACTTTCAACAACCACAAATGAGTATCACTTCCTGCTTATAACAGCCAGGTAGTGTACCATAGCAATTAATTACATGGTTGACCAAAAATCCCGCCAGATACACAGTATCAGAAAAATGGCGCTCAAACATTCAATGCAGCAGGTGGGAGAGGAGACAGAAAGAAATCTCGAGCCCAGCGCCGCCTAGGGATCCAGATCTTCAATCGGGTACTAAATCCATCCACGCCATCGCCCATACCTCTGCAACAATCGCCATTAATGGCGCACCAACCCGCGGCCTTGGGAAAAACATCAAACAGTCGATCACAACCATTTCCTGCCAAGATACATCGTCATGATTTAAAAAATGCAGGATATCAATTATCCCACATGCACCCCGCGGCGACCTTTTCAACACCTTATATACTAGGTCGCGAGCATATATGATGTCGGTGCTTTTGCTCCTGACGACACCAGTATAAGAGTTCATCATCATCCTCCAGCATCATGATATCCTGTTGCTCGAAAAATCACCCTGACGTCAGCATCATATCGCAATATAACCTGCATGATAATCACCTTCATCGGCACAACCTGATCCATCGAAGGAAGATCCTCCTGCTTAGCCGATACCAAAAGTCTGGCCGATGAACATCCTGATGACGTCATCGTCATATCCTGCTGACGTCATCATCATATCTGCCTACTGCGCACCTCCTCATATCTGGATGACGTCATCATCATATCGACATCAGGATGATATTTGGAAGGTAACCGGATATTTGGAAATATCATCCTGATGCACAAATATGATGCTGCACTGTAGCTCCACTGTAAGATCGGGGTGATGGATGAATATGCTAGATATTTGAAAAAAATCACCCCCCACTAGATAATGCACGAAGTCGACAGGCGGATATCTCCCCTCGGAAATATCATGATGCAGATAAGCAGAAAACCGGATATCACCCTGACGTAAGAATGACGTCAGCATCATCAGGGTGATAAAACAACGAACATGGAATGGTACAACATCATCAGGATGATATTGACTAAGATCATCCTGACATTCAAATATGATGACCCCGGTGAATATCGGGTCATACTTAGAACTCTGCAGCAACATCATCAGGATGATCTTAACCAAGATCACCCGATGTTAAAATATCACCCCGGCGAAAGATCATGCAGGCAGAAAATATGATGACCCTCGCAAGCAACACGGCGATAACTGGAAATATGATCATGATGATAACGACCCTGATACTTGAAAAAATCACCCCCGCAAGCAAATCAGGGCACACTGTAGCTCATCAGTAGGATCAGGATGATATCCAAACATCACCCGATATCGAAATATGATGATCCTGATGAAAAACAAGTTGAAAGAAAACATGATGATGCTGACCACCATCAAAGAAAACATGATGATGATGACCTCCTCTTCGAAGAAAATATGATGATGCAGCTGAAAAATGCTGAGGAGGTCCAACACTTAGAACATTTTTTGGATACTTAGGGAAAGTGCCTGCATGAAAATTGCTCAAAAACTGTCAGTCAATTCAGGCACTAACACGGTCATCCACATCTTCTGCCCAATCCACATTTGTATATGCATGAAGAGAGAAATCATGATCCCTAGGATACCATAAACCATACTCAACTGTTCCCTTTAGATATATGAGAATTGTCTTGATTGCCATGACATGAGATTCTCTAGCATCATCTTGGAATCTAGCAACAAGACCAACGACATTCATAATGTCAGGTCTAGTTTGAGCAAGATACAGTAGTCCTCCAATCATTGACCTGTACTTTTTTTGATCAGCCTTAGGAGATTCATCATTTTTGCTTAGTTTACATCCAGTTGCCATGGGAGTATTCATTGGTTTTGAATGTTCCATCCCAAATTTCTTCAACAATTCTTTCACATATTTGGTCTATGATATGAAGATTCCTTCCTTTGTTTGAGTGATTTGCAGACCCAAGAAGAAATTCATTTCCCCAATCATAGACATCTCAAATTCACTTTTCATTTGATTTGCAAAAGTCTTGCACATATTATCTCTTCATCCAAAAATGATATCATCAACAAATAATTCAACAATCAAGATATTTTCATGATCAATCTTGAAGTATAAGTTATTGTCAGCAGTACCTTTGTTGAAACCAATCTTCAAAAGATGTTTATCCAGTCTTTCATACCAAGCCCTTGGGGCTTGTTTGAGTCCATACAGTGCTTTCTTCAACTTGCAGACCATATCATCATGATCAGACAACTGAAATCCATCCAGTTGCTCAATGTATACTTCTTCTTCCAAGTCACCATTCAGGAAGGAAGACTTGACATCCATCTGATATACTTTGAAATCCTTGAAGACAGCAAAAGCAAGAAATAATCTGACTGCTTCAATTCTTGCCACCGGAGCAAAATTTTCTTCAAAATCAACTCCTTCTACTTGAGAATAACCCTTGCAGACCAACCTTGCTTTGTTTCTAACTACTTCACCATCTTCATTCAGTTTATTCCGGAAGACCCATTTGATCCCAATCACATTTTTGTTTCTAGGTCTGGGAACAAGATCCTAAGTGTGATTTTTCTCAATCTGCATCAACTCTTCCTCCATTGCTTTAGTCCAGCTGTCATCATTGCATGCTTCACTTACTATTTTTGGTTCAATCTTTGAAATTAGACAATACTTTTCTGAATCTTGAGCAATCTTTCTTCTTGTTTGAACACCTTTGGTTCTATCACCTATGATTTGGTCTTTAGAATGATTTAGTCTTACATACCTGGGAGTTTTGGGAATTTCTTGCACTACTATATCTTGGACAGGTTCATTCCGAGTTATCTCTTCTTCCTGTATTTCAGGATTCTCCGGATTAGTCTAGATCTAAATTTTAGAAGGGGCTTGAACTTCTTAGACCAAAACATCATTCTGATCATCTTCTTCATATTCATAAAACCTTGAGGGTTTTTCAATGCCTTCATCAACCTTCACATTTGTACTTTCTACAATATTTCTCAATCTCTTATTATAACACCGGTATGCTTTTCTTTGAGTAGAATAACCCAAGAATAGTCCTTCATCACTTCTAGCATCAAATTTGCCAAGGTCTTCATCTCTTTTAATGTAACATTTACTACCAAAGACTCTAAAATACTTTACAATGGGAGTGATGCCAAACCAGAGTTCTTAAGGGGTCTTACCAGTATTACTTTTGATTTGTACTCGATAAAGAGTATAGACAGCAGTGCTTACAGCTTCTCTCTAGTAGATCTAAGGAACATTTGCTTCCATCATCATGGTTATAGATGCTTCCTGGATGGTCTAGTTCTTTCTCTCCACTGCTCCATTCTGCCGTGGAGTCCTTGGAGCAGATAACTATCTTTTTATCCCATGTTTCTCACAGAATTCTATGAACTCTTCATATGTGAATTCTCCACCTCTATCAGACCTAATACATTTTATGTTTAACCTGGTTTCATTCTCTACCATAGCCTTGAATATTTTAAATTTCTCAAGAGCCTCATATTTCTCTTTCAGGAAAGTCACCCACATCATCCGGGAATGGTCATCAATTAGTAACATGAAATATCTATCACCTTGCAAACTCCTGATTCTTGCTAGTCCACATAGATCTGTATGTACTAAGTCTAACAATCTGGTAGAATATTATTCCTTACTTTTGAATGTGACTCTGCTTTGCTTACCCAACTGACATTCTTTGCACAAACTGTTAGTAGGTTTCATCAGTCTTGGAAGATCTCTTACAGCCTGAGTGTTGCTTATCTTGATGATATTATCAAAATTTAAACATGACACATTCTCTTATGCCACAACCAACTCTGATCAATTTGAACAAATAAACAACTTTTGCCAGTACCAACCAAGTGGAAGATGTTACCTTTTGTTTGAGTATCGGATGCAACTTCTGTTCCAAAACTTTCAAAGATCTTACATTTTCCATTTTTGAATTGGAGATCATAGCCTTTGTCCATCAACTACCCAACACTGAGAAGATTATGCTTTAGACCTTCAACATATAGTACATCACTGGTTTTGTTCTTTTCATCAAAAGAAATAGTTCCTCTGCCTCTGATTCTGCTAGCAGAATTATCACTAAATTTTACAACTCCTCCTTCATATCTTTCCAAATCTATGAACTTAGTTTTGTCACCGATCATATGGTGGGAGCATCCACTATCAATGACCCATTCATCCTTTTCTTCAACTTGGGCAACCAGAGCTCTTTCTACCATTTTATGATTGACAGATTCAATGGGCATTGGATCTTCTTCCTTGATGGCAATAAACACCCAGTCACTTCTGGATTTGTTTCCTGTTTCTGATTCATTATCTGTTACTCCTTCATCATCATCATCTTCATGAACATAGTAACATTTATTTTGAAATTTTGATCTATTTGGATTAGTCCTTAAAAATCTTTCCAGACACCTTGAAGCAAAATGACCAATCTTGTTGTAGTTGAAACATTTGAAGGGCAATTTTCCTTCATACTTACCAGATCCTCTTGGCAGTCTTTTTGCAATAAGGGCTTCAAGTTGAGTAGCTTCTGCCTCATCTTCTTCTAAATCTTTTCTTACTTTTTCATACCATGATAGTTTCTTTGAGGAGTTCTCTCCTGGATCATACCTTTGTTTGCCTTTTACAGAGGCACTAGCTTTGAATGCAGATTCAGTCTTGGGGGGTGCATCTCCAAACTTAGTGTTGGCGTTTCAATTCGCACCTCTGGTATGCGATTTGGAAACGGACAGCTATGCACAGATAAACTGCTCTCCTATTGGAAGGGGGAGTTCCCTTTCTTGCTGATGTTCGCTGAAAAGATAACTTGAATGAAACTTCGCCTATCTTCTTTTGGATTCTCAGCTGCAGAGCACAAAGTTATAAAACTCTAAACGCTGTAGAAGAGGTTTTTCCTTTTTAATAAAACTTCTACTACAACTAGCATAGACTAATGACACTTTCAACCTCCTGAGTAAATTCAGAGCAAATGAAGTTGAAAGTGAATGGGGAATGATTGTTAACACAAAAACTCAAGTAGTTTTCCTCTAGATTTACACCACAAGACTAAGAGTACTTTAATGATGAAAGCTAAAAATGAAAGCCACAGAAGCTACACATCTGACGACGAAAACTTGATGAATCGATATAGAATATCAGAGCAAAGTAGGCATGAGATTTCTATTCAATATCAGAAAGTTTAATACAACTCCAGGACAGCAAGACTGCAGCAAAAGGTAGGCATACAGTAAGCGATCAAACACCGGAGAACACTGAACACAAAGTGAACAAACACCTAAAATAACAATGTTTGCAGGCTAGAATAGGCACAGCAAATTTGTTATCACAAAAGTCATTCCTTACAATGAACACAGATTGAACAGACACTGGGAATAACAATGTTTGCAGGCTAGAATAGGCACAACAAATTTGCTATCACAACTACCATTACCAACGATGGGCAAAGATGCCCTTATTTATACTAAAATCAAAGGAGTAGGGAACCCTAAAATCTCCTTGATTAACCCTAACTTGCCAACTCGCAAGCTTTATTACTATTCTAAGACAAAGATACAATAAACAAATGCTTTAAAGCAATCTGCTTTAAAGCAAAAAGATTCCAACTATCACAAGGTGCTTTCTTTCTAAATATAGAATGGATGAGTTTAGGATGAAAGCACATGCTTTGAAACAAAAAGCATACATTTTAAAGCTGCTTTATTTTGGAATGCATCCTCATCAACATTCTAGCTTTTTGGTGATGTCATCCGTCGATATTCTGGGAAACAATATCTTCTAAAAAGCGAGTGACCGCATCTCTGCCAGGAACACTAATACTCTCTAGAACAATATTCTGATTCTCTAACATTTCTTCACCATTGGCAACCATCTGAAGAAATTCATGAACTTCACCCTCAGCCTTGTCAAATTTCACTGACATTGCGACAAGACGACTCATCTTGCTGGCATTGATATCATCATTAAAGTTGTTGCGGACGAGAATCTGTAACTCCGCTTGCACTTCCCCGAGGTCATATAGGGTACCATCTTCTTTCTCATATGAACACGGGATCTGAGAGACAAAGGATTTGACGAACTTGAGGATGCCGATTACCTTTTCTTTCCATTCTGTCAACTCTGAAATCATATTGTCATAAGTTTTTACTGTGAAAAGATATTGTGCTTTCCAAGTAGAAACTGTCTTCTTATCTTCAGCTGAATCAACAGTATCAAGTGCAATCTTCAAGTCAGAGATAATGATTTCAAACACCGGTCTATTTTCTGCCATGATTCGCTACGACCCCTATATGCCTTGGCATAAATCATGAGCGTTGTACTTCAACTGATAAAGCTCTACAAGTACAACTCTCCCTTTGGTCACAAATTCTTCTACCCAACTGTCCATGTGCCTCCCATAGAGGACCAACTTACTGAAATGCCGCTGATCGGCTGGTGATCCAAGACTCGGTGGAAGAAGCAAATCAACCTGTGAAGTGCCATGGAAAAGGTTGGAAATATATTGCCGCAACTGTCAAACTTCAGCTTTGAGAGCTGCCTTATCTTCTCCATCTCTCAACACCCTTTCCTTCAAGCTATCCGCTGCAACCTCAAAGAGATTGACATCTGTATGGCGAGTACTTCTGCCAAGGTTAGCTTTGACAACTGTGAAGTCATCAACCTCGACATCATTAGCACTTCTATTTTCTGGAGGTGTTGCAGTCTCAAGAATGATTTCTCCATCCGCATTCTTCTCAATGCGAATCTGCTTCTTCAGCTGCTTGTCTAGTGTGTCTTGATAGACGCTTTTTAGCTCTATTAAGTCCAACTGATATGAGGGCTTTCTTCTCTTCCTTCCCAGAATGTTTTCAAGCTAGGATGAGCCATCCTCTCTTGGAAACTCGGTTCTTGCCTCATCAGCTCCTGATGAATCAATGCTTGCATCAAAGTTGCAAACCGGTGAATCTGGCTCTGAATCTATGTGAATAGGAGAAGGCATCGGTGAAGAAGGTGGAGATACATGATTTGAAGGTAACACTTCAACATGCGGCGTTGTTTCAACAGGAGCTTCTGGTTCAACTGGTGGATGTTCCTGTTAGACATGAGCTGGAGACTCGTCTTTCTTCCTCTTTAACTTTGCCATTTTTGTTCCCTCTGGGAGAACACTCATAGCCTTAACTCTTTGTTTTGGCTTGGAAGTGGAAGGTTTTGATGGTTGCACAACTGGCGGCTCTGCTACTGGAATATCATCCTTCCGCTTAGTCTTCAAAAATATCAAACTATTTTTAACCACTCGACTTGTTCTCTCCTCAATGGAAGTACTTTATGCAAGTCTGTTTCACAAGTTTTCAGGTAACCATGAACCAATGCTGTTTTGTGCCTGAATTGTGTTGGAGAGTACTGCATATTGGAAGATTTGAAAATCAACTGTGAACACGCCTATGTTGGAAAAAGTATTGAACAGATGGCTGAAAATTGTTTGCTGATTTTTAGAAAAAGCAGAGTGTGAGCTAAAAAAGCTGGCACATGGGTTTTGTAGATAATTCTATTTCTAAGCAACCCAGATTGTCAGATTTTAAAAAAGCGGAGATTTTCTCGAAAAAGCAGGAAAAAAGCAGTTTCCTGAAAAAAAGCACAACTCCTAATCTTCAAGAGAATGATAATCTGGATGGACCCATCTCGACCAAAACTGGAAAAGCTCTGGTCAGATTTCTAAAAAATGATCTCCTTGAAACAAGGACCTTGAAAAAGCAAGCCTCTCTTCTTCCTCAACCCGAATCTATGAAGAAAACTGAAAAAGCACCTGGTTTGGGTCTTCGAATCTTCATTGAAAGAAAAATAAAATCTTTCCTCTGGATGCAACCTGCAAAAGATAATGAAATAAAGAAGCCCAAAGCTTGTCTTTATAAATCTTTGGTCGAAAAAGCAGCTTTACTTGTGTGAGAAGAAAACTTCATCCTCATCCAAGAAGAAAGCATCTTTTAAAACATAAATCCAAGTGGATGTCTTCGAATAGGAAAAATCCCTATTTTGTAGGAGCCTATGGCTTCATGTGCAAGATGACAAAAAATATCTTCTTTGATGATGTCATCGAATGCGCGAGTTGGAAGAAGTGTTAACAAAATTTCTTCATTTTCAACACTTCAACACTCGTTTTTACTCAAATATGGCCTGTCTCTGACTTTGACAAGGTGGAAAAATGTCATCATGAACTGAAAAAGCTAATTGATCCTAACATTTTAGAGATTGATCAGCTGAGATTCCATCCCTTGTCTCTGTTCGACGATCTGACATCGTTTGACCAAGTTTGACCTCCTGAAAACTGCCAACGGGCAAAGATTGGTAACAAGGCATGTCGAAAAATACTGAAAACACAAAAATATTCTAACACTGCTCAAGATGGCGCCCCAAGCCTCCTGGGGCGCCCAGTTTCCCAACACTTAGCCATTTTTTTATTTTTTTTTAATTTTTTCAATTTCTTGGTTTGCGTGCGCATTCCGGAGGCACAGGACCCCTGTTTGGCTATCAATTTCTAACAATTGGGATGAAAATGAGTCTGATGATCTGGCAAATATGCAAGCCTGATGAAAACTGAGCTGATTGTACCTTCCATTTGCCTTGAAAAACATGCCAAACTGATCAACACTAAACCGGAGCGGGCTGACGGAAGGAGATTTGTGTTTTTCGAGAAAAACATGAAAAATAAACTAACACTGGTGAGGATGGGTGCCCCAAGCCTCCAGGGGTGCCCAGTTTGTCAACACTTAGCCATCTTTTCAAAAATTGTCAATTTTGTACCTTTTCTCAATTTCTGTGCCGATTGCTCATGTTCGATCTTCAATTTCGGTCATTCTGACGACTGTCGAGGCAGGATGGAGGGTGATCTGAGTAGTCTGAACATATCTGTGATAAAATCCTGGCTTTGACTAACTTTTGACCAAGTTTGACCAACTGGAAAGGAGCTGACGGAAACATTTTTGAAGTTTCTCAAAAAACGTAAAAAAAAACTAACACAGGAGAGGATGGGCGCCCCAAGCCTCCTGGGGCACCCAGTTTTACCAGACTTAGCTATTTTTGTGATTTTCCAACTTTTCCATTCACCTTGGATCCATCTTGCATCGTTTTGCGTGCATCGTTGAGTCGACGGCGGTTTGTCAGTTTTGCGTCGTTGAAACAACATTAGAAACTTATCGAAGAGATTTGGCAGGTGAACTTTTCTGTGTTGATGACTTTTGAACTCATGCTTCACCTTGTGAAAAAGCAAAAATGACCCAGTAGAGAAAACTTGGTCGTTTGTAGATTCTGTCTGAACCGTGCCGATTGTGAAGGAAAATCGACCAATGAGAATTGAGCGCGACACCTGATTTGGAGATTCTATTTTTAGAAAGTTTTGCCAACATCCATATCTCAAGAAACCCAAAAAACCTAACTCGACGTCTATTTTTAGAAATTTTGCTTTTTTGACTTTTTGACGAAAAATTTTCTAGACTTGTTTCAAAATGCCTTGATGAAGCAAAAAATTTGGTTGGGTACAACACTTAGCTAATTCAAATGCAACTAATTTTCCAACCAATTGATCTCTTGTTATATTTGATAAAGATCTGAATTCTTCAATAGCAACAACCTTGTGTTTGTAAGGAGGTAGGGATCTAAGAACTTTGGCAACAATCTCATCTTCATCCAAGGTTCCACCAGCACACATAATGCCACAAACAAGATCATTTACTTTTGGCATAAATGTAGTGATATTCTCATCTTCATTCATCTTCAGATTTTTGAATTTTCCTTTCAGACTATATAGCTTGGCACATTTAACATATTTGTCTCCTTCACGTAGAAGTTCTGGCTTTGACCAAATCTCATATGCAGTTTTTAAATCCATAACATTTGTCAGCATTGAATCAGATAAGGCACTTAGTAAGGCTTATTTAGCTCAAAGATTATCTTCAGCATCTCTGATTTCATCTACAGTTGTTGGACCATTCTTTGGAGGAACATACTTCTTTGAAGTTATGGTCCAATAGTGCATTCCCATACATTGCAAGTGACATTCCATGCAGCTTTTCCAAAGAGTGTAATTAGTTCCATCAAACCTAAGACTATCCTTCTTGTAGGAAGACATCCTAGATCTCCTCAAGCAATTAAGCTCTTTTAGAGGAACTTAGCTCTGATACCAATTGTTAGATTTGGGACAGACAACTGAGAGGGGGGGTGAATCAGTTGTCAAAAACTTTCTTTTCTTTAAACACTTAAATCCTTCTTATATTTCAATAGCATAATAATGATTCAATCATGGAAGCAAAATGTAGTAACTCAAGAGGATAAACACATTAACACATATGACACCACGATTTTAACATGGAAAACCTAATTAAGGGAAAAACCACGGGGTGACTAACCCAAGATTGTATTCTTTATTAAAAGAATAAGAAGAACAAAATGGCACATGCCAATTAGGGCTCACTACCTGAGCACACTGCTCACAAGAGGCCCACTGCGTACAAGAGACACACTGTCTCCAGGATAATATAAATTTTACATACTTGAACTAGAGATTAGCATCTTCAACATGCCTGAGATAGTTCCATTTAAGCTCAACACTTCTGCTCTGCTTTTTTCTCTTCTCCTCTCTACCACTCTCTCATCTTCACCAGGATAATTTGCAATGACTTCACAAATCTTATTTATACAAGACATCGACTATGGATAATCATCCAAGTCAGCACAATAGATACTTTATTTTATTATAGAGCAATTACACAAATACAACTTGACTTATTACAAAACTTCATGCGTATCACCACACTATCGGCCACACATATCTGAGACTTCAATCTTCTTTGAGGAACACGCCATGCTTCGTAGAACATCTTCAAGATCATCCGCAAGATGTGTAAAACATCCGGTCGGCCAAGATTAGGAAGAACACCATCACCCGAGAGTAAATCTTCAATTACGAGCTCAATGTTCGATGCGAACCGCCAACACGAACTAGACACAATCTAGAGACCCCCACAAGCTTGCCTAAATCACCAAGAACATCCACACCACTTTTGCTTACTGAAATCATTTGCATCTTCATCCAAAACCTCAAGAACATAATCTCTCATCACTGTCACACTGCAATAAATTCTTGTGGACCTCCAGATCATGAACCAATTGAGTTATCAATTCACATCGGCTTCCTAAACATTCCACCAAATCCGCAGAACAAGATATCACATTTCCAGATCTCACTGGACCTATTTGTGTCACTCTGTCACCTTTGGACAACTGCCAGAACCAGTTTTACTCATATGGCCACAACTTCTCTAAATCTTCATGTGGACCTCTCAAATCTTGACTAGATCATCTTTAGACACATATTTACAAACCCTTTGATGCGCATTCTTTGATCTTCATCTAGCTGGGATCTTCACTTCATAGAGATTCACTATCTTCACTGTTCTTCTCTACTTCTGATAGGACTAATTTTCTCAATATCCTTAGTACACAGTTCATCCAATCCTTGACATCAATGCAACAGGAGTATGTTGACATCAATGACAACATCGGATAGGCCCATACTTGCAACAACCTATCCACCACAACAAGGATGCTATCAAAACCTCTTTGAGTCCTAGGAAGACCCAAAATAAAATCCATGCTATTAATCTCCCATGGCCTATTAGGAATAGGGAGTGGTTGATATAAACCTACATTTGATGATGTTCTCTTAGCCCTTTGGCATATATTGCAACCTTCAACAAACTTTCTAACATCTGATTGAAACTTTGGCCAAAAATAGAATCTCTTCACCTGCTCTAGTGTTTTATCAAGTCCAAAGTGCCCCCCTAGACTACCACAATGCTTCTCTTTTATGATGTTCTCTCTCATGGAACACCTAGGGACACACAATTAGCTCCCTTTGAACAACAAGCCCTGCTGCAACAAAAATTTAGAAAAAATTAGTATGATAAGAGTCTAAAAATTGAGTGCAAACCTCATATATCTCCTTGAAATCTTCATCATCTTTATACATTTGTTTGAGGGAATCAATTCCCACACTTTGCAATTGAATTTCTTGAACCATGCACACTCTTCTACTCAATGCATCTACCACTTTATTGGCCTGCCCCTTCTTGTACTTGATGGAAAAAGTGTTGCAAGTATGAGCCTAACTGGTGTTGTCATTGATGTCAACATACTCCTGTTGCATTAATGATAAGGATTGGATGAATTGTTTGCTGAGGCTATTGAGAAAATTGGTCATATCAGGAATAGTGAAGACAATAAAGATAAGATGAGGATCAGAGGATGTGGTTTAAAGGGTTTGTATATATGAGTCTTAAGATGATCTAGTAAAGATTTTAGAGGTCCGCATGAAGATTTGGAGGAGTTGTGGCCACTCAAGTAAAACCAGTTCCGATAGGTGTTAAGAGGTGACAGAGTGATACAGATAGGTCCGGTGAGATCCAGATATGCATTATCCTATTCTGCAGATTTGAGGGAGTGTTGAGGAAGTCTTTGTGAAGTGTCAACTCGATTGGTTCGTGGTTTGAAGGTCTGCAAGGATTTATTCCTTTGTGACAATGATGACAGACTATGTTCTTGAGGTTCCAGATGAAGGAGAAAAGGATTTCAGTAAGCAGATGAAGTGTGGATGCTCTCGGTGATTCATGTAATCTTGTGGAAGTCTTTGGATCGTGTCTAGTTCATGTTGATGGTCCGCATTGGAGTTGGAGCTCGCAATTGAAGAATAACTTCTAGATGATGGTGTTCTTCCTGAGATTAGCCGACCGGATGAGTTACACATCTTGCGGATGTTCTTGTAGATGTTTTCTGACTTAGATGACTATTCCTAAGTCAATGTCTTATATATATAGAGTTGTAAAGTCTTTTCAAGTAGTGTCTTGTGGAGATGAGGATGTGGTAGCAAGGAAGAGAGCGAAAGGCAGAGCATAAGTATTGGGCTTAAATGGAACTGATTCAAGCATGATGAAGATGCTATTCTCCAATTCAAGTATGTGATACTTATCATTTTGTAGACAGTGTGTCTCTTGTAGGCAGTGAGCCTCTTGTGAGAAGTGTGCTCGGGCAGTGAGCCCTAATTGGCATGTGCCATTTTGTTCTTTCTATTATTCTAACAGAGAATACAATCTTGGGTTAATCACCCCGTGGTTTCTCCCTTAACCGGGTTTTCCACGTCAAAATCTTGGTGTTTTATGTGTTGATGTGTTTTTGCTCTTGATTTAATATATTATGTTTCCATGATTAATTTATTAATATGTTTCAAAATCACAAAGAATATTTAAGTGTTTAATTGGAAGAAAGTTTTAGACAACTGATTCACCCCCCTCTCAATTGTCTGTCCTGAATCTAACAATTGGTATCAGAGCTAAGTTCCTCTAAAAGAGCTTAACCACTTGAGGAGATCCAGGATGTTGTCCTACAAGAAGGATAGTCTAAAGTTTGATGGAACCAATTTTAATCTTTGGAAAAACTGCATGAAATGTCACTTGCAATGTATGGGAATGCAGTACTGGACAATGGCTACAACAAAGTATACACCTCCACATGGTGGTTCGAAAGCCCCAAATGAAATCACAGATGCTGAAAACAATCTATGGACTATAGAAGCTCTTCTAAGTGTATTGTTTGATTCAGAGCTGACAAATGTTGTTGACCTACAAACTGCTTTTGAGATTTGGGAAAAATTGGAAACTCTGCATGAAGGAGACAAGTATGTCAAATGTGCAAGGCTACAAAGTCTAAAAAGAAAATTTGAAAATTTGAAGATGAGAGAAGATGAAAACATCACTACTTTTATGCCAAGAGTAAATGAGCTTGTTTGTGGAATTAGATGTGCTGGTGGAGTCTTGGATGAAGATGAGATTGTTGGCAAAATTCTCAGATCCCTTCCTGCTTCTTATAAAATCAAGGTTGTTTCCATTGAAGAATTTAGAGCCCATACAACTATCACAAGAGATCAATGGGCTAGTAAATTGGCTGCATTTGGAATGACTGAGTTTGGAGATGCCCCCCCAAGACTGAATCAACATTTAAAGCCAGTACTTCTATAAAAGGAAAACAAAGGTTTGATCTAGGAGAGAACTCTTCAAGGAAACTATCATGGTATGAAAAAGCAAGAAAAGACCTGGAAGAAGAAGAAACCGAAACTGCTCAGCTTGAAGCCCTTATTGCAAAAAGACTACCAAGAGGATCCGGTAAGTATGAAGGGAAATTGCCTTTTAAGTGTTTTAACTGTAATAAGATTGGTCATTTTGCCTCAAAGTGTCCGGAAAGATTTTCAAGGCCAAATCCTAATAGATCAAGGTTCCAAAAGAATTGTTACTATGTTCATGAAGAAAATGATAATGAAGGAGTAACAAATGATGAATCAGAGACAGGAAAAAAATCCAGAAGTGATTTGGTGTTTATTGCCATCAAGGAAGACGATCCAATGCCCTCTGAATCTGTCAATCATAAAGTTGTAGAAAGAGCTCTGGCTGCCCAAGTTGAAGAAAAGGATGATTGGGTCATTAACAGTGGATGCTCTGACCATATGACAGGTGACAAAAATAAGTTCTTAGATTTAGAAAGGTATGAAGGAGGAGTGGTAAAGTTTGGTGATAATTCTACTGGTAGAATTAGAGGTAAAGGAACTATTTCTTTTGATGGAAAGAACAAAACGGGTAATGTACTGTATGTTGAAGGATTGAAGAACAATCTTCTCAATGTTGGACAATTGGTGGGCAAATGCTATGATCTCCAATTCAAGAATGGAAAATGCAAGATCTTTGAAAGTTTCAGAACAGAGATTGCATCCGGTACTTAGACAAAAGGTAATATCTTCCATTTAGTTGGTACTGGTAAAAGCTATCTATTTGTGCAAATTGATCAGAGTTGGCTATGGCATAGGAGGATGTGTCATGTGAATTTTGATAATATCATCAAGATAAGCAACACTTAGGCTGTAAAAGATCTTCCAAAATTGGTAAAACCTACAAATAGTTTGTGCAAAGAATGTAAGTTGGGGAAACAAAGTAGAGTCTCATTCAAAAGTAAAGAACAATCTTCTACCAGAATATTGGACTTAGTTCATACTGATCTATGTGGTCCGGCAAGAATAAGGAGTGTGTAAGGTGATAGATACTTCATGTTATTAATTGATGACCATTCCCAGATGATGTGGGTTACTTTCCTAAAAGAGAAATCAGAAGCTCTTGAGAAATTCAAAATATTCAAAGCTATGGTAGAGAATGAAATGGGATTAAAACTAAAATGTTTGAGGTTTGATAGAGGTGGAGAATTCACATCTGGTGAGTTCATAGAATTCTGTGAGAAACATGGAATAAAGAGACAGTTGTCTGCTCCTAGGACTTCACAACAGAATGGAGTAGTAGAGAGAAAGAACTAGACCATCCAAGAAGCATCTAGGACCATGATGATGGAAGCAAATGTTCCTTAGATCTATTGGAGAGAAGCTGTCAGCACTGCAGTCTATACTCTCAATTGAGTTCAAATCAGAAGCAATACTGGTAAGACTCCTTATGAACTTTGGTTTGGCATCACTCCTACTGTGAGGTATTTTAGAGTCTTTGGTAGCAAATTTTACATTAAAAGAGATGAAGATCTAGGGAAGTTTGATCCTAGAAGTGATGAAGGAATATTCTTGGGTTACTCTACTCAAAGCAAAGCATATCGGTGTTATAACAAGAGACTGAGAAAGATCATAGAAAGTACAAATGTGAAGGTTGATGAAGGAATAGAAAAACCTTCAAGGTTTTATGAATATGATGAAGATGATCAGAATGGTGTTATGATTCAAGGAGCCCAAGCCCCTTCTTTAATTCAGATTCAAACTGATCCGGTAAATCAGGAAGAAGAGATGAGTTTCAATGAGCCTGATCAAGAATCAAAAGTGCAAGAAACTCCCAAAGTTCCCAGGTATGTAAGACTGAACCACTCTGAAGATCAGATCATAGGTGATAAAAGCAAATATGTACAAACAAGAAGGATAATTGCTCAAGATTCAGATGAGTATTGTCTGATTTCAAAGATTGAACCTAAGACAGTAAATGAAGCTTGCAGTGATGAAAACTGGACTAAAGCAATGGAGGAAGAGCTGATGCAAATTGAGAAAAATCACACTTGGGATCTTGTTCCCAGACCTAGAAACAAGAATGTGATTAGAACAAAATGGGTCTTCCGGAACAAACTGAATGAAGTTGGTGAAGTAATCAGAAATAAACCTAGATTGGTCTGCAAGGGTTACTCTCAAATAGAAGGAGTTGATTTTGAAGAAACTTTTGCTCCGGTGGCAAGAATTGAAGCAATCAGATTATTTCTTATTTTTGCTGCCTTCAAGGACTTCAAAGTATATCAGATGGATGTCAAGTCTACCTTCCTGAATGGTGACTTGGAAGAAGTATACATTGAGCAACCGGATGGATTTCAATTGTCTGATCATGGTGATATGGTCTGCAAGTTGAAGAAAGCTCTGTATGAACTAAAGCAAGCCCCAAGAGCCTGGTATGAAAGATTGTATAAGCATCTTTTAAAGATTGGCTTCAACAAAGGTACTGCTGACATTAATTTGTATTTCAAAATTGATCATGAAAACATCTTGATTGTTGAAGTGTTTGTTGATGATATCATCTTTGGAGGAAGAGATAGTATGTGTAAAACTTTTGCAAATCAAATGAAAAGTGAATTTGAGATGTCCATGCTTGGGGAAATAAATTTCGTCTTGGGTCTACAAATCACTCAAACAAAGAAAGGAATCTTCATTTCTCAGACCAAATATGTGAAAGAATTGTTGAAGAAATTTGGGATGGAAGACTCAAAACCAATGAATACTCCCATGGCAACCGGATGTAAATTAGACAAAGATGATGACTCTCCTAAGGCTGATCAGAAAAAGTATAGGTCAATGATTGGAGGATTGTTGTATCTTGCTCAAACTAGACCTGACATTATGAATGTTGTGGGTCTTGTTGCTAGATTTCAAGCTGATCCTAGAGAATCTCATGTCATGGAAATCAAGAGGATTTTTAGATATCTAAAAGGAATAGTTGAGTATGGATTGTGGTATCCCAGAGATCATGATTTCTCTCTTCATGCATATATAGATGCGGATTGGGCAGGAGATGTGGATGACCAGAAGAGTACCAATGGTGGAGCATTCTTTTTGGGGAAGAGACTGGTTTCTTGGTTGAGCAAGAAACAAGAGGCAATATCTCTATCCACTGCAGAAGCAGAATATATTGCAGCAACAGGTAGTTGCACTCAAGTTTTGTGGATGAAGCAAATGCTAAGAGACATCAGAGTGGAGTATGAGGAACCTATCACAATCTTCTGTGATAATTCAAGTGCAATAAATATATCTAAGAATCTGGTGTTGCATTCAAAGATTAAGCATATATATATCAAGTTTCACTTTCTGAGAGAGCAAGTAAATAAGAATGAGGTCAGATTGGAGTTTGTGCCTTCCAAGGATTAGATTGCAGATATCATTACTAAACCTCTACCTAAGGACTCTTTTGAGTATCTTAGGGAGAAGTTAGGGGTTATTGCCCCTCCAGTGATAAACTAAGGTGCACTGGAGTGCATCAGTCCGGTAGATATCATAGTCATATCTTGTGATCCAGATTGATGATGGGGAGCTGCCACTCAGGGGGAGCAACTGGTATGATTTTGAAGTGTTAGAGTTGCAAGTATGAGTCCTTTGCCATTGATGTCAAAGGGGGAGAGAAGACATGTGAAAAATAAGTGGTTGCTGATCAAGGGGGAGCAGGAAAGGAAGAGAAGACATGTGAATGGTTGTTGCTGATAGGGGGAGTTGTGACAGTAAGGAGAAATTCTTGACTTGATGATCATAACAATTTTTCACATGATATGTTGCCATCAATGACAAAGGGGGAGATTGTTGCAAGTATGGGCCTAACTGGTGTTGTCATTGATGTCAACATACTCCTGTTGCATTAATGATAAGGATTGGATGAACTATTTGCTGAGGATATTGAGAAAATTGGTCATATCAGGAACAGTGAAGATAGTAAAGATAAGATGAGAATCAGAGGATGCAGTTTAAAGGGTTTGTAGATATGAGTCTTAAGATGATCCAGTTAGGATTTCAGAGGTCCGCATGAAGATTTGAAGGAGTTGTGGCTGCTCAAGTAAAACCGGTTCCGACAGGTGTTCAGAGGTGACAGAGTGATATAGTTAGGTTCGATGAGATCTGGAAATGTATTATCCTATTCTGTAGATTTGAGGGAGTGTTGAGGAAGCCTTTGTGAAGTGTCAACTCGATTGGTTCATGGTTTGAAGGTTCGCAAGCATCTATTCCTTTGTGATAGTGATGATAGACTGTGTTTTTAAGGTTCCAGATGAAGGAGAAAAGGATTTTAGTAAGCAAATGAAGTGTGGATGCTCTTGGTGATTCAGGCAATCTTGTGGAGGTCTTTGGATCTTGTCCAGTTCATGTTGATGGTCCGCATTGGATTTGGAGCTTGCAATTAAAGAATAACTTTCAGATGATGGTGTTCTTCCTGAGATTGGCTGACCGGATGAGTTACACATCTTGCAGATGTTCTTGTAGATGTTTGCTGACTTAGATGACTATTCCTAAGTCAATGTCTTGTATATATATATAGAGTTATAAATTATTTTCAAGTAGTGTCTTGTGGAGATGAGGATGTGGTAGCAAGGAAGAGAGCGAAAGGCATATCAGAAGTATTTGGCTTAAATGGAACTGATTCAAGCATGGTGAAGATGCTATTCTCCAGTTCAAGTATGTGATACTTATCATTTTGTAGACAGTGTGTCTCTTATAGGCAGTGAGCCTCTTGTTAGCAGTGTGCTCAGGCAATGAGCCCTAATTGGCATGTGCCATTTTGTTCTTTCTATTATTCTAACAGAGAATACAATCTTGGGTTAATCACCTCGTGGTTTTTCCCTTAACCAGGTTTTCCACATTAAAATCTTGGTGGCTTATGTGTTGATGTGTTTCTGCTCTTGATTTAATGCATTATATTTCCATGATTGATTTATTAATATGTTGCTAAATCACAAAGAGTATTTAAGTGTTTAATTGGAAGAAAGTTTTAGACAACTGATTCACCCCCCACCTCTCAGTTGTCTGTCCTGACTCTAACAAACAGTGCAGGCTTGAAGTTGTTCAACCCATTTCATATGTTTGTGACTGAGTTTCTCCTGTGAATTCATAAAACTAAGAGCATGGTTGTCAGTGTAAACAATGAATTCTTTAGGCAAAAGATAATGCCTCCATTTCTTCAAGGCTTGTACCATTGCATACAATTCCAAGTCATAGGTAGAATACTTCCTTTTAGTATCATTGAGTTTCTCACTAAAGAAAGCAACCGGTCTGCCTTCTTGACTCAAGACAACTCCTATGGCAAGGTTACTAGCATCACATTCTACCATGAACAACTTATTAAAATTAGGAAAAATGAGAATAGGTTGTTGTGCTACCTTCTTTTTCAAAATTTCAAATGATTCATCAGCTGCCTTGGTCCAAGAAAACTTACATTTTTGTCCTCCATTGATTGTATCTAGGATAGGTGCACATATGTCACTGAAACCTTTGATGAACTTTCTATAGAACATTGCCAATCCATGAAAGCTTCTCACATCACCTACTGTCTTGGGTGTTGGCCATGACAAAATAGCCTCCACCTTTGCTGGATCCATCTTCAAATTACCCTTGGAGATCACAAAACCAAGGTAGACAAGTTCTTCCTTCATGAAGACACTCTTCTTCATATTGATCATTAGCTTTTCATCATGCAACTTCTTCAAAACTAGTTCCAAGTGTTCCAAATGCTCTTCCTTTGTCCTGCTAAACACAAGAATATCATCAAGATATACCACAACAAATTTGCCAATGAAATCTTTCAATACCTCATTCATGAGGCACATGAATGTACTTGGAGCATTGGATAGGCCAAATGGCATCACCAACCACTCATAGAGACCTTCATTTTTCTTGAAGGCAGTCTTCCATTCATCTCCTTGCCTTATCCTAATTTGATGATACCCACTCTTGAGATCAATCTTGGAGTAATAACAAGCCCCTCCCAAACAGTCTATTAGATCTTCAATCTTAGGCATAGGGAACCTATATCTTATAGTAATCTTATTGATTGCCCTAGAATCTGTACAAAGTCTCCACTTACCATCCTTTTTAGGGGCTAGGACTATTGGGACAACACATGGGCTAAGACTTTTTCTCACCAAACCCTTATCCAACAACTCTTGCACTTGCTTTGCAATCTCCTCATTCTAAGATGGAGTCATCTTATAGGTTGGTTTGTTTGGCAATGTAGACCCTGGTATGAAGTCAATCTGATGGCTTATGTCTCTAATAGGTGGCACTGTATTAGGGATCTCCTCCACCATGATACCCTTGTATTTCTCCAGCAACTGTTGCACCTCCTTAGGGACTTCTTCCTTACTATGACTATGCAAATCAGGATTGTTTTTGGGCTTCAAAATCAGAGCATACCCTTGGGTTCCTTCCTCCTTTAGGGTGTTAAGAAACTCTCTCCCACTCACTATCATGACACTTGACCTAATGTTTTTATTCACACTCTCATCCGGCAAAGGATCCCTCTTATACTTCTTACCATTCTTGGTTATGAGAAAGGAGTTTGTCTTCCCATCATGTTGGGACTGCACATCATATGCCAAGGACATCCTAACAACAAATGAAAAGCATCCATGGGGATTATATCACATAATATGTTATCCCTATACTCCCCTATCTCGAACTCTACCCAAGATTGTTCATCCACTAATACTTGCTACCCCTTATTCAACCATGACACCTTGTAGGGATTAGCATGAGGTAGTCTTTTCAATTTTAATTTGCCTACCATCTCTATAGAAACCAAATTCTCAGTAGAACCCAAATCAACAATTACCTTGTATATCTTACCATAGGCCTTGCATGTGGTTCTAAACAGTGTCTTCCCCTGAGGGGGTTCTTTTGTTTGAGGCACCTTCAACATGGTCCTCCTCATCATCAAGTTTTCTCCATCATGAACTGGGGCTGCACTTCCAATTGGGGAATTGACACTTTGGCAATCATCTTCCTAGATCAATTGGTTCCTTCTCTTTCCTCCATGAGAGATTGAGGCTTGTTTCTCAGGGCATTTGAAGGCTGGATGTCCCACTTGGTTGTAATTGAAGCATCTCCCTGTGAAGACACTAGGACCTCTCCCTGGTCCATCGAATCTATCCCTTCCATTGGGTCTCCTTCCTCTAAAGCCTCCTCTTGATCCTGAGTCTCCACTTTTCTCTTGTGGGCTAGACTCACTTTGATTTCTCTGAAACTGATTTCTTCCCCCAAAACTTCCTCTTCCTCTTAAATTTCTATCTCCTCTACCCCTATTTTGCCGATCACCTTTTCTTTTCAACTTCTCTTCTGCCCTCAATGCAACTTGGAAACACTCATCCACTATTTTAGGGGTAAAAAACTGATTTCATCTTGGATATTGTACCTTAATCCATTAAGGTACCTGGCCACCTTCTTGTTTTCACTTTCCTCTTGTCCAGATCTCAAGGTGAGTTTGTGAAACTCCTTGGTATATGCAGCCACATCCATATCTTTTTGTGTCAGATTTTGCATCTTCTTGTAAATATGAATCTCATAGTCAACAGGCAGGAATTGGTCCTTTAGTTTGCTCATCATCCTTTCCCATGAATGGATCATAGACTAGCCCATTTTTACTCTTTCTGCTTGGGTGTAGTTCCACCATGTCAAAGCTGACCCCTTCAATTTTGTTTTTGCAAACTTCACCTTCTTGTCCTCTGCCACTTCCTTGTATTCAAAGTAATTATTCAAGGCATCAATCCATTCTATCAATTCCTCAACATCCATCTTCCCTCCATATATTGGCAGGTCCATCCTCACATTAGAGGCTTCTCCTTTCATAGATTTCAAGGCATTGAGAAATCTTCTCTCATTAGGGGGTAACTCTTCCTCTTGCTCTGGAGATTCCCCCACTCCACCTTCTTCTTCTTGATCATGATCATTGTCTCTGTCTTCCTCTCTTTCTCTCCTTTTCTCTCTAGCCTTCAAGGTCTCCATCTCATCTTCCAAGGACTTCATTCTCCTGGCTATCACCGACCTACCTTTTGGAGTCATCTTGGCTTCTCAAGATGGTTTAGGGACTCAACTACTCCTTTTCCCTTTACTGATCAGACAGTGGCTCTGATACCAATATGATATAGAGGACAGAGGGTAACCAGATAAACTTCAAGATGTTTGACAAATCATTCAACTTAAAAGGAATCTCACTGTTTTACCAAGACAAGGTTGCAAAGGTCCACTAGCCTAGATCAAGGGCTCATATGGAATATAGAGGACAACATCTAACCTCCTCAAAGTAGTCATGTAAAGGGATTTTTGGCACTTAGCAGAACCTGTCCAAACCATCCAATGGGGGCTCATGACTATATACATGATACTTCATAAACTGATCCAACTCCTTGTAGCCCTGTTTTAGGGTCTGTTAGATGATTTCTCCCAACCTAGACACTTTCAAAGGCAGATAGGCATGGTTCTGGATACCCTTTTCAGGTATTGACAACATATCAAAAACTTGCTATGGTTTGTTTAAGGACATGTGGCACTTTCTTCATGACAGACCTACTAGAGAGAGCCCCAATTAGCCCTAAAATACAAAGCAACTACTCTTCAATGGTTTCACAGAACTTTATGAACCACTTGGACACTTCACATATGTGACAAAACTATAGATTTCAGGGTTTTTTTGACTCCACAATTGATTGTAGCAAAGTTCTACTATGCTGTTCCCTTTGGTGACACCTAACACTTAGGTCTTGTTAGGTTTCTTCAAACAATCTTCACAAAACTCAATCTTCTGCCTTGATGACTATCACAACATGAGAAAATAGACAAAAACAAAGCCATTCCACTGAATTTGGGGAACAAACCAGTGGAATGGTGTAAAGCTTCATCGTTCTATGACAAAACCCTAGGGCATGGTTTAACAACCACTATACAGAAAAATGATTAGAACTATGCTACATAAACATTTCAAAGGCTCAAACAAGATGCAATGCAACCCTAACACATACCTTTGTCAATCCATGATCATGAGCACTTATGACACCTCCATACAGGAAAGTAGTACAGGCAAAAACTTGAGATTATACAGAAAATTGCAGAAAACTAAGATTCTTTCTTATTTGTTCTCCCTCCAAACTTCATCCACACTACAATCATCATGACTATGGCCTTTAGAAGCCTACATTCAACCTTGTTGATCAATTGGGGAGGCAGTTTTGGATCGATGGGAGGCCAAACTGCCCTGCAACCACCAAACTGCCCCTATTTTATCACTATTCGCAACTGATTACATTTTGTTTACATATGGATTTTGTCTACAAGTGCATTATCTCTTCTCAAGGTGTTCAAATATTATCAATCTTGATCTCCATGTGCCATGAATGGCTACAAATCAATAGACCCCTCCTATGAAACAATGGACTCCACTTATGACTTTCACTAGTATGCTTACAACCATTGGCATCAAGGCCATACATCATTGGCAATCAACATGAAATGGTCCAATGGACCTTATTACATCATGAGACAACACAATAAAATATGGATCCCCTTGAGCCTCTTGGTGCTCCTGCACCAGGACCTAGGGGTGCTAATTTAATGATGTCGAAACAAAGACAGGGGGGTGGACAAGTGCGCTAGCCCCCTAGTCTTGCCCTGCACCCTAAATTCAAATGTTAGGTTTGTGACCGTTATTTGGTTTCTAGGCTGACATCATAAGTTTTAATTATGAAATTCTTGGCGGGAATCTTAATAGTTACATATATAAGCATGTTTAGGTTATCATTTGCAAACTAGAGGATGTTTATGTTTCAAAAGCTATTGGCATACTTGTGATATCATTGTGTTGCAGAGCATAGCATTGTTATTGTGTTTGTTTTTGCAAGTTGGATTACATCTTCTCCTCATGGCATTAAAGGGCATCTTCCTTCCATGGGAGCTTCATCATCAAGGTGACATTTATTGTGTTTTATCATCATTATCATTTGGATTTTTGTCTCTATCCCACAAGGATACACACTCTCTCTGATAATGGTGTTCAGAAGACTTGAATGTCTCTCTGGGGATTGACTAAGGCAAGCCTCTAAACACCACAACCCCCTCCCACACTCCTTGTGATTGCAGGTTATAGGTATCAGATTTAGAGAAAGTGGAGTTGCAGGGAAGATAGGGAAACATCGAAGATTTGGGATCCAAAAAGAAGTGGACACTGTGCGGGATTTCGGGACAAGGGTGCCATCAACATTGTCCTCCGCTATCACATCACCAAAAAAAAAGACACAACAGAGATCAATGTCAAAAGGAGGTCGGGAATCTACAGAAAAAGTTGTACCTTGGACTAGGGCACCATCACCATTGTCCCTGACATTTCCATTTTTTGGACTACGAAAAATAGTGAGTTAAGGTTCTTTGTGCCTTATCTAATTCCAGTAGCATTTGTTGTAATTTGCAGATTTAATTATTGTTTTTCTTAAATTAGGGTTTCAAGAGCATAAAATAATTAATTAGCAACATTGTGTGATAACTTCTAAATTTCCCAGCAGAAAACCAAGTGGCAACCCAATCTGATAGATGACTCTCCTCTCGATATGAGGATTCAAAGTAAGACAACCACATTCCATCATCCCCTTTTTCATATTAAACAGAATGATATTTGTGAATGGTCTGAAATCATGCATTTTTATGCTCTTTGATGCCATAATTCAGTATCGTGATTCGAACAAGAAATATTGTGCCAATTTAGTGTCAGTTTAAGTTTCATTTATTCAGCATATCGCCTTTGGATAGTTTTATAGATAGAAGCTTCTCTCCTCTTTTCTTTACACAAATATAAAAATCACCGAGAATCATAAGAAGAATTGGCTTATAAAATCCTAGAGGTCATCCTACAAATCAATTTCCACATTTGTAGGATTTCCCATCATTGGTGTTGATCTATATGTAAGAGAAATTTTAGATAAAAATAAGAACATCAACAGTCCCCAATGTGACAAGAATCTCAATACATGAGATAACATGTAATTCATAAGGTATGGAAGCCTCGCAGTGTCCCCGATGTAATGCTTAGAACATGATTAGGTCATGCACCCGTACATGCAAGTGTGAGAGGGAAATTTCATGGTAATTGACCCCGCACGGGTGAGATAATGCTGTAAGGCACAAAGAGATATGTAGTGAGGGAAGACATGATACCCCTAATGTAGGATATAGCAATAGAAAGTGCAATGTGTAAAGGGGAAGGCATGATGTCCTCAGATATAAAGATAACTCTGAAACTAAGATGTGGCAATGTAGAATCATATTCAATGTATAGTCACCCAGATAATACAATAAGGGGACCCTTGGTGGCCAAACAAAAAGATATGACAATTGATGTTAAGTGATAATTAATAATGTCTAATCATGTCAATAGATAAGCATGAAAGTGTAAATAAATAATATACGATCATGAAGGCATGTGTAAGATCATATATGCTTTTGTCAATTTTTATCTTAGGGTCCAAGAATGATAATGCAATAAATGTGCATGACACATGGCATGAATTATAAAATTAGTGAAAACCAACACATATGGTCCTAAAATATGTTGGTTTGCATAGATAGGTGTCATAATTTAATGTGATCATTCATGTATGTCATAGGTCAAAAGATATTGTTGGAATAAAAGTAGGATAGTAAAAATGCATGACACATGAAAAAGGTGGTTGAAATATGTTTGGGTCACGTGTCACTATAATAATGCATTTGATCATCCATGTGATCACTTTGGCTTCAGAATAGAGGTCTTAGGACTCATAATTTGTAAGTTATAAGTTTTTACCTTACTATATAAGGGATTGAATAGTAAAATATCATTTTCATTTTTATTTACACCTTCCAAAGATCAATACATTCATATCTTAGAGTGGGATTTGCATTCAAACACAATGGTGGTTAGGAGTGTCATGGCCACAAGAGGAGATCGAGTATAAGTGAGGATTGAGTAAGGTGAGCTCCTTGATGATGTGAGTCATCTTTTACCCTATTTTTTCATATTTTTGTTAATTTATTTTGATTTTATGAAATTTGTTTAGAATTATTTGAAACTTAGGATGGATTAATTTTGAGCTTTTTAGTGACTCGCAGACTTGACCCACAAACCACAGGGTTGACCCATGAGCACAAGTTTACCCTACAAATTCAACCCACCCAACATACATTTTTTTTGTTATTTAGTTGTTTTGATTTGATTTTGTATTTATGCATGTGTTAATTACCTTTTTTCTTTTCATGTTTTAGTATGCATTTAGAGATAGAGATTTGTGAGCATCCACATAATCTCTAGGTGGTGAGCACGAGGTCCCTAGACTCTATAGATGATGACTAGGAATTTCTAAAGGTGGTCAGATTGGGACATATGGTTCCATTGTCATCTTTACATTATGATACCAACATGCTAAGAACTCTCACTAAGAGGTGGGACTAAGACACGGCATTTTATTTGCCCACAAGTAAGATGATTGCTATAGTAGAGTATGTCTGGCATATTTATAGATTCTATTCAGAGACTGACAATTAAAGACTCACCTTACTACTTATCAGTAGGATCAAGATCTATATTAGTCGTGTACAGGATGTTTGAGCTATTGTCAAGGTAGGGTTAATTTTATTGAGATTGTAACAGGTGACACATCCTGGTGAAGCAAGTGGATATTGTTGATTGTTGGTATATTTATATTGCAATATGGTTGGAGATCCTCCATTGTGTGTGGTTCGATTTAGTAGTGTCTAAAGGATGAGGAGAAATAAAGGGTCATTGCCTTTTCCAACTTTATGATGACTTTCATAGGTTTGTGGGTGAGGGTGTTACGACTCTTTCTAAAGTGTCCCTTTTCTAGACCTAGCTATTTAAGCACATTCATGTACCACATCCACTAGGTCTTCCCCTCATAATCATAGTAGTGACCATAGTGTTGGTGTTCTTATGGGATACCAATGAGATTGGCAAGTGGAGGGAGGTGTGGACTCTTAAAGCTTAGCAACATGTTTTTACTCAACTCTGGCCAACAAATGTTGCATGGAGGCCATACCAAGATTTGATCATAAATGTGAATGATAGGTTTTAGTTGGATCAAATTAAGTGTTCTAGGTGTTGTTTTAGTAGATGCTCAATAGTTATGGAGTTATTTTAGTTTGAGCATGTCTTGTGGTTATTCAACCTTTGACAGATGGTGCCCTTGAAGTTAGTTTTCTATGAATATCATTAGTGATCACCATTTTATATGGAGAAGTACGCAAGGCTAATCCAAATTTTGGTTGAGATGTTCAAATTGAGATGGTTTGATAGTTAAGCATACTTGTAGTATGTTATAATTGCACTTTCATTAAGGTGCAAGCTGGTGGTGCCCACCTAGAGTTTGGGTTTCAAGTATTTCATCTGCAAGCCTTTTTAGAGAAACCCAAAAAAATTCTATGTCCCTCGGCCTCTAGTTGTATGCATGTATATTTGTGTGTACTATTGTCATGTCTTTGCCTAGTCCCAAAATATTCCTATTTCCCTCCTTCTATCAAAGAAATCCAATTAGAGAAAGCCTGAATAGAAGGAGAGAAAGCTTAAATATTTCAATTACCCATGCTTTGCCTTGCCAAAAAGCCCCAAAATCTCACCTTAAGAAGCTTTGCCAAAAACCTAGAAATCTTTTGGCTTCAAGTATTTTCATCGCAGGGATTTCTCAGTTTCATCCTTTGTATTTGTGTATGCATTTTTGACTGTATATTCACATATACATTCGCCATTGTATGTTTGCATATACAAAGGCGATATGCAAAGGAAAATATACAAGAGGCCGATATACAAGGGGTCATCGGTGAGACAAGCCTCATCAGTAGCTAAGTCCAAGGTTTCTCCGATCGGCCGATGAAGATACAAAGGAAGCATGCAAGGGACCATATACAAAGTGGAATATACAAAGGGTGGGGTCCACCAATTATATATGTAAACGATTGTATGTTTGCACATGCAATCGAACATACAAGGGAATATGCAATCCTGACATGCAAAGCCTGGACCCAAAATGAATATGCATTATGGTTAATAAAGGTAGAAGTCCGATTTTATGTATGTTTTGCTTGTATATTTGTAGTTGTATATGCGATATACAAGGCAAAGATACATGGGAAAATATACAAGCGGGAGCGGTCAAAGTCAACAGTCTTCAAGAACATGGTGGGGCCCGCACACTTGTATGTCCCAAATTGTATGTATGTGCTATATACAATGCAAAATACAAAAGCACATGTACAATCCAGATGCGAATGAAAAAGTTTGTTGTGGCGGATAAGTGGCTGGGATCTGAGATTGTATGTTGCACATTGTATGTATGTGTGATATACAATGAAATACACAAAGGTATAGATGCAGTGTCGGATTTCAATGTTATTTCAATCTGATTGATAGGTGTAATGGAATCCGCGATTGTATGTATATTGCATTTGTATATGCAATATACAAGTAGATATACAAAGGGAATGTACAAGGCCCGAACCTGATAGTGATTGCAATTTATTTTATAAAGATTTGGGGTCCGTGCTTGTATACATTGTGATTGTATATACAATCCTGTGTGCAACCATAGATGCGAAAGAAGATACAATGGATTGGTGATGAAGATGCAAATGCTTAGCGATAGTGATCCAATGGCATGCTGCCACGTGTCCAAGGGCAGTTGTATCTATATACAACTGCATATACAAAATTTTGAAGGTGAAATTGGGTGAAAAGGTAAAAGGTATTTCTATGAAGAGAAAGGTCATCGATGGAAGAAAGGACCGCCTACGTGGCGCGATATCATTGGCAATGGACTTTTCAATGTTGCTGATGTGGATTTTCAACCTATATGGGTGGATTTGGATCACCGATCTTGCATATTTGGAGCCAGATTTTGTGGCTGAGTTTGAAGGATGAAGCGATTGTCTATTGGCACCGTTTTTGCGTGCTCATTCCACAGTCAACTGACCTTGCTACACGGCGCCAAGAAAAATGTCACATCTACTTGTATGATCGAGGTCTAGGTTGCTTCTGTTGACGGTTTTTAGTATGGATCTGATGGCTTCAGCGACCAAAAATTTAATGAAGATCTTATTGTTGCATCGAAAATCTAAAGAAGTGATCTTTGCATTTATGAAGTCTGTCAGTGTGTAGGTGACTGGAAGCTTGTGTGCTCCTTGGAAAAGGTATCCATGGCCATTCTACAGGGTGGAAGACTTGGGGCAAATTTTTTTTGGAGAAATAATGAAAAACAAAGCTTTTTGGCTATTCTGTCTCTTTTGGAGTTTATGAGTTGCATTTGAATGCACGTTGCACATATGTTCAGTTTCATGTCATTCTTATGTGAAAAATGCTTCATGGCATGTGTTTAGCTATTTGTCTCCGTTTGTTGTATGCATCCCTTCTTTTGAATCTGGATGCTAAGGGTTACTAAGATTCTAGGATATAAATTTATCGAATTGCATGCTTAACTTTTGACCTCCATTCAAGGAGTGGATTAAATTGTTTTAGGTTAAGTATGAGGAAGAATGCATGTCAGCAAGATATTTGTAAGTAGAGATTGCTAAATACTCATTCTTGGGTGGTGTTTGTAAGGAAATCACCAATATAACCCCTTGAAACTTGAATCTCTGTTGAGTTTGTGCAAATCATTCACTTGTATACGTCTAGTTGACTCCTTGCCTTGAGATAGGCACTGGTTTGCTCTTGTGTAGTAGTTATGATCCAAAACCCCCTGTCTTGCATCCAAAACATAAATACAAATCATCTCATATTTCCAACCTGTAAGTTTGTAGGATTAGAAGTAGGACCCCTGCATGCTCTCATCCTTAACCAGTTAGATATGTCCAAGAACATTGTCAGCCTTGTGATTTATCATACAAATCTTGGTCCAGACATGAGAGTATTCTACCTGTTGTTGTAAAGCTAAATCTTTTTTGTCATTGGGCGAGTCAAGGTTAAATCTTTAGTTATAGGGATACCTCCCTTGGTGCGGCAGAACCAGAAGTGAAGGGGAGGCAGATCACGCAACCTCCTATATTTGTTGGCCAAATCTACCTGTGCATTGGAACTGACAAATCCTTTGTTGATTCAGAGAGAAAGACCCAACAAAGTGGCGACTCTACTGGGGAGTTGAATCAAAAGTGTTATTTTTTCCCATCCGAGTCACGAACAAAAGTGGCGACTCTACTAGGGAGTTGAATTGAAAAGTGTTATTTTTGTCATCCCTGGTGAATTCTTGCCCATCCGAGTCCCAACAAAGTGGTGACTCCGTTGGGGAAAGAGTCGAGTGATTTGGAGATTTAGAAGGCCCAGCATCTAGTGAAATCATTGCTGCACATCTGGATCTTTCATGTGAATAATGGTGCTCTACTGGTGGAATGAACTCAGAAAAATATTTGTTCTATGATGAGCTTTCAATTGTTTGAAAATTTTATCCTCTTTGGAGAGGTGGCGACTTTGCAAAAAGTTCTCATGAAAGGCCAATGTATGTTGTTGTGATCTAAAAATATTTTGTTCAAGACTTCAGCATCTGGATGAGAAAAGGTACACGGTTTCTTCCCACTTGTATTTGTTGTTTTATTGCATAAGTTAAATGCCAAGGGGAAGCCTTAGGTCTTAGACAGCCATAAGATGTCTGAGATTGAAATTTTCATGAATCCAAATATGTATGCACCCATGCTCAGCCAAGAGGGGGATGAAATGTTCTGTAAAAAAATTGAAGAGATAAAGAATAGGTTGATATCCTTGGAGGCTCAGCAAGCTCAGTTAAATAATAACCATGTTGTGTCTACCAGTCAGAATGCTAAACCTCTTGTCAACTCTTTTTACGACCAATTAGATTTGTCATGTGTTGACTATAAGGTTGAAAGTATGATTGCTCAGATTTAAAATCAGATGCCTAGATTTAGTGGACACAGTGTGTGTGATGGGGGTGCACATATCCAAAACTTTCACAGCTTCATGGAGAAACACTCATTTAGAGATGAGGATATGTGGATGAGGTTTTTTGTTAGATCCTTTGGTGCTAGAGCTAGAGATTGGTAGTTGAGCTTTCCAAAGAGATCCTTTTCCTATTGGGATGAACTTGTTGACTGTTTTAGAAAGGAATTTGCAAGAGAACTTGCTAATCTTGTTGCAAGATTAATGGAAATTAGAAGACAAGATGAAGAGCCGAGCATTGATTTTAGTCATAGATTTGCAATCGTTCTTTCACAAATCTCTGAAGACTTCAGACCTGATACTCCAGCATGCATTAGTATGTATTTTGAAGCTCTTGAGAAAGGCTCTAGTGCGTTGTTGAGGGAATTCAAGATAACAGATGTGCAGATGGCGTACAAGTTTTTAGAAAATATAGAAAAAATGAGGGATGTGCACATACAGAATTCCATGTCCATAGGCTTTGGTATGAATAACAGTTGTGTAGTTGCAAATGACCAAGTGATCATGGCATCATTTGAAGATAAATGTGAAAATGAAAATATAAAAGTTGAGAATGTTATGTTTGAACATAGTGATGACAACAATGCTCAACTGGATTGTTCACCAGTTAAGGATGCCGATGTGAGGATTAATGATTAATCCCAATTCAAGGCTGAGGTATCTGGTTTTGAAAATAATGATGAGGTTATGGATAGCAATGAATACTTGTTTGAAATGGGTTTGTGGAGATAATTGTGAGTATTATGCACAAGATAGAGAAGAAATAAACAAACAAAGGAGCAATTCTGTGTTTGAATCATTGCCTTTTATTCAGACACATGGAGATGATGAAGAGCAATCAGAGATTGAAACAAGCAGTAGTGCTGAGCATGATTGTTCTTTATTTGATTATAGTTTTTTTTATGACACACAAGCTGATACTCCTCCACATAAGGAATTCATTGGTAATGAAAATGCATGTTTTGCTGCCCATGAACCAGCGGCATACTGTAATGAAATTGAGACATTTGGATCAACCCTCTTCCATGCAAATAATACATATGCTGAGGAGGATCTGTTTGAGTATGGTGGGAATCTAAGCATTGTTATTGAGGAGGATTATGATTTTCATCCTGATGAAAGAAAGACCAACATATATCATGAAGGTTATTGCAGAGAGGTGCCAGAGTCTGAGCCATTCCTATTTGGTCCAGCTGATGATTGTTTGCATGAGGTGCACAAATGTGAATGTGAAAGCTTCTTCTTTGATATGCCAGCTTATGATAAAATGAGACCTGATGATCCTAGTTGTATGGTGGATAGTGAGTGCTTTCTATTTTCAGTCCAGCTAGGAGATCATTTCACAATGCATATTGTTGATATAGATGATGATAAGTGTTATATGTCATGTGATAATGCATTGTTTAATGAATATGGCATTCACATGTTGCTTGATGCCGAAGGTTGTTTGCATAAAGTTGATAGAGGCAATGCTGACAGGGGCAAGCTCAAAGAGATGTTTGAATATGCAAATGACAAAGTTTGTTTGTGGGCAGATCATGGCAGTATCTTCAGGCTTGATCCAGTAAAATCAGATGAAAATTAGGTATTTGACACGGGAGGCTACTGGTTCTTCCTTTTTGGTGGCCTTGGGCCATGAAGTAAATTTTTAAAAAATGTAATTTGTGATGCAGGTTGGTGTAGCTTTGACTCTGTGCCCAATAGATATGGCATTTGGCCTGCATGCCAGAGTTCTGAAGTTCTTGCCATGCCTGCAAGAGGCATGCATCCCCAGACAGAGCCAATGGTGGTGCCCACATAGACTTTGGGTTTCAAGTATTTCATCTACAAGCCTTTTCAGAGAAACCCAAAAAATTTATGTCCCTCGGCCTCCAGTTGTATGCATGTATCTTTGTGTGTACTGTTGTCATATCTTTGCCTGGCCCCAAAATATTCTTTTTTCCCTCCTTCTATCAAAGAAATCTAATCAAAGAAAGCCTGAATAGAGGGAGAGAATGCTTAAATCTTTTAATTACCCATGCTCTACCTTGCCAAAAAGTCCCAAAATCTCACCTCAAGAATCTTTGCCAAAAACCCAGAAATCTTTTGGCTTCAAGTATTTTCATCGCAGGGATTTCTCAGTTTCATCCTTTGTATTTGTGTATGCATTTTTGAATGTATATTCGCATATACATTCGCCATTGTATGTTTGCATATACAAAGGTGATATGTAAAGGAAAATATACAAGAGGCCGATATACAAGGGGTCATCGGCGAGACAAGCCTCATCGGCAACTAAGTCCAAGGTTTCTCCGATCGACCCATGAAGATACAAAGGAAGCATGCAAGGGATCATATATAAAGTAGAATATACAAAGGGTGGGGTCCACCAATTGTATATGTAAATGATTGTATGTTTGCACATGCAATCGAACATACAAGTGAATATGCAATCCTGACATGCAAAGCCCGAACCCGAAATGAATATGCATTATGGTTGATAAAGGCAGAAGTCCAATTGTATGTATGTTTTGCTTGTATATTCACATTTGTATATGCGATATACAAGGCAAAGATACAAGGGAAAATATACAAGCGGGAGCAGTCAAAGTCAATAGTCTTCAAGAACATAGTGGGGCCCACACACTTGTATGTCTCGGATTGTATGTATGTGCTATATACAATGCAAAATACAAAAGCACATGTATAATTTGGACGCGAATGAAAAAGTTTGTTGTGGCAGACAAGTGGTTGGGATATGAGGTTGTATGTTACACATTGTATGTATGTGCGATATACAATAAAATACACAAAGGTATAGATGCAGTGTTGGATTTCAATGTTATTTCAATCTGATTGATAGGTGTAATGGAATCTGCGATTGTATGTATATTGCATTTGTATATGCAATATATAAGGAGATATACAAAGGGAATGTACAAGGCCCAGACCTGATAGTGATTGTAATTTGTTTTATAAAGATTTGGGGTCCACGCTTGTATACATTGTGATTGTATGTATATACAATCCCTTGTGGAACCATAGATGCGAAAGAAGATACGATGGATTGGTGATGAAGATGCAAATGCTTAGCGATAGTGATCCAATGGCATGCTGCCATGTGTCCAAGGGCAGTTGTATCTATATACAACTGCATATACAAAAAATTGAAGGTGAAATTGGGTGAAAAGGTAAAAGGTATTTCTATGAAGGGAAAGGTCAGCGATGGAAGAAAGGACCGCCTACGTGGTGCGATATCATTGGCAATGGACTTTTCAATGTTGCTGATGTGGATTTTCAACCTATATGGGTGGATTTGGACCACCGATCTTGCATATTTGGAGCCTGATTCTGTGGCTGAGTTTGAAGGATGAAGCGATTGTCTATTGGCGTTGTTTTTGCGTGCTCATTCCACAGTCAACCAACCTTGCTGCACGACGCAAAGAAAAATGTCACATCTTCTTGTATGATTGAGGTCCAGGTTGCTTCTGCTGGTAGTTTTCAGTATGGATCTAATGGCTTCAGTGACCAAAAATTTAATGAAGATCTGATTGTTGCATCAAAAATCTAAAGAAGTGATCTTTACATTTATGAAGTCTGTCAGTGTGTGGGTGGCTGGAAGCTTGTATGCTCCTTGAAAAAGGAATCCATGGCCATTCTACAGGGGAGAAGACTTGGGGCAATTTTTTTTGGAGAAATAACGAAAAACAGAGCTTTTTGGCTATTCTGTCTCTTTTGGAGATTATGAGTTGCATTTGAATGCACGTTGCACATATGTTTAGTTTCATGTAATTCTTATATGAAAAATGCTTCATGGCATGTGTTTAGATGTTTGTCTCCTTTTGTTGTATGCATCCCTTCTTTTGAATCTGGTTGCTAAGGGTTACTAAGATTCTAGGATACAGATTTGTTGTATTGCATGCTTAACTTTTGACCTCCATTTAAGGAGTGGATTAAACTATTTTAGGTTAAGTATGAGGAAGAATGTATGTCAGTAGGGATATTTGTAAGTAGAGATTGCCAAATACTCATTCTTGGGTGGTGTTTGTAAGGCAAGCACCAATCTAACCCCTTGAAACTTGAATCTCTGTTGAGTTTGTGCAAATCATTCACTTGTATACGTCTAGTTGACTCCTTGCCCTGAGATAGGCACTAGTTTGCTCTTGTGCAGTAGTTATGATCCAAAACCCCCTGTCTTGCATCCAAAACATAAATACAAATCATCTCATATTTCCAACCTGTTAGTTTGTAGGATTCGAAGTAGGACCCCTACATGCTCTCATCCTTAACCAGTTAGATATGTCCAAGAACATTGCCAGCCTTGTGATTTATCATGCAAATCTTGGTCCAAACATGAGAGTATTCTGCCTGTTGTTGTAAAGCTAAATCTTTTTTGTCATTGGGCGAGTCAAGGTTAAATCTTTAGCTATAGGGATACCCCCCTTGGTGCGGCAGAACCAAAAGTGAAGGGGAGGCAGCTCACACAACCTCCTGTATTTGTTGGCCGAATCTACTTGTGCATTGGAACTGGAAAATCCGTTGCTGATTCGGAGAGAAAGACCCAACACGGGCCACTTGTAGGAATTTTGCTAGTGTTTTATTTTGCTACAAGTGACACCTATAACAAACTTAAAGGGGCTCTCTTGTCTTCTTAATGATGTAGAACCATTCATGGGATTAATTTTGATCTCTTGCAGGTCATTGGGAGAAAATCCTTTGATTAGAATGATGGTTTTGGGAGATTCTTATTGCTTTCAACAATGATGCAAGTACAAGAAAAAAAGGATAGCTAGTGCATGTTTGGTTTAGTTCTCCATGGGTTGTTCTTGTGGGTGATTTTTGGTTTTTACCATTGCTAGTCATTGCTATTAATAGAAATCATTCCTCTTCCATGTTTGGGCATGAATGGGAGAGGGTATAGGATTAAAAATGGAACCCAAAAGGGTTGGTTGGCTCATTGGAGACACTCTCATTGCTAATACAAGGAGAACAAAAGGTGTATAAGGTTCTTGTGAAGTGTAAGAGCAAAGTGGAGGTAGATGAGATTGTAGAAATTCTTAATAGCTCTAGAATAACCATTTTATTGGTGTAATCTCCGTGTACTTGCACTATATTTAGTAATGGGATGATAGCAACATGCCCTTCCTAATTTTTTTATTTGATTGGGTTATATATATCTAAAAATTTATGTTAAGTGTTATTGCATATTGTGTGCCATATTTCTTTGATTATTTTATTTTTGTTAATTTAAATATTTTTTACTACTAAAACATTTTGATAAGCCATTAGGGTAATATATGCTAAGAGTTGTGGATTTAGGGCTATCATAGGGAATCCATGTCTTATGAATCGCTAGGGTTATAACCCATATGTTTATGGATCAAGTGGTATTAGAGTTGTAAGTTTTCGATATTTGAACAAGGTTGTGGAAAGTTTTATTGCCTATAAGGTCAAGTGGCAAGGTAATTTAGGTCCATATGAACCTAAGATCATAAAGGAAATAGATGAGGGCTACCGGAGTTTTGGATAGAGAAGAAGAGTAAGTAAAAGTCCATTTCAAAAAACAAGAGGAAGATATAGTGAAAATCTTTAACATAGTAGGAAAGAAGACTAGATTGAGTACTTCATGCAAGCAGTATTCAAGAATCTTTTAATGTTTAAGACTAAGGAGGATGAAGTTGAATAGGAAAAGCTTGTCGTAGGATAGGGAGAGACATCTACTTGGAGCATTTTCAAGGATGATGTGAATATTAACATACAAATTATATGATAGAGATAAGCATTGAGAAGTTGGACCAGTGGATATCCTAGATGGAGGTTTATTTTAGCCTCCATCATCTCACTCCTTGTTAGTAGATTTCATTTTCCAAGCATAATTTACTAATCCATGCTTTCACATGATATGAGATATACTCTTTATCCATAGAATGTAGAAAGGTATATCCCATTCCAAAGTGAGAAGACTTCAAGAAACTCCTAAAGATACTATTCTATCCCATATGTGTAAAGAAAACCATGTAGTCCAATAACACTACTTTCAGTAGCATTAAGGATAGAGTGTATAGGAGTATACAAGTGAGTTTTGAAAGAGGGAAATATAGCTGGGCAATGATGTAATGTAGAAAGATGTGTTGATGAAGTATATAAGTGTGTTCTCTAGGCTTCTTAAAACATCAATTCTCATGGCCAATCCTCAAGATGTTGTTGAGGCATGCATTCGATCCCATTATGTGGAATTGGGTAAGAAGAAAGTGTCTTTGTAAAGAGTAAGAGTAGTGATAAGGAACAACAATAGGGATGCTCCAAAAATACAAGGATAAGGACAAGGGAAATTTGAAAAAGAATGCAAATACAACTATCCAAAAGGAAAAAGGAAAAGGTAGAACCAAATCTCTGTGCCTATTGTGGTAAGGAAGGACACGTGAAAGAGAAATTTTAGAGGCTTCACCCAAATTTAAAATTATTTTAGAGAGGAAAGGAAAAGGATGCCAACACTATTATGATAAACAAGGATAAAGAGATATGAAGAGTCTCTAATTGTGATGAAATGATCTCTCATGTTGTGCCTAAATAGGTTTGTGTGGTGAATGAAAGTTCCAAAGTGAAAGAAGAAGATGAAATGAGAAAGATTTTTTGTATCGAAATATACATTAAGGATAAAAGGTAAACCCTCTTTTTAATACTTGTTCTCAAGCTAATTTGATTTCTCAAAAAATTGCAAATGAGTTGGGGTTGTAAGTAATGGGTCACCCATGACCTTATTATCTTTCTTTGTTTAAATATGGAAGGGATATCATGATGAATAAACAATGTAGGTTCATGTTCTCCATTGGTTTTGAATAAAAGGATGAAGTGCTAGAAAATGTGGTTCCACTAGATGCATGTAGAGTGATCTTTGGTAGTCCATACATGTACATCAAGTATGATACATATTAGAGGAGGCCTAATCAATATATTTTGGGTCTAAATGGGATGCTATATTCAACAAACACAACAGATAAGAAGGCACAAATCATCATGCTTAGTGCTTCAAAATCCAAGCATTTTATCAATTCTACTAGCATTTTTCCTTGTTAATATTAGGAAGCAAAGGAGAACAAAGGGGGTTGGGTTGAAGGGCCCACATGGATTGTATACTCATTGTAGAATAAAATCATCAAGGCATGATTGATTTAAATGATAGATGTTTTGAGTTATTTGTGGAACCAAAGGGGTTGCCTCGAAAGAGAGCAATTGAGCACAAAAATATAGTTGTTACCTAAACATTCATTACTAAACCTTGGGTTATATCGATAGAGTGTGATTGAGGCAAAAGAAGTCAAAGATAAATTTAAGAAATAATTGGATCAAGGGATAATAAAACCTAGTACCTCTCCTTGCAAATCTCCCATTGCATAGTGCTGAAGAAAAATGGGACATGGTAAATGTGCATAAATTATCAAGGGTTGAACAAGATAACCATGAAGAATTGTTATCTAATACCTTGAATTGATGATCTATTAGATTAATTATAGCATGCCAAATATTTCACAAAGTTGGACCTTGTTTGCATACCATATAGTGAGAGTCAAAGAAGAGGATGTGTGGAAAATAGATTCCAATACATTAGAAGGTTTCTACGAGTGGTTGATTCTTCCCTTTGGATTGTGCATTAATCCAACCACTTTTATGAACCTTACAAATGAGGTATTGAATCTTTAATTTAATTGATTTATGTTATTGTATACTAGGATGACATGTTGGTATTTAGTAGGTCATATGAACAACATTTATCTCATCTTGAGAAGGTATTTAAAATTTTGAGAGAGAATAAGCATTTTTTGAATGGAAAGAAGTGTGGGTATTGCAAACTCTTATTTGTGTACCTTGTTCATATGGTGGACAATGTATAGATAAAGATAAATCCATCAAAAGTGGGAGGCATTTTTAATGAGATAGAACCCACTGCCATGAGTGAAACTACGAGCTTGGTAGGTGTAGTATACTACCATACAAAATTTGTAAATAACTTCTCATTTGTGGTTTCCACAATACACAAAGTCACAGTAAAAGGTAGGAAGCTTCATTAGGGAAACAAACAATAGTGATCATTTGAGTTGAGGAAGAAAATAAGTAAGACACTAGTTCTAGCGTTGCCCAAATTGCAAGCAACATTTAAGGTAGAGATGGATGCTAGTGATTATGCCATGGGTGTATTACTTTTGCAAGAAGATGGACCTACCTACTATCATTTTAAAATATTTAGGGGTCATCTTGAATTATAACATCTATAATAAGGAATTGCATGCTTTGGTTTCAACAATGAAGAAGTGGAGACATTACCTCACAAGAAAAGAGATTGTGGTGCACGCTGATCATAAGCCCCTCAACTACTTTCAAGCATAGACAAAATTGTAGTAGTAGAGACATTACAAGTGGATAGGATTCCTTTAGCATATCAATTTGGTGATCAAGTATAAGCATGATGCAACAAATAAGGTGGTTGATATATTATAAAGACTACCTATTTTATCCATGGCGAGTAGATTTTCTATATTAGATCCTCTTTCTTGAGAAGTGTATGTGAAAGATTATGAATTTGGTATAGATTTTAGTTAGATATATCAAACCATATGCAAGGGAATCTGAAGATTTTGAGCCTCATTGTGACTACTACCTACAAGGACTCTTATATAAGGCAGATAAACTTTGTGTACAAAAGGAGAGAAGAGTTTTGCTTATGGAGGAGGTATTGGTGTGATTAAATATTTAATTACACTTTATTAAGTTGACTTAGGGATAATTTTAGTCTTAGGTTACTCTTAAGTCATATTAGGGTTTTCTCTAACTTGCAAATATAAAAGCAAGTTCTCACATGTAATTCATTAATCCATTTCATTAATTCATCCTTACTGTGCAAATTATTCCTCTTTGCTTTTTTCTCTTGTGGAAGGTAAATCTTAGGTTTTGCAGGTGATCTTGGTGTTTTGAGTTAATCATAAACTCTCACAGGAGGCACATACATAGTACATAACTAGACATTTTAGTAAGAATAAATAGTAAGTAAAATGTCTTCAAGTTTTGTTCATATTTGTCAACTGTGTAGTGTGAGTAAGCCCAACAATAAGAAGTTGGGGATGTACCGGCCATTACCCATACCTAATATGTCTTGGGAATGCACCTCCATGGATTTTATTGGAGTTATTGTGAGGACCAAGCATAGGAATGACTATATATTTGTGATTGTGGGTCATTTTGGCAAAATGTGTGTGCTAATAGCTTGTAGAAAGACATTGATAGGGTATAATATAGTGAAAATGTTCTTTAAACATGACTAGAAACATTTCAATTTTTTTGAAAGAATTATATCTAAAAAGGATGCTAGATTCTCGAGAAAGATTTGGTGCATATTGTGGGAGATAATGGACACAAAACTCAAATAGTTTATTGCCTTCCATCTCCAAATGGATGGATAGATAGAGGTTGCGAATATGAATTTGGTGCAATTGTTAAGGGGCTCCAACTAGAGGTGCCCTAAGGGATGGGATGAACAGTTAATGTACATACAACATTCATATAATAGGTTCATCTATTCCTCATTAAGTATTTAACCTTTTAAATATTATTTTAATTCTATATTACCAAGTTCACTTGATAATTGTTTGGGACAATTATTTAAGGGGCTATAGAACATGGATTCCAAGGTTGATAAAACTCACAATTTCATGGAGAAGGTGAGGTAGATACACTCCCAAGTTTAGGCAAGATTAACAGAGTCTCAACTTAAGTATAAAAGAAGACATGATTAGCATTGTTGGTTTTTTCCCAGACTGGATGCTTATTCCCAGATTTCCCTACAAGGTAGCCATCAATGATCAACAGGATCTCTGGGCCATGGGCCAACAGTGTAGGAGATAGACTCTATATTTTATCTCCTCTTCTTCTTCAGGCTCTGCAAAACCTAGGGGGGTATTCCCTACCCAACATCCATGAGGATATACATACAAGGCTGGGATGCTGACAGAAAGCAGATAAGTCCTCCTGTAAGTAGACCAAAACTGTAAGATAAGAGCAAAGGGGCTAGCTTTGGGCCTATTTGCAGTTGTAGACAGAGGATTGAGGATCCTAAAACTAATTCTAATGTCCTAATGGTTGTTTTAGAGTTTGGTTTTGATTTTATATTTGGATGCAAAGCTGGACATGGTATATAACACAAAGACAAAGCTAGATCGGTGCCTATCCAGGGCCTAGAGTCAATAGACATACACCTGTGAATGATATGCATGAACAACTAAAACTGGATTTCAGGGGGACACATATGATACCTGCCTTACAGATATCTCCCAATACAGAGTGTTAAGCTGTCTATACTTATGGCATCCCTATTGCAGTATACCCTTCCCAATATTCAATCTGAAAATAGTTTAATCTACCCCTTGAGCAGAAGTTAAAAGATTAAACATTCAACACAGGAATTCTATGTTCTAGAATCTCAGACATTCCTTGAATGCTTGGACTCAGAAGAAAGATACATGCAAAACTGGAGACAGAATCAGCATAACACATGCAAACATAGCATTATTCATATAAAATTGACCATGAAATCAGTGGATTCATGCACAAACGTACAACAGGAGATAATAAACTCGCAAGTTTTGCTGCACAGAGCAACCAAAACCAGTTGTATCTTATTACAGAGCCAAAATGTCCAGTTTTCAACAACCTAAAATGATGGCAACACAGTCTACCTATATTGGCTAGAAAGTGTACCTCACAGCAATTAATTACATGGCTTTCAAAAATCTACCAGATACATATCACACAGGAAGAATAGCACTCAGAAGTTATTGCTGCAGAGATAGAAAGTAGACAATGGTGGCCTCGAGCCCTGTGCCACCATCTGGAAGTCCTCATGCCAAAAATCAGGTACATGACTGTTCAACAACTCGCCCATGCCCTTGCTACAGTCGCCATTGATGGCTCAACCACCCGCGGCCGCTTGAAAACCGTCGCAGCACTTCAAAAAAGAAATTCTTGCCAAAACGCGTTTACCACAGGTTCAAAAAATGTAGGGAGATTAATCCCACATTGGTGCCGCGGAGACAACTTTATCATTTTAAAAACACGGCCGCATGTATAACAAATGTTGAGCGCTTTTGCCACGCTCGATGCATAAGCCTTTGTCCAAAGCCTATCTCCAAGACCCGAGCCATCGGCACACTCCCAAATCCTCTCGCCGACATCAATAGTCTGGCCGATATAACTTGCTTTGCATTCCCCTTCATCGGCCAGAGATAGACCATTGGGCCGACCTTCCAAACCTTCACCGATCTACCAAGTTACGCCGACAACACCCTCGCTTCCTATCTCCGTCGGTGAAACCAACTCTATCGGCACAATAAGAATTACCCTCGCCGACACAGCCGATCACCCCGATACACAATCCTTCGGCGAGACACATGCTGATGACACCCCATCGGCCACACCTCCCATCATCGGCACAACCCAAAACACTTCGGCCGACAATACAACTCTCGCCAATGACCACTCCAAATCCTCATCGGCTTGACACTACCCCATCGGCGGACCCTCCAACTGCTAGCCCAATATGCAATCTTACTCCGATGGCATTCCCCATCGGGCAAACTCCTTACATCGGCAGCCCAAAAATTTGCTTCGTAGATGGACATCCATCGGCTAGACCAAAACAATCGGAGCACTCAAGAAATCTTTCGCCGATGAAGCCAATCACTCCGATAAGACCAAAAACATAAAGCCTTGAACCGTTGAACCCCGAACCAAAAGGGTTCAACATGAGGGTTCAACGCAATGGTTCAAACATCAAAAATAATACTCCATAGGCAACAAAGCTTCGAACCATTGAACCTTGAACCAAAACAAAAAGGTTCAAGCGGGAGGTTCAACGATGCAATATTTGCGCAAGGCAAATGCATAATGCGACCTGTTAAAAGAAAATTGAACCCTGAACCGCTGAACCACTGAACTTAGAGAAAAAAGGGTTCAAGTTCAAACTGAAATGTCGAAGACACAAAAACGAACCCATGCCGATGGAGAAAAGACGAAGACCCCTCCTCAAGAAATGAGATGCAGATGCTGAAAAGTACTGAAGGGGTGCCAAAACTTAGAACCTTTTGGATATTTTGGGATGGTGCCTGCATGAAAATTGCTAAATTAACTGACAGTGAATTCAGGCACCAACAAGCACAATAATAGAGCACAAGTTTTATGTTAGTAACATGGTTTGTGTTGAGAAAACTAGTGAGCAATAGTAGTGATAGTATAAGCACAAAGTGTAGAAATCTAATTAACTCGATCAAAGGTACATGTGATTAACCATTAAATATTGTATAGAGCATGGATAAGCATATAAAACAATAATTAAAAACAACAAACTCATAACATTGGATGTACGTGGAGAAACCCTTTTAAGAAAAAACTCCACCATCAAAGAGAGCAAAAGTATATATTAATCCAATAACAATAAGTTACAATAATACATCCAACTTCTCTCCTTATCTGAATTTCAATAACGTGATAATACCTACAAATGATCATTGTTAAGAAAAGTGCCCGTAAACCCCTTAGTTACTAAACCTAAAATAAATCTTAACTCCTAAACATGCAAGTATTTCCACATTAACCCTCCAAGGAGAATATTGCATAAATCAAATCTATAGAAATTTTAGTAGCATTTCAACATATAAACAACACTTAGAAAAGAAAGAATGATAGAGATAGAATAAAAACAACTATAAGAATAAGAATGACATGTATATAGATTGAGAAAAACCTAGCCTCCAAAGCACCTCACAATTTAATGTATTAACAAATGAACATAGTTACAATACAATTGTAGAATTTTTCATACAATACTTAAATGAGATCAACACTCTTGCTCCTCTAGTCCAACAACATAACCCTACAAAATACATTTCATATATCCTCTATTCCCATGCCTCTAATATATAGACTTAAAGAGGCCCATAAAATAATACCATGGCCCCAAACAAGGTCCCAAATATCATGGTATGAAATCTCATGAGCCTCATATATGTGAAGCCACCTTAACATAAAAATCAACTCTTATGCAAGCATATTTCACTTCCACCACTTAAGTTGGCATATTCAACTCCCAAGAATTCCCCCATGATGCACTGAGTACATCTTACACCCACTAATCATGGAAAATGTTTTTACATGTCCACTATGTAACCCCCTATTCAATGCCTCATTATAAATGATATTTACAAGTCCCTAAAGAATAATAAAATAATTATATATGCCCCCACCCTCACATGGGCATCCCATTTTGACCACTCCATGATTCTTGGAGATATATATGTAATTAACCATCTATGAAAAATAAGTTGTACTAGACCTCAAAATATGCAAGGCGAATAGCACACCTAATCCTAATAGTCACACTAAACCTTTTTTCTCATGCCTCCAATATATAGAGCAAGTGAAAACAAAAACAAGTAGTTTAAAAAATGGATCAAAACCATGGGTGCAAACAAGGTACCTAAATCCAAGTAAAAAATCAATACCCCATTCATGAAGAGCATCTTTCAAGAATACAATTATACCTTCATCATTCTTACATGTCGTAGATACCCCCATTACTTTGATAAACAAACATTCCATAATGGAGTGGCCAACTAATGTGAACCCCACCCATCATAACAAGTTGCTCCACTCTCTATGTAACTCCCAAGTGCTCCATTAGAGAGAAGCTTAATAATAACTCTTATGATAACAACGATTGTAACTCCCTGCCAATAGTATAACCACATTATAAGTGTAGCCTCCCTTATTCAATGATATTACAACTAATATTCCAAGTCTCAAAAGAATAATAATAAATAAATATTTATCCCTCTCACCTCATAGGTATCCAAGTACTCATTCCCAAGATGTTGGTGTTAAAACACATAGATATACTGTGAGGGGGTGAATTGATATTCTACTGTAACAAGAGGATATTTACTACATCAATCAAATTATGTAAGAACTATGCAAACATAAACATATTCACACATCTAGACAAGAGAACACAACACCAGATTTTACGTGGAAACCTAAGAAGGGAAAAACCACGGTGAGCAAGATGCTTGGATCTATTGTCCAAATCCAACCTCACAAAGAGAATTAATTATTACAATAGGATTTGAAGGTACCAACCCTTAGGAGACACCAACCCCCTAGTCAATGCAATGGTTATGGGCACCAACCCAAAGGAGATTGCAATCCCCTAAACTGAGCACCAACCCAAATAAAGGGAGGCACCAACCTCTGGAACCTTTGAAATGATCACAAAAGAAATGATATACATACACTGTCACTAATAAACTCTGCACTATACAATCATCACCTCTGCTATGAATGCTAAATCATTATGTGCACAAATAGAGTCACAATCCAATTTCAGAACTTTGTTGTCACACTTCTCAACCCTGCGATTCATAATAGAACAATATACTCATGTAAACTTGGATACATACTATGCTACTCCTGAATTATATCTTATGTTTATTTCCTTTGCACTCAAATCACATTCACCTGTGTACTCACACTTTTATCCTCACATTTTTTATTCATCTCAAAATGAACAAAATGATCTTCTTTTTATATTGACTTGTACAATATAATCCTCATGTCGGCTCTAATGCATCGATTTAAAATACTCTCCAAAGTCAGCCTCTGTATTTTGAATTTCAATGTATACATTTCTTAAGGTCGACCTATGTATTTTAATTTCCAATGTCTACATTTCATAGGGTCAGCCCAACCTGAACTCTGGCACTTATGAATCTAGGCCCAATTTAAACAAACTAAGTCAACTAGTCTTAACAATAAGTGTTTCACACACACACACACACACACACACACACACACACACACACACACACACACACACACACACACACACACACACACACACACACACACATATCTTCTATCTTCAAACTGATCAGATAATGTCTTCTCCCTAACCTTTTCTTTTTGTCGCTTGTGTGAGCCATCGACAAACTAACTCTTTATTCATTATCGGCAAAAGTTCATCTTCACAAACTTAAACTTCAAATCCTTTATCAGAAAATTAGAGCTTTCTAAAACTTACAAACTTCTCAGCAAAATCTTATTTCCACGAACCAATTATCTTCTTTATTGGTAAAAGTTCATCTTCACAAACTTAAACTTCAACTCCTTTATTGACAAATCAAATTTCCGCAAACTTTGGAAATTTCATCCATCATCAGCAAGATTGCCACTTTGTGAACTTACGGGCACGGTCTTCATCATATCCCCTATCTACGAAGTTGTCTTATCACAAACCCGTCGGCAAACTTACATCTCTACGAACCATCAACCTTTTCTTCTATCAGCAAAATCACTTATTGGCAAACCTTGAAATTGGTGAATTAAGGAGTTTGCGAACTAAAGACTTTTCATTATCTTATCAAATAAATCACCTATTAGCGAACTTTAGGGAACCAACTTTCCCTTGTCAACAAAGTTTCCCATCGATGAACTAGTTGTCGACAAACTTTTGAGTTCGCGAACTAAAGATTTTGACGATACTCTCAAATTTGAACTTCAAATTTTCTTCTTCTCCCCTTCATCACTCAAATCTCCTGTCGGTGAACTGGCTGTCAGAGAAACCTGTTGTCGGTGAACTTGTGAGTTCACGAACTGAGCGATTCATCGACTGAAGGTTGAAATCATTCATGCCTTAGAAACTTTTCATCATAAAAAAATACTTGTTTTGTGACATCTATTTCCCTTTGACATCAATGACAACATTTCCAATAGTTGGAGATACATAGAAATACATTAGGATTGCAATGTTAATATCACCTTACATAATATTCCCCCACTTAATATTATACATTGTAAAGACATAAATGACAAACATAAAATGAAACAAGTACATGATACAAGGCCCATGGCCTCATTGTACCAAGAGAACTTATCTATGCACACTAGATTCATATGTGAATCTATAACATTAACCAAAGTGTCAACTTTATGAATCATGACCTTACCACTCTCCACCATCTAGTGAACAAGGTGATAATACATATCAATATGCTTGGTACGAGCATGGTACATGGGATTCCTAGCCAAAAAATAATAATCTAACTATCATATCCAATTTGAACCACCCTAAAATCAAAACTAATGTTAGAATTGAAGGTAACTGCTATATATGAAAATTTGATTCAACTGTAAATATGATCTTAATCAGTATATAACCAAATAGAGATTGCAAGAAAGTAAATCAACAACGCAAAAAAATATGGAAGAGAAGAACAAGAACATAATGCAGTGTTTACATGGAGAAACCCTTTCAGGGAAAAAATTCCACCAAGAAGAGAGGCCCAAGTATGTATTATGATGCACAAACTTCTAGAGGTCATAACTTTTGATCCGAGAGTCTGTTTGAGCTGAAATTTGGTGTGAAGATGCGTCTTGAGGAGTTCGGTTGGACTCCATTTCAACATTTTTTGGGGCCATTTTCAATGATCTATGGCCTCAAATGGAGGTCTTAATATTTTTGTCAGGATTTTCCCAATTTGTTTTTTCTAATTATTTTTAAAACTTTATATGCAATTAGATTAGAAAGTTGACAATTAGTCCTACTTCAGTTAGTTTCAAATAATTGGCAACTTTCATGGGCATGCAGATAAGCATGTAAATTACCTGAAATGGCAAATTTAGAAAGTTGCTAAAAACTACCAAAAAAAGAAATTTTCATTTTTGTAGATATAAAGTGTTTCTTTTCAGTTGTAGAGGAGGGATGGAATGGGATGAGAAGCATAATTGATAATCTTTCTAATTTTTTGAGTTTGTTTGCAATAATAATAGTGATGAATATTATGCTGTGAATGTTTGGTTTCATCATATTATCTTCAAAAATAGAGATTACATACAATCCTTCCTTTCTCCTCTTTAGTCTTCAATCCTTTAGCACTTGCAAATAAAGTTTTCGCTCTAACTCATCATATTACATTTCTACCACCATAAACCTTGTTTATATAGCATTTTTACCCTTAAATGGGATGTCCAAGTTGGTTATCATATCCCAATGCCTTCCTTGGGAAAATATAAGCATTTATTACGTAAAACAATGTATGTTGTAAACCCATTACTCACCTCTTACACATAGACAACTAATTTTTCCTTATATACACCTAATTTGTCCTATCTAACATGGTGGTTTTTGTTTTGATGTGGAGGTGTTATAACTATTCAAAATATCATTACAAGTGTCCAAAACAACTTCATGGGAAGTTGGGCACCAAAAACCAACTTAAGCTCCAAGATTCATTTCCGGTAAATAGTAACTTCTTGTCGGTAAATAATTAATTACCGACCCCTTGTAAAAAATTAATTATTGTACTAGTAAAATCCTAATGGTAAAAACATTTACAGCTAATGGTGAATCCCTCATCCCTTACAAATGATTTACAAACAATATTAGGAGTAACTACATACATAGGATTTGCAAGGTTGATGACACCTTAATCCTAACATTCTCCCACTTGACATTATACATTGTAAATGCATCCATAGGAATACATAAGTCAACTAAGCACTAGGAAAAAAGCCCATAGCCTCCCTGCACCATGTAAACTTTTATGTGCTCACAGGTTTAGTAAGTGACTCTAGAAAAATTCTCCTGAGTGTCAATCTTCCTTAACTCTATCTAACCATTAGCAATCATTTCACAAAAAAAATGGTATTGTATGTCCACATGCTTAGTCCATGCATGATACATAGGATTCTTGGCCAAACAAATTGCACTCTGGCTATCACAACCAATTTGAATAGTCTTGCAATCAAAACCACTACCCACACACAACCTTTGTAACTAAACTACCTCCTCAGAGATATGGGTATCAACCATATACTCTACTTAAGTGGTGGATAAAGCAACTGTATACTTCCTCTTACTCATCCAACTCATTGCTCCTCCAAACAAAGTAAACACATACCCACTAGTGGACCTTTGACCGTCCAAGTCACCTACTTATTAGTATTAGAATACAACAAATCTTAACATGCTTTTCACATAGTTCCAATGTTCTCTACTAGGGTTAGACATAAACCTTCTCAATAGTCCCATTGCTTGGGAGATGTTTGGCCTAGTGCAAACCATTGCATACATCAAACTACCTACTACACTAGCATTTGGCATATTAAACATATCCTCTAAATCATATTCACTCTCAAGACACATATCTAATGAAATCTTAGTGCCAACTAGTAAAGGAATTATAACTGGTTTACAATTTGATACACTAAATTGTTCAAAATAGTATCAACATACTTACTTTGCGATAACCAAAGTTTTATGTTTACCTGATCTCTTTTGATTTTCATTCCCAATATGTACCTTGCTACCCCTAGATCTTTCATTTCAAATGCACCTGAAAGATGAGTTTTTAGGTCACTAATCATATCCTTGGTGTTACTAAAAAATAACATATCATCCACATACAAGGCAACAATTAGTATATGATCATCAATACATCTAATGTGAACACAATGATCTTCTTCACTTCTTACAAAACCCAACTTCAAAATAAATGAATCAAACTTTTGATACCACATCTGGGGTGATTGTTTCAAACCATAAAGAGACTGTTTTAACCTACAAACCAAGTGTTCTTTTCCTTTCACCTCAAAAACTTTAGGTTATTGTATATAAATTTCCTCTTCCAAGTCTCCATGTAAAAATGTAGTTTAAACATCCATTTGCTCAATTTCAAAATCATTAGCAACAACTATGTATAAAAGAAATCTAATCAAAGATAATTTTGCAATAGGAGAAATATTTCACCAAATTCAACTCCCTCTATTTGGGAGTAGCCCTTGGCTACCAGTCTGGCCTTTTATTTATCTAATGAACTGTCTGCTCCAAACTTCTTCTTGTAGACCTACTTACATCCAATGGCCTTCCTACCTTTGGGCAAATGAATAAGATCCCAAGTATCACATGAGTCTAAGACCATCATCTCCTCCAACATGGATTGTTTCCAAGACTCACTATCATCTACTAGGATGGCTTTCCTATAAGATCTAGGTTCATTCTTACTACTTAATAAAGCAAATATACAACATAAATCTGGTGGGCTATACCTATCAACTGGATTTTATTATCTTTTAGATCTCTTAAGAATATAAGTACGGGGCTCTTCTTGTTCTTTAACTTTCTCAACTTCTTCTTGATTATCTTCCATTACCTCTTTAGTTTTATCAGAAACCTCACCTAAACCCTCTTCTTCTTCTTCTTCCTCCTCATCCCTAAATCCACCTCTTTGTTCTTCCCAAGGTGCATCTTCTTTATTAATCTCAAAGTGCACCCTTCTTTCCTTTTCTTTATCTTTTGGCTATTTAGGATCAGAAATAGCTCTAAGTTCCTTGAAAATCACATCGAGCTAGAATAGATAACTTTCTTGGTTAATGGATTCCAAATCTTATAAACTTTAACATTCTCATCATATCCAATAAAAATACACCTTTTAGCTTTTGGATTCAACTTAGATCACTTTTCTTTAGGCACATGAACATAAGCCTCACAATCAAAAACCATTAAACGTGAAATAAAAGGTTTATTACTTGTCCACACTTCATAATGTGTCGAATCAAGAGCCTTACATGGAGATCTATTTAACAAGTAACAAGTAGTACTCATAGCTTCTATCCAAAAGCATCTATCCAACTATGAAACACTTAACATACTTTTGGCTCTTTCCATAATCATCTAGTTCATCATTTTTTCCACCCCATTCTATTGAGGAATGTATAGAGTAGTCTTCTATCTAACAATACCTACATGCTTACAAAACTCATCAAATTATTTAGAACAGTATTCCCCTCCATTGTCAGATCTCAAAACCTTTATCTTACAATCTAATTGTTTTTCAATTAAGGCCTTAAATTCCTTAAACTTAGTGAAAACTTCATACTTATGTCTCATAAAATAAATTGAGGTAAATCTTGAAACATCATCAATGAAAGACACAAAATATCAAGATTTTTTAATAGAATCAATATCCATAGGACCAAATACATCCAAATGAATAAGTTCTAATTCAGTCTTAGTTTTATTACTACCTGAAGGAAAAGATGCTCAGTTTTGTTTACCAAACACTCAATGTTCCACAAAAATCAAAATTCTCATCATAATAAGAAAAATTGTCTAACAATTTCTTATTTAAAATGATTTTTAAACCAGTCTCATTTATGTGGCCCGATCTATGGTGCCACAGCATAAATGTATTTTTAGTTTTCTTAGTTACATTGGTAGATTTAAAAACAATGGTGGCATCTAGCTTAAATAGAGTTCCCATCCTTGTCCCTCTCAATATCATTGAACACCCTTTCACCTATCTGTAACTGTGCTTATTAAATGGTACATGCATTCCTGAATCATTCAACTTAGATATCAGAATTAAATTTCTAGCTAATCTAGGAATATTTAAAACACCAAGTAGGATTTTTAACCTCCCATCATTGAAACACAACTGTACCTTTCCCTGTCTAATAATGGGATATGAATTGGTGTCCCCAAGATACACTTCTCCTCCATCATATTCTTCATATGTGGAAAACCACTTCTTATGAGGATTCATATGATATGAGCATCTTAAATCAATCAACCAATATTCTTTAGAAATAACATTACATGAAGAAAGCAAAGCTTCATCACCCGAATCAGAGAACCACTTTATGGAATCCCATTGTTTATTTTTTATTGTGCATTCCTTCTTCACATGTCCCATCTTACCACAGTTCTATCACTTCACTCTATTCTTCTTACCTAGAGTCTTAGATCTACCCTCAAACTTGTCCTTAGTCCCCTTCTAATCTCCCTTAGATCCTCTTTCCTTGGACCTTCCCCTGACATGGAGAGCATTCTTTGAACACTTTGTAGTGGCTTTCTTCCTCATTTCCTTTGACAACAACATTGCAACAACATTGTTCATCTTCAGAGTATCTAAAAGGTTAGCACTGAAGGCAATAATCATATTCTCCCATTGTTGGTGTGAATAGGGGTTTTCCTATCTGATTTTCCCTTTATAATGTAAACATGGTACATTATCTAACTAGTTCTTAGTTAGATCCTATTCACACATGTTCACATGTTAAGTTGACTTCAGGTACTAGGGACATGTCTATATGTTTCTAGTACACATGTGATATTATCCTTTAGTTGTTTCATGTCATAGGATAATGACACTTGTCCTAATCCTATGTTATCCTATGTCTCACCTTGGTCTTTATAATCGAGGATTCTCATTGTACTTGTAACAATCATATCATGACATTATATTTTGTATAGATTATTATTCTTGTTATGGAGTAAAAAGTAGACACATGCCTTTTTACCTCCTAGGTCCCCGTGAATACATTATACATCATAAATATTCATCCCAATGGAAAATCCCATGAAACTCATGTTAAATGGGAACTAAGGGCCCACTTTATGCCTTTCCCCAGACCAAAAAGGTACCTTGGGACTTGGGCACCCACACTGAACTCCTCCTTGATTGGTCAGGGCATAATTTAATACATGTCGGCATAGGACCTTTAAAAAGGTTTCCCTTTGTCATCTCTTTTGATTTAATTCATAAATGTTAGTGGGAAAGAATATATAAGTGAGTTGAATTCATTTTGATATAGGTTGATGATAGTGAACTTATGATCTTGGATCAAAGAGCATTCAAAGCATTCATGGTGTTATTGTTGCATATTTGTGTTTATATTGTGTGTGTTGTTGCAGATTTAGAATCATTATCAATCTCCTTATGAGTTGAAGGATCTTCATTCTCCTAAGGACTTCACCTCCGAGGTGACATCATTATTGTTTGAATCATTTCATAATTTGGTTTATCTTTAGCCTTTATCCTGCTAGGGCATGCTTTCTCTAACAACAGTGTTGGGAAGCTTGAATGTTATTCCAAGATTTGATTGAGGTAAATCCCTAAACACCACAACCCCAAACCCCTTTTCTTCTTGTGTACAAGTTACAGGTGCGAAGTCTAAAGAAGTGAAGGTACATGAAGGTTCTGTAAGGGAAAGGGTTTTGGGATCTGAAAGTAGTTTGTAGAAATTCCTCTGTGGAAGACTTGGGCACCCGCCCCGACATCCTCCTATTGAAACAAGCACTGAATTTGGCATTTAGACACCCTCTGCAACATTTCTCCAGTTCTAAGTTTTAAGACATTCAAACTTTCAAGACTTGCGTACCCGCCTTAACATCCTTTGACTTTCCAGCTTCCTGAGCATAGGTCTTAGTATCTCACTGATCATCTTTGTGCATTTAATTTTTGGGTTTCAATCATCTTCTATTTGTTACAAGTTGATTATCTTATAACTAGGGTTTTACTCATACTTAACCTAGGGCTTGATAAAAGGCTTGATTGAATCATATATTTCCATAGAAAACAAGAGCACAAAATCAGTAGTTGAGTCCTCTTTCATCTTGTAGTGACTTGGCTTGGTTTTGTCCTTGAATGTTATTGTGGAAGAGGGTTTGATCTAGTGTATACAAACTAGTTTACATCATTCACCTTTTCCACCTTTAGCATTTTGGAGAACCCATAGCATCAAGCATTTGCATCTTTTTCAGTGTTGAAATCATATCTTGCATTAATTCATATCATACTTATCATTATTCATTGAAAAATCTTGCATAAATTTGAAAAAAAGTGAAAAAAAACATTCCAGGCTTGCATAAAGGGATAGTTTTGCATTATCTTCATTGCATATCATTAGAAACATTTCATTTTCTAATTTCTACATTAGATCTGATCCATATTACAGTAATTAATAATTTCTTGATATCACATCTTGCATTTGAAGATCTCATTTGCTAGGGTTTTGTTGAAAACTTCCATCTTTTCCTATAATCTAGTTATTTGCAAAGCTAGGGTTTGTAGTCTAAATCTTATTTCAGATTTTGCTGCTCTCTTAAACATTCAGTCAAATCTGATTTTGAATTCTAGTGTTGCATCATTTGACATTCTTGCTTTGAAACTTTCAATGTTTTTATTTACACATTGTGTATTTAAACAAGCATAATTATCTTAATCTTATTGGTCATACTATTGGTTAGTGCATTGAGTGTTATAGGACTTTACACGAGTTGTATAACCCACTGTCCTACTAGAAACATCTTTGTAAGGAGAAGTTGTAGATTAATGGGTTCTAGTGCTTTCAATACTGATGATACACAAACATTGGAAAACCCATTGCACACTTACTTTACAAAGGGTGAATCAACATCTTTGCAAGATATCATAAATACCACTATGAAGAAATAACAAACTTTTCATGATGTTTAGGATGTGATTGATGTAGTTTCACATGTGCCTGATGAACAAATTTAGAAACTTGACAAACAACTAGTTGATTTCCAACAAGTTATACAACATGCACATCTAGCTCAAGAAGTGGTACTTATTGTTGAAGGTCTAAGAGGATTGTTACATGAAGGACAAGAAGGTGTTTACATGCTCCATGGATTATCCCACATTGTGGAACATAACATTATGCCTGTGGCTAGCCATGTGAATATCATTAAAAATGTGTCATCACCGGCGTATATAAACACACAAGTATTGATACCCATACCGACTACTAGAGTATCCACTTTTACATCATCAATTCTCACCACTAATCCACATGCTTGTAGTAATTCTACCACTACCATGGGAACATCCACTGAAAATAATTATAAAGTTGTTGCATTTAATTATCAAAACTCAGCACCTCATGTCTCTATACCCATGCATACTTATTCTCAACCACCCATCACCTCTACTTATAACCGACCACATTTTAATTTCACAACTGTAGCATCAAATCCACCTTTCTCAAATCCATAAGCCACCTCTTCACCTAATGATGCTCTCCTCAACCAGCTTTTGCAGAGTATGTCATCCTTGCAACAAAAAGTGACAAACTTGACTAATGCTTCCTCTCAACCTACTTTACCAACACATCATTCTCACAGTCCTTTATCTTATTCAATTTTAAGAGCTCAAATGCCTAACAAATTTGAGACTCCTCGCTTTGAAAAGTACAGTGGTAAAGGTGATCCTAATACTCATGTGGTAGCATTCATAGTAATGTGTAGTGGTTTCTTCTTTGATGAGGTGTTGTTATCAAAACTCTTTCCTCGATCTCTTAAAGATACTGCTTTGGAATGGTTCTCTACCTCCCAATTCAATAAATTCCTTGTCACGACTAGTTGATCAATTCTTGCAATACTTCCAAGCAAACATTGGACCTTCTATCTCATTTATTGATTTGGTCCATTGTAAACAAGGTTCGAAGGAGAAATTAACAAAATTCATTAGTTGATATCAATCTCTCATTGCACAGATACAATATCCAATTAAAGATGAGGATATTCAAAAAGTTTCATTATGAATCTACAACCGAACATACACAACAAGATATTGTTGATGAAGTGTAGTTATTTTCAACACTTATGCACAACTCTCCGAGATTACCAACTTTCAGCTAGTCAGTATGAGAATCATACCTCATCAGCTCCTGTTGGTCAATCCATAGCTAGATCATCTCAAAATTCATTCAAGAAGAATAACAGGAATTTCGTTAAGATCAACGGCTAACATTCGAATAATTTCCAATCACCAAGAATAGAGACAATTTACTCCATTATGGGATTCTCTCCATTCAATAATGACTCAAGCGGTGAACAACAATCTTTTGAAGCTACCTCATGCTCATCCTTTCGACAGTAGTAAGCCACAAGGACCTTTATTTAATGTTAATACTTATTGTCACTATCACTGCTCACTGGGACATGATACCAAAAGATGTATGCGTCTGAAACATGAAATTCAACACCTCATCGATTCTAATGTGATACAAGTTATTGGTGAGAATGACAATGGAAATAAGACAGTAGCCCCACCGAATCAAAACTTACAAATCTTCATTGATCCTTTTCCTAAGCATAGTGACAACAATATGGTGGAACAAAATACAATGGAGACTGAAGATGACTATCTTGACTATGATGGTATAGTTGGTATGATAGAAGTGGATAAGGTAACAAATCAAATCTACTTCACCCATGAGGAAAAGGTATCTACACTGAGGTTCCTCCTCCATTATCCCTTTATGAATCAGGAGATAACCAGAATGCACGAGATATGTATATGGAGTAGTCTGCATGTACTCATATGAAGCAAGAGAAAGTGGTAATGATTAGAAGCATCAAATTTTATTGTGAAAGGCTCATTCATCAAGCAACGCAGAATAAGAAAGTAAAAAAGAGGAAAAGAACAAGGTGTGAATTATCAGTGGAAAAGGTCATGATTTCCCTCCTCGCAAGCATCAGGATATTTTAAACATACAAGGTCTTGAGAAACAAGAATCGCATGGCTGTTTGGACATAAACATGAATCAGGTATGAGTTCCTCACATATTTTACCACACTTGATGGAGCACCTCTCTAAGATACTCGCAAGTTTGGCATCCTCTTAAATTAGACATGTGTGTGTGTGTGTGTGTTGTGTTCCCCCGTGTTATGTTAAATGTTGTTTAGGTCTCCTTGGATGACCCTTGATACTCTTGTAAGGTCAAGGATACAAGGAGACCACCTTTATTGTGACACTTCTTCTATTTGTGTTTCTATTATTCTATTCCTCTCTCTCTTATTGTAATTGTTAGATTCCCAAAATCATTTGCAGGAAAACTTCTACAAGAGAGAGTTGCAAGAAAATATTGCAAAAGCCAAATGCATGAATTAGTGCTTCACATTCCCCTTGCATTATTCAGATATAAATACAAAGGATATACACAACCACTATCCAACAATAGACAAAGTGGGGAAAGAAAGCATGTGACACATGTCACAATACTTTCAAGAGAAAAGAAAGCCTATGATACATGTCATGAGGCTCAAAATAGAAAAAGAATCCCCCTAATTAACTTATGTAAAAGTGAAAATATGATTTTTCACCAACAATAACATTTTGGAGGATGTCTTGGGGGCATAACATTGTGGAGGATGTCTTGGGGGCATCTTCCCAAATTGTGTTCCTAAGTCACCTTTGTCTCCTCTCTTATTTTAATTGTTTACATTCTTCAGTGGCCCTACTAGTCGGTGGATGATGAAAACAAATAAATACTAATAAGGATCTTGCGTCCCTTCAGAAAGAAAGCAAAAATGAACCTAGTCCATATATGGAGATGGGGTTGATATATATTACTGACGCTTTACTAGTAGAATCACTCAGTTTTGTGATTCGTATTGTGATATTTGTTGTAACAAGTCTTTGCAATACTCTAAATCTGCTTCTATGCACTTTGGATTGTTTTGTATCTCACCTTGTAGCTACACTCAGTTTTGAGATACGTGAAGTATAACCTCACGGCTATGCTCAGTTCTGAACCCACAAATGTAGCCTTGGCCTATGATGTGATATGATTTCTTTAATGCATTGATTTAGTTGTTATCTTAGAGTAAGATTTTCTAACCAAAACTTATATGTTGTTGATTATGTTAGTAAATGATAATGGTGTGTTTGTGGGAACATTCAACAATCATGGCACATGTCACCTTTGGGGCATGGGCTCTGTGAAAGCTCTTGTTCCCTTGTATGTTTCCACTTTACCTTAAATGTGTTTGATACTGGCAAGTGAGATCAACCATTTTAAGGTGGGGGCATATATAATGGTAACTACTTGATTATTTTAGACATTGATAAAGCATGTTGGCGTACACTTCCTTTTCATCGTAAGGCATCTCCATGATGCAGGTGGGGTTGGGTACTTTGATTTGTTACGTATACCTCCTTTTCACTATAAGGCATCTCTATGATGCAGGTGGGGTTGTATACTTTCAGCACATGCTTCCTTTTCACTGTAAGGCATCTCCGTGATGCAGGTGGGGTTGCATTTTGAAAGCCCTTATGCATAAGGTGGGATGGTGTAACTCTTGAGTTAGTTGCACATTCTTTTAACAAAGTCCTCATCATGAGGCGGGGTTGGATCTTGAGTCGTTCACCCTTAAGCATGTCTTTGGCGGTTGTGGTAGCATAGCTCAACCATCAGGTGTGTTTGGCATGTTTTAGATAGTGGAATATAGTGATGAGCTAGTTTGGTTTGGTCTTTGGTGGAACTCAGTGCTAGATTTTTAGGGTTTCACCTTTGCTAGTCATTAGTTTTTGGGCCCTCAGCTTGTACTTGGTCACCTTCTATTGCTTTGTCCTCAAATCTAGCCTCAATGGTCCTTTTGGCTATCCTTATCTTCTGACCTTAGCCTTACCGATCCGCTTGTTCATTTGGCCTTTGTAGGCCCCAGTTTATAGACTCTCCTCGGCCTGATCCACCTAAGATAGTCACTTATTTTTGGCTCTTAGGCCTTTTTCAGTCTTGCATCTTGGCATTTTTGGGATCCCATTAAAGTGCTACTCGCCCACTATTTGCAGGTGCTATTGGGATCCTTTCTAGCCTCATTTCTTGTTTTCAATGTCATAAGATCCTCTACAAGATTCAGCCTCCTTAGCCCATTTTGGGTGCTCCATGGGTTCTCTTTGGCCGCGTTTCAGCCACTTTTGGGCCCTATTTAGCCTCCTCCGAATTGCTTGGCCTAGCTGACCTCTGTTGGTGTTTGATAGGCCATATCCAACCAGGTCTACACTTTGTTCCTACCTATTTAGGCTCCTCCAAGCTAGCTCATTCAGGCTCTCCAAGTAGACTCCTATGTGGACAACCCAGACTCGACATCCCATTTCAGGGTTTGACATCATTCAACCTTGATTCAAGCTCATATCCTGGACTTTTATATGACCCAATATTTGTTGCTTGAAGCAGTATTGAGCATTTCTTTTGGCCTTTGTAGGCCCTTCACCCGTTTCTTAGTCCACTTTTAGACTATTTTTCCTATCGATTCAATTTTGGCCTATTCCTAGCTTGATGCCTAAGACACTTAAGCAGATACACAGGTTGCCCCTGATTGGCTTGGCCCCCTTTGTGGCCTCTTAGGTGGTCCATTTGTTGGTCGCCCCAACCCTCAAAACATGCCCTTGGCACTTGGCCAGCCTCACGGTTCCATCCTCATTTGAAGTCCTTATCTAGAGTTTTGGACTGCTTGGCCCTTTTTTCAGCCATTCGACCATCTAATAGTCCACCTTCGGCTTCAACAACCTCCCATCTGCCCTGCATCTAGTATTCGGCCAAGGCTCAGGCTCTTGGAAAACTCTATAAGTGTTTTCACTTTGGTCTCCATTCCATTTTGGAGTCTCTTGGACTTGTGCAGAGCACTCTTTAGATCCAATCTGTCTTGGATGCCCTATGAACAGAACACCCAGTCCATGGTCTCTTGATCCAACCTTGACCCAGTTGATCCTGAAATAGGTCACCCTATCTATTGTGGACTACTTGTACGCACTATGTAGCCTCTCTGTTTACCCAGGATATCTTATTCACAAACAAGACATATTGTCCCAAAACGAGACTTGTCTGCCAAGGCCACTGGGCCCATTTTATTGCTCTAGAGGGGTGTCATTTTTGTTTTGTCACAACTTGCACCCGAGGAGTTAGAATTTTAACTTCTTATAGTCATTGGAAAGGTGGTTCCATGTACTTTGTTAAGGTACAGATGATGTTTCCCCAACTTGTTATATTCTTCTATAATTTGCCTTTGAAAGTTTTTTTTGCTTAGATTTTTTTACATTTTTTGACAAGGCATAACTTTTGCCCACTATGTCGAAATTAAGCAAACATTTTTTTGAAATTTATCAAAACAATGCAAGGAATCCATTGGTACATGTAATTTTTTGCTTTGGAATGCCTATTTTTACAAAAACTTGTAAAATCGTCATGTGTTATAAATGGTCGATTTTGGCTTCTAATTTGTCAAAATTGTACTCAATCTTATAATTTTTTCTAGGAGGAATATTTTGTTGGAGTACAAGACAACACTGAGAGGGGGGGTGAATTAGTGTTGTGAAAACTTTTCAAATTTTTGCACTTTTTAACTTACAAGGCAAAGAGAGAGGAAGACATCAATGATCTGTTAAACACATATGCATAATTATGATAATCAAAAGTATGAATCAAGACCTTAAGAACAAATAATTAGGGCACATGAACACATGAAGAGAAACAAGAACCATTACACCTGATTTGATGAGTGGAAAACCTTCAAGAGGAAGAAAAACCACTCTGAAATGCTTCACTAGCTTAATCAAAAACCTCACTAGTTACAAAATAGGTCTTACTGACCATACAAACCTCACTAGCTACAAAGAGGTCTCATTGACCATACAAGCCTCATTGGTAATAAAATACAATCTCAAAATAATACAAGGAATACATAAGGTTTCTCTGTTTCAACACAAGCCCCCAAATTTGCATATCTCTTTGCAATCGTACTGCATTTCATTCTCATTATCTCTGCACAATCAATTCACCTAATTCAGATTATCTCTACACAATTAATTGCATATTGTCTTCATACTTGACATGGTTCAATTTGTAAGTTTGTTGCATAATGTCTTCATCCTGTGTTTGATTCATTCTTGCAAAAACATGATCTCATACATCTCTCAAATCACATACAAAATATCATGATTCATCTATATTTTCTCTTCAAAAGTATCTTCACAAAAATGTCTTCATTACTGCATATTAGTCCACTCACAAATTCATACATCAATGCACCTGCAATACCATTATATAAAAATTTGAATGTCCTTTCATGACCTTTCACATTCTTCTTCTTCTCTGATTCATTTTCACCTTCACAAAAATAAATCTTCAATAATCTCCAATCTGAAAAAAAAAATCTTCAAGAATAAAATACATCATTAATCTTGTCAAAAGAATAAAAGACTTTTTAATTATCTTCAAATCCACTCTTTAAATCTCCTCTTTTTCATTTTCATCTTCAACATTTCAAGAACAATTCTTCAATACAATATGTCTTCAAAAATATTATATCCTACAAAAATTGACCTTTCATTTTTACTTCTCTTCAATCACCTAATCAAATCACTTGCCATTTCTTTTTCCAAGACCTTACACAAATAATGTCTTCAAGATTCCATTTTTGCTCTCAATAAAATCTTTCATAATGCATCTGTAACATTATTAAAAAAAATGACCCTTCATAACCTGCAAAAAGACTTCAATAATAATAATATCCTTTGTCTACAAACAAAAACAATCTTCTCCAATTTGGTCTCTTATTTTGCAAAAATTAATCTTCAATACTGCCCTAAAAAAATATCTTACATATTTGGACTTTCTTTCCATCTTTATGGGAATAAAAAATAGAAGGCATAACTTAAAACATTACTCACCAAAAAAGAATTTTATTCACAACTAAAAGAAAATCTGCCTTCTAAAGATTCCATCTTTTTGACTTCAAAGCCATGAGGAAGCTTAAAAATAGAAAGAAAATCTTCTTTTAAATCTCCAAACAAATCTTCCTTTTAAGAGGTTAAAAATAGCCTTGGAAAAATCAAAATGCTACAGTTATAAAGGGATTACATTCCAACACACGTCAAATTGCAGACTCATGGAAGGGAAATCCAAGTTTAAATATACACCACCGATTCTCCATTGCGCACTCAATGGATATTTAAAGGAGACCATTGATTAATAGCTTGGCACTCATCGTTCATTAGAGAAAACACTTCTAGCGGTTAGGAAGGTCAAGGGGATTGGTAAAAACATGTATCGATGCCCCTTCAGAAGGTCACTTTAAGTGACTCAACCTGCTATCTCAGGTCAACAGAAAAACAAAACAAAAAGCAACCTAAGTATGATGACGGGTAGGAGATGAAATAAATTAGGTCTTTAGAAATTTAAGGGCCTTTCAAATCATTGCAGATTACAAATCTTAGTTTCAATAACTAGGATTCAATTGAATCAAAGACACTACTCTAACATAGATTTATGCAAAGCAGAATGCGATTCTGATATAGCATGGATGACAAAAATACTCAACATCAACCTTGAAAGAACTTGCATGACTGAAACATAAACTAACATCACTCCTCCGAAGCAACATATCAACAACCTATCCATGTATGATGATGAATGTATGATAATGAGCACATCTGATATCAATTGATCAACTCAACTCTTCCACTTAGAATCAACTCCAAATTGATCTCCCAACAAGATCATGAACAACCATGTCAAAGAACATCTTAATCATAAATGACAAACCTCACCTTTGATGCCTCTGATAATCCTATGGTCCTGAAGCAACATGAAGAAGATCAATACCTTATTTAAACATGAATTTCAATAACAATCTGAACACTACTGGCTGATGTCACAATAACTCTGACATGAGATTGACATTAAGCTTGGCCTCAAACATAGCATCATTATGCCAACATTTACATCTGATGATGATCAACTTCATTTGTACATTATAAACAACCTCCTGTGACAAGAACCTTATTAAGTGAATCATGAAGAATATCAACATGATAAGAACCAATACCAAATCATTGGAACATGACAAAACCAACTCCTTGATGTCCTAACTTCTGCAATAGTGATCTAATAATCTTCAATCTCTCCATCATTCTGCATTAACAAATCTAATCTAACAATCAATATCAAGGCATCAAACCATACCTACTGCCTTCAACTCTGCCATCAGAGAGGTCTGCAACATTAAATAACATCATGAGATTTGCATCAATATTATAGGCCAATGACAAGTAACTCTCAACACCTGATAATAATCATCTTGAAGCATCATAATAACTCAAGCATGAGTGATATCTTGAAGCATCATAATAACTCAAGCATGAGTGATCATATGACAATCAATGACAACACCTTTTTGACATCAATGACAATCAACTTGCATCATATTTTACAACATTATTTGTTACGAGGGGTTTCACTTTTGTATTTTTTATCATTTTTTTGAGGTTTTCAAGGCATTCTTGGTCTATGTCTTCATTTTCCACCTCATGACATCAACTCATTTTGTCCTTCTTTTGGACATTGCATGCATCCATTAAAGGCATTCTTTGATTTGTAAATGCACTGAGATAAATTGGAATATATTCTAATTTTATTTTGGGGATCTTGCCCATCATGTTGTGTCATTTTTGTACTCGCACTACTTTATAAAGTGCCATGGAGGGTTGTGTTATTGCCTTGTTATTTGCATCATAATTTTGTTTGGTGAGTGTTCCTCCATGACAACATTTTAGCCTCATGTGTGTGTGCCTTGTTATTTGCACACCCTTTTCTATTTGCAAGTACTACTTTGTGCATCTTCTGATGTTGCTTCTTCACCTTCTTGCACTACATTGTGACACATAGTTTCAGTGTAGCTGCCATACCTCTCCCTTGTCAGCATTATGGGGGTATCATACTATTTGTGCTAATGCTTCCTTGGTTCACTTAGAGTGAGCTATTTATCTAATTTCTGTTCCTATATACTGTTAGAAATGAAAGTGCAAACCACACAATGAAAATCTGATTCAAACCTTATTATGTCCTCTAAACAATGTAGAATCAATAGAGATTGCAATAGAAATAAAACCCACTACACAAAAATAACAAGCATCAAGAACAAAACACATAACATAGTATGTAATGTGGAGAAAACCCTTTTGGGAAAAAACTCCACCAAGAAAAGAGGCTCCAAGTTGTATTATCTTCAAATATATGAGATTACAATATATGCACTTCCTTTGTTTCTTTAGTATTCAATCCGGTGTCGCTTGTTTCTCTTCAATCTAATAAAAATGTAGTACAAATATTCTTATAAAAAGAGGTTGCCTTCTAGGGCAAGATAACCGACAAATATCAACCGTCAGATCTGTGACCTAATGACAAACGGTCCAGATTCACAATGACAAAATATAAATAAACCCCCCCACGACCCCCCATCACGGACAAATGAGAGTCGTGTACCAAATATAAACATATGGCTGAAACAAGATCGTTGTTGGTGAAACCTTTCATCCCTTATGGGTGATTTACAAACAATATTAGGAGTAATTAATTACATAGGATTTACAATGTTGATGACACCTTAATCCTAACATATACTAGGTAGATTAAGTGGATGGTTACCCATGCATTCGGTGAGATGGAACACATACCATATAGAAAATTGCACTTCTATTTATGAAGGCAACCTTCTACCTTATTCAAATGATTAGTGTTCTTGAGACTATTGACACCTATATTTTCAACTGCCAAATTATTGTCTTGTTTCAATATATTGGTGTGATTTCACCATCTATGCATTTGTTGAGTAGTATCGTTGCGGTCACTCGTACAGATTGATGTTCCATTTGCATCTTCAACTACTTAATTGGTTGAGTAGTGTCGCTGGGGTCACTCATGTAGATTTGTGTCTCTTTGATCCTAATTTCAGTGGAGGTTCTTCATTAGCATAGCAGTTGTTCTTCGGCAGTTGTTTGTAGCTTGTTTGTGCTTCATTGGAGTTCTTCATGTTCCTAATCTTTCTGGGACATCTTTTGTGGAGGCTTATTCATCCTTATCTTGTTTTATCTCCTATTGGGAGGATATCTATTGTATTATTGTGATGGAAGTAGTCCTTGGGGGGGTCATGTTGAGTCCTCCTTCCATCCTTCCTTCACTTTTTTATGCTTCTTTGCATGTTTTCTCTCTTTTGGGGAGGAGTTTTTCTCATAAGATTTTCTCCTTTTCTCCACTTGTGAGAGATATTTTGTACATGGGTACCCTACATGGCCTTATTGCTAGGACCCATCTTTGCATCTTTGCATTTGTTTTCACTTCTCCCCAAGTTGCACTTAAGGGGGGATGTTTGTATGAACAAGGGTTTTTCCTATCTAGTCTTTCCTTTATAGTGTGAACACGATACATTATCTAACCAGTTCTTAGTTAGATCCTATTCACACATGTTCACATGATAAGTTGACTTAGGGTACTAGGGATATGTATAGATGTTTCTAGTACACATGTGATCTTATCCTTTAGTTGTCACATGTCATAGGATTATGACACTTGTCCTAATCCTATGTTGTCATGTGTCTCACCTTAGTCTTTATAACCAATGTTTCTCATTATACTTGTAACAATCATATTATGACATTATCTTTTGTATAGATCATTATTCCATCATGTTGATCTTCTTTGATTCTTGTGATTAGCTCTTAGGCATCTTAATCTTGGGATAGCTACCTCCATAGCTAATCCTAACACCCATGACTTAGGAAAAGAACATAGAAGCATATTACACTTATCTTCTTTATCTATCTTAACATCAACATAAGCTAACTAACTCAAAATCAAATTAAATGCATTCAAATGCTCTGCTATCAAATCACTCCTTCATTTTAAGAGAAAATATTTTTCTTTTCAAATATAACTTATTTACTAGAATCTTTGCTTGGTGGATCTTACCTAATCATTTCTATAATGAATGTCATAGTTTCATCAGCTACATTCAACAAAATAGAGTGTGAAAGGTAAAGCCAAATTATAGTTGACACTATCTCAGATTCGCCAACAAAGTATTAAAGAAAATGTGACCAGAAGTTATATCAACAAGTAAGCATCTTTACATTATCATTCTTTCTCAATTTTGATCAGACTATCATAACCATACAGGTATGAATATTTATTTATATATCTTTGTTGATTTCTTGTCCAACTTTTCCCAGATGTCCTGATTAACATCTGACAGATAACTTTCCTTTGATACAACATCCACTAATTTCTATCCTCTAGAAGATCCTCCATTTTTAGCTTCCACTGCTCATAACTAGTTCCATTAAACTTCTCATTGTCTAAATGAGATGAGGATGTAGCCATAGAAAGTAAATCAACGGCATAGATTCTACACACAGATCTGTAACACAAATTCAACTAGAACTCCCACTACAACTCTTAAAACCTTCACACTTCCACCCAGGAAGCAAATCTAGTTATGCTCTGATACCAAATGTTATAAATGAAAGTAACTACTATATATGTAAATTTGATTCAACTATAAATATGATCTTAACTAGTATATAACCAAATGTAGATTACAAGAAAGTAAATCAACGACATACGAAAATATGGAACAAAAGAACAAACACATAACACAATTTTTACATGGAGAAACCCTTTCAAAAAAAAATCCACCAAGAAGAGAGGCCCAAGTATGTATTATCTTTAAAATAGAGATTACATACAATCCTTCCTTTCTCCTCTTCAGTCTTAAATCCTTCAGCACCTGCAAATAAAGTTTTCACTCTAATTCATCATATTACATTTCTACCACAAAAACCCCTATTTATATAGCATTTACACTATCTAAATGGGGCATCCAAGTTGGTTATCATATACCAATGCATTACTTTGGAAAATCCAAGAATTTATTACATAAAATAATGTAGGTTGTAACCCTACTACTCGACTCTTACACATGGACAACTAATTTGTCCTTATGGACACCTAATTTGTCCTATCTTACAAGGTGGTTTATGTCTTCATGTGGAGGTGTTATAACCATACAAATCATAATTACAAGTGTTCAAAATAACCTCATGGGAAGTTGGGTGCCCAAAACCAACTTAACCTCCAAGATTCCTTTCCAGTAAATAGTAACTTTCCACCGGTAAAGACTCAATTACCGACCCCCAATAAACATTAACTGCCATACTAGTAAAATCTTGATGGTAAAATATGTATAGATGATAGTGAATCCCTCATGCCTTATGAATGATTTACAAACAATGTTAAGATTAATTAAATACATAGGATTTATAAGGTCGATATCGCCTTAATACTAATAACTAACTCTTAAACATAGTCTCTATAGCCAAACTACCTCTTTACAGACATGTGTAGCAACCATATACTCTATTTTAGTACTAGAAATGCAACCATATGGTATTTCTTACTCATCAAATTGACATCACCACCAAATAGAGAAAACACATAATCACTAGTGGACGTCTAATTATCCAAGTCACTCGTCTAATCATAATCGGCAAAGCCCTATATGTTTAATAACTTGCACACATCTTTAGAACAATGATAACATAAGCAATGATTAGACATTCCTCACAAATATCTAAATACCCTCTTCACATAATTCCAATGCTCTTTACCATGGTTAGACATAAACCTACTAAGAACTCCCACTACTTGGGCAATATTTGATCTAGTACATAACACTGTAATATCAGGTTCTCCACAATACTAACATAACGCACATTACACATATCCTCCAAATATCATCTAAGTTAGAACACATATCCAATAAAATCGTAGTGCCTATAGATAAAGAAATTATCATTGCTTTGCAATCCTACATGGCAAATTACCACAAAATAGTGTCAACATACAACTTTCTGTGAACTCGGTCCTTGCTAATTTCTATTACTAGAATAAATTTTGTTGTCCCTAGATCCTTCATATCAAATGCACTACAAAGATAAGTTTTAAGCTCCCTGGCATCACCTTATTGTTACCAATAAACATGTCATCAACATATAAGACAATAATTAGAATATGATCATCAATAATTTTAATATAAACGTGATGATCTTCTTCACTTCTAACAAAACTCAACTTTAATGCAAAAACATCAAACTTTTGATACCATTTCTGAGGCATTTGTTTCAAACCATTCAATGACTATTTTAACATTTAAACTAAATTTTCCTTCTCTTTTATCTCAAATCCATTTGGTTGTCACATGTAAATTTCCTCTTCAAGATTCCCATTCAAGAAAGTAATTTTTATATTCATTTGTACTATTTCAAAATCACAAGCAACAACAATAGAAAGTAGTAATCTAAAGAAAGATTATTTAGCAACAAGAATTAAAATTTCACAAAAATCAACTCTCTCTGGGAGTAACCCTTAGCCACTAGTCTAGCCTTGTACCTATCTAACTTACCATTTGCTTTGATTTTCTTCTTTAACACCCACTTGCAACCAAAGGGCTTCCTTCCCTTAGGAAAAATCACAAGATCCTAGATGTCATATCTATCCAAGACCATAATCTCCTCTTGCATGGCCTCCATCTAAGAATCATGTTTCTACAAAGAGAGCATCCTTCAAATATCTCAATTCATCATCAATACATGACAAAGTAAATACATAATTGAAATTTGGAGGACAATACCTATCATTTGGGTATTTTGTCTCATGGATCATGTCAAGGGCCGAGTAAGGGTATCTACCTATTCTTCTACACACTCAAACTACTCAAAATTTTCATATAAATCCTCCTCTTCCTCTCCATCCTCTGATCCATCATTTTGTTCTTAAACATGTGCATCTTCCTACTTCTTAGTTGTCCTAGATTAGAAAATACTCTAAGTTCCCTTAAAACCACATCCTTAGAATATATCATTTTCAATGTTAGAGTATTACAAAGCTTGTAATCCTTAACATTCTCACCATATTCAATAAATATGCATTCCTGAGCTTTGGGATCCAACTTAGATCACTTTTCTCTAGGCACATGATCAAAAGCCTCATAACCAAATATCTTTAGATGTGAAATAGAGGGTTTCTAAACTATCCACACCTCATAAGGAGTTTAATCAACAAGAACCGAATAAGGAGATCTATTAATCAAGTAGTAGGCAATACTCATAGCCTCTACCCAAAATCTCTAATCCAATCATGTATCACTCATCATATTTCTAGATCTTTCCATCAAGGTTTAATTCATACTTTCTACAAACCCATTTTTTTGTGGAGTATAAGGAGTAGTATTTTATTGCACAATGCTTGCATATCTATACAAATCATCAAAAATTTTAGAGTAATAGTTACCTCCATTATCATATCTCAACACCTTTATCTTCCTATTTGACTATTTCTCAACCAAAGCCTTAAAATCCTTAAACTTAGAGAAAAAATCATATTTAGATTTAATAAAATAAGCCAAAGTGTTTATTGAGTAATCATATATGAATAACACATAATAACATGATTTGCTAATAGAACCCACATGCACTAAACCAAAAACATATGAATGAATGACTTCCAAAATAATATTTTACTCTAGTACTTCCACAAAGAAAACAAACTCTATTCCAATTTCAAAACACATAGTGCTCACAAAAATTAGATTCATCAAAATAACCGAAAAAATATCAACCATTGTTTTATTAAAATAATGGTCTAAAGACCTTTTTCACCAATATGGCCCAAATGGAGGTGCCACAACCTACATGCATTTTTTAGAAGTGTTGTTATGTTTGTAGATTTACAAAATGTGGAGGTATCAAGCCTAAATAGAGTCCCACATCGTGAGCCTCTCGTTACAACCAAAATTCCTCTGACCAACCTATAACCAAACTTGTCAAATGTCACATATACTCCATAATAGTTCAAATTGGATATAGAAAGAAGATTTCTCACAAGTCATAGAATATGCAAAATTCCATTTAGAGTTTTCACTCTCCCATCATTGGAACACAACTATACCTTTCCCTTACCAATGATCCAATGCAAGCTATTATTACCAAGGAAAACCTCTCCTTCATCATAAGCATGATAATATGAGAACCACTCCTTGTGGAGAGTCATATGATTAAAGCAGTTTGAATCAATGAGCCAATAGTCATCACTAGAAATATTAGCAAAAATGAAAAAAACATCAATATCACCATTATTAGAGGATTTCTCAATGGAGGAATCATCATAAGTTTTCTTCTTGTTTCTACATTCCTTCTTTACATGTCCCCACTTCCCACAATTCTAACACTTCACTCCACTTTAGACCCACCTTTGGCCTCAAGCCTTCCTTGAATACGTAATGCATCTTTTGAGCCCTCATCCATGGATTTTCTCCTCACCTCTTCATTGAGAAAAGTAGCAACAAGGGCATCCAATTTAAATCTATCATAGAACCACTTATAGCAATGATTAAATTCTCCCAAGATTCAAGCAAAGAACAAAGTAATAAAATATAGTTATCCTCCTTGTCTATGGCTTAACATTAATAGAACCTAACTAGCTCAAAATCAAGTTAAAAGTATTCAAATGTTTAGCAATGAAGTCTCCCTCTTTCATTTTCAAAGAGTAAATCTTTATTTTTAAATACTTGTTAACAAGACTCTTTTTTTGATAGACATCACCTATTATCTTCCACATATTGTATGTGGTAGCCTCTTCTAAGACATTAAAGAGAGTAAGATTTATAAGACATAATCAAATGGTTCCGTGTGCCTTATTTTCCATATTTGTCTAATCTTCACCAGACATATATGTAGGCTTGACTTGATTTGTAACTTATCTCCATTGATCCCTTTCTTCCAAGAGATCCTCCATTTTCAAATTCCATGGCCTATAGCTAGAACTATTGAACTTCTCAATTTCTAGTTAAGATGTGTTAGTCATGGCTTCAACCACAATGGATCAACAAAACCAACTAAATGAAATCCTCCCACCAAAACAAAAAACCTCAAAACACTTCTAGAAAGGCATCCTTCTCTCTAATCAAACTATTGTCCCTAATACCAAATGTTGAGAAATCTATGAACAATAGAAGCGATAGTATATGCACAAAGTGTACAAATTTGATTAACCTAGTTAAAGGTACACATGCTTAACCATTAAAACTTATATAGAATATGGATAAGCATATAAAATAGTAATTAAAAAAATGAACTCATCAAATGAAACTCATAACACTGGATGTATGTGGAGAAAACCTCTCATGAAAAAACTCCACCATCAAAGAGAACAAGTTTGTATTACTCCAATAATAATGTGTTACAATAATGCATCCAACTTCTTTCCTCTATTTGACAACATTTTTATAGTGTGACAATACTTGTAGAATGATCATACTAAATCTCGACCTAATGCCTCTAATATGTAGAACAATTGAAAATGAGAACCACAAGTGGTATACAAAGAAGACAAAACCACGAGCCCAAACTAGGCACCCAAATCCAAGCCAAAAATATAATGCCCCATTCATGAAGAATGTATTTCAAGAATATAATGTAAGTCCCTCCATCACTCTTATATGTCATAGATACTCTCATTACTCTAATAGGCACACATTCCCAAGTCTATCTATTCACAATGGAGTGGCCAACTAATGTGAACCCCTACTATCATAACGATATTCTCTACTCTCTATTTGACTCCCAAGCACCCGATTAGAGAAATTGTCAATAATAACTCTTATGACAATGGTGACTGTAACTTCTCGCCAACTATGCAACGACATTATAAGTGTATCTTGCTTTATTCAATACCATTACAATTAATATTCAAAGTCCCAAGAGAATAATAATGAATAAATATGTATCCCTCTTACCTCATGGGCATTGAAGTACCCATTCCCAAGATGTTGGAAGCACATAGAAATACATTAGGATTGCAAGGTTAGTATCACCTTATCCTAACAATGTGTGTCTATTTAGGTAAAGAGAGATAACAAGGGCCTTCACATAAACTTAAAAAATTGAGATATGGTGCATTTAAGATAATAGAGTAGGTGGGATAGAATTCTTTTCATTTGAAATTTCCAGAATATATGAAGATATTTTTTATGATAAATGTTGATAACTTGTGCTTGTTTGAGCCTTCCATAATAGATGAAGAATGAGTTCATTTGTCATATTGTGTTTCTTATATGATTTTACACTTGAAGAGATGGATGACTTGGAGGAAGATGTCACTTTTGACAAGAAGGTGAGGTAAAATAGGTGTGAAGAATGAGAAACACGGTTGATTAGATAGAAAGGGTAGTTCTCAATTAAGGCCAAGTGGGTGTCTCGAGAATAAATGGGAAAGAAGTTCCCACATTTGATTGTGTCTAAAGGAATTTGGGGACCAAAAAATACTTTGTGAGGGAGGCATGATTTGAATTTTGGTTTAGATGTTTGGATTGGGATGGTTCCATAGTCAGACACACCTATAGTATGTTACAAGTACACTTGTAACAATTCTACAGGTGTTTTGTTTTTCTACAAGTGACACTTGTAGAAGATTAATTGGGGCTAGATTATCTTTAAAATGGCACATGATCATTCCTAGGTTCAATTATTATCTTATGTAGGTAGTTGGGAGCAAATACTTCTATTAGAATCATGGTTTTAGGCAATTCTTATTGCTTTCAACAATGCTTTAGGTGCAAGAAAATATGGATAATTAGTGTGTGTTTGGTAATTAGTTCTGTAGGCATTTTGGTGATGGCCTAGAACATCATCATGATGCATTTAGAATCAGATATCTAAATACACTCTTTTCAAAACTTAGATTTTGGTGGTGTAGCAACTAGAAGGTCATATAGGCAAAAGAATGCAAAGGGATAGATGTGTCTCTTGTGAGCAAGTTTATGACTTTGTCTTGACCATGTTTGTCATTTTCAATGTTAGGCAACATCAATTAGAGCAGCAATCATTTGTGTCTTATTGGTAGGCTATTCCTTCTTGCTAGAGCCATGATGGTTTATCTTCCTTTGGTAGTAACATTCCTTTTTCCCATGTTGACAGTTGTTATGACTTGAATGACAATCATTTTGGTTTTGCATGGGTTGTTATTATCAACGATGGTTATTACCATTGAGGACCATTGCTATTTCGGGAAACCATTCCTCTTCCCTATGCTAGGTCCTAAAACCATAGGTCCAAAATCCTAGAGTGTTTCCTGATTTTCTAGGCAAAGGGTGTCATCAAGGAGATGGGAAAGGGGCTCATCAATAGGTTGAGGATGATTAAGGGCCAATTATTAGGAGCAAGTAATCTCATCTTCAATTTAAGCTTAGTTGTGTTAAATCCCAAAATAACTACAACCCAAAACTCTAAAACATTTTATAATTACCTAAGCTAGGGGCATCATTAGGGTGATTAAAAGAGGTTTATCAATAGGTTATGGGTGATTTTGGACAGCCTATAGGACTAGGTAGACTCCTCTGCACTTCAGGCTCAGCTAGACCTAGGAGGTATATTCCTAGAGGCATTAAATAAGACACAAACAAAGAAACATAGCCATACCCAATGTACACTTGACCCCAAAGTTATAACTAGGTCAAGATAAACTGGCTGCACAAGCCTCTGATTAAGCAAATAAGAGCAATCCTGCAGAAAGAGGATGCTTACGGAATGATAACTGCAACTGAAACTTGATGTATTGTTTTGATTTTCAATAAAGTGTGGGTGATCATAGGCCTCTCAGACTGGTGCCTTGTTGAAATACACAGGACAACTGAGAGGGTGGGTGAATCAGTTGTCACAAAAACTTAACTTCATATGAATATCAAACCATGAACAACTTAAGTACTGATAATCAAATTTAACTATAAGAGCATGAAACCAAAGACTTAATTCACAATCACACATTCAACACAATAGACACCAGATTTTTACGTGGAAAACCCTAAAAGGGAAAAACCACGGTGGGTTTTAGCCCACAAAAATATATAAGTTATATCAATACCAAAAAATAGAGGATCACTGCCTACAGGGCTCACTGCCCAAAATGCTCATTGCAAAAGATTGACTCACTACCAAGGGGTGGCTCACTGCCAAGAATCAGCTCATTGCCAAAGGTTGGCTCACTACCAAGAATTGTTGAACTGATTTGACAGCTTCTACTCTATACCTGAGTTTAGTTCCATTGAAGCACAATATTCTTCCTCTGCTCTGCTCTTCTTACTCTTCGCACTTATCTACTCATTTTTCTGTTGGGAATTAAGGTGTCTCAACCTTGATAATTCCTTGTATTTTTACATTATATTTATTTATTTATTTCCTATTATATTAATTGGATGCACATCCTATGTTGTCATCTTGTGGGAGTTGGCACGGTGATGCGTCATCCTACATGGCATATGACCACATGTTATTTTGTCCTCACACGAGGAGATAGGCGTCCCACTTAGTGATAGGAATATTTTTCCATGTGTCGGCATCTTGGATGTTGTGTAAGGGAATATTGATTGAAAAGGTCATGACATATTCCTATGACAGTTTTATGACATGTAAGAGTCAGAAATAGAAGGTTCTATGACAGGTGAAGACATGTGTCACAAGGCATCTTGGAAGAAGGCATCTTTGGGCACCCCAAGGAGGGTTATGTCATGTTGTAAGAGAATATGCTATTTATAGCCTGTGTATGACAGATTCTCTTACAGCTATAAGTTATGACAGCTATGACAGATTTTATGACAACCGTTGGTGTGTAAGAGCATTTGTCATTGCCCAAATTAGAAATAGGCGACCATATTGGGATGGGGTGATATGACAAGTGTCATGACCATGCTGCAGTGTTGGACAAGTGTCCCTAGGCATGGGTTTTGGGCCCCCATGAGGCCAAGTTGGATGCCCATTCCAAGATATGTTTAGTTTTGCCCTGAAAACTTCATTATAAGCAAGTGCTTGGAGAGGAGAAAAAGAGGGTGATTAACAGGTGTTGTTATGCTGCCAGTTTGTCTCTAGATATGAGTGTCGAAGACTCCTAAGATCTTGCATTGCAAGTGTATTGTAAACCATTACAGTTTTGATAATACATTGTGCAAGTTTTGGAGTGTGGGGTTTTTCACCCGATAAGGGTTTTCCCCATGTATATCTTGTGTCTCTCTTCTTCTATCTTACATTCTTATGTTGTTTGCTGCTGCAATATCTTTGTTGTTGTGTTAAAATTCTGTAATTGTAAATGTTAAAATGAATTTGCGCTCTTCTCTCCTCATTAGATTAGTGTAGGAAGTGGTTTCCGCACACCTAGCTTCCTTTCAGTTGGTATTAGAGCCAGGTTCTCTTTGGTCCTAATTGTTGGATAGGGGTTTTGTGTACTAATCTTAGGCTGAGTGGGAGTCTGTGCAGAGTATTCTGAAATCTTGTTGCAGGAATGAAATGGCAAGAACATCTGGAAGAATAGAGATGGGGATGTTTAATGGCATAAATTTTGAGTTATGGAAACTTAAGATGGAGTGTTATGGAGTTGATCATGTGATTACATTCAGTATGATATTGATCTGGAGCTCCTATTTGATAGTATGCAATAACCCTCATGCATTGTGGTTATATTCTATCATTCTATGGTCATTTGCAGCAAAGTATTCATGTTGGGTGTCTGTTCTTGGCTCCCTGATCACATGGAGAAAATTGGGTTGCCATGGCTATGGTTTGATGTGCTTATGTTGGCTACTTGGTTTTAGTCCTTGGCATTGGAAGACATTGTCTTGTTAACCCCGAATGCATGTAGGCTGTGGAATTAATCTTTTGATGGTTTGAAAGCTCCTGGAACAACGTAGTTCCTTTGTATGCTTGTACATGGTGATGGTTGTGGAGTTGGCCTACAAGTGGCCCTAAAGTTCCTGGACCTCTATTTAATTTAGTTGGATGTACTTGCATGTCTTAGTTTCATATTGATTTGATATGAGGGTTTTGTAGATATTCCGTTCAAAAATCTATGGTTATGCTTATCTATGTTGTTCCATTATTCTAGTTTAACTATACTTGTGGGTTTTCCAGATGATAAGTGGATATGGATTTACATGTATGTCAGTGACATGGTGGTTTTACAGGTTTTACATGGTTAATAAAAAACTTGTGGTTTTGTAGATCTACAGACAAACTATTTTTCAGATTATGATTCCTTGGGGGTGTTTCTGGATGTAAGATGGTTGCAGGTTTGTATGTATGCTTTGTGCATAATGTGAGGAGGTTTGTATCTTTCTTAGTGTGGAGATGTTGGTATGTGATTTGTCACTCATCATTTCTATAGCATATGCTTGATTAGTTCCTCGACTACGATCACTCGTTTGTGGACTTGTTGGCAAATTGAATCTAGAATTGATTTGATTGTTGAGTCTTGAAGTCTACAGATTATCTTCTTTGGTATCTCAGTTTGTAGGTTACTAATGTAATGATGAGTTTGTATGTTACATTTGTTTTGGATCTTTGAGTTATGTAGTTTGTGGATTATCTACCCATTAGCTATAGTGAGATGACTCAAATGTGGACTATTTTTATCCACAAGTTTGATTCATTGTTTATGCAAACTTTGTTAGTTGGCCTTGTCTATGGTCATTTGTGTATTGGTATGTTGCATTGGGATAAGAGGATGGATAATTAGAGTGCAATGGATAGTCAATTATTGGGACTTATAGTATGTTTATCACGATGTCATGGATAGCTTGGTTACACAATTTAGTGTGAGATTTTGACAGTGATTGTTTTATCTTCTTGACTTGGAGATCTTAGTTCTATTTTATTCTTTTGTGTTGCTGATATTGCACAGGACAATTGTTAGATTGTATTAGAACCATGGATGATCTTCATTGAGAGGATGGTTATCATAATGCCTTGATAAGCTCTATATCACAGTTTCAGTGGGAGTTTTGGTAATGATGTTGGATTCATCACATGTGATGGATGATCTTCTGCAGTGGATATTGGCGTCATAGAGGAGCTCTTGGTTTTGAGAGTTCTTTGACATTGTTAGTTTAGTTGTTAGGAGATGGTTATCTTCATATGTTTGGAGATGTTGACATCGTGATTGAGGAGTCGGGTTTATGATTTGTCAGTTTGACATGTTTATCCTTTGTTTAGAGATGTTATTATGTCATGGTTTACTCTTGATGCTACTTAAACTTTTGGCATTATACAGATTCTCTTGAGATAGGATGTATGCATCATTGTACACTTTGTTGCATGTGATTTTATTACGAGGAAATGGTTAGATCATGATGTCATGATGGGCTTCTTGATCATGCAGATATGTAGTGGGAGTTTTGACAGTGATCTTGTTTGTTCTCTTTGGTTTTAAGTATTAATCATTTTCTTGAAGCTTCATGATTTTGCAGAATGCATTTGAAGTTCGCATGTATTGGTTGATGGATGCTTATGGAGACTAGAGAGACTTGAGGTGAGGCTCAAGATCTCTTGTTGTAGGGATCATGTGTTGGAATGGTGAAATTTCAACAGAAAGACCGAGGAGCCTTCACTTGTTATGGACATGAGTTCATGTTTGAACTTGAGAGGAGATTGTTCTTGGAGAGAGTATATGAGACTCGGTGTATCTCAGTGGATCATTCTCATTCCCCACTCTTAGTTCACTCGGTAGAAAATGTTCTGATAGGTATTGCCCAGGTAATTTCAGATTCATTTTGTTTTATGCTTTGTTTTCTCATGGATATGAATCTTGAGCTATAGTTATTGGTTATGGAGGTTTCATTTGAGGAATGTTAGCATGGTTATCTTCTTGATTCATATGTTTTGCTTTATGATGTTCATTTATGAGGAGTTTAGGAGATGTGATTGGGCTTATTCCTTGTTATGGAATGGTTATGAGTTTGATCTACCTTGATTAGAGAGGCTTACATCTAGGTTGATGTTTATTTGATCTTATGAGATTAAATGGTTGGGTGTTGTTAAGGCTTTTCAGTTGGGGTTTTGTGAAGGAGATCATACTTGGCACAGCTTAGCACTTGGTGATGTTGGCAGAAGGACATGATATGGTTTGTAGTTTCTCTTTATGGTCTCATTTTTTTTCTTCCTAGATGTTCTTATTCATCTAGTATGATAATTGGGTTTGTGGTCATCTACTGTTGTTGTACTTTATTATTTTTTGGCAACAGTATGTGTTCTTTTTAGATGTGGACTTGGGAGAAGTGGAGGAGATCAGAGGTGAGAGAGTGAGCAGAAAACTGTTTGTGGAGTATGCTCTATTTTGCAGCAGTTGGTTGTAGTTTGTAGATCATTGTAATTTGTTCTTTGTATTATATGTTTGTATTAAAAGCCATCTTTTTATGTAAGTGTTGATTGGTAGACTTTGAGTTACTTCAGTTGGCATTGCTCATGTAGTTTGATTCCTAGGATGTATGTATATCTTTGGTAGATGGTTTTTCATTGGACTGCAGTAACAAAGGTCTTCAAATTTTTTGCACATCAATGGTTTTGGTGTGTTTTTTTATCATGGGAGACGATAACTTTGAGAAGGGTCGTGGATTATACAGGGATGAGAGTTACAGTATGGGCTAAATATGTCATGTGCAAAAGTTCTATCAATGGTGGTTTTTTAGTTGGATGTAAACAACTAGTTGTGGTTGTTGTTCTAACTATTTTGGAGCTTATGTGCTCGATCTTGTTTTGAAGATGTTTGGACTTCAAAGTTATGTTTTGTTAACCGGTTTGAAGTTGGATACATTGGTGTGTCTATGTGACATTTAGTGTTTCATCATATTTTTGGCATTCTAATCTTTTGTCATGTTGGTGATCACTTGGAAGATGTTACAGATGCTTCTGTAAAGCTAGTGAGCATAGTGGAGTTTAGTTGAGCTGAGTATTTGGCAGCTACTCATGCTTGTAAGGAAGCCATTTGGCTTAAGAGATATTGTGTTCAGATATTGGTGTTGGTACAGGATAGTTTACTATCTGTTGTGATAGTCAGAGTGTGATGTTGCAGATGCATTAAAGAAACCAGTAGGCACAAAGAAGTTCAGATGGTGTTCGAAGTCTATAGGCCTTTCAGCCTATAGCAGTTAAATCATGTTTTTCTATTGGCTCTTACAAGGTGTTCGACAAGTGAGAGAATGTTGGGAATTAAGGTGTCTCAACCTTGATAATTCCTTGTAATTTTACATTATATTTATTTATTTATTGCCTATTGTATTAATTGGATGCAAATCCTATGTTGTCATATTGTGGGAGTTGGCACAGTGATGTGTCATCCTACATGGCATATGACCACATGTTATTTTGTCCTCACATGAGGATATAGGCATCCCACTTAGTGATAGGAATATTTTGCCATGTGTCGGCATCTTGGATGTTGTGTAAGGGAATATTGACTGAAACAGTCATGACAGATTCCTATGATAGTTTTATGACATGTAAGAGTCAGAAATAAAAGGTTCTATGATAGGTGAAGACATGTGTCACAAGGCATCTTGGAAGAAGGCATCTTTGGGTACCCCAAGGAGGGTTATGTCATGTTGTAAGAGAATATGCTATTTATAGCCTGTGTATGACAGATTCTCTTACAGCTGTAAGTTATGACAGCTATGACAAATTCTATGACAGTCAGTTGGTGCGTAAGAGCATCTGTCATTGCCCAAATTAGAAATAGGCGACCATATTGGGATGGGGTGATATGAAAAGTGTCATGACCATGCTGCAGTGTTGGACAAGTGTCCCTAGGCATGGGTTTTGGGCCATGAGGCCAAGTTGGATGCCCATTCCAAGATATGTTTAGTTTTGCCTTGAAAACTTTATTATAAGCAGGTGCTTGGAGAGGAGAAAAAGAGGGTGATTAATAGGTGTTATTATGCTGTCAGTTTGTCTCCAGATACGAGTTTCAAAGACTCCTAAGAGCTTGCATTCCAAGTGTATTGTAAACCATTATAGTTTTGATAATACATTGTGCAGGTTTTGGAGTGTGGGGTTTTTCACCTGATAAGGGTTTTCCCCACGTATATCTTGTGTCTCTCTTCTTATGTCTTACATTCTTATGTTGTTTGTTGCTGGAATATCTTAGTTGTTGTGTTAAACATTCTGTAATTGTAAAGGTTAAAATGAATTTGCACTCTTCTCTCCTCATTAGATTAGTGTAGGAAGCGATTTATGCACACCTAGCTTCCTTTCATTTTCCACACACACTTTTTCGCAATTACATTACAAGTCTTTATACAAGTCATCAACCTTGGAATGTACATCAAGGTCGGCAATACATTCATCGACCATTGGAACAATCTCCAAGGTTGGCATTACAAAAACATACGTAGAAATAGGTCAGGACCTAATACAGAAATTTGCTAAGGGAAAGATATAAAGATGTATGTTGATCACACCACGCCTTAACTGGGACTCAAACACAATCCTTCACACCATGACACGCTTCCACAATCTTCAAAACATCTCCGTAAATAATGAAATCAACCAGGTCGGCCAAGACTAGTGGGAACACTATGTCTTCTAAGAACATTCTTCATCCACGATCCAACTTTCTCTTTGCGAACCAATCCAAGCGTAGGAACATGATTAGTAGACATTCACAAGAACATTGAAATCATCAGGAAATAACCGCACAACTTCTAACAACTCTATCAAAAAGATTCTTCAAACTGGAGCACATAAACAACATAGCCCACTACTGTCATAGTGAAAAGATTGCTTGCGGACCACCAAATCATGAACCATTGAAGTTGAAGACACTTAACATCATCTTAGACTTAACTCTAGAACCGCAAACAAAAATACTTCAATGTGGAGGAATGCGGAGCATAACACTTTCTCTCTGTCACTAGTGAATACTTAGAAAAGGCACCCTTTACTCTGGTGAACATAACTTACTTATATCTTCATACTGGAGGCTCAAACTTAGAATGTGGCATCTTCAGACATGCCTCTAGATAACTTACAATCCACAAACAAAGATATTCACCCTTTAGGAAATGCAGAGCAATCTTCTAAACTATTCTTCTGTATATAATACACTATTTCCACTGCAACTCACTATTTCTACCGGAGGAGCTAATTTTCTCAATATCCTCAGCATCAGAATCAATTACATAGGTAAGTACAAAGCATCTAACTCATTACAAGCAAGTAACAAGATAGAGGCATAGTTGACATCAATGACAACACATATATGTTAACATCAATGACAACATCGGTTAGGCACATACTTGCAACAATCTCCCCCTTTGTCATTGATGGCAACATATGATGTGAAAATTTGAAAAGACCATCAAGACAAGATTTTCCCCATTTCTCTTTACACGTCTGCATTCTTTCTTCCCCTGAGTTTTTCACACAATTTCTCTCCCCCTTTCACATCAATGGCAAAGGGCACATATTTGCATCCTGCTGCTCTGATCCAACTAAGTTGTTACCAACACATCTAGCTACTCCCCCTGAGAGGTAGCTCTCAAAACATCAATCTAGATCAAAGAATGAGACTTTGAACACCACTGGATTGATGCATTTTCATGCATCTTAGTTTAGGTCAGGAGGGGTAATGACCCTTAACTTTTTTTTGAGATACTCAAAAGTATCCTTAGGCAGAGGCTTGGTGAAGATATCTGCAATCTGATCCTTTGTGGACACATATTCCAACTTTACTTCATTCTCTATCACCTTTTCTCTCAAAAAGTGATATCCTATAGATTTATGCTTTGTTCTTGAGTGCATCACTAGATTTTTTGAAATATTTATGGCACTTGCATTGTCACAGAAAATTGCAATTGGATCTTCATATACAACTCTTTTGTCCCTCAAAGTATGCTTCATCCATAATACTTGAGTACAACATGTTGTTGCAATATATTCTACTTCTGCTGTTAATAAAGAGATTGAGTCTTGTTTCTTGCTTATCCATGAAACCAATTTGTTACCCAAAAAGAAAGCACCTCCACTTGTACTCTTCCTATCATCAACATCTATATAAGCACTAAGAGTGAAATCAATATCCTTTGGATACCATAAGCCATGATCCGGAGTGCCTTTTAAATACCTAAGGATTCTCTTTATTGCCATCACATGTGATTCTCTTAGATCAGCTTGAAATCTTGCAACAAGACAAACTGCATGCATAATATCAGGTCTAGTTTGAGTTAGATAAAGCAATCCTCCGATCATGGATCTGTACTTTTTCTTATTAGTCTTAGGTGATTCATCAATTTTGCTCAACTTGCAACCAGTCACCATGGGAGTACATACTGGTTTAGAGTCTTCCATCCCAAACTTCTTCAATAACTCTTTCACATACTTAGACTGAGATATGAAGATTCCTTTATCTGATTGATTGATTTGCAAACCCAGAAAGAAATTCATCTCACCAAACATAGACATATCAAACTCTTTCTAGATTTCACCAACAAATTTCATACACATACTTTCATTGCCTCCAAAGATGATATCATCAACAGACACTTCAACATTCAAAATTTGATCCCATTAATCTTGAAATAGAGATTACTATTAGCAGTACCTTTATTGAATCCTAACTCTAATAAGTATTTATCCAACCTTGCATACCAGACTCTAGGAGATTGCTTGAGTCCATACAATGTTTTCTTTAACCTGCATACCATATCACCTTGATTTGATAGTTGAAATCCTTCCAATTTCTCAATGTAGACTTCCTCTTCCAACTCACCATTTAGAAATGCAGACTTCACATCCATCTGATACACTTTAAAATCTTTGTGAGCTACAAATGCCATAAACATTCTGATTGCTTCAATTTGAGCTACTAGAGCAAAGGTCTCTTCAAAATTTATCCCTTCAATTTGAGAATATCCTTTGCATACAAGCGTTGCTTTATTCCTTACAAATTCTCCATTTTCATTTAGCTTATTCCTGAAAACCCATATGGTTCGAATAATATTTTTGTCATCAGGTCTAGGGACTAATTCCCAAGATTCATTCTTCTCTATCTGCATTAGTTCTTCCTCCATTACCGTTACCCAATTTTCATCATTACAAGCTTCATTCACAGTTTTTCGTTCAACTGTAGAGAGCAAATAGTAATTCACTTATTCTTCTATAGTTCTTTTCCTTGTCAGTACTTCTTTGTCTTTGTCTCCAATAATTTGATCTTCAGAGTGATTGATTCTTACATACCTAGGGGTCTTAGCAGCAATTTATGGAGCCTTTTCTTCTTCCTTTGACTGTCTTGTTGTTTAACTTTTTCTTCATAAGTTATAGCAGCAGGTTCATCTGATTCATAGCCATTCTGATCTGATGTTCTTCCTTTTCCTTCATCCACCTTCACATTTGCTCTTTCAATAATCTTTTTCAACCTTTTGTTGTAGCACTGGTAGGCCTTACTCTTGGTAGAGTATCCAAGGAAGATTCCTTCATCTTAGCTTGCATCAAATTTCCCTAGATCTTCATCTCTTCTGATATAGCATTTTCTTCCAAAGACTTTGAAAAATCTTACTATTGGAGTTCTTCCATACCACAATTCATAGGGATTTTTAGTACCATTTCCTTTCACTTGAACTCTATTTTGAATGTAGACAACAATATGTATAGCTCCCTTCCAAAAGAATTCTGTTAGACCTCCTTCCTTCATCATTGTCCTAGTAGCTTCTTGAACTATCTTGTTCTTTCTTTCCACAACTCCATTCTACTGAGGAGTCTTAGGTGAAGACAACTGCCTCTTTATTCTTTGCTCTTCATAGAAAATGTTGAATTCATTTGATGTGAACTCACTTCCTCTATCAGACCTCAAGCATTTGATTTTCATCTCTATTTCATTTTCAACCATTGCCTTGAAGCATTTGAACTTCTCTAGGGCTTCTAATTTGTCTCTCATAAAAGTAACCCAAGTCATTCTAGAGTAATCATCTATAAGCAACATGAAGTACTTGTCACCTTGTAGACTTCTTATCCTTGTAGGACCACATAAATTTGTATGAACTAGGTCCAACACACCGATAGAAAATTGCTCTTTGCTCTTGAAACTTGTTCTTGTCTGCTTCCCCAACTGACATTCCTTACAAATGCTATTGGTGGGTTTCACAAGTCTTGGTAAATCTCTCACAGTTTGACCTAAACTTATCTTTACTAGATTATCAAAGTTTATATGACACATCCTTCTATGCCACAACCAACTCTCATCTGCTTGGGCGAATAAACAGTAATCATTAGTTCCTCTTAATTGATAAATGTTACTTTCGGTCTTCTTATCGGTAGCAATCACAGTTTCAGAGCTTTCCATGATCTTGTACCCATTGTATTTGAATCTTAGATCATAGCCTTTGTCACACATCTGACCAACACTCAAAAGATTATGCTTCAAACCCTTCACATATAGGACATCATCAGTATTATGCTTTCCATCAAATGAAATAGATCCTTTTCCACAAATCTTACCAGCTGCATTGCTTCCAAACCTAACTAGTCCTCCATCATATTTTTCCAAACTTACAAACTTACTTTTGTCACCGGTCATGTGATGTGAGCATCCACTATCAATAATCCATTCATCCTTATCTTTTTCAACCTGAACAACCAAAGCACTTTCTTCCACTGGTTTTTCTTTCTTCACATAGTGAGCAGGATTAGTAGACACAGGTTCTTCTTTAATAGAAATAAGCAAGCATTCATTTGCACTAGTACTAGCATCATCAGTCACACCTTCATCATCGAAATCTCTAACACAGTAGCATTTCTTTGGAGCTCTAGGCCTGCTCTCAAATCTATTTCTATTCCTTTCTATTCTTTCAAGACATCTAGAAGCATAATGACCTACATTACCACATGAAAAATATTTGAAAGATAGTTTGCCTTTGAACTTATCGGAACCTCTTTGCAATCTGTCAACAAAGTTAGCTTCAATTTCATCAACGTCATCATCAAGTTCCACCTTATATTTCTCATCTCTGGAGATCTTTTTTGAAGTACTGGCTTTAAAGGTTGTCTCAACTTTCCGCAGGGCATCACCAAATTCTCTTATCTCAAAGGCTGTAAGCTTACCAAGCAATTGATCTTTCTTGATAGTTTTTACAGTCATCACTTCTTCAATTGCAGCTACCTTGTGACTGTAGGACTTTGGTAGTGATCTAAGAATTTTCATCACAACTTCCTTATCACCAATAGTTCCTCCCATACCTTTTATACCATTGACAAGTTCATCACCCTTTGCATGAAGGTTGTAATGTTTTCATCTTCATTCATCTTTAAACTCTCATATTTTGCTTTCAGGCCCTGTAACTTGGCTTCTTTACAGAATCATCTCCTTCATACAGTTTGTTCAACTTTTCCCAAACCTCATTTGCAATTTCTAGATCCATGACTTTTATCAATTCAGTGTCAGACAAAGCATTTAACAGGGCATCTCTAGCTTTTCTATTTAACTCATATTCTTTGATTTCATCTTCAGTTGACAAACCATTTTGTGGCATGGTATATTTTGATTTTGCAACTTTCAACACTTTATAACCTAGACAAAGGAGATGGCTTTTTATTCGTACCTTCCAAAGAGCATAATTTCTCCCATCAAACTGTGGAGGTTCCTTTTTAAAAAATATCCTCGATCTTCCTCAAGCTATTAGGCTTTCTTCTGAGGAACCTGATTTGATACCAATTGTTGAAATACACAGGACAACTAAGAGGAATGGGTTGAATTAGTTGTCACAAAAAATTAACTTCATATGAATATCAAACCATGAACAACTTAAGTACTGATAATCAGATTTAACTATAAGAGCATGAAACCAAAGACTCAATTCACAATCACACATTCAACACAGTAGACACCAAATTTTTACGTGGAAAAAGGGAAAAACCATGGTGGGTGTTAGCCCATAGAAATATATGTTATATCAATACCAAAAAATAGAGGCTCACTGCCCAAAATGCTCACTACAAAAGATCAGCTCACTACCAATAATTGTTGATCTGATTTGGCATCATCTACTCTATGCCTGAGTTCAGTTCCATTAAAGCACAATATTTTTCCTCTACTCTGCTCTTCTTACTCTTCACACTTATCTACTCATTTTTCCACACACACATTTTTTTGCAATTACATTACAAGTCTTTATACAAGTCATCAACCTTGGAATGTACATCAAGGTCAGCAATACATTCATCAACCATTGGAACAATCCCCAAGGTCGGCATTACAAAAACATACATAGAAATAGGTTAGGACCTAATACAGAAATTTTCTAATGGAAAGATGTAAATATGTATGTTGATCACACCACGCCTTAGCTAGGACTCAAACACAATCATTCACGCCACGACACACTTCCACAATCTTCAAAACATCTCTGCAAATAATGAAATCAACTAGGTCGGCCAAGATTGGTGAGAACACTATGTCTTCTAAGAACATTCTTCATCCACGATTCAACTTTCTCTTTGTGGACCAATCCAAGGGTAGGAACATGATCAATAGACATTCACAAGCACATTGAAATCATCAGGAAACAACTGCTCAACTTCTAACAACTTTGTCAAGAAGATTCTTCAAACCGGAGCACATAAACAACATAGCCAACTACTGTCATAGTGAAAAGATCACTTGCAGTCCACCAAATCATGAACCATTGAAGTTGAAGACACTTAACATCATCTTAGACTTAACTCTAGAACCACAAACAAAAATGCTTCAATGTGGAGGAATGCAGAGCATAACACTTTCTCTCTGTCACCAGTGAATACTCAGAAAAGGTAGCTTTTACTCTAGTGAACATAATTCACTTATATATTTATACCAGAGGCTCAAACTCGGCATGTGGCATCTTCAAACATGCCTCTAGATAACTTACAATCTGTAGACAAAGATATTCACCCTTCAAGAAATGCAGAGCAATCTTTTGAACTGTTCTTCTATATGCAATACATTGTCTCCACTGTAACTCACTGTTTCTACCGGAGGAGCTAATTTTCTTAATATCCTCATCATCAGAATCAATTACATATGTAAGTACAAAGCATCTAACTCATTACAAGAAAGTAACAAGATAGGGGCACAGTTGACATCAATGACAACATCGATTAGGCACATACTTGCAACATGCCTATCCAATGGACTATAGAGTTTCAAGTTCATGAAAGGAAAACATTAAAATGGGGTGTATGAATACCTATCTGGTTACTCAGATGCACAGAAAAATGATATCAAACCATTAGAATACTTAGTAATCCAACACCATACAATATTCTTCCATTTGTAATACTGAAATAACCATTTATGAAGCTTGAAAATGAATTAAGAATCATCACATTCATTCAAATAATATTTTACAATCATATCATGAAGTGTGGCAAGAGAAAACCCTAACTGTGATGGAGGATTCATGAAAGAACACTTACAACGATGGAGAAAACAATGAATTGATATCAAGATTACAATATATATTGCATACGCTTTTGATGAATGCTTCCTAAATAACTAAAAATGAACAATAGATGAAGTCCTAACTACCTTGGACACTCGGCACCTATAGAAATAAATTTTGCCCAAAATGATCAACCCTTGAAAAGAGTTTCAATCTTCTATTTATAGCCTTCACACACGGATATAAGAAAGAAATGAGTGGGAAAACTCTCAATAACCCCACTAACTGTAGTTAAAACATTAATTTCAACTACCCACTTTGCATTAATGGCATTCCTAAACATTGTTGGCATGTTCCTAGGCAGTGGGAGGAGTATGGAAGGCTAGTTAGTCAGCCTTCAACAAATCAGACTTCGGAGGTCAGGCCTTCATTGAGAAGCTAACACTTTGGAGGAGAAGAAAATAACCGCCCAACGTAAAATTCTTGGAAGCTTTGAAAATCATCGAGGATCGAGTGTCAGGCCTTCTTCCTTCTGCCTCTAAAAGGAAGAAGGAAGAAAAGTAACCTGCCACCTGCCAAAATACTTATAAGAATCAAAGGACATCGAGGGTCAGGCCTTCCACTTTCTGCCTTCCAAAAGGAAGGACAAAAGTAAACCTGCCATCAACCGTCGCCTGCAAGACTTGGCGCAATTATGAAACCATTGAGGATCAGTCACGGGACCTTCTTCCTTCTGCCTTCCAAAATAAAGAAGAAAGAAAAGACAACTCCCATTAGTCAATGCTTGCAACACTTAGAAGAATTTTGGTTCTATTAGACTTCGGCCTTTGGGCCTTCACTGTTCCACTTGCTCGGAAGAAGAGACAAAACCACCACTCTAACCTCTGAAGTTCGCAATACTTAGAAGACTTTTTAAAACCTCAGGCAGACTTTGGCGATCGGGCCGTCCTGTTAACACATGCTCCGAAGAAGATGAAAGGCCACAAGCTTGACCTCCGACACCCGAAACACTTAGGTGATTTTTGAAGGACTTAACACTTAGATGAATTTTGGAGCCTTAGACTTTGGAGCCGATAGGAATGGCACGAAAGAAGACAAGAACCTAAAACTTTGACATTCTGGAAAAGGTAGAAAATACAAGGAAAGACTTAGAATTTTGGGACTTAGCCATTTTAAGATTCCTTCCTTGTACTTCAAAAGGCAAACACTTAGAAGACTACTGAAAGAGACCCATGGAAAATATATCTGATTGGGTATCAATGATGGGATCCTCAACAAAGGCACAAAGTAGGATCCTGAAGGATTTAGGGAAAAATAAAACAAGTTGAGAACTGGTTTTTTCAGGTGTCAACACTGGCTCTGGTTGGGGACGTGTGTCGAGCAATGGTACAATGAGAATTTAGATCTCTGGAGTAGATCAAAAGGCAAAAAACAACACATATGAACAAAAACAGACACAAAACACCATTCAGACCAACAGTGGTCAAGACTATTCGAGGTCAAAACAACATATATAACAAGATTTCACCATAAAATTTTGAAGGACCACACTACTTATGAGAACTAGAGATTTAGATGTTGCCCATGAATAGGCAGCTCCAGAAGTTCCCCTTCCATGTTCCTTATATAAAAGGTATCCTAGCTAGCCTTCTAATAAATTTGATATGGGCTCGACCATAATGGTTCAAACTTACCATGCTTGCCCTTGTCTTCCAATTTCACATTCCAGAGGTGAACCAAATCACCACTTTGAAAACACATTTTAACCGCTCTCTTGTTGAATAGATGCTCCACCTCCTACTACCATAGCAAGTTTTTGTCATGTGCTATCCTTCTAGCTTCGTCTAATTCTATCAACTCATACATCCTTAATGCCAAAGCATCATCTCCATCTTCTCCTATTTGATGCGGCAGTTGATACACATGCAATTGTAACGACATTGGCATTTTGGCCTCCATCCCATATACTAGCTCAAAAGGAATCTTGTATGTAGCACATTTGTAGGTGATCCTATCTGCCCAAACTGCATACTTTAGCTTGTCATCCCACATTTTCTTGTTCATATCTAGAGTCCTCTTCATAATTTCCATGAGGCTCTTATTGTTAGACTCAATTTGTCCATTACTCTATAGATGATATGGTGATGAATGAATTAAACTTATCCCTTATTTGGAACACATACCTACAATGTCCTGAGATCTGAAGCACATGGCATTGTCTGCAACAATTCTAGATGGCACACCAAATTTGGTTATCACATTGTTCAACAGGAACTCAATCGCTACCTTGGATGTGGCCTTGCGAGTTGGAATAGCCTCAACCCACTTTGTAAAATAGTCATTTGCCACCAATATCCATATGTACTCACTGCTTGATCTCTCTTGGATCTCCCCTATGAAATCAATGCCCCATTGCTGGAATGGTGCTTCAATGGTAACATTCATAAGGGGAAGGCAACCTTGAAACTTCAACTTATCAAAAAAACATTGGCAAGCATCACATTTTTTGACTTGTCTTGCAACATCTCTGAAGAGACTCGGCCACTAGAAACCTACCCTAATGACCTTATGTGCTATGCTTTTAGCATGGAAGTGTCTGCCACATACTCCTTGGTGATATTCATCAATAACTTCCTCAGATTGTTGTTGGTCCAGACACTTTAACAATAATCCTTCATGATTTCTCCACATTAAAACACCTTGGATCAAGACATACCTCTGAGATTAGAGCTTAAGTGTCCTTTGTTGAGTTACATTCATTCCTGGGGGACAATGCATATTGACAAGATAAAAGATAATTTCCTTATACCATGGATCATTTGTCAACGTACACACATCAGTAGATTGAACAATATTTACCTCATTTATCTCAGTTGCCTCTAAGTTGGAATTAGCCATCAACTTAGCTAAACCCTAGCCTCTAACTAGTTTGGTGACCTCAATGTCATACTCTTGGATCTTGTTGATCCATTTGCATCTTCTCCTAGAAGCTTCCTGCTACATGAAAATATATTTCACAGTTGAATGGGGCACATATGCAATTGTCTTTGCACCCATAAGATATGGCATGAAGTTTTTTACTACCTTAACTAAAGCATATGCATGCTTTTCCATAATTGAATAGTTTAACTCAATAGCCTACAAAGACTTGCTGAAGAACCCTATTGGCTGCTGAAATCCATCATTATTCTTTTGAAACAATACATCATCAATAGTATGTAATATGAAGCAAAAAAAAGAGATGAAAAGGTTTGGAATAATTTGGGCTTACCAACACTGGTGCATTCTTTAGAGCCTCTTTGATATCTTTGAATACTTCAGATGGATCTGCATTCCATACAACTGACTGTCCTTTCTTGAGAATTTTAGAAATGGCCTTAGTCTTCTCCATGAAGTTAGGAACAAACCTTCTGACAATGTTTAGCTGCCTGAAATAAGATTGTATTCCTTTGACTGATTTAGGCTAAGGAATGAGATCAATAGCCTTGACTTGTTTCAGATATATTCTTACTGCATGCTTTGACACAATATGCTCAAGCAACTTGCCCTCTTCAACACCAAATATGCATTTCTTGTGATTAAGTGAGATCCCATACTCTAGACATATTTTGGATGACCTCAAGGTGCTTGCAATGCTCACCTCTTTCCTTTGAGAATATTGTTGGGTCATCTTGATAGACCACCATGATCTCATCAATAAGACTGGCAAAAGCCACATCCATGGCTTGTTGAAATGTTGACCCAACATTCTTCAAACCAAATAGCATCCTCACATAGGCATAGTACCCCAAGGAGTCATGAATGTTGTCTTGTATTGCTCTGACTCCTTAACCATCACTTGGTTGTACCTAGAGAATCCATCCATCATGGCAATTGTGATCTAGTCACTTTCTGTAGCAAATGGTCCATGCTTGGGAGTGTATAGTTATCCTCGAGAGATTTGATATTCAAATTTCAAAAATCCACACACAACCTAATTTCCCTATTCTTCTTTCTTACTGGGACAAGGTTGGATACCCATTTAGAATGTTTTATGGGTTTAATAATACCTCGCTCTTTAATCTTTAACAATTCTTTCTACATCTTGGGAGCTATGGTAGGGTTTATAGGTCTTTGCTTTTGTCTGAATAGTTTTGCATCAGGCTGGAGGAGAATAGTATGTTGAAACAAGTCCTCCTTATAGGCCTTGATCTCATCATAGGACCATGTAAAACACTTCTTGAATTTTCTCAGAAGAGCAATCAACATCTACTTCTCATGAGGCTTCAACTTTTTGCCTATGTAAACCATTTTAGGTGGCTCCTTAATTCCAAGGTTAACACCTTCAACATTTTCTTCTTCGACCAGTTTACCCTTACTTTTCCAATGGTCTGCATTGTCAAACATTCTTTCCAGTGCTACCAGTCCCTTTGGAATTGTATTTGTTTTTAGCTACACAACCTCACTACCAAACAAAGTTTCCTTGCTATCAGCAACTTCTACCATTGGCTTTCACTTAATCAATTAACTGTCAAACTCATCTATGCAATTTAGAAAACTATAAATCTGATTGACGTCATTGAAAACCTACCAACTGTATATGTTATGAAGGATTGTTGGCCTTGTGAGTACTTCTACAACATAATGGGAAAGAGTACTAGAATCAGGCCACGGGTCAAATTTCAAACCAACTACCACCAAGGAATTTGCCTTCTCATTTTTACTCCTCTTAATCCATTCGATGCCAATGCCATCAAACAACTCCATTGTGTCCCAAACAACATTTTTGTATGCCCTTAACTTGTTTTCCTTGGCAACAAAGGTATTTCTTATCTACTACACAATCAATTCTAAGTAACCATACACCTTCAAGTAGTTGAATTGATGTTTGTGAGCGACATTCAGGCCCAACAATAGTGCTTCATACTTAGCCACGTTGTTGGTGCATTGAAAATCAAGTCTAAAAGACTTGCCAAACTACTCACTATTGGGTGATATTAACATAATGCCAACACCCGAGCCCTCTCTTGAATACGCACCATCAAAATACATCATCCACAAATCAATTGTAGCACAAGTAGAGGTACAGGAGTGCAAGGTAAAGCATCAAGGCTAGGATCATCATCACTAAAATATCCCATGAAGTGGTCAACATCAGTGTCAAAGAAATTGGTGTGATCTTCCTGTGCTTTATACCTTTCCTCAATGTTCTCATCCTCCACCTTTTTCTCCCTATACAACTTCACTTCCACACCTTGGACTAGAATGGTAGCATATGAAAGATCCATATGGATACTTCCACCCATGGAGGCTAGTGGTGCCCACCTAGAGTTTGGGTTTCAAGTATTTCACCTATAGGCCTTTTCAGAGAAACCCAAAAAAATTTTGTCCCTCGACCTCCAGTTGTATGCATGTATCTTTGTGTGTACTATTGTCATATCTTTGCCTCGCCCCAAAATATTCTTGTTTCCCTCCTTCTATCAAAGAAATCTGATCAGAGAAAGCCTGAATAGAAGGAGAGAAAGCTTAAATCCTTTAATTACCCATGCTCTGCCTTTCCAAAAAGTCCCAAAATCTCACCTCGAGAATCTTTGCCAAAAACCCAGAAAAACCTAGAAATCTTTTTGCTTCAAGTATTTTCATCGCAGGGATTTCTCAGTTTCATCCTTTGTATTTGTGTATGCATTTTTGAATGTATATTCACATATATATTCGCCATTGTATGTTTACATATACAAAGGCGATATGCAAAGGAAAATATACAAGAGGTCGATATACAAGGGGTCATCGGTGAGACAAGCCTCATTGGCAGCTAAGTCCCAGGTTTCTCTGATCGACTGATGAAGATACAAAGGAAGCATTCAAGGGACCATTTACAAAGTAGAATATACAAAGGGTGGGGTCCACCAATTGTATATGTAAGCGATTGTATGTTTGCACATGCAATCGAACATACAAGGGAATATGCAATCCTGACATGCAAAGCCCGGACCCGAAATGAATATGCATTCTGGTTGATAAAGGCAGAAGTTTGATTATATGTATGTTTTGCTTGTATATTCGCAGTTGTATATGCGATATACAAGAGAAAATATACAAGCGGGAGCGGTCAAAGTCAACAGTCTTCAAGAACATGGTGGGGCCCGCACACTTGTATGTCCTAGATTATATGTATGTGCTATATACAATGCAAAATACAAAAGCACATGTATAATCCGAACGCGAATGAAAAAGTTTGTTGTGGTGGATAAGTGGCTGGGATCCGAGGTTGTATGTTGCACATTATATGTATATGTGATATACAATGAAATACACAAGGTATAAATGCAGTGTTTGATTTCAATGTTATTTCAATTTGATTCATAGGTGTAATGGAATCTGCGATTGTATGTATATTGCATTTGTATATGCAATATACAAGGAGATATACAAAGGGAATGTACAAGGCCCAGACCTGATAGTGATTGCAATTTGTTTTATAAAGATTTGGGGTCCGCGCATGTATACATTGTGATTGTATGTATATACAACCCGTGTGCAACCACAGATGTGAAAGAAGATACAATGGATTGGTGATGAAGATGCAAATGCTTAGCGATAGTGATCTAATGGCATGTTGCCACGTGTCCAAGGGCAGTTGTATCTATATACAACTGCATATACAAAAATTTGAAGGTGAAATTGGGCGAAAAGGTAAAAGGTATTTCTATGAAGGGAAAGGTCAGCGATGGAAGAAAGGACCGCCTACATGGCACGATATCATTGGCAATGGACTTTTCAATGTTGCTGATGTGGATTTTCAACCTATATGGGTGGATTTGGACCGCCGATCTTGCATATTTGGAGCCTGATTTTGTGGCTGAGTTTGAAGGATGAAGCGATTGTCTATTGGCGTCGTTTTTGTGTGCTCATTCCATAGTCAACCGACCTTGCTGTATGGCACCAAGAAAAATGTCGCATCTGCTTGTATGATCGAGGTCCAGGTTGCTTCTGCCGGTGATTTTTAGTATGGATCTGATGGCTTCAGCAACCAAAAATTTAATGAAGATCTTATTGTTGCATCAAAAATACAAAGAAGTGATCTTTGCATTTATGAAGTATGTCAGTGTGTAGGTGGCTGGAAGCTTGTGTGCTCCTTGAAAAAGGAATCCATGGCCATTCTACAGGGTGGAAGACTTGGGGCAAATTTTTTTGGAGAAATAATGAAAAACAGAGCTTTTTGGCTATTTTGTCTCTTTTGGAGTTTATGAGTTGCATTTGAATGCACGTTGCACATATGTTTAGTTTCATGTCATTCTTATATGAAAAAAGCTTCATGGCATGTGTTTAGCTATTTGTCTCCATTTGTTGTATGCATCCTTTCTTTTGAATCTGGTTGCTAAGGGTTACTAAGATTCTAGGATACATATTTGTTGTATTGCATGCTTAACTTTTGACCTCCATTCAAGGAGTGGATTAAACTGTTTTAGGTTAAGTATGAGGAAGAATGTATGTCAGCAGGGATATCTATAAGTAGAGATTGATACTCATTCTTGGGTGGTGTTTGTAATGCAAGCACCAATCTAACCCCTTGAAACTTGAATCTATGTTGAGTTTGTGCAAATCATTCACTTGTATATGTCTAGTTGACTCCTTGCCCTGAGATAGGCACTGGTTTGCTCTTGTGTAGTAGTTATGATCCAAAACCCCCTGTCTTGCATCCAAAACATAAATACAAATCATCTCATATTTCCAACCTGTTAGTTTGTAGGAGTAGAAATAGGACCCCTACATACTCTCATTCCTAACTAGTTAGATATGTCCAAGAACATTGCCAAACTTTTGATTTATCATGCAAATCTTGGTCCAAACATGAGAGTATTCTGCCTGTTGTTGTAAAGCTAAAACTTTTTGTCATTGGGCGAGTTAAGGTTAAATTTTTAGCTATAGGGATACCCCCCTTGGTGCGGCAGAACTAGAAGTGAAGGGGAGGCTGCTCACACAACCTCCTATATTTGTTGACCGAATCTGCCTATGCATTGGAACTGGCAAACCCTTTGCTAATTCGGAGAGAAAGACCCAATAGAGGCTACCCACTTTCTTGATAATAGCATACCCCATTTGGCAAGGTAGTCTTCAACAATAATATCCATTTAGAATGATTTGTTTGGGTACGGAGCAAGTTTGACCTCAACATCCCTAATTCGACCTATCACATTAACTGCCCTAGAATCCATGGGAAAACATTTGCTAAAAGACTTGGACACCTTCAATCCCAAAGCATTCATGATTTCAAGTGGCGTGACATAGCTAGATGCTCTTGAATCAAGCATATAGTTATGTAGCAACTATCCATTTATGATCAATGTGGTGTAGAAACAATCCACACCCATCCGGCTATCAACCATAGATGACCCTAAATAAACCTCAATTGTTTCATCATGACCTTTACCCTCATCATCACTACTAGGAACAACAATAGGTTATTTTTGTGCATCTACAACAGTGACAAATGATGTTGCCCTATCTCTATGTTATGGGATTCTAAGGAGCTCCTCTATAGGCACTAAAATTCTTATTTGGCTAAATACTTGAGCCATGTCAATAGGGTTATAATTGGGCAAAGGAGCATCACATGAGACAATAACATCATTTGCGCAAGGAATGTAAGGTATTACTTGATTGGATGAAATATCCTTACCTTTTTCCTTTATCTTCTCCTTTTTTGGTTCCTTTTGTGCCTGAGGGTGATCATGCTTGTTACTGCCTTTTGGATAATGAACCTATAGAATGGGTACAGTAGCTAGCTGCATGATTTGTACAAGATTCTTTTGCACATATTTCTTCTTTGCTACTAGTGGTTGTGTTGGAACGTTCTTCTTTTTTGGCACATTCTTCGTGGGAGTACTATTGTCTTTCTTCTCCACATTTACCTTTTAATTTTTGTTCTCACCACCTAATGTACCATGTTTTTCAACTCTGTAGCAGGAGAGTACCGCATAAGCACCTGCCTATTCCTCAACCGATAACCCCCCCGAACCTGCATAATGGTTGCATCGATTAGAGCTTTCAAAACTTTCTTAGAAGGTTGGGACTACTTGTACTTCTTATGCATAAGATCCCTCAAATGCCCAAAATCATGAGCTAACAGTTGATATCTCTTTGGACCTTCATCATAATCATACTAGAAAATATGATCATCTTCTTTATAGTTGTCATAACCAACTCGCTGACCCATTTGCTCATAATTCTCTATGTCAAACTAATTTATTTCCTCTTTATAGTACTCAACTGCACCTTCTTCATTTGGAAATTATTCATCTTTTCTCATTGAATGAGCCACCGTATAATTAGTTGGATCATGGGGATGGTAGCATGCCTAGCACCATAAAGACTCATCTTGAAAGTTGATTTGATCCTTTCTCAATGGATTAGGAGTGTCCCTTTCACGCTGTTAGAAACTTACATGCCTAGGGGCAACTTTCCTGTCATTCTGCTATGGTCTCTTGGACTAATCTATGTTGTAAGGTATATTGTGCAATCTATGACCTTCATTGAAATGTGTCACAACACCCTGAGGTGGCAACCCTTTATCATTTTGTGCTATCTAATAGGACATATCCTTCATGACTCCCATAAGTTTGTCCAGTTTATCTTCTGTCATGAGGGGTTTGCTTGAAGCCGCCATATCTAGCTAAGAGATCTTCACATCAGACCTCTTAACATGTTTTCCAGAGTCTCTCATGTTATTTTCAATGTTAATGGTTATAGTATAGGCTTCCCTTAGTATTTGAGGACTCTTATCTCTCAAGCAATAACCAATTTTAGAATTGAACACACCACAATACAATACTAAACACATTGATTCTTTAGGTTTGAGATTAGTGGGTACCTTTCTCATCATCATGATAAATCTATTGTCAAATTCAACAATAGTCTCATCGATTGCTTTCTTGATTATAGTGAGCTCGTGGATGGCAAACTTGGGGTTGATCCTATCTCCATACTATAGTTTGAACACTCTCATGAATTCTTCCCATGAATCAATATTGTTATCAGGAAGTGCCTTATACCATTCTTTATCACTTTCCTCCAATGAGTGTACAAATAGCTTCATCATCACATCTTCATCTTCAATCTCATACTCATCAGTGACATTAATAAAATGGCTAAGATGTTCTTCACTTGTGACAACATTGTTGCCTTAAAACCTAGGACTCTTTCCCCTAATCTCATTTAGAATTATGTTGGGAAAGTCAAGTATGCTAATGAAATCAAATTGTTTGTACCTCTCAGCTCCCAATGGCTGCCTCTGTGGAGGAAATCTCCATGCTTGTCTTTTCTGTGGAGGCCTAACATTTTGAACGTTACCACACTGTTGATTAGCTTGATTCTATAGGGGCTAAATGTTAACATTTTGAGCATGAGCCTGATTTATGCCCTATTGTCCCACTTGTTGATGCTGATGTTATTGTCGCTATCTATGTTACTATGGATAATTGTGGCCCTAGTTAAACTGCTAGTTGTAGCCCTTCTGCTGTGCATTTTGATTTACCTGGGCATGCTAGGCAAGTTGACCTTACTGTTGATCAAGCAAGGCCTACACCTCTCTCTTCCTATTCTTGATATTATCAAGCATGTCTAATTCCTCACAGAGAGTTATTTCTCTTTCCTCAACATCAGGTTGTTCCTGTTGATCTTCCTCATTAGGAATGTTGTCATTTTGACCTCTAAGTGATCTTGTGGGCAAAATATGATGCTAAATATTCTGGTAAGCCTCGTGATTTTTATTAGGCATGCCAAATGTTCTCATGTCAGCATTATGACACCTGTCTCTTCTTCCCCTACAAATAATACTCTGATTTCTTTGGACCTCATACTCATCTTTGTTCATTCTCCTATTCATCCTGAGTACATTATCAGTAGACTCCTCAGAAGTATATTGATGCTAACTTATGCAGTCATCAGACGCATCATCTCTACTAGAAGTACCTACTTGGTCCCAGGTATTCAATCAAGGCACCATATTGGGGTATCTTATTCTCCCTTATCCCATTGGCTTCTTGAGCGGTCAAAAGAGCTTTCTTATTTTGAAAAATCTTCTGATATTCTTCGACGATCCATTTTAATTCCTTTCTTGTCTGAAAACTAATTTTTTGGGTTTGACTAACAGAGTCACCAGTTCCCTGTTGGGAAGAACCAAGAGAAATTTCACTATGTCAAAGGACTCGACAAATCAACCAAAAGTAAACTATCCTTGGAAACGACGCTAGAAATTTTGACTCCCAAAATAACGACAACCCAAAACCCTAAACATTTTATAATCACCTAGGCCAAGGGCATCATTAGGGTGATTAAAAGAGGTTTAACAACAGGTTATGGGCAATTTTGGACAACCTACAGGAGTGGGTAGACTCCTCCGCAGTTCAGGCTTAGCTAGACCTAGGAGGGATATTCCTAGAGGCATCAAATAGGATAAAAAAACAAAAACACAGCCATACACAATGTACACTTGACCCCAAAGTTGTCACTAGGTCAATAAAAACTGGCTACATAGGCCTCTGATTAAGCTGATAAGAGCAATCCTGTAGAAAGAGGATGCTTACGAAATGATAACTACAACTAAAACTTGATGTATGTTTTGATTTTCAATAAAGTGTGGCTGATCATAGGCCTCTCAAATCGGTGCCTATCCAATGGACTACATAGTTTCAAGTTCATCAAAGGAAAACATTAAAAGTGGGTGTATGAATGCCTATCTAGTTACTCAGATGCACAAAAAACCAATATCAAACCATGAGAATACTTAGTAATCTAACACCATACAAGATTCTTCCATATGTAATATTGAAATGACCATTTACAAAGTTTGAAAATGGATTAAGAACAGTCACATTCATTCAAATTAGATTTTACAAGCATACCATGAAGTGTAGCAAGAGAAAACCCTAACTGCGATAGAGGATTCTTGAAAGAACACTTACAATGATGGAGAAAAACAATATATTGATTTCAAGATTACAACATCTATTGCATGCACTTTTGATGAATGCTTCCTAAAGAACTAAAAATGAACAATAGTTGAAGCCCTAATTGCATTGGACACTCAACACCTATAGAAAGAAATTTTACCCAGAATGATCAACCCTTGAAAATAGTTTCAATCCTCTATTTATAGCCTTCACACATGAATTTGAGAAATAAATGGGCTGGAAAACCCTCAACAACCCCACCAACTACAGTTAAAACATTAATTTCAACTACCCACTTCACATTAATGGCATTCATGGAAGTTGTTGGTGCATTCCTAGGTGGTGGGTGGAGTATGGAAGGCTAGTTAGTCAGCCTCAGACAAATCAGACTTCGGAGGTTGTGCCTTCATTGAGAAGCCTGCACTTTGGAGGAGAAGAAAAGAACCACCTGACCCAAAATACTTAGAAACTTTGAAAATCATTGGGGGTCGGGCCTCAGGCCTTCTTCCTTCTGCCTTCCAAAAGGAAGAAGGAAGAAAAGGAACCTGATGCCTACCAAATTACTTATAGGAAATAAAGGAAATTGGGGTTGAGCCTTTTACTTTATGCATTCCAAAAGGAAGGACAAAAAGAACCCTACGGTCACCTGTCGTCCGCAAGACTTAGCACATTTTTGAAACCATTAGGGATCAGTCGTCGAACCTTCTTCCTTTCACCTTCCAAAAGAAAGAAGAAAGAAAATACAACTCCCACCAGTCAATGCCCGCAACACTTAGAAGAATTTTAGCTCCATTGCACTTTGACCTTCGAGCCTTCACCATTTGACCTACTCGGAAGAAGAGAGAAAACCACCACTCTGACCTCTAAAGTCCACAATACTTAGAAGACTTTTCAAAACCTCAGGTGGACTTTGGTGATCGGGCCCTCCTATTATCACATGCTCTGAAGAAGACAAAAAGCCCGACCTCTAACACCTGAAACACTGAGGCAGTTTTTGAAGGACTTGACACTTAGATGAATTTTGGAACCTTGGAATTTGGAGATGATAGGAATGGCACAACAGAACACAGGAATTTTTGGACTTAACCATTTTTAAGATTCCTTCCTTGTACTTCAAAAGACAAACACTTAGAAGACTATTGAAATAGACTTATAGAAAATATCTCTAATTGGGTATGAATGATGGGCTCTTCAACAAAGGGACAAAGTGGGATTCTGATGGATTTGGGGCAAAATATAGCAAGTTGGTAACTCATTTTTTTAGGTGTCAATAATTTGTACTTAGGAGGGTGTTCCTAGATGTATCCCTCAATAGAGATGAATTACAATACAAAATATATATAAAATGATAACACAACAGTAGTACTCAAGTTGTAGTTCTAACCCCTAAGGTTGTCACTAGATCAAAACTAACCTACTGCATTAGATAACCTCTTATTGAGATGATAGAAAGCATCCTTGCATAAAATCAAGATGCATGTATGCACTTAGGATTCACTAGGATTAAATACTGTGAAGGCTTACTAATTATATTCCATGGTTATAAGGTAGAATCTCAATAGTGCATAAAGCGTAGGACCTAATCCTACAATATTAATGAAAGATTTGTTCATTCAAAAATGTGTTTAATGACCACTTCCAAGAACGGTGCATATTTAGTGGGTAACAAAGTCTAGTTTATCCAAGGAAAATAATGAATCAGAATAAATGAGAGAAGACTCAAGATCATAAATGCATCAACCATGAAATACCAGATATCTAAACATGCTTAAAAATCCATCATTATGCTTCATAAATCCATATGTAATCCAAAAATGACCATTACAAGGATAGTAATGTTTTAAAATTCTATCATGTTTATCAAATACAATATTACAATCATACCCTTAAATTTAGCACGAGGAAACCCTAGTTGTGACTTTGGGATTTCCATGAAAATACACCCACAATAATGGAGACATCCATATACGGTAATTTTTATAATATTTTCAATCTTCGTAAATTCTACAAGCTCATTGTTCGCCTAAAGAATTAGATCTACAACCCATGAAACCTTGGAAAGATCTTCCTTTTTTGCACTTGTAGGTATATGGAAAGAAATATTGACCAACCCTCGAAATGTGAAAAGAACTTATATTTATGTCATACTGGCACATGCCCTAATATGTGGACCAGAAATTGAAGAGCATCTAGAACTTTGAATTCACCCCCCATCATGAATGCAAGGATGAAGCAAACCCATGAAATCCATGATTTCACCAACCACGGTGTGAGAATTACATGTGGAATCATGTCCAGGGAAGATTGGATGCATCTGGATGTGAAATTAGTCTTTAAGGAGCTATAGGAGTCAAATTGAATCAATAATGGTAGATTTAGACATCATTGAGACATCCCATCACATTTTTTGCACTATGTCGAGGTTTCGAGTCTCCAAGGGGCACGCAGACCTATAGATTTTGTAATGGGCTAGGTCAAGATTTGGAGCCCGAGAGGGACCAAGGATGAGGGAAAAGGGAATGTGAGATTTTAGGGAACCAAGGAACAAAGGGACATAAGGACCAAGTGCAAAGGACCCAAGGGGATCCAGAAGTTTGCGAGGAAAAGGGACAAAAACAAAGTAGCAAGAACCAAGGTCCAAAAGGGACATAGGACCGAGAAGAGAAATGGTGTCGAGAACTAGAACATGTTTGGGATTAGGTCTGAGAAGCAGACATGGATGTGGAGAAAGATGGGATCCAAGGTTTGAGAAGGATCAGGGACCAAGGAACAAGAGCAATCAGAGAATAGGAATAGGGGTTTTAGGGAACCAGGGAACTCAAGGATCTTGGAACCAGGTGCAAAGGTTCCAAGAACCCCCTAATTCCCAAAAACCTGAAAAGGCAGAGGAAGGTGGGGAATGTAGACTTTCAGGGTTATGAGGAAATTGGGAATTTTGAGACTAAGAGGAAAGCACAGGGAACCGGGAAAGTAGGGAACCCAAGGACATGAGGACAAGGTCCCAAGGACCCTTGAGAACCTAAAAACTTGCAAAGGTGCCAAAACACCATGAAATACCCAACACATAGAAAATTATGCACCACACATGCTGACATCATCAACACCACCACCATAGGAAGCTGAAAAAGCACACTACCAAGGATTAGGATTGAGGAGGCACTAGGGATCAAAAGACAAATGGAGCCATGGGTCGGGAAAATCCCTAAGCCCAAATCATTCCTTTGTCTCTACAAAACCTGAAACCAAAAAGGCACAAAAATGGCCAAGGAATATCCAGATTTATATTTTATTTTAGATTTTGGCAACTTTATGACACAACCAAGGCATGGGGAATAGGAAAAACAACAATACAACACAAAAATTAAAGGATTTTGCAAATTTTCAAACAAGTATGGTGCTAGAAAACTAGGGTTCCAACAATGGCTCTAGTTGGGGACATGTGCCTTACATGTATAGTGAGAATCTAAAAGAATCTCTAAGGGTAGACCATAAAAAAGGGTATGGGGCAAAAACAAATGTATTTAGACAAGACAAACACAAAGGAGAAAATATATAAGACAAAAGAGTGCCTCATTACTTAGGAGACGTAATGCTTCAGATGCTAACCATGAATTGGCAGCTCCATGAACTCTCCACTCAAATCCTTGAGATGATACACATTGTGGTCATACTCAGTGTCAACTTCATACGGTCCTAGCCATAAAAGATCAAATTTCTTGTGCTTCCTTTTTTCCTTTGACCTGGTGTTCCACATGAGAACCAAATCCCCACCCTCAAAGTCTCTTTGAAGTGCCCTCTTATCAAAGAGATGCTTGGATGCTTGCCTTTGTGACAAGACCTTGTCAAATGCAAATCTCCTACTCTAATCCAACTTTATCAGTTCTAATATTCTTTGAGAGAGTGTGCCATCTTCTTCTTCGATATCATGCAACAAATGATATACAAGAAGTTCCGGGCTAAGTGGCATTTTGGCCTCTAATCCATACACAATCTCAAATGGACTCTTACCAATAGCACGTTTATAAGTTATCCTATCATCCCAAATTGCATATTTCAACTTGTCATATCACCTTTTCTTATTTACATCTAGGATCATTTTTATGATCTTCATGAGGCTCTTATTACTGGACTCAACTTGTCCATTACTCTAGGGATGATAAGGAGATGAATGTATCAAATTAATGTCATACTTAGAACACATATTCAATATGTCATGAGATCTGAAACATATGGCATTATCAACAATAATTCTTGTAGGAACACTAAACCTTGTTTTTATGTTGTTGATCAAAAAATCCATCACCACCTTGGATGTAGCATTGCAGGTTGGGATTGCCTCAACCCACTTGGTTGAGTAATTAGTTGCCACAAGGACCCATCTATACCTATTTCTATATTTCTCTTGTATTTACCCTATAAAATCAATTCTCCATTGTTGAAATGGAGCTTCAATTATGACAGCGATGAGAGGAAGAGGACCAGTAAACTTTAAATTACCTAAAAACCTCTAGCAAGCACCATATTTTTTACCAGTTTAGAAACATCTTTGAACAATATTGGCCACCAATACCCTACCCAAAATATCTTATAGCAGTTGTCCTAGCCTTGAAATGCTCTCCACAGATACCTTGATGGCATTCATCAACAACCCTTCATGATTTATCCACATTAAATCATTCTGGATCAAAGCATACTTTTTAGACCATAGTTTGAGTGTTCTCTACTGATTGTCATTCATCTCAAGATGGAAACACATGTTCTCTAGATAAAAGGTATCATCTCTATACCATGGGTTGTCCTTCAAGTAACAAGGGCTAGCAATAGGGACCAATTTTGTTCCATTGAACTCAGTTGTATCTAAATTTGCATCTGCCATCAATCTTGCGAGACCTCAACCTCTAACTAGTTTGGTGACTTGCACCTCTATATAATATTCCTGGACCTTGTTGATCCATTTACATCTTTTTCTTGAGGCGTCCTGTTGCATGAAGATATCATTCACTGCTAAGTGTAGAACATAAGCAATGGTTTTTGCACCCATGAGGTATGACCTAAAGTTTTTGATAGCCTTAACAAAGGCATATGAATGCTTCTCCATGGTTGAGTATTTAAATTTAGCACCTTTTAAAGACTTGCTAAAAAATCTAATGGGATTTCATATCCATTTTTATTCCTTTGATGTAAAACAATAGTAACATTGTAGAAGGAAGCAAAAGAAAAGAGTTGAAAGGGCCTAGAGTAGTCTGGGCTTACTAAGATTGGCACATCTTTGAGAGCCTTTTTGATTTTAGCAAATGCCTCATCTGGTTCCTTGCTCCATGTGATTAATTATCCCTTTTTCAACATCTTAGAAGTGGCAGTTGATGAGTCAAATATATGACTCATCTATTTCTATATATTTTATGTTTTAAAAGACTTTAATATAACTCTATGGCATATATATTACTGTGATTATACTTGTCTTTGGTTAGATTATATATATGTTTAGTCCTTATTTCCTTTCAAAGAAATCTCTTGGCTAATTACTTGAATTATACTTTTCAAATGCATATCTTATGAAATTATTGTACAGGGTGTGTGTGATTGCATGAGAAATACGACAGTGAACTTCCCGGTGGCCTCCGAACCCCTTTGGAGCCCCCTTCTTCGTGAAGAACCTAAACCATGGAAAGCTCCAGATGCAACTACACTTCAAGAGAGTCATCCTTCCCTTGAGTAAATGACCACTAAAGCCAACCCTAGGGCTACTTAAGAATCCAACAATGCAAATATAACCAACACCCTAATAAAAGCAACCTATTAGCAACTCCAAGGTCCGATCCACATGTCACTTTGTTTAGTGACAACTGAAGTAGCTCTCAATTGGCATCCAAGTCACTAAAGTAATTGTCCATCAACACCCACACCATTACAGGAAATTACTCAGCCGTTAATGATTAATTTGATATGGATTTTTGATTTGAAGTAAATCACAGAAGGAACTGTTGATGTATTAAATAAAGTAACTGGTTTAATCTCCATTTGCTGTAGTTAGGATTTCATATAGTTATTCCTTTCAATAAATGCTCCAATGTAAAAATAGGATCCAATTAGTCTCTCTTCATTAGTTCCAGTTTTTAGTCAAGTTGTTAGTCAGATTGTATTGTTTTTCAGCTAGAGGAAAACTTCTTGTTTTCGCTAGTGTATCCATGCCCATTTTGGGGCTATTTTGAATGTAAATGAAGGGGAATTTCTTCTGAAGATAGCTTGACTTTAGGAGGATCATCTCCATCTGGGAAAGTTGGGCCCACTTCCTCAACTTGGAGGAGATCTCTTGGTATTTTATTTCTATGTTGTTATGTTGTGTCTTTTTGTTCATCGTTATTATCCTTGCATGTTAATCTTATGTTGTGTTTTCCTTTTCCGTATAACTGTTTAGATAATGTCACTTGCAGGTTCATCCTTTAAATTCAAAAAATACTAAAAAGTGATTGTTATTCAAACAACATTGTTGTATTCAAAGTATTTCATTGTTGTAGTTTGACAATTGATGCAAATACCTTTGGGTTTCATTTAAACAAAATGGATAGTTTCTTTCAAGCATGTGTGTTTCTTTCAAAGCAAATAGAATAGTTTCCTTTCAGTATGTGTGTTTCTTTCCAAGAAAATAGCATACTCTCTATTTCAGCACGTGTGTTTCCTTTAAAAGCAATTAAAATAGTTTCTATTTCCCACATGTGTGTTTATTCCAACAAGCTAGGTAGACTAAACCTTACTCAATACACCCAAAACCATCCATTCACCATATTTGGATTCCACTCCAAACCCCCCCACACTAAGAGTCTTGTCACAAATCACTCTAGACACCTCCAAATTGATAATTAAATGGTGATGAATTAACTACTACTACAATGACCTCATCATTTTTGGCGTTGTTGCCAGGGACATAATCTACAAACCATTGTAGATTAAGGTTTTGATAAGACTTTTTGAATGAGTGCATTTAAGATCCATTAGTTTATGAGTAGGCTTAGGGATGCCTTAGGTCACTTGTGTATAACATTGATCCCAATACAACTACCCTGAATGTAGTGGAAATTAATGACATCCAACTTCGATCTCGAAACATCTCTGTAAAAACTCCTATTGAGGAAGCCCCTGATGAGGAGGAAGTGATACCTAGTGCTGAGGAACAACAAAAGGATAATAAGGCTGAGACAAAAAACTTGGAAGAAATTATGAAGGAAGCCTCTATTCCATTTCTAGAATGATTAAAACATGCTCCTCCAAAATCTAGAGAAGGCTAGATTGTTCAAGATGACTCTCAGTTAATCAAGGAACGTAGGAAGATACATATTGAAGTTCCTCTATTACAGTCAATAAAGGATATACCTAAGATAAATCAGACCATCAAGAGCCTATGCTTGAAACTTCTAGGTAGAAAATGAAAATTACCAAACACTATTCAAATAGAGGGAAAACTTGTTGATGTCATGTCAGGTAAGTTGATTCCTCAAAAGTATGGGGATCCTGGAAGTCCTGTATCTTGGTGGAAATAAGAGGAACATCAGTCTCAAATGTACTGATTGATTTGGGGGTTGCTATCAATGTGATGACATGGGCTACTGCGGAAGCTTTGGTATTAACTCATATTCATCCAACCTCAATTGTTTTACAACTAGAAAATCTATCCATCACTAGACCAGAAGGGATTTTGGAAGATGTTATAGTCACTGTGGATACTTGGGATTATTCAATAGATTTCTTCATCCTTCAGACAAGTAAGAAACATTCAGGATATCCAATAATATTGGGTAGGCCATGGTTGGCTACTGCAGCAGCCCTTATCAACTATAGGTTAGGAAATATGACTATTTCCAATGGGAAAAGATTGAAGGAACTCTCTATCTACCCTCCTACTAAGCCATTCTTGCAGTATGAGAATAAACCATGGATAGATGATTTAATGGATTTAGATGAGGAAGATGCCTCCTCTTTAGCAATGGTAACAATTGCAGAACATTTCGAAGAATGCAATGAAGAGTATAAAGAGTTGGAATCAAACAATGAAACCTCCCTATATAGTGTCACACAACAAGAGGTCTCTGGATGGTTTCGAAGAGATTCGAGAGGATCTTTAAGGGCATTTAACTATCCATATTCTGAAGAAGTTGCTTCTCACCTGAATTACTAGCAAGCGAATAACTTGCATTAGATTGTGCCTCACTTCTGTCCATTAAATACTCTGATCAATCCTTACAAAGACATTCATTTTGTTTACTGTGGCACAAAGCAAATAACTATCCAAACCAATAAACAACTCTCCATAAGCAGTTGGTTAATAGAAATATAGGAAATTTGATTGATAAAACTGTTGCAAAACCATACCCAAGCATTCGCATGGGAATACAAAGATATGAGAGGAAGAGAGGAATCCATCCCAGTGTATGTACAAACCATATCTACATTGAAGATGTTCATCCTATGAGACAACCACAAAGGAGGATAAATTCGGCTTTACGAGAAATAGTGAAGGAGGAAATAGAAAAATTATTACAGGTAGGATTCATCTATCTTATTTATGACAATCAGTGGGTATTGCCACTAGTGATAGTACCAAAGAAAAATGGCAAATGGTGAGTATGTATTGACTATCAAGAACTAAATAAAGCTACCAAAAAAGAATATTTCCCTCTTCCCTTTATCGACCAAGTGTTGGATAATGTAGCTGGTAGTTGCTACTTCTCCTTTTTGGATGGATAATAGTCTTAGGTTACCACATATCACAGGAAGGTATGGAAGTAGATCTCAAAAAGGTTAAAATTATAGTACAAATACCTCCTCCTCAAACTCAAATGAAAGTAAGAAGTTTCCTAGGACATGTTGGGTATTATCGAAGGTTCATTGAAAACTTCAGCCGGAAGGCTGACCCCTTGTTTACCCTTTTAAAAAAGATTCTAAGTTTAATTGGACACCGCAATGTTAGGAGTCATTCGAGGCCATAAAAAGCACCCTCATGACAACACCATTTATCAAGGGACCAAATTGGAGTGAACCATTCCATATTCACATGGATGCTTCCAATCTAGCCATCAAAGCAGTCTTAGGGTAGGATAATTAATCTGGAGGTATGCACACTATATATTATGTTAGAAAAAATTTAAATCCTGCAGAGAAAAATTATACCACCATAGAAAAAGAGTTTTTGGTAGTAGTTTATGCAATCAATAAGTTCCACCACTATATCATAGGTTATAAAGTCTTTATGCACACTGATCATGCAGTTATTCGATGGTTACTACTGTTACAAGAATTTGATATAACTATTGTTGATAAGCTTGGGAAAGATAATGTTGTTGTTGATTTCCTATCAAGATTGATTGTGCAGGGAAGCAATGAACCAGTGGATGATGCATTTCTAGATGAGCACCTTTTTGCCATTTCCATAGAATCTCCATGGTTTGCAGATTTAGCTAACTATTTGGTTTCAGGAAAATGTCCACCACATTTCAACCAGAAAGAAACAAGATGATTGATTAGGGATAGCTCTAGATACAAATGGGTAAATGGTATTTTGTTTAAAAATTGCCCTGATCATGTGTTGAGACGATGTGTGCAGGAAACATAAGTTTATGATATAATCTGAGCATGCCATGATGAACCTTCTAGAGGCCACTTTTTAGCCCTCTAAACTGGACACAAGATTCTAGGAGCTACGTATTTCTAGCCAACAATGACCAAGGACATCCAACAGTATGTCAAGCAATGCGATCAATGCCAGCAAATGGGACATCCAACTCCTACTGCAGAAATGCCGCTCCATCCTCAAGTGGTCCTAGAACCATTTGAGAAATGGGGGATAGATTTTGTGGGACTGATTGATCCACCATCCAGAGGAAATCATTACATTATGGTCTGTACTGATTATGCCACCAAATGGATTGAAGCAAAATCTCTACCAGTAGTAAAAGAGGAGAAGGTTGCAGATTTTCTATACAAGCACATTTTGCAGAGATTTGGAGCCCCAAGGGTCCTTGTTTCTAAACAAAGGCTGTAGTTCATGTCCGCTATGATCAAAGCATTTCTGGAGAGATATCAAATCAGTCACAGGAAATCTTCTCCATATCACCCTCAGAGCAATGGTCAAGTGGATGTGATGAATAGGGAATTGGAGAACATCCTTACAAAAATAGTTTCAGGCAAAAGGACGGATTGGGCAGAATGAATGATAGAAGTTGTTTGGGCTTATAATACTACATGGAGAACCACTACTAATTTCATGCCGTATGAATTAGTTTATGGGAAACACCCAGTGCTTCCTATTAAATATGAGGTGGAAGCATTGAGAACAACACTTGAAGTTGGTATTGATTTAACAGAGGCACAACACAAAATAATGCATCTGAATAGGTTAGAGGAAATGCGGATGGAAGCACTTCATCATACAAAGTTAATTCAGCAATAAAGAAAAGAATGGCACGATAAGTATATCATCAACAAGCACTTCAAAAAAGGAGATTGGGCCCTATTATATGACTTCAAATATCAGGGTCTTAAGGGAAAATTGCACATTAGATGGTTAGGACCCTATGAAATCAAGGAGACTTTCAGCAATGGTGTTGTTCAACACTTACCCATTGATGGGGACCGAAGAATTCTAGTAAACGGGCACAGACTGAAGTTGTATAACAAACTAGCTTCCAAAGAAGAATTCTCTGTAGAAATATAATCTCAGATAGAACACTTCACCATGGAGGATCTTTCTTCCATGAGGATTATGCTTTGAAAGATGATTGTTGAATGAATAAAACAGTAAGGGTTGAAAATCAACAATGGTGGCCTTTCCTGTAAAAAAAATGGGGCAAAGTTGAAAACCAAAAATAGTGGCTTTGTCTAGAGGAAAGATTGAAAACCATAAATGGTGGTCTTTCCTTTGAGATTCATATTTCCTTCAAATAAAACTCCTTTTTGTAGTTTCTACTGGTCTTCGTATTATGAAGTATCAAATAACTTCAGATAGCTCCAGATGGCTACAGATAGATCCAGATGAATACCAACGAAGAGAGACAATACTATTAAAGTGTTGTTGGGTGCCAAGTCATGTTGCATCACAAAAATAAATTCAGTAAAAAGTTGAGTTGAAATTATCTTAAGGGTAAGTATTTTACATAGGTATATTCTTTTCCTTAAAACTTGTATAATTGTTGTAATATATATGTATATGCCACGTGTCCCCCCAAATGCCCCACATACATTCCCTCTTTTCCACGCACTCACCAAGGTAGTTGCATGAATGATAATCATTTAGAGGATGGACAGATGGCAACAATGGGGTTGTCCTCAGATCTTGTGTACTTTCCAATAAAGCACAAGTACCTGATCATAATGATAATGACATTCTCAATAAATGGCATAAAAATAAAAGAGTACTTAGTTGGAAAAGTAATCATGATCATAAATGGAAACAAATTCACAAGGGGTGGAGCGACGATTGCTTTCGTCAGCTCCAAATTTGAAAAGAAAGACATTTAAGGTGGCGGTTGAGAATGGCCACTTCACACGCCACAACTCAGTGTTGCAGTTTCAAAGTACATGCCATCAAGGCTGAAAAGATGGATGGGATGACTGACAACCTATCCACATTTTATGAATTTATTCCACCGATTGAGATCTGATCGACAACACAACCTCAATTCACCTTCTGCAAAAATAGACCTATGTTCTTGGCATTATTTTGCATTTTATAGAGAGAAGGAACCTGCAATCATGGGAAACAAAAGGAAAGCAGAGCCAGAGAATGTTGTCTTTGATGAAGAATGTGTAGATATTTTTTGACAAGCTGGGTGGTTGAAGTTTCTACAAAAATTTGAAGGTTTTGAAGCTGAATTGGTTGAAGAATTCATCGTCAACTTCCACCACACTTTCTCCACTATCAAAGGGGTAAGAATTCAAATCAACCCTACCATTATAAGTCAAATTTATGGAATCCCTAAAATTGGTGCTGATTTATTGCAAAGTAAGCCATCATATGAAGAATTGGTACAGAATTTTCATGTTGCCCCAGAACCCTTGCCTAGATATATTGTTACTAAAGGGGCAACAAAGGGTATTGAGAGGACCAACCTTCTAGACCCATGGAAGACTATGGTCTTGTGGATTATGAAGTTTTTTACTTGTGATGGACAATATGGAGTAGTGTTGGGGCCTGGGAAGAGGTTGATAACCCACCTAAGGCATGGAGCCAACCGACCTGAGTATCTAATAAATCTTCCATCTTTCTTGCATTCTTGCCTTGTCAACATGATGACTAAAAGGAAATGAAATGAGGATCAAATTATCCACCATGGGCTAATTCATTTGATTATGAAACACCGCTTCTTTATAGCAAGAGGATGGGCAACAAAAATGGTAAGATTTTTTGGAGATTCAGCCTAGGAAGAAGAAGAAGAAGCATCAAACTTTTCACAATGTCTGTCTCAGCTGAACCAGTTGCAGTCTCCTCCAAACCTCTAGTACAGGGATTCAGACAAGTTCGTAGAGGACCAAAGTAGCAGAGTCAGTGAGAACACAAGGAAGAAACAATAGCCTCTAACCTTGCTAAAATATGCCACCCACAGATACTTATAGTTTCATCTGATGAATAAGATAGGGAACTAGTAGGATCAAACCCTGCGACCATTTCAAGGCAGCATTCTTCCCCTACTGAACAACAATGTGAGGAAACTCATGTTGCTGAGGAAGCCGGTGAAGAGGAGAATCTTGAGAAAACTAAGGAGAAAACAGTAGAAAGCAGACACCAGAAAGGGAAAGAACTCTTGATGAAGAGTTCTGAGGATACCACGATAAAAGCAAACCGTCATGCTCTGACTTTATCAAAGGTGGAATATGAATTAAAGCAATATAAGGCACGGTTGGAAACCTTGGCTCAACAATTAAGAGCCAAAGGTGAGGAGTTTGAGCAACAAAAAGAACAAGCTACCCTGGAGAAAAAGGAAAAAGACAAAATAATTTTTGATTTTCAGAAAGAGATAGATAAACATAAAGCCACCATAGCCCAAAAAGATACCCAGATTGCACAATTTCAGCGATGGCGTGTACAACCAACTCCTGCACCAGCAACACTAAATATCTATGAGCAAAATTTGTGGCTATCACATGAGAACAGAGAGCTCAGAGGAGAAGTCAAAAAGCTCTGGAGAGACCTTGAGACCCTCAAGGAAGAGAAGGTGGTAGCGAAGAAAATCTTAGCCTTGGCCTATGAAACAAGGAAGACCTTGTTAGCACAAAGACCACCTTCAGGAGTGTATGCTTTGTTTCTCAGGGAACAATTTTTACGTTGGAAATTTTTAAGGATTAGTTGCAACTTGCCTTTTGACTTTGAAAATGATAAACAATTTGTAGAGTGTTACATGCAAAACCCCAAAGATCGACAAATTCTTCTTTGTGAATTTTATTAACATGGCCATTTGATGGGGCATGTTAATACTTCTATGTTGAATTTGTATGTGGGAGAGCTCCAAATTTGGAGCTATCTATCTTTGTTAAGAAATAACAAGTTATGGGAGGAACGAATAGAGGAATATAATGTTGTTGTAGCAACCATAGGTTTAGTAATGAGGCATGAGTGCCCAAAGTTCACCTGGTTCACCAACAATTTCAAAGCTCAAGTTTATAGGCAGGGGATCATAGATTTATATGTAAGAAAATTGAATTCTTGCATATCAGATTTCTTTGAGACAGCAGGATACCTTCCAAGTGCAGCTATTACAAGCTATCTTTTCAGGTATGAGGACCTACCTAACAGTTTCAAAAGGAGAGAGCCTATTTCACCAGCAAATATTAGATGGATGATTGCTAGGGTAAGGAAGTTGATAACTCTGATTCAGCAAAAATAACAGGATTGGGATGCAGTTTAGGCCACCTTTGATTCTAATGCCAACTCCTCGCCTCAGCCACCCTCTAGGACAACCTATGAGAAAATGCAAATTCAACAAATGGTACAAGTTGTTAGAGAATGATGGATTTGAACCAAAAGGTAGACAACTCTTTTAGTACAAGGATGAGGACTAAAATTGCAATGTGATCATAGAGGAGAAAAATGTGACTGATGAGGCAAATCTTGTACATCTCTAGCCATGAGGACATGGCACAGGTTAAGCAGGGGGGAGGTGATGAGTCAAATATATGACTCATCTATTTCTATATATTGTTTGTTTCAAAAGACTTTGATATAACTCTATGGTATATATATATATATATATATATATATATATATATATATATATTGTGATTATACTTATCTTTTGGTTAGATTAAATATATGTTTAGTCCTTATTTCCTTTCGATGAAATCTCTTGGCTAATTACTTGAATTATACTTTTCAAATGCATATCTTATGAAATTATTGTACAAGTTGTGTGTGATTGCATGAGAAATACAATAGTGAACTTCCTGGTGGCCTTTGAACCCCTTCAGAGCCCCCTTCTTCATGAAGAACCTAAACCCCAGAAAGCTCCAGATGTCACTACATTTCAAGAGAGTCATCCTCCCCTTGAGTCGATGACCACTAAAGCCAACCCTAGGGCTAGTTAAGAATCTAGCGATGCAAATATAACTAACGCCCCAATAAAAGCAACCTATTAGCAACTCCAAGGTCCGGTCCACGTGTCACTTTGTTTAGTGACAACTGAAGTAGCTAGAAATCAGTGTCCAAGTCACTAAAGTAATTTTCCATCAGCACCCATGCCATTCCAAGAAATTACTCAGTCGTTGATGATTAATTTGATACAGATTTTTGATCTAAAGTAAATCACAAAAGGAACTATTGATATATTAAATAAAGTAATTGGTTTAATCTTAGTTTGTTGGCATTAGGATTTCGTATAGTTATTCCTTTCAATAAATGCTCCAATGTATAAATAGGAGCTAGTTAGTCTCTCTTCGTTAGTTCCAGTTTTTAGTGAGATTGTATTATTTTTCAACTGGAGGAAATCTCCTTGTTTTTGCTTGTGTATCCATGCCCATTTTGGGGCTATTTTGAATGCAAATGAAGGGGAATTTCTCCTTAAGATAGTTTGAGTTTAGGAGGATCATCTCCAACTGGTAAAGTAGGGCCTGCTTCCCCAACTTGGAGATCTCTTGGTATTTTATTTCTATTTTGTTATGTTGTGTCTTTCTGTTCATCGTTATCATCTTTGCATGTTAATCTTATGTTGTGTTTTCCTTTTCTGTATAACTGTTCAGGTAATGTCACCTCTAGGTTCATCCTTTAAATTCTGAAAATACTAAAAAGAGATTTGTTATTCAAACATCATTGTTGTATTTAGAGTATTTCATTGTTGTAGTTTGATAGTTGATGCAATTACCTTTGAGTTTCATTTCAGAAAAATGGATAGTTTCTTTCAAGCACGTGTGTTTCTTTCAAAGAAAATAATATAGTTTCCTTTCAGCATGTGTGTTTCTTTCCAAGAAAATAGCGTAATCTTTTTTCCCACATGTGTGTTTATTCCAGCAAGCTAGGTAGATTGAACCTTACTCAATACACCCAAAACCGTCCATTCACCAAATTTAGATTCCACTCCAAACCCCCCCACATTAAGAGTCTTGTCATAGATCACTCCAGAAACCTCCAAATTGATAATTAAATGATGATGAATTAACAACAACTATAATGACCTCATCAGCAGAGGTCTTTTTAATGAAGTTGGGGACAAATATCCACACAAAGTTGATCTTTCCAAAGAAAGATTGGAACCCTTTGATTGATTTGGGCTAAGGGAATGAGGTCAATTTCCTTCACTCTTTCTGGATCAATTCTTACCTTGTCCTTTGACACAATATGTCTCAACAACGTACCTTCTTCAACTCCAAATTGATACTTATTGGGATTGAAATAGATCCCATACTCAAGGCATCTTTCAAATATTAGCTCCAAATATTTGTAATGGTCTTTCCTATCCTTGGAGAATGCAATTAGATCATCTTGGTAGACTACCATGATCTCATCTATGAGGCCTGCAAAGGCAACCTCCATTGCTCTTTGAAATTTTGAACCCACATTCTTCAAACCAAATGGCATTCTCACATAAACATAAGTATCTAAGAAGTTATAAATGTTTTTGTAGACACCTAAAATTGGCTTTCTTCGCAAACTAATTTTCCATATCTCTACACCCTCATTATTCCTCCTATTAATTAAATAAATTCATTTTATTTAATTAATTTATCCCTCATTGTCTACCTTGACCATTTACCCATTCCTTGTGATAAATTAATTCATTTAATTTATCACTTTTACCTTACAACATTATCCTCATTTGATTAAATAAATATTCACAATATTTATTTAGTTAAATTCTCCTTTTCCCTAATCCTCATCAATTAGATAAACCATGGTTATCTAATTGATCTAGCCTACTAATTGACCTACCCTAACCTACCCTAGCCTACGTATCCCCTAGACCTAGGTTAATTAAGCTAAACACTCAATTAACCTTGCTTATCCCCTTCTTCCATGCACCTTTTAAATAAAAATCAATCTTTTATTCAAAGGGTCAAATCCCCCTTAACCCTCATTTATTATTCTCTTACACATGTAAGAGTACCATCTTCACATCTCCACATAAAAGTGAATTAAAAATTCACTTGTCATGTCCCCTCTTCCCAAAATGAATCTTTTATTCATTTTAATCCTCCACACCTTTCCCCATGTGAATTTAAAATTCACTTTTAATGAGAGCCCTCCAATCCCATTGACCAAGTTTCAACCATTGATCTCCCTCATCCACTCTCCTTGTGACACTTGTCATGAGACTATGGCTTCAATCCTAACCCTAACTCTCATTGATTCCTAGCCCTTGATCTCACCTTCTAATCCTGACCCTCCATCCTCATTCCCAAAACTCTATAAATGAAACCCTCTCCAAGCCATTTGGGAGAGACTCCTTCATACACCAAACCTCTGCCAAAATCACTCCCCAATCTCCTTCATCCCACTATCATAATGTCAAAATCTTGCCTCAATCCCATCTAATCTATCCATCCACCTTGTCTCTCATCTACATTTGTGTTGAAAAGCTTTGAGCAATCCACATTAGTCACACTAATCAAGGGAACAATCTTGAGGAGGCCTATGGGTGCAACTCCTTCCTGCATGGATTTGTGAGGTTTCAAATGAAGGTATAATCATTTGTTTATGCATTAGATTAGTTTTAATCTTTATTTTGATTTCACTTATCACAGTTTTCTTGTATTATTTTGACTCATTTACCTTCACTTCGTTGTAACCTAAGAACCCATCCATTATGGACATTAACTCTGATCTAGTCACCTTTTAAAATAAGTAGTCCATGCTTGGGAGAGGATAATTATCCTTAAGAGACTTGATGTTAAAATTCCTAAAGTCTAAACATAACCGTATCTCTCAATTCTTCTTTCTTATAGGGACAAGGTTAGACACCTGTAGATCCCCTGCTCTACATTTTACTTTCAGTCAACAGTCAGTGGTGTTAGTGCTCAGATTTTTTGACAACTAAACTTGGAGGATTGTGCCTAAAATCCTTTAAAAATCCAATGTTTGTGCCCCTCTGATTTGCCTTGGCACATTTGACCCATTGTTGATAACCGATCTGAGATATCCTAAATTATTTTCTAAGTGTGCCAAAATACAAGTAAGGTCCATAAAGTCTAAGTTTAAGAGGTTTCTAGCCTTTTCCTTGGTCTTTTAGGGTCACACGTACTTGCATGCCATCCTTATTGATCCATGATATCTGCCTTGGTGACTTGTTATTCCCCTAAGTGTTTTGAGATCATGGTGTCGGGTGTCCTTGTTTCCTTTCATTCATTTGGGCATGTGTTTTGATGTCTGTCCAATCCATGATCTCTGATGTATTAAAGTTGCTAAGTCATTTAGGATCACATCATTTAGCATTCTTGGTTCGATTTACCTTCTAGGCATATGTTTCGTGGTAGCCCCAATCCCCGATCCGTAACATTACATATATGCCCAAGTCTTTCAGGATCACGGAGTTGGGGAGGTGCTTGCTTCTTGTCATCAAGTGGAAGCTTGTTGGGTGAGGGTCTGATTGTTGAAGCCCAATGGTTTGGTCTTGCCTTTGTATTTCATCAGGGTTTCAGGGACTCTCATATTCCTGATTAGCATGAAGATGGTCTGGTGGAAGCCTGATTTGGTGAAGGCTCCAAAAGTCTTGTGTTTTTGCACTTCAGCAAGTTTGCAAACTTGTGAACCTGTCAAAAGGTTCTCCAGTTCTCCCAAGAACCAACATGTCAAAGAAGTGGCTTTCGACAAGTTTGTAGGTTTGCAAACTTGCTGAAACGCTAAAGGAATGAAGAAAAATGGAACATGGGAAAGAAGAAAGAAGTGCTAAAATGCTGAAATAGAGACCAAAGATGAAGAGGTGTGTGAGTTCCAAAAAGTACCAAAATGCTAAAATGAAGGAAAATTTGGTGAAGGAAGACAGAAGGATATAAGTTTTGGCAAGTTCACGAGTCCACAAACTCACCGAGATGCCAAAATAGGTTTGCGGTTTCAACATTTAGCTGAAATTCAAAAGTCTCCAAAGGCCGATACTTATTTCATATTCATCAGGTAGCTACCATGTTCAATGCACTAAGGTGGTGAAGTTACTTCCTTGTTTGTGTAGGGTTTTTAGATTTCAAAGTTCGAGGAGGTGCTCATTCTCTTGCTTGAATAGATGGATGTTTGGCGGAGGCCCAATTGCTTTTCCTTTTTGATTGGTGAGCCCTTTGTGCTTTTTGGAGTTAGCTAATTTTTTAGGGCCCAACAAAAGAATACTTGGTGGAATACTAATTTGTCAGGGCCCAACAAAATTATCTTCCCAGTCTATTGGCTTATCAATGAGATAGGATGCTTCAGCGACTTTCTCGACCATCATTAATGATCATTTTGAAGCTCAACAACATGGTAGGTGTAGTCTCCATGCACCAAGGCTATAGTAGCCCCCTCCATAATAATTTTTTGTGCTAGGGCATGGGTGAACAATCCACATCTGTAGAGTTTTCTAGCACAACCCATGTGGTTCTGATGCAACATTTATGGGCGACCTGCAATCGTGTTGACTACTACAAGCCCATGTCCAAGCTATAAAAATGATTTGTAATGCTATATATGCATGTTCTAAGATATAAAAGGGTTAGTCATTGAGCTAATTTGGGACCTTGGAAGAAGAATTGATAGATATTTTAGCCTTTTTGAGTGCTTTTAGAGCTGAACGAATGTTTGTAACTATGCATCTTGCCTTTTGTAATATGTTCTTAATTCAGTAATGAAGAAAAGTGACATTTTGTGCTAGTTCTATTGTCTTTTGAATATTCTTTCAGATCTTTTGTATTGATGTTGTGCCCATGTTGATATTAGTAAATGGTCTAGAATCATGCATTTTTATGCTCTTTGTAGCCATGAATTAGTATTGTTTTTGAACGGGAACACATTGTCCCGATTTTGCATCAATCTAGGTATTATCATTTGGCATATCACCTTAGGATAGTTTTATTTGATTAATGTTTCTCCCCTCTTTCCTCCAAACATAGAATAAAAAATTAATGAGAATCTTAAGAAGAGTCGGCTTCTAAAATCTCAAAGGTCATCCTACAAGTCAAGTCCTACATTTGCAGGGTTTTCCATTGTTGGTGATTGGCCTGTATCTAAGAGTGATGTTAGGTGCAAATTTGACCATAAATCATACCCACTTTAAATGTTGAATAGGTTTGATTATACCACCTTCTTTCATCTTTGCCAATTCCTTTTGCACATTGAGAGCTAGAGTGGGATTGATCAGTCTTTGTTTATGTTTGAAGGGCTTTACATCAGGATGGAGGGGAATGGGTTACTGAAATAGATCCCCCATATAAGCCTTGAGCTTGTAATAAGACCATGCAAAACATTTATTGAATTTATTCAATAGTGCAATCAAAATTTACCTCTCATTTCGTTTCATCTTCTTACCATTGTAAACTATGTTGGGGGCTGTCTCACTTCCCAAATTTACACCCTCAACATCATTTTCCTCAACCAACTTGCTCTTATTCCTGTAAAAATATGCACTATCAAGCATTCTTTCAAGTACTACAAGCCCTTTAGGAATTTTATTTGTCTTTAGATGCACTACCTTATTACCAATAAGGTCTCCTTACCATCCTTAATCTCCACCATAAGCTACCAATCTATCATCTGAATGTCAAATTCATCCATATAGTTCAAGAACTTATAAATATGATCATTATCATCAAACACTTGCTAACTATAGATGTTGTCGGCTATAGTAGGTCTAGTAAGAACTTCAACAACATATTGAGAATGAGAAAATGTTGTTTGTAAACTAAACATGGAAGCTACAACTGCCAAATCATGATCAACTTCTACATTCTTTGTCCTTTCTATCCATTCAATTCCAATGACATAAAATAGCTCCAATGTATGCCAAACTACATTTTTGTATGCCCTTAACCTCTTGTCCTTGATTGCATAGACACCCTTGACCTGATGCACCACAAATTCAAAATCTCCCAGGATTCCCAAACATTTGATTTTATGTCTATGAGTAACATTCAAGCCCATCAAAATATCTTCATACTCAAAAATGTTGTTTGTGCATTAGAAATCAAGTCTGCAAGATAACCTAGAACATTCCCAATTTGGTGATACCAAAACAAAACTTGCACTTGAACCATCCCTTTAACATGTGTAACATACATCCCTTGGATATATGTTTGCTCTGTGCCAATTTTTGTTTTCTGACTCTTTAGGGTTTAGGTTTTCATTGCATGTTGTTGCATGTTTTGATATTGCATCGATAACAAGGAATATATTGCATATATTGAAAAGCCATAAAATATACAATGATTTTGCATAAACAAAAAATGACCCAAATAGTATGATAGTTAGATATGAATTATGAGTACATGTACCAGATGCAGTTTTACAACTTGGTACCAATGCTAACGAAGAGCCAGCAACATAAGACTATAGAGACCGCTCCAAATGCCTACAGGAATTGTATCGATGTTATACAATGATCTGTAATAGTGAAGGTGTCCTATGGCAACCCTTCTCAACCTACAAGAGTCACAAAACTCAACCTTGAACCCTTTGTCTAACACCCATGTCCAGCTGTTGTAGTATAACCTTTGCAGGGACTATGATCAGCAAATAAAGATGCATTAAACTCATCACCAAAACCCTTGATGCAGGTCTACAACTATCTACAGGTGCTGGTGACCAAGTTGGGAGTGAATAACAATCATAAATTGCTCTAGAATGCACCCCACAAACTCCTTAGAAAGTACGGCCAGTATAGACTGCAATACAACTAATATAGACTGCAATACAACCAGCAATAAAGTTGAATGCATTCACAAAATAGTCCAAAATGATATAAATCTGTTCATTCTCCAATGGCTCACAGCTGCACACAATCACTTCAACAAAGATGTCCATTCTATGTCAAAATCTCCACCAAATTGAATCAAACAAATGCCCAAATGAGACTCCTGAATGAAGACTCCAATATCCTCTCCTGATGTGACCTTTCATGCACGGAGAAAGGTGATCTTGCAGAGGGTTTCGTCTCAGCGAGTCAATATCAAACCATTGAATCCAAGATCCAAAGCCAATGCACGAGAATATCCAAAACAAGAGAGTAATTTCATTATCCAAACATATGCAAATGAGCTTCACTTTGCTTTTTATAATATTCAATTTGCATTTGACTTCATCTAATTTAATTTACTTTAATTTCATTTTCTCTTCGCTCCTTTTTGATGCACAACTTATAATATAAAGTATACTTTATTATTCACTTATATCTCCCCTTTATTTAACACTTATTATAAAGTATAGTTTTAAAACATTCAAATCCCCCTTTTAAATAAGTTCCACTTAATTCGTTAATGATATGCACTTAATATTTAATTATTATTAAAGTATAACTTTAATAATAATTATCATATTATAACTCCATCATTAACCATCATAAATCAATCTTGACTTCACCACGAGGTAGCCCATTGCATTCACTGCTAACCAAAGTGACTTACTATAAATAGTAAGGTTGGCCTCTATCAACACACTAACTTATTATAAATAGTAAGTATTGAAAAAATGGAGCCAAAACACCCTGAATAGCATAACCTCTGAACAAGCTAAGGAGCTGGGGATGAAAACATTGCCAACTGCCAACTGAGGAGCTAGCTAACTCCAACATTGGGCCTCTAAACACCATTATTAGCCTACGAGGACCTAATGATAGGCTAAACCACCAACTCTAATGCTCACTCAAAAGGGGGACATTACAGTCCACCCTCCCTGAAATTGCTTGTCCCCAAGCAATCACAACCGAATGAATAGGAAACATCACTTCTTCAGAGGCCCAAGGGAAGAATTGTAGAATGACCCACATGTCACCAAATAACTCATGTAACACTAGCATAAACACAATTACACAAATGTAAACATCATGTCGTCTTTCCAACCCTTGCGCACAAGATTTGTGCATCGAAATCAGCTCATGTACTTGTGAATCAAAGGTGAACCTGTATGCATACCACACAATGTACACACTGTAAAACTCATCAGTAAACCCTGACTAGAATCTCGATACAAAGAAGGATCCCGTTAGCAAACTGTAGAGGACCCAATAATATATTCATGGATCCCAAACCCAAAATGGAAGTCTACCATGCATCACATCCTTTGACTTCCACTGCACTAGACTGATATCAACTTCACCATGTCGAGAGTGGTGAAGCAACCCAATGGGACCCATTTGAACCATAGTGCCAAACTTGTTGCCACCTAGATCCCAATACAATCAAAACTCACATCCATCAGTCAAGAGGAGCTAACAATGTCCAGACATGTTTGCACCAGAACATCCCCTTTCATCCTCTGCAAATCTCCTATGGATGTGTTGTCTATCCCTCATAGGTGTCGGAAGATATGAAATTGCTCCTCCCAAATCGAGGGAATAATAAAACTCTCCTCCATTACTGCTATAAAGACTAAACATGCCATCAGGCCTATTGACACTGCAACCTCTCTGAAGCCTTGTCTCCAATGGAAATTTTTGAGACAAAGAAGTTGCAAACTCTGTCTGGTATATATCAACATGATGGTAATCTAATCAATGACCCTGCAAGTATTCCTCTAAATATATCTGAGTCAGACACCTGCAATCTCTAGTTCCATCTTCTGTAGATGGAAACCCTTCATCCTACAATGGATGGTATAAATCTAGAGCCAATCCACACATACACATCATCAGGTCATTTGTGTGTGGACTAAAGGAGAAATGATGAGCACTCCTCACTATGCAATCAAGATAAAAAAAAACCTGTCTGTGTCAACGATTGACCGTCATAGTCATGGGGAAACACTCCTCATCACTCTGATCACTTGAATCATATGATGGCTCATGTCTCTGATCCTGAATAGCTAATTGGGTAGATACTTTGGCAACCCTCTCTGCATACCCAATAGCATACTCCCTATCATGAAACAATTGGCGATATTTTGATTTTATCTCCTCTAAAGCACTCCTAATGAACTGCAAATCATTAATGTGAGTACCAACTGAGAACCCATACCACCTCTCCTCAAACTCTGTTGTCCAAATAAGGTACTCAACATACTTATGAGTGCAATCAACACGAGACAAGGTTGAATCGACCTTCTCTCCTGTAACCTTTAGTTGATCTCTCCATCTCTGTGGCTCAATAAGTTGTTGATCAAAATCAGTTGCATGGAATGTGATCTCTGATTTTCTTCCAGGAGGGAGAAACAAATCAACATGAGAACCAATCTCCCAACTAGATGATACCCTGCATACCTCTTGTGAAGAAGACGGAGCAGTGTAGTGAGCTTGTAATAAGACCATGCAAAACATTTCTTGAATTTATTCAATAGTGCAATCAAAATTTACCTCTCATTGGGTTTCATCTTCTTACCAATGTAAACTATCTTGGGGGCTGCCACACTTCCCAAATTTACACCCTTAACATCATTTTCCTCAACTAACTTGCTCTTATTCCTGTAAAAATATGCACTTATAAACATGATATTTCCACAGTCCATGATATAAGTATGAGTGTCTTCTGGACAAGATTGTGTGTTGCTTTTTTGGATCAACGTTTCGAATCACACTCTGTGATTCTTCATCAGGATGACTAACTCCCTTCTTCTCATCCTGATGAAGAATCACGAAGTGTGATTCAAAACGTTGATCCAAAAAAGAAACACGCAGTCTTTTCCAGAAGACACTCATACTTAAAATATGCACTATCAAACATTCTTTCAAGTACTACAAGCCCTTTATGAATTGTGTTTGTCTTTATATGCACTACCTCATTACCAAATAAGGTCTCCTTACCATCCTCAATCTCCACCATAAGCTGCCAATCTATCATCTAAATGTCAAATTCATCCATATAGTTCAAGAACTTATAAATATGATCATTGTCATCAAACACTTGCTAACTGTAGATGTTGTCGGCTATAGTAGGTCTAGTAAGAACTTCAACAACATATTGAGAATGAGAAAATGTTGTTTGTAAACTAAACTTGGAAGCTACAACTACCAAATCATGATCAACTTCTACATTTTTGTCCTTTCTATCCATTCAATTCCAATGACATAAAATAGCTCCAATGTATGCCAAACTACATTTTTGTATGCCCTTAACCTCTTGTCCTTGACTACATAAACACCCTTGACCTGATGCACCACTAATTCAAAATCTCCTAGGATTCCCAAACATTTGATTTTATGTCTATGAGTAACATTCAAGCCCATCAAAATATCCTCATACTCAAAATAGTTGTTTGTGCATTGGAAATCAAGCATGCTGGACAACCTAGAACATTCCCAATCTGGTGATACCAAAATAACACCTGCACTTGAACCATCCCTTGAACATGTGTAACATACACCCCTCGGATATATGTTTTCTCTATGCCAAATTTTATTTTCTAACTCTTTGGGGTTTAGGTTTTCATTGCATGTTTTTACATGTTTTGATATTGCATCGATAACAAGGAATATAATGCATATATTGAAAACCTAGAAAATATACAATGATTTTGCATAAACAAACAATGACCCAGATAGTATGATAGCCAGATATGAATTATGAGTACATACCCAGATGGAGTTTTACCACTTGGTACCAATGCTCATGGAGAGCCAGCAATATAAGACTATAGAGTACACTCCAAATGCCTATAGGAATTGAATCAATGTTATACAATGATGTGCAATAGTGAAGGTGTCCTTTGGCGACCCTTCTCAACCTACTAGAGTCACAAAAGTCAACCTCAAACCCTTTGTCTAACAGCCACGTCCAACTACTATAGTACAGCCTCTGCTGGGACTGTCATCAACAAATAAAGATGCATTAAACTCCTCACTAAAATCGTCAATACAGGTCTGCAAATATCTACAGGTGTTGGCAACCAAGTTGGGAGTGAATAACAATCGTAAACTACTCTGGAATGCACCCCACGAACTCCTTAGACAATACGGCCAGTATAGACTACAGTACGACCAACAATAAAGGTGAATGCAGTCACAAAATAGTCCAAAATGATATAAAACTGTTTGTTCTCCAATGGCTCTCAGCTGCACACAATCACTTTGACAAAGATGTTCATTACATGTCCAAAACTCCACCAAATCGAATCAAACAAATACCCAAATGAGACTCCTGAATGAAGCCTCCAATATCCTCTCCTAATGCGATCTTTCACGCACGAAGAAAGGTGATCTTGTAGAGGGTTTCATCTCAACAAGTCAATATCAAACCCTTGAAGCCAAGCTCCAAAGCCAATGCACAGGAATATCCAAAACAAGAGAGTAATTTCATTATCCAAGCATCTGCAAATGAGCTTCACTTTGCCTTTTTATAACATTCAGTTTGCATTTGACTTCATCTCATTTAATTTACTTTAATTTCATTTTCTCTTCCCTCCTTTTTGGTGCACAACTTATAATATAAAGTATACTTTATTATTCACTTATATCTCCCCTTTATTTAACACTTATTATAAAGTATACTTCTAAAACATTTAAATCCCCCTTTTAAATAAAGTCCACTTAATTCATTAATGATATGCACTTAATATTTAATTATTATTAAAGTATAACTTTAATAATAATTATCATATTATTACCAATAAAAAAAAATGATCATATTATAACTCCAACATTAACCAACAAAAATCAATTCTGACTTCACCAGGAGGTAGCCCACTACATTCACTGCTAACCAGAGTGCCTTACTATAAATAGTAAGGTTGGTCTCTATCAACATACTGACTTACTATAAATAGTAAGTATATAAAAAATGGAGTCAAAACACCTTGAATATCATAACCTTTGAACAAGCTAAGGAGCTGGGGATGAAAACACTGCCAACTGCCAACTAAGGAGCTAGCTAACTCCAACATTGGGCCTCTAAACACCATTATTAGCCTACGAGGACCCAATGATAGGTTAAACCACCAACTCTAATGCTCACTCAAAAGGGGGACATTACAATCCACCCTCGCTGAAATTGCTTGTCCCTAAGCAATCACAACCGAATGAATAGGAAACATCACTTCTTTAGAGGCCTAAGGGAAGAACTGTAGAATGACTCACATGTCACCAAATTACTCAAGCAACACCAACATAAACACAATTGCGCAAAGATAAACATCATGTTGTCTTTCCAACCCCTACGCACAAGATTTGTGCATCAAAATTAACTCATGTACCTATGAATCAAAGGTGAACCTGTATGCATACCACACAATGTACACATTGTAAAACTCATCAGTAAACCCTTACTGGAATCCTGATGCAGAAGAAGGATCCCGTAGCAAACTGTAGAGGGTCTAATAATATATTCTTGGATCCCAAACCTAGAATGGAAGTTCGCCATGCATCACATCCTCTAACTTCCACTGCACTAGACTGATATCAACTTCACCATGTCAAGAGTGGGTAAGCAACCCAATGGGACCCATCCGAACCACAATGCCAAACCTATCCCACCTGGATCCCAATACAATCGAAAATCACATCCATCAGTTAAGAAGAGGTAAGAATGTCTAGACATGTTTGCACCACAACATCCCCTTTCATCCTCTACAAATCTCCTATGGATGTGTAGTCTATCCCTCATAGGAGCTGGAAGATATGAAACTGCTCCTCCCAAATTGAGGGAATGATAAAACTCTCCTCCATTACTGCTATAAAGACTAAACATGCCATCATGCCTACTAACACTACAACCTCTCTGAAGCCATGTCTCCAATGGAAATTTTTGAGACAAAGAAGTTGCAAACTCTATCTGGTACATATCAACATGATGGTAATCTGATCTCTGACCCACGGACACCTACAATCTCTAGTTCCATCTTCTGTAGATGGAAACCCTTCATCCCACAATGGATGGTATAAATCTTTAGCCAATCCATACTTACACACCATCAGGTCATTGGTGTTTGGACTAAAGGAGAAATGATGAGCACTCCTCACTATACAGTCAAGATAAAAAACACATGCCTGTGTAAACGATTGACCATCATAGTCATGGGGAACACACTCCTCATCACTCTCATCATTCGAATTAGATGATGGCTCATGTCTATGATCCTAAATAGCTAATTGGGTAGATACTCTAGAAACCCTCTCTTCGTACCCAATAGCATACTCCCTATCATGAGACAAGTGGAGATATTATGATTTTATCTCCTCCAAAGCACTCCTGATGAATTACAAATCACGAATGTGAGTACCAGTTGAGATCCCATAATGTCTCTCCTCAAACTCTGTTGTCCAAAGAAGGTACTCAACATACTTTGGAGTGAAACCAAAATGAGACAAGGTTGAATCGACCTTCTCTCCCGTAACCTTTACCTGATCTCTCCATCTCTGTGGCTCAATAAGTTGTCGATCAAAATTAGTTGCATGGGATGTGATCTCTGATTTGCTTACATGAGAGGAAAACAAATCAACATGAGAACCAATCTCCCAACTCGATGATACCCTGCATACCTCTTGTTAAGAATACGGAGCAGCATAGTGATCTGTCACACAACTCTCTGGAGAATCCACCACAAGAGCTACCAATAATCTACTCTACATCACCTGAAATGGGACTATCCTCAGGAACACCTAGTGCAACATATTGCTCCATTATAAACTCATCCAATACACTCATCCCATCTGTATTACCTACACCAGTAAATGAAATGGATGTAGCTACATCCTCCACATACTCATTACGACAATCTGTGGGTGTATGATCATCACCAAACGCTGCCATAAATATCTGAATTGTATTTGTAGGTGATGAGGACTGCGTCAAGCTCAACTCCACAGTAGGCTCATCTATATATAACTTTGCCTCTTGAAGGGTTATTTGAGCGCTCTTCAAAGAGTCTGTGGTGACCTCAAGCTCATAGGTGAGCTCATCAACCTCCTCTTCCTTCCCCCTTAGAGCATCATAATAGATACCATCAAGCATGAGAGGATGATCTCTATCTGATAAGAGTTGTAGGTAATTATTCTTCATTATCCCAACTGCATCTCTAAGTGCCTAAAAATCTACAAGGGAAAGTCCACTATCAAGGTGCTCATATATACCTGGAGTCCAACAACAGTGTGTCACCAACTGTGAAATAATGTCAAAGTGTTCTAAGGCTGAAGCAATCATGCCTTCGTTCACCTTCAATGTCCCTGCCAAATGATGAGACCCTCGTGACAAATTATCTCCACACAAATTTTTTGATTTGTAATCTACACTTTGGTAAGAGGCTAAATCATCATCACTCGTTGTTTGATAAGCATCATCATGTGTGCCATCCACTCTGCACACTTCCTTAACAAAGGTACTCTTGTTATGTACCTCACAGGATGGTTCCAATGAAATAATAGAAGCTTTTGATTGGACATAACCATTGCACACTGCTTCCCCCAAAGTAGATGCATGTGTATTAAGAGAGCTATCCTGGTATCCATCACCAACAAGAAATTTTTTGATTTGTTCATATCTTCTAAGCTCTGATTTGCACATTTCCTATCTGATGGTCTCTCAAGAGGACAACCTAACTCTTCATACAGTGAACCTGAATCAAAATCAAGCTAAATACCAGACTCCAACTCAAGTTCTAAGTCTTCTCCTAGATCTCATACCTTGTTATTTTTCTCAAGTGCAATACTACTATTGCAAACAACTTCATTATCCAACTCAAGGACTGTATTGTCATGAGTCATATCAACACCCATCTCAAATAATGGGTGATCAGTAATCAGCACAAATTTATTCTTGCAATCATATTCATGCGAAGAAAATAAACTGCTGCTATGATGAATACTAAAATAAGAACCTTCATACCTATTCTCAATGACTCCGAGGCTGTCCCAAATCACCTGTGCCTCATCCTTAATATGAACTGTGAATCTAAATCAACAACACCACTAAGTCTCTGCTTAGGATTAGCTACATGCAATGTGAAATTAGATCTGTTTTCAAAATCAAAAACACCACCTATATCATCATCACTGAAAATATATGTAGAGTTTTCATTATCAGCTGATTTGAAAGCTTCATCATATCTGTTTTCAATATGCCGATCATCAGAAGGCATATTAATTCTCTCAACTATCCCAACATTTGCATTAGTGTTATCAGCTTTAGTGGGAAGCTCTAAATGTGTATCTAAGGCCACAACTTTGTCACTTTTGTTGCACACATCTTCACCTTTAGTAGCTAGATTAGTTTCCTCAATATCTAAGAAAGGTTTCAACCTCCCCTCACATTGTTTGAACACTTTGTCAACCAACTCATAAGCAGCTGTAGAGACATCATGTTCTTGCCTCAAAATAGTCTTCAACATGGATATAAGCAACTGGGGAATAGTAGAATATCCATCAATGATTAGGACCATAATGGTTCCGATGTAGGAAAAACTAGCTTGTCCATGGTACTCACAGATCGATGCTATGAAATTCTGAAACAATTGAAGAATAAGATCATCACATTCTAAATCATTAAAAAGATAACAAGATCTGGATCTTGCCATTACTTCTACCATCTTAACCTTCCTACCAAAGGTAGGGCATTTTTCATAAAGAAATCCATTAAAGCTCTCAACAAATAGCTGTAGAACCTCCCTCAATATGTCATCTTTATAAGGAGCCTTAGGAGCCGTAATCCTTGTGATCTCACTGAGACAACTGGTGACTAAAATCTTTACCCTTTTACTTTGATGTCTCATAAGCATTGGCTTAACCAAAGGAAGCACTGCAAGAGTCATAGCAAGTTGCATCAACTCAGAAGGTGACTATTCAACTTTGTAAAGACACAATTCTACTTCCTCCAAAATGCTGCGTAGAACCCCTTTTGACTAAGGTAGGTGTTCAAGTTTCTTACCGGCATTATAAAGTTTCTTTTGTAATTCTTCTTCACTGAATTTGTCTATGACCTTGAATCTCATAACTTAACTGCAAAGGATGGCAGGATACACTGCTCTGATACCTCTGTAACATACACCCCTTGGATATATGTTTGCTCTTTGCCAATTTTTGTTTTCTGATTGTTTGGGGTTTAGTTTTCATTGCATGTTTTGATATTGCATCGATAACAAGGAATATAATGCATATATTGAAAACCCAAATAAAATACAATGATTTTGCATAAAAAAAACAATGACCCAAATAGTATGATAGCCATATATGAATTATGAGTACATACCCAGATGGAGTTTTACAACTTGGTACCAATGGTAACGGAGCGCCATCAACATATGACTATAGAGACCACTCCAAATGCCTAGAAGAATTGTATCGATGTTAAACAATGATCTGCAATAGTGAAGGTGTCCCGTGGTGACCCTTCTCAACCTACTGGAGTCACAAAACTCAACCTTGAACCCTTTGTCTAACACCCATGTCCAGCTATTGTAGTACAGCCTTTGCTGGACTATGATCAACAAATAAAGATGCATTAAACTCGTCACCAAAACCCTCGATGCAGGTCTACAACTATCTACAAGTGTTAGCGACCAAGTTGGGAGTGAATAATAATCACAAACTGCTCTAGAATGCACCACACTAACTCCTTAAATAGTACGACCAGTATAGACTGCAATACGACCAACAATAAAGGTGAATGCATTCACAAAATAGTCCAAAATGATATAAATCTATTCGTTCTCCAATGGCTTTCAACTACACACAATCACTTCGACAAAGATGTTCATTCCATGTCCAAATCTCCACCAAATTGAATGAAACAAAGGCCCAAATGAGACTCTTGAATGAAACCTCCAATATCCTCTCCTGATGCGATCTTTCACGCATGAAGAAAGGTGATCTTGTAGAGGGTTTCATCTCAACGAGTCAATATCCAACTATTGAAGCCAAGCTCCAAAGCCAATGGACGGTAATATCCAAAACAAGAGAGTAATTTCATTATCCAAGCATATGCAAATGAGCTTCACTTTGCCTTTTTATAACATTCAATTTGCATTTGACTTCATCTCATTTAATTTACTTTACTTTAATTTTCTCTTCCCTCCTTTTTGGTGCACAACTTATAATATAAAGTATACTTTATTATTCACTTATATCTCCCCTTTATTTAACACTTATTATAAAGTATAGTTTTAAAACATTTAAATCCCCAATTTAACTAAATTCCACTTAATTCATTAATGATATGCACTTAATAATTAATTATTACTAAAGTATAACTTTAATAATAATTATCATATTATAACTCCATCATTAACCATCATAAATCAATCTTGACTTCACCACGAGGTAGCCCACTGCATTCACTGCTAACCAGAGTACCTTACTATAAATAGTAAGGTTGGCCTCTATCAACACACTCACTTACTATAAATAGTAAGTATATAAAAAAATAGAGCCAAAATACCTTGAATATCATAACCTCTGAACAAGCTAAGGAGCCAAGGATGAAAACACTACCAACTGCCAACTGAGGAGCTAACTAACTCCAACACTGGGCCTCTAAACACCATTATTATCCTACAAGGACTTGATGATAGGCTAAATCACCAACTCTAATGCTCAGTCAAAAGGGGGACATTACAATACACCCTCCTTGAAATTGCTTGTCCCCAAGCAATCACATACAAATGAATAGGAAACATCACTTTTTTAGAGGCCCAAGGGAAGAACTATAGAATGACCCACATGTCACCAAATAACTCAAGCAGCACCAGCATAAACACAATTGCGCAAAGATAAACATCATGCCGTCTTTCCAACCCTTGTGCACAAGATTTGTGCATGGAAATCAAGTTATGTACCTTTGAATCAAATGTGAACCTGTATGCATACCACACAACGTACACATTGTAAAAATCGTCAGTAAACCTTGACTGGAATCCTAATGCAGAAGAAGGATCACGTTAACAAACTATAGAGGGCCTAATAATATATTCCTGGATCCCAAACCTGGAATGGAAGTCTACCATGCATCACATCCTCTGACTTCCATTGCACTAGACTGATATCAAATTCACCATGCTGAGAGTGGTGAAGCAACCCAATGGGACCCATCTGAACCACAGTGCCAAACCTGTTGCCACCTAGATCCCAATACAATCGAAACTCACATCCGTCAGTTAAGAGGAGGTAAGAATGTCTAGACATGTTTACACCACAACATCCCATTTCATCCTATGCAAATCTCCTATGGATGTGTTGTCTATCCCTCATAGGTGCCTGAAGATATGAAATTTCTCCTCCCAAATCGAGGGAATGATAAAACTCTCCTCCATTACCGCTGTAAAGACTAAACATGCCATCACACCTACTGACACTGCAACCTCTCTGAAGCCATGTCTCCAATGGAAATTTTTGAGACAAAGAAGTTGCAAACTCTGTCTGGTACATATCAACGTGATGGTAATCTGATCTTTGACCCTACAAGTATTCCTCTAAATATATCTGAGTCAGACACCTCTAATCTCTAGTTCCATCTTCTGTAGATGGAAACCCTTCATCCCACAATGGATGGTATAAATTCTGAGCCAATCGACACTTACGCATCATCAGGTCATTTGTGTGCGAACTAAAGGAAAAATGATGAGCACTCCTCACTATGCAGTCAAGATTAAAAAAAACACCGGTCTGTGTCAATGATTGACCGTCATAGTCATGGGGAACACACTCCTCATCACTCTTATCACTCAAATTAGATGATGGCTCGTGTCTCTAATCCTGAATAGCTAATTGGGTAGATACTCTGGCAACCCTCTCTTCGTACCCAATAGCATACTCCCTATCATGAAACAATTGGAGATATTCTGATTTTATCTCCTCCAAAGCACTTCTAATGAATTGTAAATCATGAATGTGAGTACCAACCGAGATCCCATACTACCTCTCCTAAACTTTGTTGTCCAAAGAAGGTACTCAACATACTTATGAGTGAAATCAAAAGAAGACAAGGTTGAATCGACCTTCTCTCCTGTAATCTTCATCTGATCTCTCCATCTCTGTGGCTAAATAAGTTGTTGATCAAAATCAACTACATGGGATGTGATCTCTAATTTACTTCTAGGAGAGGGAAACAAATCAACATGAGAACCAATCTCCCAACTATATGATACCCTGCATACCTCTTGTGAAGAAGATGGAGCAGTGTAGTGATCTGTCACACAACTCTCTAGAGAATCCACTACTCCACCACAAGATCTATCAATAATCTACTCCGCATCACCTGAAATGGGACTATCCTTAGGAACACCTGGTGCAACATATTGTTCCCTACTAAACTCATCCAATGCACTCATCCCATCTGTATTACCTACACTAGTAAATGAAATGGATGTATCCACATCATCCACATACTCATTACCACAATTTGTGGGTGTATGCTCATCACCAAATGTTGCCATAGATTTCTGAATGGTATTTGTAGGTGACGAGGATTGTGCCAAGCTCAACTCCACGGTAGGCTCATCTATCTGTAGCTTTGACTATTGAAGGGTTATTTGAGTGTTCTGCAAAGAGTTCATGGTGAACTCAAGCTCATAGGTGAGCTCATCAACCTTCTCTTCCTTTCCCCTTAGAGAATCATAATTGATACCATCGAGCATGAGAAGATGATCTCTATCTGATAAGAGTTGTAGGTAATTATTCTTCATTATCCCAACTGCATCTCTAAGTGCCTAAAACTTTGCAAGGGAAAGTCCACTATCAAGGTGCTCGTATATACCTGGAGTCCAACAACAGTGTGTCACCAACTGTTGAACAACGTCAAAGTGTTCTAAGACTAAAGCAATCATGCCTTTGTTCACCTTCAATTGCCCTGCCAAATGATGAGACCCTTGTGACAAATCATCTCCACACAAATTTTCTGATTTGTAATATGCACTTTGGTAAGAGGTTGAATCATCATCACACGCTGTTTGATAAGCATGATCATGTGTACCATCAGCTCTACACACTTCCTTAACAAAGGTACTCCTGTTATGTACCTCACAGGATGGCTCCAATGACATACTAGAAGCTGTTGATTGGACATAACCATTGCACAATACTTCCTCCAGAGTAGATGCATGTTTATTCAAAGAGCTATCCTGGGATCCATCACCAATAAGTAAATTTTCTGATTTGGTCATATCTTCTAGGGTCTGATTTGCACATTTCCTATCTGATGGTCTCCCAAGAGGGCAACCAAACTCCTCATACAGTGAACCTGAATCAAAATCAAGCTGAATACCACACTCAAACTAAAGTTCTAAGTCTTCTCCTGGATCCCATACCTTGTTATTTTTATCAAGTGCAATACTACTACTGGAAACAACTTCATTATCCAACTCAAGGAGTGGATTGTCATGAGTCATATCAACACCCATCTCAAATAATGGGTGATCAGTAATCACCACAAATTTATTCTTGCAATCATATTCATGCGAAGAAAATAAACTACTGCTATGATGAATACTAAAATTAGAACCTTCATACCTGTTATCAATGACTCCAAGGCTATCCCAAATCACCTGTGCCTCATCCTCATCATCCTTAATAGTGAACAGTGAATCTAAATCAGTAACGCCACTAGGTCTCTACTTAGGATTAGCTACATGCAATGTGAAATTAGATTTGTTTTCAAAATCAAGAACACCACCTATATCATCATCACTGAAAATATATGTAGAGTCATCATTATCAGTTGATTTGAAGGCTTCATCATATCTATTTTTAATATGCCCATCATCTGAAGGCATATTAATGCTCTCAACTATCCCAACATTTACATTAGTGTTATCAGCTTCAGTGGGAGGCTTTAAATGTGTATATAAGGCTACAGCTTTGTCACTTTTGTTGCACACATCGTCACCCTTAGTAGCTGCATTAGTTTCCCCAATATCCAAGAAAGGTTTCAACCTCCCTTACATTGTTTGAACACTCTGTAACATATCCATCAATGATTAGGTCCATAATGGTTCCCATGTGGAAAAAAATAGCTTGTCCATGATCCTCACAAATCGATGCTATGAAATTGTGAAAAAATTGAAGAATAAGATCATCACATTCTAAATCATTAAAAAGATAACAAGATCTGGATCTTACCATTACTTCTAAAAGCTTAACCTTCCTACCAAAGGTAGGGCCTTTGTCATAAAGAAACCCATTAAAGCTCTCAATAAACAGCTGTAGAACCTCCCTCAATATGTCATCTTCATAAGGAGCCTTAGGAGCTATAATCCTTGTGATCTCACTAAGACAACTAGTGACTAAAAGCTTTACCCTTTTACTTTGATGTCTCATAAGCATTGGCTTAACCAAAGAAGGCACTGCAGGAGTCATAGTGAGTTGCATCAACTTAGAAGGTGACTATTCAACTTTGTAAAGACACAATTCTTCTTCCTCCAAAATGTTGCGTAGAACCCCTTTTGACTGAGGTAGGTGTTCAAGTTTCTTACTGGCATTGAAGTTTCTTTTTTAATTCTTCTTCACTAAATTTTTCCATGACTCTGAATCTAATAACTTAACCGCACATGATGGTAGGATACATTGCTTTGATACCACTGTAACATACACCCCTCGGATATATGTTTGCTCTGTGCCAATTTTTGTTTTCTGATTGTTTGGGGTTTGGGTTTTCATTACATGTTTTTTCATGTTTTGATATTACATCGATAACAGGGAATATAATGCATTTATTGAAAACCCATAAAATATACAATGATTTTGCATAAACAAACAATGACCCAAATAGTATGATAGCCAGATATGAATTATGAGTACATACCCAGATGGAGTTTTACAACTTGGTACCAATGCTAATGAAGAACCAGTGACATAAGACTATAGAGACCACTCCAAACGCCTACATGAATTGTATCAATGTTATACAATGATCTGCAATAGTGAAGGTGTCTTGTGGTGACCCTTCTCAACCTACTAGAGTCACAAAACTCAACCTCAAACCCTTTGTCTAACACATACATCTAGCTGCTATAGTACAGCCTTCGCTGGGATTGTAATCAGCAAATAAAAAGGCATTAAACTCCTCACCAAAACCCTCGATGCAGGTCTGCAACTATCTACAGGTGCTGGCGACCAAGTTGGGAGTGAATAATAATCACAAACTGCTCTAGAATGCACCCCACGAACTCCTTAGACAGTACGATGAGTATAGACTGCAATATGCCCAACAATAAAGGTGAATGCAGTCACAAAATAGTCCAAAATGATATAAATCTGTTCATTCTTCAATGGCTCTTAGCTACACACAATCACTTCGACAAAGATGTTCATTCCATGTCCAAATCTCAACCAAACTGAATCAAACAAATGCCCAAATGAGACTCCTGAATGAAGCCTCCAATATCCTCTCCTAATGCGATCTTTCACGCACGAAGAAAGGTGATCTTGTAGAGGGTTTTGTCTCAGCAAGTCAATATCAAACCATTGAAGCCAAGCTCCAAAGCCAATGCATGGGAATATCCAAAACAAGAGAGTAATTTCATTATCCAAGCATATGCAAATGAGCTTCACTTTGCCTTTTTATAACATTCAATTTGCATTTGACTTCATCTCATTTAATTTACTTTAATTTCATTTTCTCTTCCCTCCTTTTTGGTGCACAACTTATAATATAAAGTATACTTTGTTATTCACTTATATCTCCCCTTTATTTAACACTTATTATAAAGTACAGTTTTAAAACATTTAAATCCCCCTTTTAAATAAATTCCAATTAATTCATTAATGATATGCACTTAATAATTAATTATTATTAAAGTATAACTTGAAAAATAATTATGATATTATAACTCTATCATTAACCATCGTAAATCAATTCTGACTTCACCAGGAGGTAGCCCACTGAATTCACTGCTAACCAGAGTGCTATACTATAAATAGTAAGGTTGGCCTCTATCAACATACTAACTTACTATAAATAGTAAGTATATGAAAAATGGAGCCAAAACACCCTGAATATCATAACCTCTGAACAAGCTAAGGAGCTGGGGATGAAAACACTACCAACTGCCAACTGAGGAGCTAGCTAACTCCAACACTGGGCCTCTAAACACTATTATTAGCCTACGAGGACCCAATGATAGGCTAAACCACCAACTCCGATGCTCACTCAAAAGGGGGACATTACAACATGCACCATCAAAGCATATCATCCACAAATTCTTTACATCACAAATAGGGGCAACATGGTGGGGAGGATCAAAATTAATCTCATGATCATTATTGTCATAGTACCTAATGAAATGGTCAATTTCAATATCTAAGAAGTTTACTTCTTCATTGGTTTTATAACAATCCTCTATACCATCTTCCATTTTCTTCTTCCAATACAACTTCACTTCCACTCCATGGACTGGGATGGTAGCATAGGATAAGTCCATTTGAATACTATTACCCATAGAGGCTTCTCATTTTCTAGACAACAACATACCTCATTTAGCAGGCTAATCCATAGTGATTCTGTCCATCAGGAATGACTTATTAGAATAAGCAGCAAGTTAGAATTCTACATGTTTTACGAGGCCAATCACATTGACTTCCCTAGAATCCATGGTAAAGCATTTGCCATAGGACTTCGACACTTTTAGTCTCAAGTCATTCATGACCTCTAATGACATGACATTACTAGAGGCTCCTGAATCAAGCATACATTTGTGTAATGGCCACCCATTGATAATCAATGTTGTATAAAAGGGATCAATACTAGACTGGTTATTTACTAGGGATGTTCTTAAGTAAACTTCTATGGTTTCTTTATTATTTTTTTTCTCTTTGCTACCTTTTGTCATTATCATTCTGAATAATGATAGGTTGCTCTGGTGCATTTATAGTTGTGATATATGTGAAGATCATGTCACTATGCTCAGGTATTCTAAGGATTTTCCCTATTGGCACCAATATCTTGACTCAAATTAATCTTGGGCCATATCTATAGGGTTATAATTTGGCAAAGGGGCATCACATGAAATGGTAACATCATTTGCATTAGAGATGAAAGGCATCAACTGGCTAGAAGAAACATCCATACCTTTCATCTTATTTTTCTCCTTAATCTTTTCTCATTCTTTTGGTATTTGGAGCTAATCTTGCTTGTCATCATTCTTTGAACTCTGGACTTCTAAAAGTGGTGCAATAGCTAATTGCACTACAAGTATTGGAGCCTTTTGTACATATGTATTTTTTGTTGTTGGTTGTTGCATTGGAACCTCATTTTTCTCTGGCATTTTCTTTTGGACACTATTGCTCTTTCTCTCATTGTCCATTTTCTACTTTTATTTCTTAGTCTTAGCTTCATTCCTAGCTAATTTTGTAGCATAGTTATTTTTTATAGGCACATGCTTGTTTCTCAATTAGTATCCACCCTAAACCTACATTGTAGTTGCATTAATTAAGGCCTTCATGTCTTCGTTAGATGGCTTGGACTACTTATATTTCTTGTGCATGAGATCTCTCAAATGCTCAAATTCATGAGTAGGTAGCTCATATTTCTTTGGACATGCATCATCATCATATTGCAACACATGATCATCCTCCTCGTAATTGCTATAATCATCATTTTCATAAATTTGTTCATAACCTTCTACATCAAATTGATTGATCTCATCATCATAGTATTCAACTCCACCCTCTTCACTAGGAAACTCTTTATCTTTGTTGATTGAACAACCAACTGCACAATTTGATTAATCATGAGAAAGCACTTAAAAGTTAACTTGATCCCTTCTCAATGGATTGACTGTATCCTTCCCATTCTGCTACTTGTAGCTTACTTGTTTTGGAGCTACATGTCTACATTTTGTTGTGGCCTCTTAGACCAATCAGTGTTGTAAGGCCTATTTGCAACCTTTGTCCTTCATTGAAGTGTGTTGTTGCACCTTGAGGTGGCAACCCTTTTTCATTTCTAGCTACTTTATAGGGTAAATCTTTAATAGCTTCCATGAGCTTGTCTAATTTATCCTTAGCTGTGAGAGGCTTATTCAAAGTTGCCTTATCTAGCTAGGAGATCTTTACATCTAATATCTTAACATGCTTGTCTGATACTCTCATATTACTCTTGATGTTAATGGTTGTAGCATAAGTCTCCCTCAAATTTTAGGGATTCTTATCTTGAAGACAATACCTAATTTTTACACATTGAATCATTTGGTATTAGGTTTGGAGGTACCTTTCTCGTGCTCATGATGAACCCATTGTTGAAGTCCACCACTATTTCGTTAATCCCAAGTTTCTTGATTGGTGTAAGTTCATATATGGCAAACTTATGGTCAATTCTATCCCCATACTGCAATCTGCAAACTCTCATGAACTCCTCCCATACTATTGTTAGGGAGACCTTTATACCATTCCTTAGCACTTTCCTCTAGTGAATGAACAAACAACTTCATCATTACATCCTCGTGATCTATATCACACTCATCCATGATATTGATAAAGTGTCTCAAGTGTTCTTCCCTAGTGATTGCATTATTACCTTGAAGCCTAGGGATTGTCCCTCTTATTTCATTTGGAATGGGATTTTGAAAATTAGGGATACCAAAGAACTCTAGTTGTTTGTACCTTTTTCTCCCAAAGGTTGCCTATCTAGAGGGAATCTCTGAGCCTATCTTTGGAAAATAGGTATGGGATTTGGAATGTTACCAAACTGGGTTTTACTACTGTGGTAGTTGATTATGAACATGATACATCTGACCTGGGTTCCTACCTAGATGATATGGAGGGAACAAATTATGATATTGATTCATACCTGGCCATTGGGCTTACTGAGCAAGTATATCTTGCTACTGGTCAATTTCTACTTGCAGTAATTGTATTCTTTGTCTCATATGATCAAGTAAGTCCAACTCTTCATCAAGAATCCTTTACCTCTCTTTTACATTAGAATGTGTCAATTGACTAGAATCATGGAAAGTAATGTCATGTTCATTTCTTTGTGACCTGGTAGGCGAAGTAGGACCTTGACCAACCATGTATGTTTCCAAATTTGGGTTTGGAATGCCAAATGCCCTCCCCTGTGTACCTATAGACCTATTCTTTCTTCCCCTACAAATGAGGTTTTCATTTCTTCGAACTTCATATTCATTTCTAATTGTTCTTCTATTTGTTTATAGTATGTTATTAGTAGAATCTTCTAAAGTATACCAATTTTGATTATGTGCATTTGGTTTAGAGGAATCACCTATATCGTTTTCTCTCCATTTGTTTCTTTTACTTCTTGTGTGTTTTGAAGAAATTTCAGGTGCTAACTAATCTTGGTACCTCCTCCTTTGATCCATTTAAATTCCTTCAATTTCAAACTAATTTTTGGGTTGAAATGAATAGAGTCACCACTCCCCACTTGGAAGAGATTACTTTGCAACTTATTTCACTAATATAACCACACAAATTTCACTAATTTGTAGAGCTTAAAAAAATTATAACTAGAATAAGACATCTTTGGCAATGACACCAATCTATTGGTGAAAGTTCACAGGCTGCCAAATTCAACACATAGCAAAATACAACATTCAAATTGACTTTTACCAAGGCCTTTAGATTCTTAAACCTTTTAATCTCGATCCATAGTAATGATGCCAATTTGTTGGGTCCCAAAACTACAAGTCCAAAACCCTAGAGCGTTTCTTGATCTCCTATGCCATGGATGTCATCAAGGAGATAGGAAAGGGGCTCATCAATAGGCTAAGGATGATTAAGGGACAATTATTAGGAGTCGATAATATCCTCCTCACTTTGAGCTCAGTTGTACTCAGGAGGGTGTTCCTACAGGTATCCCTTAATAGGGATACATTACAATACATAATATATATAAAATGATAACACAATAGTAGTACTCAAGTTGTAGTTCTAACCCCTAAGGTTGTCACTAGATCAAAACTAACGTACTGCATTAGATAACCTCTTATTGATCTGATAGAAAGCATCCTTGCATAAAATCAAGATGCATGTATGCACTTAGGATTCACTAGGATGAAATACTTTGAAGGCTTACTAATTATATTCCTTAGTTACTAGGCAGGATCTCAATAGTGCATATAGGGTAGGACCTAATCCTACAATATTAATGAAAGATTTGTTCATTCAAAAATGTGTTTTATCACCATTTCCAAGGCTGGTGCCTATCTAGTGGGTAATAGAGTCCAAATTATCGAAGGAAAACAATGAAGTAGAACAAATAAGAGCAGATTCAATAGCATAAATGCATCAACCATGAAATACCAAGTATCTAAACATGCTTAACCATCCATCATTATGCTGCATAAATCCATGTGTAGTCCAAAAATGACCATTACAAGGATAGTAATGTTTTAAAATGTTGTCACATTTATCAAATCTAATATTACAATCATACCCTTAAATTTGGTAAGAGGAAACCCTAGCTGCGACGATGCGATTTCCCTAAGAATTCACCCACAATTATGGAGACATCCATATACTAGTATTTTTACAATATTCTCAATCTTCATATATGTTGCAAGCTCATTGTTCACCTAAAGAACTAGATCTGCAACTCATAAAACCTGAGAAAGATCTTCCTTTTTTGCACTTGCAGGTGTTTGGGAAGCAAGAATGACCAACCCTTGAAATGTGAAAATAACTTTTTTTTATATCATGTTGTGTGCCATAATCCATGGGTGAGAAATCGAAGAGCATCTGGAACTTTGAATTCACCCACCACCATGAATGCAGGGATGAAGGAAACCTACAAAATCCATGATTTTCACCAACTACAACGTGAGAATTGCATGTGAAATGATGTCCAAGGAAGATTGGATGCATCTGAACATGAAATTGGCCTTTGAGGAGTTGTAGGAGTTGGATCTGATTAATAATGGCAGATCTAGAAGTTGCCAAGACATCCAGTCGTGTTTTTTGCACTCTGCTAGGGTTTCAAGTTTCTAGGGGACATGCGAACTTACATATTTTGCAATGGGGTAGGCTGAGATATAGAGTTCGAGAGAGACCAAGAATGAGAATAAAGGGAACAAAAGATTTTGGGGAATTGGGGAATATAGGGACTTAGGGACCAAGTGCAATGGACCCAAATGGATCTGGAAACCCACGAGGAAAAAGGTGGAAAAGTAAAGGAGCAGGAACTAGGGTTCGAGAGGGACACATGATCAAGAAGAGGAATGGCGTTAAGAACTGGAACAGGTTCGAGATCAAGTTCATGAAGTGGATAGAGATGTGGAGAAATGATAAGGGTTTAAGAAGGACCAAGGATCAGGGAAAGGCATGAATCAGGGTTTTGGAAGAATCAAGGACTGAGGAACAAGAGCGATCAAGGAATGGGAATAGGGGTTTTGGGGAACCAGGGAACTCAGGGATCTTGGAACTAGGTGCAAAGGTTCCAAGAACCCCTGAGTTTTTGCAAACCCAAAAAGATAGAGGAAGGTGGGGAACATGGACTTTCGAGGTTTTGGAAAAATTGGGAACTCCGGGACTGAGAGGAAAGTGTGGGTAATCAAGGAAGCGGGGAACACAGGGACATGAGGACAAGGTTCCAAAATCCCAAGGACCCCCGAGAATCCAAAAACCTGAAAAAGGCACCAAAACACCACAAAAAAGCCCAACATATAAAAGTTTGCACCACACATGCTTATGTCATCAACACCTTCACAATAAGCTTTTGGTAACTTTAGGACACGACCAACGCACAAGGAAGGCGCAAAACAATAATGCAACATACAACTTAGTATTTTTTGTAAATTTTCAAACAAATGGTGCTAGAAAACTAGGGTCCCAACACCCTACTTGGGAATAAGTGGGAGAGGATATAAGATTAGAAATGGGAGACCAAAAGGGTTCGTTGGCTCATTGGGGACACTCTCATTGTTGAACTAAGGAGAATAGAAGGTGCGCAGGGTTCTTGTGAAGCACATGAGTAGAGTTGAGGCAGAGGAGACAATAGAAATGTTGAACAACTCCATAATAACCATTTTATTGGTGTAATCTCTATGTATTGGTATTAGATTTAGTAATGGGATGCTAGCAACATACCCTTCCTTGAGTTTTTCACCCAAATGGGTTTTCTCTAGCTAAAATTTTGTTAAGTGTTCTTAGATATTGTATACCCTATTTATTTAATTATTTCCTTTCTACTAATTTGAATATTATATGTTGTTGCATGTTGATAAGACATTAGGGTAGTGTACGCTGAGAGTTGTAGGTTAGAGGGATAGCACAGGGAATTCATATATAATGAATCAGTAGGGTTAGAAACTTAGTGTTTATGGATTAGAGGCATGTCCTTACAACTTAGGCTAATACAAATGATAATGATGTGGAGCCCCCAGTGTAGTTGGGTAATGTCGATGATACATGAGTCTCTCCTAATTTTGTATGGGAAAAGGACATAGGAGTTTGGGGCGAGGCATAGCTAGTGCTGGCACGTTCAACTTGCAAGATTGTCAATTCTTGTTTTAAGACTTGGATATGTTGACAAATTGCTATACAGTCTTGGGGCGATGGGTTTAAGTTTATTTGCAATTCTAGATATTGGATTTCTTGATCAATATATTCTAGGTGGTTTTCCATGGACACAAGACTGGAAAAACTTACTAGTTTGGAATGCGCAATAGTAAATGTGCTGTAACAGAGTGCAGATGTGTCACAAGTCGAGACAAGTGTGCCAATTCTAATTTTTTTTATTGGTTTGGCAATGTTCAATGATCACACATGTACAATCATGAGTCACTCACACAAGGCACAAGAAGTAATTTTGAATTTTTGAACTTTGAAGAATAATGATGATGCTTAAACAAGCACACGTGTAAGACACACCAACATGCCCTAATGTCTAGTTTGATGTAGGGTATGGCCAATTAGGTTCGAGCAATGTTTACACGAGGTTGACTAGGGATTGAAAGTGAAATCCTGTCACACAGCCGGGAGAAGGGGGTAACCCACCCTTCACCTTCACTTCCCAAAGGTAGAAAGTTCTTTGGGGCTTAGCCAAGAGTGATAAGATTCTGATTTCAATGAGGGTGTCTTTCGATTCAGCCTTGGATGAGGTCGTCCCTAGGGGTGATGAAATCCCCTAGCAGGCCTCCTAGGAAAGGGTAGACAAAAGTGAATCAAGTGAGGTATCCTATCGTCATAACCTGCACCAGGGCCAAACTGGAGCATGTATCATTATCAGACTATTCTTATTCTTTGAAACAACGTGATAAAACACATTGCTTCAAAGAGGGGCAAAATGTAGACGCCTAAAATTGGCTCAGATTGAATTAAGTAAATATTCTAATATTTATCTTAATTCTTATTTTCTTCTGTCAATCAAATAAATATTATAAGTTTATTTGATTGGTTCATTATCCTACAATTAAATAAAATCATTTTATTTAATTAAAATCCCTAAATTCTTCTAATGTCTAAAATCCTAAATCCACCTCATCAATTCACCTCATCTTTCCACCTCATCTCTTCCACCTCACCATGTTGCACATATAATTAAATATTCTTAATATTTAATTAGCTAATATCCTCTATTATCTAAAATTGAATTCTTAATTCAATTGTCCCCCACTATTCTCCACTCATTGAATTCTTAATTCAATTGTCCCGCACTATTCTCCACTCATTGAATTCTTAATTCAATTGTCCCCCACTATTCTCTACTCATTGAATTCTTAATTCAATTGTCCCCCATTATTCTCCACTATTGAATTCTTAATTCAATTGTCATAACTCATTATTCTCCACTATTGAATTCTTAATTCAATTGTCATAACTCACTATCCTCCACTCTGAATTTTTAATTCATCCATTATGAATTAAAGATTCACAAAAAATGAGAGCCATTGATCTCATCTTTTGATCCTCACCCTCTATTGCATTTTCAGAAAATCTATAAATGAGACCCTTCTCTAAGCAATTAGAGAGACTTTTTCTGGCATCCTTACTATGCCCAAATTCCTCTAGGGAATCTTCTTCTTCTCAAATCTCCTCATTCTAGCCATTCTCATATCATACTCCATCATTAGTGTGTTGAAACTCATCTTCAATCACACAAAGTATCATAGCCATTTCTACTTGTCATCTTGAGGAATCGAAGCAAGGAAGCAAGCTCCCTGAGGGCCAACCTTCATCATTCAAGATCAAGAAAGAATAGGCGAGCAATGGAAGTCGAAAGGTAAAGGTTGTAAGTATCACTTGTTTGTTATTTAAATCTCCTTTTCCTTCATATTTCATTGATGTTTGGGTTATATTTATCTTAATTGATTCAATCTCATTTTCCCATTTACATGAGGCATAAGAGATTTGGAGTGTATCATATAGTTTGCCATTTCCTTTAAAGACCTATTCTTTCATTCTACCACACCATTCTGCTAAGGATTGTATGGAACTGTACATTGCAAATTAATGCACTATGTGGTGTAAAATTGCTCAAAATGATGGTTGACATACAACCATTATTTGTGCACAAAACCCTTATGGATTTTCCTGACTACTTTTCTACAAAAAAGTTTGAAGTCCTAAAAGTACTCAAAGACCTCAAATTTCTATCAAAGAAAGTACACCCAGCTATACCTAGAAAACTCTAATGAATGTTAAAACATATTTGGCCTTAGTGAAGGAAGGATGTGGAAATGGTCTAGCCAAATCACCATGAACTAACTCCAATATCTGTGTAGCTCTCCATGCCTTGCCTTTGTCATACTTCTCTTCAATATGCTTACTAATGATGTAGCTCTGATAAACACCATTAGAAAAGTGAACAAAAGGCAACCTTGTAACCATGCTCTACTATCTGAGCTACTACAAGTAACAATAGTTAAAATGGCCAAATTGCTTAGACCATAACTTCATCAAAATGAGTGAGTAGAATAGTTGAAGGAGGATCACAAACAAAGTGAGAAAGAGATAAAGTTAAGAATGTTGATCTACTCGCCCCACCGCAAATATAGAACCACCATGCACCTCACTAATAACCACTAAATTAGAAGTGATCTCAACCTACTTGCTCGAATCAGTTTGAGTGATTTGATAAACTGATGGGAGATTAATTGATAATAAGGGCACACAAAGAAAATTCTAAAATGTGTCATCCACCACAACAATAGTCCCTCTCCCACACACCTCAACATGAGTGTCATCACCCATCAAAATAGTTGACATAATACAAAGCTCTAAAGATGTGAAATCATATTGAGATGAAGCCACATGGTGTGAAGCACCCAAATCAAGAACCCAAGTGGATGGTGGAGATGTAACTTCTATAAGGGTATTTCCCTTTCCTTTCCCCTTACTATTACCTTTTGCCATAGAAGGCCCATCATGTGAAGAATCTTGTTTCACTGACTTAGGAACACTACTATTGTTCTTCTCTATGATATGTCTTGAGTGATCAATTTGTTTCTTCAAACACTTATGTTCATCATGACCAAGCTTTTTGCAATAAGCACATTTGGCCTTCTCTTTCTTAGGCTAGTAACCTTTGAAGAAAAGGTTGTAGAAGTTTCTTTGGAGGCAACATGTTTATGATCCTTTTTTTCCTTCTAATCTCTATTTTTCTATTTCTCATCCTTATTATCCAATCCTTTCTATTATTTTATGTCTTAGTTAGCAACTAGGGCATGTGACTTAGAGGATTTGAGAGTGCCCATTTGGATTGGCTTATCTTTCTCTTTAGTGAAATAGGTGGCAAAGTCATCTAAGGATGGCATTGTATATTGATCTGTAGGGCACCCTTTATGGCATATAGTATAGTTCAAATATTAAATAGTCATAACCAAGTTTGGAGGGAATGCTAAGGATCAAGTGGGCATCCTCTTTTTTGATTCTACATTATTTTAACTATAATCTTAATGATTTCAACTTGGTGAAGAAGTCCTAAATAGTGTCCAAGTTGGTAGGACTTAAATTAACGAGTTCATTCTCTAATTGATGATCTCTCATGACATCCTACACCCCAAACAAACTAGCTGATTTGGCCCAAAATTTGTTGGGAGTTTTCAAGGATTCAATATGAAATAGAAGGTCAAAAGATACAAAAAAACACAACAATCCATAGGCTTTGTCACATTTGTTTAACCATTTAATTTTATTTGCATCTATAGCGAGCTATGTCTTTGTACCCATAGTAATTTTAAATAGACCTTTGCTTCTTAAAAGGATTAACATTTTAGACTTCCATTTATATTAATTGTATGGTGTAAGTAGAGAGATAGACAATTGGTGCATAGTGCAAAAATAGATGTGAGAATGTAGACAAATGAGAGAACATAAGACAACCCCTATTACTAGTTGTTGAAATGATCCCCTAGCAAGAACAATGCACATCACTTTATGATTACTACATTTTATAATGCGAATACTAGATTTATAGAGTTTTACAGGGTCAAAAAGTGGCCAAAATATCAAAACTATAGTTCAAGTACAAGATGAGAAGAGTAGAGGGCACTAACTTGTGGAGTACATAGAAAATATGCACTTTGGAAAAATGGGATTCAAAAAGGAGTTTGTTTGCACAAATTATGGCTCTCTAAAAGTCTAGAAAGTTGGAGCATCAAATCATAAAATTGATTACATCATTGTGAGGAGCACACAATTCTACCCCATTTAAAAAAAGTTACTCCAAAAAAGGCCTCCATATGAGCAATTCAAAGTTGCTTGAAAAAGTTCCCCCAGATTGAAAACTATGTTGGAGAGGGGGTAGGGGCCTTAGTGGCTGGAGGGTGGTGCATGAGTGACGTTGCTAGTGGTGATGATGTGTGGGTTAATTGTTGGTGGTGACCGGGTGGTCGCAAAGTGGTGGTAGGGTGGAGCAACAAGTGGTGGCCATGAGTTGGTGGCAGGACAGAGGATGTAGGGGCGATGGCAGAGCACAAATGAATGGGTGGGTGATAGAGGTTGTTGAAGGTGGTGGTGGCTTGTAAGAGTTGAATGGAACTTGTGGTGGCCTAAGGGGGCTAGCTACGCTGAGTCTCCAAAGGGCTTGTGAGCCTCTTTATATGTTGTAGACCCATCCAAAGGGGCCACGTAGGGCTCTTTAGCCCTTTAGTTTTTTAATATAAAACTTTAATTAAAATGTTGCCCAAACATTTTTTTGAAATGTAGTTTGTATGCCTATGCACGAGGCCATATAGTCTCCCTAGGCCAAATTTATTTTGCCTCAAATTTGCTTGAGTTTGATTTTCACAAATTTCATATAAAAATAAGAGTTTTGGGGCTTTCCAAATGCAATTCACCTAATGCCACGATCAAATCCTTGTTTGCAAACTAGCTTCTTGAACTTTGATTTCAATGAATCTAGAAAACACAAGTTTGAAACTCTCAAAGTTATTTTTTTCTTGTCAATCTATTCTAACTCTCTAGATCATTTAAATATGTAAGAGAAGAAAATACCATGTTTTAAGGAAATATACATGCAAAATGATTAGCCCCTTCCACATCTTTAAAAATAGAAACTAAAAATATTTATCCTATCACCATGGTTTTGATACCATGTTAGAATCTACAAAACAAAGATTAACCTAAAACCTATTGAAATGAGAAGATACTATAAAATCATTTATGTAGATGATCTAAAAACTAAAACAGCACAACAGAGATAACTTCCAATAATATGAGAGAAATGCAAGTGCTCAAGAAGCAAGTGAGAGTGCAAAAAAATGAATAAATAACAAGTTAGAGCAGTAGATACATATATAGGAAGAGGGGAAGCAAGACCAATCAATGAGAAAAGTAACTCCTACTATCCAAAAATAGGTAGGAGTTACACTCAAAAAGATTCCATCTACCCATGTTTGACTCACTCACCACAACTAAGCAAACTAAACTAAGTGTGTAGGAAAATATATAATATCCAACAAAGGAAAATAAAAAAACCTACACTAACATAACCAAATCGACATCAGATTTTATTTGAGTTGGCATTATGTGAAAGAGAGTAGCATCAAATATTATGTATATAATCTTAGGATGTAGTTAATAAATGTAATAATAGTATATTATATTATTATTAGAATTTGAAAGTCATCTTCTAGATGAATTGATGCATGTTTTGTTGTTAAATATGTACTTCTCAAACACATTTTAGAATGAATATAATTTTTGGGTTTGCACTTTTTTTTTTAATTTTAATTTTAATTTTAATTTTTAGTCTACTTCTAGACTAACACTGGGTGGAATTGACCCAACTCTTTACCTTACCCTGAGAGGGGATTCTACAGACAAAATATCTAACAAGAGTAAAGTTCTCAAACTATTTACATGCATTGTAAAAATCTTGAAAAAACAAAACAACATCACGGGCAAGAGAATTATCTTGTGAACTACTTTTGGTATAAGTTTCCCAGAACATTTTAGTGCCATTTACATGGACATCTAAACCAACAACCTCAATAATAACTACTGGACTACTAATGGACTACTAAGATAGTAACCATAAAAAACCCAACAACAATAAGAATAACTCCAAATAAAATACAATTTGAAGAAGATGAAAAAATAAAAAAATAAAAAATAAAAAAATGAATATACAAACCAAACAAGTAAAAACCCTAACATAGGTATATATATGTAAAACCGGATCCTTCGATTTTGACTCTACATACATAATCTTTCTTTGGCTATCTAAAATTTCTTTTTCAAATTATAGAGATTAAGAAAACGTTTCCACACGTAGGAAGTTTTCTTAACTCGAGGCCCAGGGATTTATCAATGAAGAAGGCATGTTTTCTCTTTCTATAATCGTGAAATAGTAGAAGAGAGAGAGACACGGGAGACGTATAGATTGAAAACAATGTTTTCCAATCGCCGCCATTGGCGATAGCAGGACTACCTGAAAAAAATAGCCCAGTTAAAACAATCGCCATAAATATGTGAGCAGTAGCTATTACTGCCTGGGAGAATGAAACTCGTATTCTGCCGAACTAATCTCCGAATCATACTGTGTTGCATCATCAGCTCTGTTACTAGGTGTGTGTAAACAGATCCTTCTAAATTTAACCCATTTTTAATGAACTTACAATTGCTGCAAAAACTTTGTGGGTTATCTCTTATTAGGGCTAAAAACTTGTGGGTCACTTTCAATGACGGAAATAAAAATGCGGGTCACTGTCGTAACGATCTTCAAAAGGCCAAACGATAATGTACAATGCAATCACTTCTTATTCTATCTAGATTTTTATACAAAAAGGAAGGTTGTTGGAGGGATCATGTTTTAATGATTTCCAAGGGCCCAAACAATAATGTACAAATCTACCCACTCTGTTATTTTTCTAGATTCTAGTAAGAAACAAGAGGGTATTGGATGAATATTAGTTTTTTAGCAGACTATTTAATGCCCAATTCATTTTGTCTCAGGACGAGGGAAATGGAGATTTAGGGTTCAGGATTCATGGTTGAAAGCATGTAGATTTCAAATAGTTTTCTTTTCCTCTAGGCTGTTTCAAATACCATAATCAGAATCTCTATGAGATCTAATATTCATTTTGTAAGAATATGTTGCGAAAAAGTATATCAAGGTGATTTATGTCAAACGGTGTAAGGCCCACTTTGTTCTTGAATAGGTACGTTTCTATGAATAGAGAAGATGTAAAAAGCAAATTGCAGTCATTCGTGAGTCTCTTATTGGTGTTATCTTAAACTTTCTCCTCAAAATTTTTATTGGTGGCAATTCAATCTTAGGACATCTTTCGTATTCTGCCAAAATTTACCAGCGACATGCATCCAGCATTGCACATGGGGAGTATTTGTCTTTAACACTAAGAGTATGCTCAGTAGGGCTTGAATCCGTGCCTTTATAATGCCCATAATGCTGCTAGCCCATAGCGTGCTGGATCTTATTTGTGCTGTTTTGTTATCATGTTTTTCTTTTTCTTCTTTATATATACCATGTAATTGGTGACAATGACAATATGATCTCTCCCTAGCAGAGCAGGCCATTGATATGGCCATGGACAGATGAACGTCAGGAATAGGCTCCTTCAGAGGACCATGGTGGAATGTCTGGGGCAGGTAAGTAAATATTTATGTTCACGGCTGTACCTTTTTGCATTTGCTCTCATTTGTCTTTTTAATCAGATGTCTTGAAGTAGTCTTCTCCTTTTGTTAAAGTCCCTTGAAATTGTTCCCTATGTTTGTCAGAGTTTTGCCCTGCATTGATAGTTGCTGTTTTTCCCTGTTTGTTTCCTGCTTCAGGCACCTTTTTTATCGGTTCTTCCCTCATCAACTGTATTTTGGGATTCATTTATTCAATTCTCTACGAGGATATTTTCAGGTTTTGCAGCAAACAGACTTGGAGATAGAGAGGTCAATGTGAGACAGGACATGAATGATAGGGGCAATTGCTCTGCTTCTTCAAGTAAAAAAATTGAAAATTCTCATTGCTCTCGTGAACCTCATTCGGATGTTAAATATGACAGACTGAATCTAAAGGACCTGTCTCAAGATTCCCTTGCCCAAATAGACAGCCTTCACACAACCTTCAAGGAGAATGGCATTCCTGTTCCTATCTTGGAGGCAATTGCTCAAAGAAAAGGCAATGCTTTCACGGCAGATTTGGTTGGACACATTCTAAGATCTGTTGAGAATGACTGGGAGTCAGCTCATAGGGTTTTTCAATGGATTGGGCAGCAGCCTGGTTATAGACACTCTCTAGAAACCTTGGATTTGATGATTCATATTTTGGGCAATGCACATCAATTTCGGACCATGTGGGAGTTATTTGAAGACATAAAAAATGAGGCCTTTTGGATCAGACTCAAAACCTTGGAACTCATCATTCAGAGCCATGTCAAAGCTGGAAGGTTGAAAGATTTAGTGGATGCTTTTGAGAGGATGAAAGACTTTGACCAAGGAAGCGGTACAGCAGTGTTCAACACCCTGGTTCGAATTCTCTGCTATGAAAAGCGCGTTGAGGAATGCCAGTTGATATTTGAGAGATTGAAAAATACATATTCCCCCAATGAGAAAACTTTTAGCATTCTCATCCACGGATGGTGTGAAGTAAATAGGCCAGCAGATGCCTTCAGAATACTGGAAGAGATGAACCAGGAAGGTGTTCAGCCCACGTTGGGGGCATACACATCCCTTATTGAGTCTCTTTGTGCAAAAGGCGGGAAGGACATGGCAAAAGTGTTATTTAATCAGATGAAAAGTAACATTCTTAGTAATTTTAAAGAATCAAAAGAAGTAAATAAAACTTCAGGGAACAGTTATACATTGAATGAACTAACCCCAGCTCTTGATTTTGCAGCATACAATTGCTTGATTACTTGCCTCTGTATGTTAGGTGAAGTAGATGATGCATGTGAGTTCTTGGAGAGAATGGTTAGACAGGGCTTCACTCCATATGCAAAGATATACAGCTGTGTTTTTGAACAGCTTTGCAGAAAAAGAAAGTCTAAAGAAGCCTTTGAACTGTATAATAGGGTTTCTGGAACTGTCTTTTTCCCGAGCCTTAAGGTTCATGACAGTCTGCTTGACATGTTTTTATCTACTGGGCATGTGGACATGGCCTTTCATATTTGGAATGAAATGCAAGAAAAGGGATATAATTGTGGACGTCAGAGTTACAGTGTGCTAATAGATGGTCTTTGTTATAATGGTCTACTTATGGAAGCTTTTGAGCATTTCGTGAAAATGTTAGAGAAGGGAATTGTGCCACGCTATCAAACCTATAGGATGCTACGTTCTGGTTTTCTAAAAGTTCGCAACATGGAAAAGTTTAATGAGCTCGAAGAGACAATCAAGCAACTTGATAAACTAGGTACTTTTTATTTCAAATTGCATTTTTTAATAAAGATAAATTGTCTCTGTGATTCTGATGTTCATTGTATTAGGTTAACAATTGGGATGTTTGATAGTTGGCATCAAGTTGGCCTTGATCTTTAATGTCTATAGAGTATATCAATATGGTAAACGATCATATAATTCTTTTAATTTTTAACTGAAGTCACGGATATTTTAATTGCTGACCAAACTTCTTGCCCAGGTATACAGCTAGTTATTCACAGGAAACAATGACACAAAGTGATTAAAAGTTAATGACAGTCAAGGAAAATGGATTCTGATTTGAAATAATAACTAATCCGTTATTATCCAAATCAGTGAGTTGTGCAAAGCAGCTTGCAAATGTGGTCCCCTGCCTGCCTTGTCTTTTAAAAGTGCTGTTGGGGTCTGCATGGCAGAAAGCTCAAATTGAAAGTTTGAAAGCAGTACTACTTCTTAGGTATGCTATCCTAACCTTTTGCAATGGAGTATTGCGATGTTTCCATAGCTTAAATGACTATTCAGAGTGATAGAATATCAATTTACTTGTGGTTGCTTTTTGATACCAAAATTTCCAACTTCAAGGCTTTGCAGGTGATGTGGGCAGGCTTCGTCATGAGACACAACAAAGATCCTAGAATTAGAGTACCCCAACTTTCATCAATACCTGTTGTGTACATCTGCTTTTCTGTGCCATTGAGTCTTGCTGTGACTTGGAGAAAAATCAACAGAATTCTTTGTGATTGTGTACTCTGAGAAACTGCTACATCAAGGTTTTGCTCCATCTGAGGTGCAAGACTTGGAGGTTGAAGAGGCCCTGAGAATGCTTGAGAATAATTACTAAGAATGATTAGGAAATGGAGACATGCCTGGTTTTGATTAAGAGTATAATGTTTACTGACACGCATCTGAAGTAGCTTTCCTGCACACTGTCTGAAGCTAGAAAAGCACAGAATTACATACAGAGCTTCCAAAAGGAAGGAGTACTGGAAACTGGCCTCTTCCTGTAACTGGGAGATGCTGACTATTGTTCATTGATTTTCATATTATAATGTATTAAGTGCTAATTCAAAATCACTTATTATTTGTCCTAATAAAAATTTCCAGATTTCTACTGCTCTTTTAGTAACGAAATCTAAGATCTTTTTTGGATTGTTACAGCTTGACTAGATCCTGAGAAGATGTGTCAATAAAGCTATCCTATTCGTCAAGTTTATGCATACATTTTATGATTTCCTAAATTAGAATTGCATTTTTCTTACCTTCTAGGATTAGATTGCTATAATTATTTAATAGAAAGTTTGCTGTTTGTATCAACTCTTGATATTTAAAACAATCAAGCTTCATTTATCTTATGGCCTCTTTGATTATCAATACAATTCTTTTTCAATATGATTTTGTCCCAGTGCATTATCTTCCTGTGACTTATTATTACTCGTCAGTGATAGCCACAGCTTACCTACAATCATTTTGTAGACCCAGTTCCACAAGATCCATTTTTTGTCTCAATATCAGCTCTTCCATGAAAGTCTCCTCCCAGTTGTATTTTCCAGCCAGTTTGATCTCAGTTTCTTGTCATCACCTCGGAGATGTTTCTTTCACTTAACACAATCTTACCATGTTATTACTTAAGATGTCCCCTCAAAGGTCATATTCCCAATGCTAATATTGTCATGGTTTGTTAATCTTCTTGCTTAGAGCATGTTCTTACTGAACGGGAAAAATAGAAAAGCATGCAAATGAGATATTTATGGACCCAAACTACTTATATAAAATACAAGTTTGAAGAAGCAAAGAAAATTAAGAAAAAGCAAGTAACAAGAAGTAAATGAGAAGTTAATATTCATGGAAGGAAAATTTTTCAGGTGTGTGCCTCCAATTGCTAAAGCAAATCAATGGCAAACATGTCTTTTATCCATGAAAGCAAATCTATAGTAAGAGGTTGGGCTGAGATGAAGATAATATTTTGAAAATGTCGGAAAGAGAAAGTAAGAGAGCTGGAAAGTCTAGAAAAGAAGGGGCAAGCTTGAACAACTTAAGTGATCGTAGACCATGTACTGGAAAATGATAAGCTACTTTTTTTAATTGGCAAGCTTAGAGATATAGTAAAATTGCATGCCAAAGGATTGGATAATTTGTGTAAATATCTCTATAAAAGGCAGAAAGATAGTGAGGGCATGCCATAGTGATTGAAGTATCTATCTTTACCAAATAAGGAAGAGGAGTGCACAACCTGTTCAAGTAGTGATGTCAGTGATCTAAATTTCATTTGGTGGGGCTGTCACAATTGGTAAGTGATCTAAGATTGTTGTACGCGTCAGACCGTGTTGATTTACTCTGTTCGAGATGTTGATAACAAAGGATTGGATAATTTGTGTAAATATCTCTATAAAAGGCAGAAAGATAGTGAGGGCATGCCATAGTGATTGAAGTATCTATCTTTACCAAGTAAGGAAGAGGAGTGCACAACCTGTTCAAGTAGTGATGTCAGTGATCTAGATTTCATTTGGTGGGGCTGTCACAATTGGTAAGTGATCTAAGATTGTTGTACGCGTCAGACAGTGTTGATTTACTCTGTTCGAGATGTTGATAATAGCATTAAAAGTTTGAATAAAAACATTAACATCTTACTGCTTCTGAAGAAGCTTTTCACATATTCTGTGGGAAGAAAAGTCAGTGTCTAGGTAGATGGTAGGGTTAAGAGAGGAAGACAAGCAGGGTTCAGGCTGAAACAAACTCAACCTTATGATATGTATTAAATCAAGGAAACCCCAAAAGGATGAACATGGAACAAGCATTTGAGGCAATCAGTTTTTCTGCAGATCTCTCTGTTCAGGAATACTTTTGATTGGTAATTTTGAACTGAATTATTAGGTAGAATGGAGAATGCAAGGGGTTTCCACTCTGAATTGGAAGAAAAATATTGTAGTGTCATTTGAGCATCATATTGCACTTATGCAGGAAGAAAAAGAAGGAATAAAGAAAGATCGTCTGAATACCTTAATTGTCTACGTGTAGTAAATTTTTCACAATGGTGAACAATAGACAAGGATTTCAAATATAATGCCTCAAGAATTTTGTAAAGCCTTATTAAGACACAATTAGTTACACAAGCGGATTGAAAGAATAGTTTTGAATCCTCTGGATTATGAATAAAAATAAAACTAATTGTGAGTTAATCTAGAAAGGGTGGAAACTAGAAAGATGATATGTTAATATCCTGGGAATTGGGGTATACAAACAATTTTTAAATTTGGAAGAAAACATTCACGATAATGACATGTTTTGTTTTGGAACAGAATGGTTGGCAGATCTAGTCATCGGTCACAAGTATAACTTAGAAGCTTACTCGTCAGATTTTAAGGGGAGCAAAGCAAGAAATAGGGGAAAAGAAAAATCAGTGTACTTTTACACGTTACATAGATTTAAACACAGTGCAAAATTGTTTGATATCAGGAGCAGGAAGAGTTTGGTATGTATCGAATGGTTTGTTGAGCACTGTCGGAAGATAAATTATACCCTTAAAAAGGGGCAGATCTAAGGAGATTCCTTCTTTATTACTTACAGTTATCATGAAAAGTGAAGACTACATTTTAAGTCGCAATAAGGAATTTTTTAATCAGAAAAATTGAGTCAATTGATTCATTTTTGCTAAAGCAGATTTATGTTAAAGAAACCTTAAATTGTTTCCTTAATATAATGGGACATTACAGCTTACATGAAATATTTAGCAAAATAAATACATGGAGACAGTTTTGCCTTGAAATATCTCTCCTCAGTCAATCACATTTATAGTTCACCTAGCATCGACTTCCCTAATCAAGCAGAGTGCAAGTTTAACCCCAGAAAGCTTGCATTACATAGAACAATCAGAATAGCTTACCTTGTATACAAAAGTAAATTCTTTTGCCATCGAAACAAAAGTTAATGCATGGTTTGAAACTATGTCACAAGGTTTGCTGAATTTAAAGCATAAATTTCGAACTAAGGTGAACTTTTAAAAAACCTAAAAAAGTCATTGGAATTCGTCCTGGAATTCATATGGAAAAAAAGGCTAGTTTTTTTTTTTTTAATTAAAATATATTTAAAAAAATATTTTCAAGTTGTTTGGATTTTCTTTTTTAAAGTAATACACAAGACATGTAAAAACACATCGCAACCTGCTCAATGTTAGTTCTGACTTTTGTCTTTGTCTTGCAACTCTGCGAAGAGGAAGTTTTGTTCATTGGCTTCTCTCTATAGATGTGGTAATCGTGATAGCGTAGCCGCAGTCAGTTTGGGACTATTTTGTTGAGTTGCGACTTCGGCAATGGGTAGTTTCTTGAATCTTCTATACTTGGGGAGTCTCCTAAAATTGTGAAGGAAACGGAGTAGGCATGGGCCTGAGTGGTGTGTGCATTTTGCCATTTGTATAGGCAGTTGTGGGAGACTATTTTGTTTTGTTTGTTTTTATGCTATGTTGGCTTTGTTCTTTTTTTATTTTAGGTTTCACTTTTTTTAAATTAGATTTGTTTTTATTTTGTTTTTTGTTTTTTTATAAAATTTAATACATTCGATTTTAAAATGTTTTGATTGTTTATTTAGTATTAACATTTAATATTTTTAAATATTTAATTTAGATTTTTTTTGGGTTTAGTAAAACCTGGTTTAGGTTCATGAACCATGAAAGAACCAGAGCCAAACTCTGTATTTCAAAAGTCTTCTTCCATTAAGCAGCTGACGAGATATCAACCATTCCATACATCTATACTAACTGCTTCATTAATGTTTGCAGTATTCATACTACCACCTAAGCATATAGTATCACAGATTGTATTGGACTCAATAAACTACTGGGGGTGGGGCAAATTACAGAGGCCCCAACCCCCCCTTATCAACATTACAAAATTTACCACTGTTCTCACATACCGAATCCTCCTTCTCCCCAGTCGCAGTTGTCTCCTTATCACCACCCCCCTCGCAGCACTCAGAAATTTGGAATCGCTTCCACCGGAAGCACCACCTGCAACTTCTTTGCCAATTCCTTGACTGTCAATTGTAGACAGACCTGCCTCATCTTTATGCCATGTAAATGCGCCATTATGCAGTCATGGAAGGCATCGGCTTGATCCACCATGTCACCCAAGTCGTCATGTAGGAGATATGAACTAGCCGCCGTTGCCATCATAGAAGCACACGCTAGTGATTGAGCTCCATCGAATGCATTCCATCGACCCCTGGTTTATCCAGGGTCTAGTATAAATTCTGCCATAGCCACCCGAAGCCCAGGTTTTGACTTGCCATCCAAGTCTTTAGCCACCCCCCAAATTCGAATCATCCAACAACGCAAATAGGGGTTTCAATTCATTGTCGACGAAATTTATGAAATCTTCGACCGCCTCTTCCCCTTTAACCCTATGCTTTCTCTTCCTCACCGTGGACACACCTGCCTGCCTTTTTTCTTCCTCACTGAACAACATACGTCCACCCAAGTGTCTTTTACCTGCTGTAGACGCCATCCTCCCAAACCTGCTCTCTGCATACATACGCTAACATCAATGCTGCCCAAACAAGGGATGATCAACGGCCATCTCTAGATGTTTCCGCATAAAGCCTTAACTCTTCATAATTGTTCCTTCGTGTGGATAGCTGCCAACCTCCTATCATATCTCAGGCAGGATTGCCACCCCACTATGATTCCAACTCACCTCCTTGTACGTCCACCTAGGTATCTACCCCTTATCGGGTGATTTAATTTAAATTTTTAATTATTAATATATTTAATATGTAAAATTTAACATATTTAAATTTATTTATATTTTAATAATTTTAAATTTATTATAATATTATTTTATTTTATTAAAAAAATCTGCAAATTTATATTAATCTAATTTAATCATGAATTTTTTTTGGCAAATTTTATCTTTGTCGAACTTAATCCAAATTTTATCTTTGCCGAACACAAACACGAACATGAACCTTGTGACATAGGTTTGAAATTTGAGATTTCTTGAAAATTTCATATCTGTGCCTTTCTGAGACATTGAAACTTCTCCAGTTGTGCTCTAGATTGTCCTCAGTGACACTGAAGCTCTTTGCTTTCTAGCCTACAGTATCCGGAATAACCTGTTCATGCATAGACTGAAGGAAATATTCAGTAGGTTCTTTTCATTTTTTTGTATGTGTTCTGTGGCAATCAGATTTGTTAACCAGATATAGAAGAGTCTTTTGGTTTATCTAATCCTGGTCTAGGGGTGTTCACTCCTTAATGAATATGTACCAATAATGCATTTGCAGGTCATTGCAGACAATATACAAGATTTTGTCTGTTCATTTAGCCAATTTTTTGTTTAGTGTTATTCCGACAGAAACTGTTACTAACCTAATTAATTATATAACTAGCTATTAAGGGTTGCTATCAACAGTTGTGACCCTTTTTGCCTTGGTATGTGACTTATCGGACTTGCCTTTGATCTTTATCTATAAAATATCACCGCACCCTTCATATTCACCGTCCAGAATACTTATTTTATTGCATATTTTTTTAATAAGGTAATATATGTTTACTGTACTTATCTAGTAGATATGTGACAGAAACATAAAAGCACAATTCCTAATTTTGACTCAAGGCCAAGTATATAGATTGTGTAGATTTTTTTGAAAGCATTTATATATTTTCTCACAAATTACAGTGCAGGCTTGTGCTAATGTTTTTGTGGGCTTGACTACTGATTTTTAGTTGGTTGTTGACTTTGCTTAGAATTTTAATTTCATCAAACACAGGTTTCAGCTTTCTATCTATCCAACAACCATAAATGGAAGTCTGGATCATCCAAGACTTTGATGATCTGATGCTATCTACCATTTGTTTTTCAGTTAGGTAAGAGTGTCAGTCAGTTTTCTTGCGATGTATTATGACAAACCTCTTAGGCATATAAGACAAAGCAAAAACAGGGCATAAAGGTGCATTTTGTGCATTATCAATAGCGTTGTGTAATTTCATTACAAACTTATGTGCCGCTTAGTCCTTGGATATGAACGAGTTAATAAATGAAACATGAATGCTTCCCAGAACAAGCGAACCTTTCATATGCTTTTAGCGACGCTATCTTGCTCATTTGATAGATTATATCCAAATTCTAAGGTATTTATAAAAAGTAATGCCAGCATATGATAGTTTTTTGAGTAGAGTAACTTCTGTATGTTATACATTTTTGTTTTGGTATTTTTATGTATATTTCTTAATGTTAATATAGGTAGGGCATCTTGAAATGGTGTGCTGGCAGCCCTCTATTTCAACTGGAAGATGTGCTTGACATATTATCTCCTTGCAAGTTGTCCTTAAGGTTTGTCTGCTGGTCAATTTTGCTTTCTTATGTAATGAAGTAGTTGAAATTCATAATGCAATGATGATCAAGTTTCTTCTGGTTTTTAATGCAGGAGAGTGAATTCTGTTGTCAAAAACTTATTGTGCATGGTTTCTTTGCATTATGCCCTTTTTGTTTGTTATCACCTACACCTGCTTCTAATATATTTGAGTGTATCTCTTTGGACATATTAGTTTTCTTTTGCACAGTCTTGTTAGTCTTCTTATTTCTTCTAAATACACAGTTAACTGTAAATACGGGCCTTGTACCAAGCTATGGCCTTTTTCTTCATTTCCTCAAACTCCCCACAAATTCTCTCCTTGCAAGGTGTCTTAAGGTTCTCTACATGTTTTTCTTTTTTTTATGAAATGATATTCTGATTTTCATAACATGACAATGATCCAGGTTTCTTTTGGGCATCAAATGATGACTTTGAGAGCTACATAATAAACATTAGTTCACAGTATAAAACTATTTTCATCCAGAAGGAGCGAACACAAGACTTTACCAAAATTGGGTCATCAAGATGACATATTTTCTTTGCAAACTCAGAATACATCACCAGTTCTCTCTCTTATGTTACAACTAATTTACTACAGTATTCATAAATTTTTTTCATTACATAAGTGGCACAAAACGTTGTGCCCAAATCATGTGCTAAAAGCTGTGTTCCAGAAACCATGTGCCAAAATTGTGTGCTAAACCCATGTTCCGGAAAGTGAATTGCACACTTGCTCAACATTCTACCACCTGAAAATTCATTTTTCGCATGTGAGAAGTCCAATGCTTTCTCTACATCAAGTGATTTTTTCTCCATTTACAGCCTTTTTTAAAAACATCAACCATATTTGCATGCATATCACACTTTCTGAACATTGCTATCACAAGCTCCACTATTTCTCTAATACGATGGAATTTTAACTTCATTGTTCTTCTGTCTGTTATAGAAAGTGGGGTTTCTCTCCAAAGCAGTCACACTTTAACCTTTACACTTCACTGTCAATGCATCGATGTTCATATCATTATCACTACATAACCACTTTAACCACACAATCTTGTTGGACGCTTCTGTGGCTGCTCTGTATTTGGTATCTGTGTTGGATAAGGCAGCAACTGGTTGCCTTTTGCTTACCCTATCATTGCTCCACCAAATGATGTAAACATATGAGCACCAGTGAATCTTATATTATCCCCATCTCCCGCCCAATCAACATCCAGAAAACCACCCAAATAAAAAACACTATCATTCTTACCTTGGAAGCAGTAATAATAGCTAGTGGTACCTTATAGATACCTAAAAATCCTCTTCACTGCCATCTGATGTTGCTTCCCTGGATTAAGCCTTGGATCTACTAACAACTCCTACTAAATGTGCAATATAGGTTGTACTGTTCTTGCATACCATACCATACGTTTGGAAAATCCACTGCACTAGTGCATGGCACTTTATTCATCTCTCTCTTGCCCCTCACTTTAAGGACTCATGTTACTAGATAGCTTAACTCTCACTCCAGTAGGAGCTATCACAGGCCTGCTATTGTCCATATCAAAGAGCTCGAGAGAATATCTTCTATATATTTCTTCTGACCGTGGTATATCATTCTATTTTTTCTCTTCTAATCTCTATGACCAAGGGCAAGGAATAATGTACCTACCCCAAATTCTTAATTTCGATTTCCCTTGACAATTCAGACTTGTTGGTATTGACAAGTTATTTTTTATTTGTCAACAATATGTTATCCTCAACATGTAGAACCAAAATTATGAAGTATTGTCATAATTCTTTGAAATAAACATAGTTGTCAGACCTATTTCTCCTGAAGCCTTCTATGAAAATATACCTGTCAAGTTACTGGTATGATTGCCCAGGCAGTTACTTCAATTTATTAAAGGGCGTCTTTAGCTTGCACACTGTTTCCTCTTTTTCGTTGACCTCCAAACCAACATGCTGTTGCAGATCTACTCATCCAGTTCACTATGCAAGACTAACTCATTGGGTACTGAAAGAGCCAGCAACAGCCTAACAGATGCCATCATTGCTATAGGAGATGATGTCCCTTAATTATTTATTCCCTTGACTTGGGAATAGCCCTTTGCTACTATTCTTGCTAGAGCCGTCTACTATTTGCAACCTATGGCTTTCCTCCCTCCAGGCATTCTCTCCAAACTCCATTATCTAGTTCTGCTTCATTACCATCAGTTATTCTTGCATGGCTCCGTTAGAATGCTCAGCCTTGATTCCCCCTCGCCCCACACCTAGTAAGAGCCTCCTCAACAGTCTTAAGGTCTTCACTAAAAGTGTTCAAATTAAGTTAACTAAAATCACTTGGTGAGAACCCATGCCTGTTTTGATAGCTTCTTCTCTCTGAGGCTCTTCAGAATTTGCTCCTGCACTGTATATTTATCATTTCTGGCTTGTTCAGGCTCGTGCATGTGGCTTAATACATGATTGTATTTTGTGTCGTTTGCATTAGGCACTTCTTGCACCTTGGATTGATTTCACTCTTTTAGCCTATAAATCTATCTTTCCTTAGGCATAACAAACTTCTCAGGCACATTCTTGGGTTGTATCTTTCTTCCAAAGTCACTCTCTTGAAAGATCAGCTCTTCTATTAACATTCCCATGCTTATTAAGAATCTATAGTTTATATCCTTTGATTTCACCATCTTACCCAGTAAATACAACTTGAGTGATTTGTTGTCAAGCTTCCTTCTATTTTCTTTGGTACATGCATATAGGCCTTACACCTAAACATCTTGAGATGTGCCATTGATGGTCACCCCTGAATCCTGCTTCTTGGGGAGTCTCAGATGACCAATTCATCAAGTAACAATTTGTGGCCGTAGCCTCAATTAAGAAACCCCTGTTGAATCCAACAACTGTCCTTGTACTCCTTGACATTTCTAACAATTTTTATTTTTATTTATATTGCATAGATTTCAAACTAAAACAAAACATAAGCCAGCCGTACTATACAAAATTAGGGGCAACAACACAAACCATTAAAAAACAGACATCAGTTTTATAAAATAAGACTGATGGAAGTAGCCACCATCCAATAGAAAGAGAACTAGTCAAGCTCCACAGCCTTTTTATTAGTTACTCTCCTTGAATCAGAGGCATCTTCAGCTTCATTCTGCGCCTGATTCAGTGTCAAATGTTCTGCCAAAGACAGACCTGCATTATAGTCTATGATGTGGTCCATAAACCATGTCTCAATCTTTTCAGCCTTTTTATCGTTGTACGTCCATTGATCTGGCCTTGCATCCACATGCTTCTCAACAACTTTAGAGCTGTCGGGGTCACTTTGATCAGTTCCAGTGTTTTGTTTAACCTCTTCTATGATCTGTCGTATCATCATTTTCGAAATCTGGCCACCTTTCTGCATATTTGATGTCATCCTTTTTCAAGTTCAGGATATTCCATTATTTATTTTTAAGAATTCATCCTTTAGAGATATCTAGTAACATCGTAACCAGTGGAACAACAAGAGGAGGTAACTTCACAGCTTAAGTTAGCAAGTAAGTCTTCTTTTACCTTGAAATAACTCATTATTCCTAGCTCTTCAAATAAACCATAAAACCTCAGTTGACTGGACAAGTCAAAATTTACAAAACTTTTTTCTAGGCCTTTTTATATACCGAAACAGAAATTCATACCAAGACAAGACATCCTTCCCAGCCCACTTAACATAATCATTAAGAAAGAAATTCCAAACTTTTCTAGCAAAAGGGTTGTTGATCCGTGAAATGGATTGTCATTGCTGGAGCATTGTGGTCATAGTCAGAGGTCATTAATCAAGTTGTGTTCTCGGCGCTTGGGGAGTGCAAAACAGTTGGTTTGAGGTAGGTAAAGGTGCAAGAGGTGGTCTGGAATATCTCGAAGACGCCAAAATTAGAATGCTGATGCTACGACTGTTGAACATGGTTCTCATTGACAACCTTTACCAGAAGGCGAATGCATAACCACCCTGGCAAATGCATAATTGTTACCAGCAAATATCACTGTATTTATCAGCAAATTCATGTTCTTGGTGTCTGAACAATACATAATGCAAACAGCATGAAGTTCAAGCGCTTCATTTGGATGACTCTTGATCTGTCATTGGCCATGGGCAACAAATTGCACTCTTCTTGGAGTTTTTCCCCTTTTTGAAGGGTTTCTCCACCTGAACTTGGTGTTGTGTGTCTCATTTATGTGTTTGTTCTCCATTGTTTTATGTTTTACTTCTGCTTCAAGTTCATTAGCATGGTAATTGTGATTGGCAATTTGAATTGGCTAATTTTTTGTTCAATTGCAAGTTGGTTTGTTCATTTGTGAAGGAGCTAACAATCCATAAATTGGTGAGAGACTTGAGGCACAGCTTCAGTTCTTGACTGATCAGTTGTCAAGAAAAAGATGTATATAAAACTTATCAACATTACAGAAAGAACAAATAACAATGGATTGACCAGAGGCACAAAGAAACGACCCAACAACAAGCTTTTGCAACACAAACATCCATCTAAAACAAACTTTTTTTTGGCTCAATCTTGGGGGACCACACGAAAGCAAGTCTTTTCCTCCATTCAGTTTCAGACAGGCTTATATTTCATTTATTATTCAGAAAAGTAAAAATCTCCTCAGTAGTGGCAAGCAAGTCATTTATAGTTCTACTAAGAACATTAATAAATGAAGTCCCATCACTCCAGTTGATGTTATCTAAAATTGTAATATTAAAGTTAACTTTTGGCTGCTTAGTAAGATTATTAACAGCTCCTAAGACAATAGAGAAGGTTCTCTTTTGGGATTCAGAAATTGAGTATGCATTCTTTATTTTCTTCCAGGATACCAGTTGACCATTCTTGAATAGATCCCATTAATTTTGAAAGCCTTCGGGAAACCATTCTCTTGAAGAACATCCTTGAATCAACGACTTGTTATACTGCAACTTCATCGAATTGACCAATAGCTCTGTACAATATCATCCCTTTTAGAAATAGCTTCCCGACCAACAACCTTCTAGACTACCTCCCAAGCTCTCTGGATACTGCAAAATGACTAACCCTGTGGGATTCACTAGAAATTTCTCAAAAATGAGATCATGGGGGTGAAGCCCCTTCCATGATTTTTTGTTTTTAAGAACAACTTTGCAAATATTGTTCCTAACCAAGATTTTCCAAGGCTCATCACCCTCAAAGGATTTATTATCCATTTGACAACAAGAGAAATGCCACGGGTCTTTAAATTTCTAAGGCCCATTACTCCAAGTTTTTTTGGGAGGCATCACCAACTCCAATTAACAACATGCCTCTTTTACTACCCTTACCTTCAGACCATAAGAAATCTCTTGTCATCTTGTGCAGTTTATCAACTCGTTAGCTTCCAAAAAGCCATGCAGAAGCAGTACATACTAAAGGAGAAGAGCTTTTGGCAAATTTGGAAACTTCTAGCAATAGACAGAAGATGGCGTTGCCATTTAGCAATTTTTTTTTCAGTTTTTAAACCACCCAATTCCACATTTCCTTAGGGGGATACAACAAAAGGAACTCCTAGGTACCTCACCGATTAATTTGGCCCCCCAAAGCCCATCCAATTTTATCAAACCATGGGAGAGGAGATTCAGAGCAATTGACAACTATAAATTTCTGTCTTGATAGCTTGGATCCAAACAACATACAATACAAATCCAATTTTTTCAACATAACTAAGAAATTCTCCTCCTCAATGCAGGAGAAAAGGGAGGTGTCACCCACAAGTTGAATATTAACAAGTTCAAAACCTTTAGGGAGCTTGAAACCTTTCACTGGAGGTCCAAAAGAGCTTTCTCTGAGTAGATATTAGAGGGCTTCGGTGGCTATGACAAACTGTAATGCCCCCGCCTGAGATTATAAAAGAATGGAAATTACCTACCGATCGCCTAGCCAAGAGCAGATCACAGAAACTCTAAACAATTTAATCGAAGGATTGGAAGGTGCCCAAATAAGACAAACTACACCAGCAAGGACAAAGACAAAAAGAGATAAACCACATCAGCAAGGATAAAGACAAAAAGGAACCGCTGTCTCAAATCCTAAACGCTAGAAGACAAAAACATAAAAAGGAATTGCAAATCAATAAGGAAATCGTAAGAGTCTTTAAGGAAGTGCCTCACCCATATAACTAGCACTTGCACCCATAGGAGGTTCAAGGAATACGTCGATAGGAATAACCGACAAGTTTTTAAGATTTCCCGGCGTGAATTTTTGCTTTTTTACGGCATGAGACAATTCCGAGCACTATAATGCTCACATATAAAGCCTATCGGCTAATTAATATTCTACACAACTGTAATTTAAATAAAGATATAAATTGTTTGGAATAGCCAACAGCTCAATGAAAGGTTATGTCTCTTGAGAGGATAAGGTATAAAGGGAAAATTATTCAAGGAAGAGGAGGCATCAATTGGGAATAAATATTATGACATATTACAAGTGAATATTACTGCCAAAGAGGACAAAGCCCCTTCAAGGTTAATTGAGAGATTTAAGGACAAAACCCCTTAACTTCTCTTAGCAAGTTAGTAGATGAAAACCCCTAACTTGGGTAGACATTAGAAACAATCATTCAAGGAGAATAGCTGCAAATGCAAATTTGAAGGAAAACCACAGCAGAAACTAAATATAAGTTCTATTTTCAGAATTATTTCATAAGTTATAAATCTGAATATTATAATAAAATTCATAATTTTAGATGAAAGTAATATTTATAAATATAATGCAATTATCATTTTGAGTTAGGATTATTGTTTTAAGCCAAAAATAAGAAATGTTCTAGAAAGGGACATTACACAAACATAAATGGGGCAGGAGGGCATCCTTACTTAATGAATCTTTGAAGGGCAAAAGGAGCTGAAAGAGTGCCATTTATATCATCCTGAGCAGAAGCATCCTTGAACAGGGCTTCCACAATTCTACAGAATTTGTCCTTGAAGCCTAATGCTTGTAACACCAAAACAATGAAGGGCCATTCAATTTTGTCATAAGATTTTTCAAAATCTAGCAGCACCATACAAGCATTTTGTCTAGATGTTTTGGCCTATTCTAAGCCTTCCCAACTTGTTAGAAAGTTCTCAATAATGTACTTGCATTTTGCAAAGCCTCGTTGGGACCAAGAAACTACTTTTGACAGAATTTTTCTTAATTTCACAACAATGAACTTAGAAAGCATTTTATGACCCATCAAGGAGAGTGATGGGTCTCCAATTTTTCAGAGGTTTCCATCCTTAGGTAACAGATTAATCACACCTTTGTTTATCTCGTGACCCAAGGTTCCAACATTGATTGCTTCTTTGTAGAAGCCATGCAAGTCATCAACAATCCATTCTCTGTTCATTTTATATAACTCAATAGGCAGGCCATTGATACTTTAATACTTGTCCTTATTTAAAGATTTTATTACAGAGATAACTTCATCTAAGTTGATGTCTTTTTCAAGATCCTCAACATCTTCATCACTTAACTTTTTTAAAATAATGTCCATGCAAAGATTTCTAGCCTCCCCATCCATCAGGTGTAAATAAGCTTTTATAGGAGAACATAAAGGTCAAATTCCTCATTGTCATCAGATGGAGAGCCATCCAAACTTATAGGACCAATTTTTTCTCTAATGAATTTAGCTTTGAGCAGATAAAAAAAATATTCTGAACCTTTATCTCCACTATTGATCCAATTTATTTTAGATCTTGTTTTAAGACCTTGAGCAATATAGTTCTGATGACATCTCCATCAATGTTTCACATTGTTCATTTGCTCTTGCAACTTCAAATTTTGAGGGTCTAATTGCAGTTTCTCTTCAATGATTATTAATTTTTCTTCAAAATCTTTGGCCCGATTCTTTCGAGCTATGGCCTTAGTTTTCCCTACAGTTCTGATTTTTTTGATAGGCATTAATGCACAAATTCCATCTTGGCAGGAAGAGCTATGTTCAAAATTCATGATAATCTCCCTAATGGTCTTTGCCCTATTCACACAATCACCATCATTTAATAGATAAGAGTTCAGTTTGAACATTTCTTCCTCCTTTGCACGTTTCTGCCCTCCTCCACTGTTCCTCTCCCCCAATAATGTAGACATCAATTTCGATAGGTGAAAAGAGTACCAGACACAATATTGTTATTTTTCTGGGCACAAGAATTGAAAAAACATCGATTCAAATAGATTTTATCCAGCCTAGAGTAAAGCCTTTTATTTCCAATCTGGTTATTATACCAAGTAAACCAAATTTTTTTGCCATCCATTTTGCAGCCTTCTAGAGAGTCTCTTAGGTTAAGAATCCTTTTCATCTTTGACCAGGAAAAATGCTCGTTGCCCTTCCACCCAAATTTCAGACTTCCACATTTTTCTTCTTCATTTTCGACCACGTTGAAGTCACCTTCCAAATAAATGGGATGGAAGGTAAGTTGGAATCCAACCACTTTTAGACGTCAAATCTCTCTCTATAACCATTAAGAGCATAGAGAAAACAAATTCCAAATTTAAGGCCTTCTTTTTCAATTACCACTCAGATAACTCTCGTTACATGGGAGAGTGCCCAAACCCAATTACAAAAGAAGTCCAAACATTAGAAAGAAGAATTACAAACACCTTCTTTACCTCTACCATGGTTGGTAACAAATTTGGTAGCCCTTTTCCAAATGTAATCAAGAGCACAATCTAGACAAAAACCAACATATTTAACCTCTTGGAACATCAAACAATCAATGTTCCCCTTACTATTGTAACGCTATTGTACATAATCTTAGGTGTAGGAAATAAATGTAATAAAAATATTTTATATTCTTATTACTTAGATACAATAGAAGTTGAATGGCCATCTTGAAGATGAATTGAATGGTCATTTTATGTTGATAAATATGTACTTTGTAGAGTTAATTTGATTACATTGAATATTGAATAGAATTGAGTTTCGCTCTTTCATTTTCAAATTCATTTCATAGTCCATTTCTTGCCCTGGCATTGGTATTAGGGCTACAACAAAATATTATTTACTGCTTTTATTTTTCAATCCTCCAATTCTTGCTATTTAAAACCCTTATCCCTACATTCATTACGTTGAACTTTTTTTAGAAGTAGAGGAGATATTGACAAGGTGTGAATAAGTCTGTACCAGGTTGTGAGAAAGGTGATCAATAAAGTTCTAGTATTTGAAGTGCTCTCAGTCTAGCCAAGTAGCAAACCCTTGAAGGTGCACAAGTATTTTTTGGAAGCCTTCTCATATTTGAGTGAATTGTTTTTGAAGTAGAGTTTAAAAAAATGCATTCAATAGCATCCATAGTTGGTACAAATTTAATTGGGAAATAAACTTGGTTAGAATGGTCTATACAAATTGAAAATACTCTTATTTTCAATGAATTATGGTATGATATTGGTGATGGAAATCAACAACCCGCTGAACCTCTAGACCTAATACTAATACCAATCTGGAGACAAAAAAATGCAAAGGCCTTTGCACTAATAAGAGTCTTTGTTATTAGAGAAATATTCCATCACATAAAAGGATGCAACTTGTTACGGAATACGTAATGGTAAAAATCATTGAATGAATATTTACAAGATAGAGCCCAGCTCTATATAAAGAGAATTACAAGGCTAAAAATAGCCAACAACAAAACAACAGAAAAGATAGGAGATATCTTACAAGATTGACCATTAATGTAGGACATACTATATTTAGTCTAATACCCTCCCTTAATGGTCAAGCGGTCAACTACACCAAGATGCCCCCTAAATTTGACAAACTTATCCGGACCCAGAGACTTGGTGAGGATATCAGCAGTCTGATCCTTTGCAGGAACTGTTGTGACATTATCACAACATTGCCCCATTGCAAATGGGGACCCCCCTTTTCGAGCTCTGATGTTTTGCCTTCGGTCTTGGATGATGTCTTAGGACTTTTTATGATGGAGTTTGGCGGTCATATGGAAGGAGGTTCTATTATGACAAGCTCAATGCAACATTAAACCTTGGCGCCTTGATAGAAGTTGATATCTTGACCCTCAAAGTGACTTAGACTTAGGAAATGTTGCAAGATGAGGCTATAATAACCCAAGGCACCAATTTGCTCCTGTGGAACCATGAATGTGCGCCTCCATTAGAACTATTCTTAAACCTTGAAACCTTGATAGAAAATGATGTTTTGACCTTTAAAATGGTTTAGACTTAGAAGATCTTGCAAGAAAGTACCTTGAGGACTCTAGGCGCAAATTTCCATCTATAGGACCTCTAGAATGCGCCTTGAGAAAGAAGGATGGATGTTGTAGAAAGAAAGTGGCACCTTAGTAGAATAAGGTCTCCTTGGCTATCTTTTAGTGATTGCAATGATAAACTTGAGACCATCAAATTTGATGTTTTTGAGTTGAAATGAAATCCATCTTCAAGTGTTGGGTGCAGTTTTACTCTTGATAAACCTAAATGGGCGCCTAAGATGGGTGAAGAAAAAGCATCATCTGGATACCCACTTTTGCGCCTAGAGATGAGGCATGAAGTGTTTTACTTGGGAGATTGTGAAAGTCACCAAGACAATCAAGGTGCAATTTCACACTTGTGGGGACCTAGATGAGTGCCTAAAGTTAAACTTGTACAATCATCATTGGTAATGGCAAAATGTGTGTCTGGAGACCTGCTGAAGATCCAAACTTAGCTAAGATTGCTTCATGAAGATGAGGCGCATATCTGCACCTGGAGAACCATCAGAATGCGCCTTGACATGAGAGTGCCTAAACCAATGATAATGTGCGCTTAGAGAAGTCTTAACATTCCTTGAGTGCTAAGCATTGATCAAGCTCACATGATACATCCCAAAACTTAGGTGCATTTTTACCTCTGCTCCACCCTATTTTTGCGCCTAAGTAAGAATATGGTTGATTTCATGAGCTTTGAGGATATCTAAGTGTTTGGAACTTCTCCTTGAGTCTGCATCATGTTTTGAATCAATAGAAGTTGAAGTGAACATCTATCTATTCCTAGGCGCAATTTCACATCTGGACAGTCACCAAAGTGCACCTAAGCAAAAGGAGGCTTGGAACTTGAAATTTGATATCACCTTGAGGTAAGAAGCCTTCTATGCACTAAATTGAAACCATAAGTTGAAGCATGATCATCACCTAAGTAGTCTAGGCGCACTTTCCCACCTCCAGAGACCAATTTTGGCGCGTTGGAAACAAAGTGCATGTAAACATGAGAATGAGCGCCTAGGGATGTAGTCTTCTCCTAAGAATTTAAACAAGTATTTTAAATCATTAGAGTGCCAAAAAACAAGCCCAAGTATGTGAGGCACAAATTCACACCTGGACAAACCTAAATGAGCGCCTCAAGATTTGAAGGCATGAAACAATGTTGGGGAGACCACACTTTGTCAGAAATAAGCATCTTCAAGTATCAGCAAGAGTTTGAGGTCATAAAATACACTAACTGTATGTAGGCGCACTTTAGCCTCTATGCAAACCTAAGACTGTGCCTCAAGGAAGAATGCATGGATCCACACCTTTGAGTGGGCACCTTGAGAGAGTCATTTCAAGACATTTCTAATTGTTTGAACTCACAGAAGTGACAAATATGAAGCCAGTTGATGAAGGCACATTTACCTGTCTCTGCAAACCTCAAATTGCGCCTTAGGAAGAAATCACATAAATTCACATCTAGAAGTGAGCGCTTGAGGAAGAGAATCATTCTAAGACTTGTTCAATTGTTTGATATCATGGAAATGATGAATATAAGGTTAACTATGTTAGGCGCACTTTTGCACCTCTACAACCCTAAATATGAGCCTAGGCTTGGCAAGGCTAGAAAATGCTTAGAATGATTATTATGTGTTATGAAATTGAATATATATCAATAGTTAATATGTTGCTTTCTCTGTGTTGCAGGAGCGTCAATGGATTGAAGAGTCATACGAGGAGCCACACACTTGGAACCACCTTCAAGCAAGGAATGAAGTCAAGAGGCAGTCACTTCAAGAGAACACTTCGAGATCATCATGCCGGAACACTTCATCATCCACATCGAGAGAAGACATTCATCCATCACTTCAAGTTCTTTCATCTTCAAGTCTCCGAGAGAAGTCTCCTCCTCCATATCATGAAAGTGACATCTTCATCTACACTACTCTCCATGAAGAAGCATCAGAAGATCAATGTATATCCTGCCAAGAGAAGAGACATCACAAAGTTAGACAAATGAGCAACATGTATCATACATATCTGAACAAGGCAAGATCAACAAGGATACATTCCCAAACGTTCAAGTTCAAAGCAATCACATTCGAAGACATCATATAGATGATGCAATTTGGGAATATGCTGAGGTGGCACCTACGTGGCATAAGCATTGTCCTTGCTAATCAGATGTTGCCACGTCATCCTTGTTCAAGTACACTGTACTTGCATGCACAAATAAGAGGATAAGGGTGCTCCAAGGGAGAAGACTTCCAACTCATCATCCACATCACCTTGGGAAGCGTGCCTTGCTTCTCTTTTCTTTTCTATGTACAAAATGCTAAAAATAGGCATAATTGCCTTGTTGTAAAGATCTGGGCCATTCATTCGCAGATCAATCCCGGCCTTGCATTGGATTTTGGAAAACTATATAAAGGCCTTGTTGCCTCATTTGTAGGAGTTAGTAGTTAGTTCGTAGGAAAGAGTAGGCAGTAGAGAAGAGTAGGAAGAGACTCTCAAAATTCTCTGAGAGTACTTGAAGTTGTTGTAAATATTTCTCAAGATGAATGCAAAGACATTGGAGCATTGGAGCTTGGTGCTAAGTGTTGTCTTGTGGAATAACATGGTTTCTTGTATCTTGATGAAATGGAGAGATGTTTCTAAGTAGATCAAAAGTAGAGTAGTAGTTCATTGATGTAATGTATGTATGTATTGAATATTTGATCAACTCCTAGCTCATGCTTTTGACATCCATTGCTTGTGGAGTGTTGTGTAAAGCTAGTCTGAGCTTCATCATTTGCTTAAGTTTGATTGTGGATATGCATTTAAACTGCGCTAGCTGTGGGTGTTTGAATGGAAGTTCACAACATGAAAACCATTCGTTGACCTTAGGAGATTGCACCTACTCCATGTAGTTGTAGGCATTCTTGGCGAAGTGGAGTTAGGTTCATTGAGGAGTTTGTCTATTCATGCATCATCATTGCCTCATTGACCTTAGATTAGTTTCTCTAAACCCTTATCCTTTTTCCTTTTCTTTATTATTGGCATCGTGCATACTTCATCCACATTGAAAGGAGAAATAAGCTAAGTGAAGCAAGAAGTCTACATAAGTCCCTTTGAGGAAACAACAATTTCACATCATACTAATTGAGGCTATCTTATGAGTGAGTTGAGAACCAACATACTGGAACCTTGGAGATAACCCATTGGATCACATTTTTTAGCTTTTGGGTATCTTTGTTCAAGAGAGGATAGATTACCTTAGTAATTTATTTTGAGTTTGCATGTGCAAGAAAAACACATCAACAGGAACATACTGCAAAACAACAGATCCATCTTCGACAAGCTGATGAATGAAGTGGCAATGAAGATCAACATGTTTTGTCCGTTCATGAAAGACAGGATTTTTGGCAAGTTTCAGTACCCCTTGATTATCACAATACAAGGGTGAAGACCCAGTAGGAGATATTTGCATGTCTGAAAGCATCCTTCGAAGCCAACTGCCTCACAGGCTGCTTTAATAGCGCCCATGTGTTCAGCTTCTGTCAAACAGAGAGACACTACCTGCTGCTTCTTGCTGGCCCATGTAACAGCACCTGTGCCTAAACTGAAAACATACCCAGAGGTAGGCTTTTTGTCATCAACTGAACCTGCCCAATCTGAATCTGTAAAATCGATTAGCTGCAGATCTTTGCACTTGCCATACAGGATGCCAAAGTCGGAAGTGCCGTGCACATATTGTAGTGCATGCTTTGGTGCAACCCAATGTTCATCTTTAGGAGCTAACATAAAGCGAGAGATATAGCTTACTGCAAAACTAAGATTAGGTCAAGTGGCAGTAAGGTAGATGAGGCTGCCCACTAATTGCCTGAATGTGGATTCATTTTCTATAGGAGATTCTGAATTAGCTGAAAGTTTCAGCCCTTTCTCCATCGGTGTAGAAGCAGGTTTCCAGTCTGTCATCCTAAATTTGTCCAGCAGACTCCGAGCATACTTTGACTGAGAGATAAAGATGCTGTCATTTTGCTGCCATACCTCAATGCCTAGGCAATAATGTAGGAGTCCCAAGTCTGTCATGTCAAATGTGTGGCTGAGATCCTATTTGATCTTGTGAATTAGCAGCTTAGAGCTGCCAGTAATTATCAGATCATCAACATAAACAACAATGAGAAGGCTATCATCAGCATACTAGTTGATATACAGATTGGAATTAGGACTCCGCTGAAAACCATGATCGATGAGATACTGATCAATTTTGAGGTACCATGCCTGTGGAACCTGTTTTAGGCCATAGAGGGCTTTCACTAGTTTGCACACTTGGTGTTCTTTGCCTGCAACCTTGAAGCCAGGAGGTTGCATCATATAAACCTCTTCCTGCAAATTGCCATTGAGGAAGGCACTCTTGACGTCCATTTGATGGACTTTCCACCCGAATTATGCTGCCATAGCAAGAACAAGCCTAATTGTACTCATTTTGGCTGTAGGAGCAAAAGTCTCCTCATAGTCAACACCTTTTTGAGAGTAACCTTTAGCGACCAACCTAGCCTTATATTTGTCAAGAGTCCCATTAGCCTTGTACTTGACTTTGTATTCCCATTTGCATCCAATGGGCATCTTCCCAGGAGGAAGATCAGAAAGAACCCAAGTATCGTTCTTCAGAAGACTGGTGCTCAGATCCATAGCCTTTTCCCATTCAGGTATGCCTTTAGCCTCAGAATATGTTTGAGGCTCTGAGATGCTATGAAGATTGGCCATGAGGGCAAAATTGACAGTATTTTGGTGCTTGCTCTTCTTTCGAGCAGATCTACCCTCGATGAGTTCATTATCATGAAGATCACCAATTGTTTTGGCCCACCATTTAGGCTGGAGAGTAGATGAACCAACATCTGAAATAGGTGCATCAACATCACCAGGAGAGATAGGAACAAGATCAGGAGGATTCAAAATATCCTGAGGAGGGGCGGGTGCTGGAACACTAGGCTGGGGTGCGGGCAAAACTGCAGGAACCGTCTCATCAGGTGGAGCTAAAGGAAGGCGAACACTTGAGTCTGAAGTCTCCAAAGGCTAATTGGCAGTATGAATAGAGGAAGGAGGTAGCAAAAAGGGCCCAGTAGTCTCATCAACGACTACATCATGACTAAATATGAGACGATCTGTGTCTACATGAATCAGCTTGTAGGCTTTGTGATTTTCACTGTAACTAGTGAACATGAGTTTTTGGCTTTTGGAGTCCAGCTTAGTGCGCTTGGCATCTGGAATCTAAACATGAGCAGTAGAGCCAAAATTTTTTAGATGGTTGACCCGAGGCTTACGTCCAAACCATGCTTCTTCATGAGTCATCTGCTTGACTGCATAGGTGAGAGACCAGTTCAGAAGATAGATAGCAGTGTAGACCGCTTCAGCCCAGAACTTCTTAGGAACACTTTTATGCTCCAACATAGAATGTGCCATCTTTGTAATGGTACGATTGCGACGCTCAACTACACCATTCTGTTGAAGGGTGTAAGGTGTGGTAAGTTGGGGTTTGATGCAATGTGCAACACAGAAATGAGAGAAGGCAGAAGAGCAAAACTCCCCCCCATTATCTGATCTGAGAGTGACTATTAGACAGCCAGTCTCTTTTTCAACCAAGGCCTTGAACTACTGAAATGTACCAAAAGCATCTAATTTGTTTTTCAAAACATACACCCACATCTTTCTGCTGAAATCATTAACAAAAAGGAGGAAGTATCTGCACCCAGTGACTGAAGGAGTGTTCATTGGTCCACATACATTAGCATGAACCAACTGCAAAACCTTGGATGCTCTCCATTTATCACCATCTGGAAATGGAGTTTGATGCTACTTGCCAGCCTGACATGCATCGCATATGCCAGGAACCTGAGTTTGAATCTCCGGAAGACCACCAACCAGTCCCTCCCTAGCTAACTAAGAGAGATAGTGCATGTTCAAGTGCCCATAGCGTTGATGCCAGAGTTTGCTGAGGGATGTATTCTTGGCTATCATAGCGTGCTCTTAAGAATCATCAGAATCGATGAGTCTATATAGACCATGATCCTCAAGTCCTTGGGCAACAGTGATGTGTGTCTCGCAATCCATTATGTTGCATGAGTGCAGGCTGAAAACAACATCCAGATGAGGAGAGTGCCTCATAATTTGACTGACTGAGAGAAGGTTCACCTCCATCCTAGGTACAAAGTAGACATCAAGAAATATTAAATTTCTCCCTCCAGACTAAATCTGATTGTTGCCTTTGCCGACAATGGTATACTCTTCGCCTCCTCCAAAGATGACAGAATCTTTGAAGGGCGTGTATTCCGTGAACCAATCTCGCTGATGTGTGAAATGTCGAGAAGCACCTGAATCAATATACCAGGCAAAAGATTTGATAGGATTTGCAGGTCACTTGGCCATAAAGGCATAGACTGTAGAATCCTGCTCAGTGTGCTTGGTAGAAGACGCCATCCTCATGCTTTTTCAGGGCACGAAAAACAAGATACTAGAGGATTACAAAAAATAGACGACAAAAATATCAAGATAAGAAAACTGACTCAAAAAATTGAACAAGGAGTTCGAGATAAAAAGGAAAAAATTTCTGTAGAGGTCCGACATGGTTTGCTGGCTGCTGACGGAGATATAGAAGAATTTGAAGATAGCAGACTACCACTAGAAATTAAAGTGGGTGCTGAGCGCCTAAATTGAGGTCGAGATATGACCTGGCGCTGTTTATAAGACTGGAAAAAAAATGCAGATGTAGACTTCTAGTCTGAAAAGCAAGATCGTGAGGGATTCACGACTTCAAACCACCGAATTCCACCAGAAAAGGAATTGTCCACACAAGAAAATTGGTCACAAGTAGCTCACAAAAAAACTTTCAGAAATAAACCCGTTATACACAGCAAAAAAACTTTGAAGCGCCTATTCAAAAGAGCCACCGAAACCATGGAAAGGAGCCCACGAACTGCCAAACAAGATTGACAAAAAGTGCGACCTTCAGAATACGATGCCAAGGAAGAGAACCCAAACAATCGCCAACGATACCCACAAAAGAGCAAAAAAGTGTGCTTTTAGAAATCACGGTTGTCAAAGAATAAGAAAAATACTTTAAACTGTGAAAATCGTTGGGTTTTGTATAGAAACCGACGCCCAAAAAAAATTGATCACAAATCGAGGCTAGCACCCACAATGAATTTGTGACTCATAGAAAGCCTTACGAATCTCTGAAAACGTGCCTCTTTTTTTGTTTCAGACACGATTTTTAGAGGAAACAAATTGCAATTCCTTTGTGAATCAATCGCGAGAAAAGACTGCTTGAGATAACACGATTGAACAGAGAAAAACACGCCTTGAGATAAAGCACGACCTTCAGAATACAGACGCTAGAAGGCATTGAAGGTAAATTAGAAGGCGTCCAAAAAAATATATATTTTCCCTTCGAACTTAGCTTTGATACCATGTTACGGAATATGTAATGGTAAAAATCATTGAATGAATATTTACAAGATAGAGCTCAGCTCTGTATAAAGAGAATTACAAGGCTAAAAATAGCCAATAGCAAAACAATAGAAAAGATAGGAGATATCTTACAAGATTGACCATTAATGTAGGACATACTATATTTAGTCTAATACAACTCACCATGGGAGTCACTTATAAAATTGAAGGATTTGTATGATTCCCATTTAGAATTTGGATTCATATAATTGTAGTTGAAATTTTTTAATCTTGAGTTGAAAAATGGTGATGTAATGAGTTTGGGTTTTGAAATATGGGCAATCAAACATGATATTGATGTTGCTAGTGGAAAATTTGATGTATAAATGACAACCTTTAGAGAAGCTCTTCTTCCGACATTTTCAACCTATTTGGAATCAATGCAAGCAAGCAATCAACTAAAGTCGCTCACTATTCATCAGTTGGTTGAAAGAGAAAAAACTTTTGGACGAAAAACTGACAATGTGGGAGAAAATATTTTCTAGGTTCATCAAAAAGGCAAGCAACCTATTGCCTAGGCAATATATTTTGAAGGAAACGAACAACAAAAAGGTAGAGATCAAGAAAGCAATAGAGGATGAGGCAAAAATGATAGGTAAAATATGTTTTGCAAAGGATGTGGTAGAAAAGCGAGTCATGAGGCTCATGAATGCAAAGCATCATGGGAAAAGATTGAGACATCAAAAATAGGAGGCTAATAAATGAAAAAAGGTGGTGTATGATTCAAATTCAACTCAACTTGCTAGGTGTCGCGAAGGCGATGTGTTGCAAGTTGATTGTATTCTTTCTACATTAAATGATGCTAGTTGTGCCTCAATGAAACAAATGTGGTATGATGTTTGGGTTCTAGATATTAGTGCCATACGATACACGACTTTCTAAAAGGACTTCTTTGAGTTTCATGAAGTTGTGGACTAGTACTTCTTGTCAGTGTAGGTTTTTATTTTCCTAGTGGGTTAGTTATTTCCCTATTTCCTAGGTTTTTCCTACACTTTTATTAAGCTTGCTTAGGTTAAATAAAGTGAGTTTAATTAGTGAGTGGGTGGTTTGAGGTGTCGGCATCCTACAAGGGAGGTGGCATTTGCTATCTTGGGAAGATGTTCTTGCTATCTTTAGCCCGTATGGTGGCCTCTTCCTATTGGTTAGTTTTGCCACCTCTCCCCTCTCCCTGGTTTATATACACTCAGTACATAGGTTTTGTATTTTTGATCATCTTGAATGCATTGTCTAGTTACTCTGCCATTCTTTGTATGAAGCTTTGAGCTCTTAATGCAATTCTGTCACATCTACATTTGCATATCTCTTGGAATCCCTGGTTTGCTTCTATTTTGCATTTCAGTTCATGTAGCTTAGAATCTCCCTCATAAAGTTCTTGGGTTTTACATCTTGTTCAAGATTATTAACATAGTATCAGAGCTTTAGTTTTGGGAGTTTTGAGTTCATTTGATTCCTGATTGATAGATTGAGTTCTATTTTAGATTTTGTCAATCCCGTATGCTCTTCTCTTGCATTTTTTAATGATCTGGAGAATCAGAAAGGATTTAACAAGGCCCATTAACCTCTTTTTTTGCATGTAGTTTTTTGTGAGATCTGGTTGATTGCAGCATTCTAGTTATTTTGGAAGCATTTTCATCTATTCCATAGCATCCAGAAGGTTTGAGAAAGTTAGATTTGACTTTCGTTTTGCCAAAATGGGAGACTGGGTATTGCAGCTATAAGTGGGGTTTGGAGAGTGGTTCTAAAATACTACTCAAATTTGGGGAATTTTGAGGCCAAACGGAACTTTCCATTGTGTCTGAAAGGCCCAATAACCCCCATTTCCATATAAAATTTGTCCATATTGGAACACTGGAGCCTCTGACAATTTTTTTTTTCCTGGAGGGGTGTTCAACTTTTTTAGCACTCAGTGCCAAATTTGAAAAATTCGTAACTTTTGCTCCCGGAGTCAAAATTTTGAGAAAAAATATGCGTTGGAAAGCTGGAGATTAGCTCTGGCCAGCCAAAGTGTTTTTTAGTATTTTTTTTTCATTTTATAACTCGAAATTGCATGTTGAAGCTGGTAGTTATTTTTTCTTCTGCAGTACCTATCTTGAAAGGTATTGGAAAGAAATAGGCATTTTTTGAAAACAAATAGGCATTGGAAAGGTATTGAAGAGAACTACACAGCTACATAAGCATTTTTTTTCATATTTTGTAACAGGTCCATTCTGGATCAAATGTTTGGTTTTAGTTGTTTTGAGACTTGTGACTATTGTAATTTGGTAAAAGGTGTAATATCCCCAATGGGATCTGCCCTAAAAGTCTGATTTGAATTTCTAAATTCTACCCTCGTTTTCAGCACTTTTAGAATTCTGCCCAAAACCCTAGAATTCTGATTTTTATTTTTGCTCTTAAGCAATTAATCACAACGAACACAAATGCATACAAAACACTCAAATAATAGGGCAACAATGAATCTTTATGATATTAGGTTCAACCATGAACTTATCCAACAAATAAAGAACATCCAATGACAATGAAAATGAAGACAAATCTGATCTCTGAATTACACTAGACTGCTGCTACAAAATCAGACTTCTGAATATGCAATTTCACCAAACATATAGGCTCAAACATGCCCTATTACATTCCAGCATTATGCCTTTACAAATCAGACCTAATGATTAGGTTGATACATACCAAAATAACATAGAAAGATGCTCCAAAATCTCTACAATGGTGGCACTAGGTTGCTGCTTTGAAATTAGGGTTTAGAAACCCTCAAGGATGAAGAAATAGCCTCCAAAAAGTGGTGCTCAGATCTGCTCCAAATGCTGCTAGGAATTAGGGTTAAGGAAACCCTATACAATGAAGATGTAGCCTCCCAAAAAAGCCAAATCGCCCTTCACAAAGATGGCGCTCCAAGTTAGGGCAATACCCAATGCAAAGTGAACATCAAATGCCACCAAAGGAATGCTGCTCCAATCTGATCTAGAAATTTGAATATGCAAATCAACTCCAAGTCTCTATGTAGATCTCTAATGAAGTGCAAGTAGGCTTCCGTGATGAAACCTCCACAAGGATGAATTAGGTTTTCGTCTAATTCACCAAGAATCACAAGGGTTTTCGTCCTTGGATTCAAGCCCAACAAAATGTTGCAGCCAAATGAGAGAAACTCAACGTGAAAATAGGAATGAATGATATGATGATGGAAATGCCTTGAATGACCTTATATTTATACATGAATTATCTTTTCTCCTCAAGCTGGCCGACCTCCCTTTGTGAGCATTTTTTTTTATGCCTTCTCCTAGGCCGACCTCTCCAAGACAAGATGGGCGCTCAAAACACAAATTAAAGATTTGTCTTTTTTTATTATTTTCTCCTTAGCCGATCTCCCTTTTGCCGCCCAACTAAAGGAACAACATTATTTTATTTTTTCATATTATTCTTCCAACTTTCCAACCTCTAAGGGCGAACCATTTAGACATGTGATATAACATATTTTGCCCTTAATTCAAGTTGTCCTTCTCAAGGGAAGAGATCATAAAATGTTCTTATTTTGTTCATAGGCATTTTTCCATATTTTCTTTATTTTCCATTCTCCAAATGGGTCGCTCCATCTTAGGGCAAATTATTTGACTAGTGTTGACTTCATTAAAAATATCACAAAATTATGCTAAGTCATAATCCATACTCAATTTGCCCTACAAAATTAGCCAAGTGTGAAAACTTGCCAATTAGGTCATCACTAGTTGATCACTTCGAAAATGGGGACATTACAAAAGGCTTTGTAACTTCACTAAACTATAAAGTGCCAACATTGTAATTTCAAGGGGGGTGAATTTCTAATACTAGTGAAAAAGGGGGGTGTATTGGTGTCTTGTGTGCTCTCTTTGACTATTCTGCATTCTTCTTTTGTTTCCGCACAACAACAATAACAATCTTTTCTGCAATTAAAATGGATCTAGTAAAAGTACCTATACTCACACCCTACAACTACTTTGATTGGAAATCTAAAATGACAATCTACCTAAAGAGGCAAGGGTTGTATAGAGTAACTATGGGTCTTGAAACTAAACCAACTCTAATTGCAGAAAAACCAAAATGGTTTAATAAGTTGGATGAACCTTTTGGAACTTTGTGTATGTTTGTATCTCCAGATTTTCTTTTTCACATTGAATCTGTTTCTACACCAAATGATGTATGGACCACTTTGGAAAATCTCTTTGGTAAGCAAGATGAAATAAGAGGACATCAACTAGAGAATGAGCTCATAGGGTTAAGTCCTACCAGTTTTGATACTATTCAGGACTTCTTCACTAAGCTAAAGGCCATAAGATTGCAGTTGAAACAATGTGGGATTGAAAAGAAAGATTCTCAATTGATCTTAAGTATTCTTTCCAAGCTTGGTCCTAATTATTCTATGTTTGTTTCTACATTTCATGCCACTAAAAGTGCCTTAGGAATCAATTATACAATGCCTTCTCTTGATGATTTTGCTAATGAATTCACAAAGGAGCAAGACAAATTGGTTCAAATGGGCACAATTAAGCCCTATAAATCTCATGCCTTGGCTGCAAATCATGGCACTAAAGATCATAAAGGATCCAACAGGCAAAACAAGAAACAAGATCATAAACTAGTTGCTCCAAAAGTAGCCAACCAAGCCTCTTCTTCTAAAGGCGACAAGCCTAAGAAGGAGAAGGAAAAGTGTGCCTATTGCAAGAAGCCTGGTCATGATGAACATAAGTGTCTTAAGAAATAGATCGATCACCTAACACATCTTCTTGAGAAGAACAATATTAGGGTGCTTGATTCAGTCAAACAGAGTCCATCTTGGGAATCTTCAAACGACAGATAAAAGTAAGGGGAAAGGAAAGGGCAAGGCCCTAGTTGCTATTGCTTCACAACCCGATACTTGGATCATTGACTTAGGTGGTTCCCACCACATGGCTTCATCACAAGATGGTTTTGCCTCTTTGGAGCCATGTTCTATGCCAGCTATACTCATGGGTGATAACACTCTTGCTGAAGTTCATGGGAGAGGGTCTGTTGACATGGTTGAAGGAACATTTCATGATGTTCTTTGTGTTCCATCTTTGTCAACTAATCTCCTATCTGTCTATTAGATCACTCACACTAGCTCTAGCAAGCGGGTTGAGTTCACTCCAGACACAGTGGTAATCAGTGAATTGCACAATGAGTCTATAGTTGCTGTGGGAAAAGATGATTACAGTTCTTTTGAGGATCTTAATCCTCCTGCTCTTGATGAGGAGTCTTCCTCCTCCACTTCAGATGGTGACGATGGTGATGAGGATTCATCTTCCTCCACTCCTAGTCATCATTCAGAGGGTAATGATTCTCCTCCAGATTCTACTATTGGGCCTCTTTGGGCTCGTCAAACATTGGAGTTAGCAGGTGATTGGATTGGTGATCCTTTAGATGCTAGAAGAACAAGGTCACAATTTGAGTAGGCTCCACATCTCTTCATTGCCTCAGCTTCCGATCCACAATCCATTCGGGAAGCTTCTGGTGTTCCTCAGTGGGATGCTGCTATTGAGGAAGAAATCAATTCCTTCGAGAGGAACCATACTTGGGATCTAGTCCCCCTTCATAAGGGAAGGAAACTTGTTCGATGCAAGTGGATCTATTGGACAAAATTTACCGCAGATGGGTTGGTTGATAAGCATTAGGCTCGCCTAGTCGCGAAGGGATTCTCCCAAGTGCTTGGGTTTGACTACTCTGAGACTTTTGTCCCATTTGCCAAAATGAATTCCATTCGACTTGCCCTTGCTATTGCTGCAGCTCATCATTGGGAAGTTCATTAGATGGATGTGAAGAGTGCTTTTCTTCACGGTGACCTTTAGGAGGAGATTTACATAGAGCAGCCACAGGGGTTTGTACATGATCCTTCACTTGTTTTGCCATCTTTGGAAGTCTCTCTATGGCCTCAAATAGACCCCTCGGGCTTGGTATGCCAAGATGGACTCCTTCCTTCTGTCAGTTGGGTTCACTCAATGCTATTCTATTCCGAATGTGTATATTCTGCAACAGTATGATACTCTCACGTTCCTTGTTCTCTATGTTGATGATTTGCTAATTACAAGGATTCCTCATCCACCATCAAGGCAATGAAAATTGCCCTTCATGATCGTTTCTTGATGTCAGACTTGATATGCTCTCCAGATTTTGCATGGCCGATTGTAAGCCTACACCGACTCCATTTTTGTCCGGGGTGAAACTTGAGGCTCACTGTTCTTCACCATTGGTGGATGCTACCTTGTATCGCTAATTAGTTGGGAGTCTCATATACTTGACTCACACGAGGCCTGATCTTTCATATGCTGTGGGCCTGGTCTCCATGTTCATGCAGGAGCCACATGAGTTGCACTGGAAAGCAACTAAGCGGATTCTTCACTATGTACAGGGTGATGGTGACAAGTTGTCATTGATGTCAAAAGTGTGTTCATGCTTCATCTAAAGGTCACTAATCAGGAGGAGCAAGAGTACATCATCTTGCAGGAGTACATCATCTTATGTGTTCTTTCCATCACATCGTGTTCAGTATGGTTGATATAGATGATATGATATGCAGTGAAACACAGTAGTCTTCATCATGATTTGATATCTAGATGTATGATTGCATTTTTGAGGTGTTTGTTGTTTGGCATTCTCTGCAATAAGGTTGGATCAAGGATTGGTTTCATCATGGAAGGGGTGATCTCAGGAGTTAGAAGATCAATAGAGATCAAGTCATTATATTCATGTTAAGGTTTGCTCAAGAGTTGTTTATTATCCTTCATGATATGTTTCCTTGTCTCTACCACAGAGCAATGATATGTGTTTAGGGTTTTCTTATGTGAAGCAATGTTTTTAGGATTTGTGGTTCTTTATCCTAATCCTTTTGTCTAAAAATCCTAAATGACTTAAATGGCTTTAAACCATTATTCTACCTATCTTATGTTTGTTAGTTGACCTTTTATTGCAAGTCAATTCACTTAGTGTTACCTGCTGATGGGTATTTAGTGTCATGTTTGATCGGTCTCTTTATTCTTTCCACCGGTTGCTCAAGTCTTTACATGGGCGTGGGGCGTCATATTCCTTGTCAAAGTCTTCTTTATACAGTTGAATGGGCACGATTTGTTCATCCTTAGAACATGTTTTAAGATTAAAAAAAAAGTTTCAAAAGATGCTTTGAATAATTTTTTTAAGGATTCAAAATGTATTGAGTATAGAGGGAGCTCGATTTCCATGAAGGTCGCTTAAGTTGCTTCTAATAGCTTTGTTCTTTTTAGGATCTTTTTCATTAGCCTTTGTTTCCTCTAAAAGCCATAAGCCACATGCAAATATCTTTGGAGATTTCGTTCAAGTTTCATTTAAGTCTCTTTCTAATTATTAAACTTCTTTTATTGGCCTATATCCATATTTTATAGACTTTTAAAATGGTAAGTCTTATTTCAAAAGGCTTTTTAATAGCTTTGTGGTGATAAACATTTCTTAAATTAGAATTTTTTTTTTCTAATTTAACAATTCCAAGAAATGATTTTTGAGGAAATTTTTTATGCAAAGGCAATATGATCTGGAGAGATTTTTTTTTTGGTCTTAATGGAATAAATGAAGATGATTTTTAATGAGGGAGTTTCCTAAGGCAGATTAAGATTTCATTTAAGAAGTTCAAAAGTTTGTTTTATGCAGAGAATTTTGAAGAGGATTGAAGTTTGTTTTTTCTAGAGAAGATCAAGGTTTTGGAAATGTGTTTTTGCAGAGAACATGAAGTGTTTTCAAATGGGATTTGATATTATATGTTTTTGTTTGAAGATTTTTTTTTGATTAGGCACAGAAGAGAATATAAAAAGATTTATTTGAAGAAATTGAAGAAATGAAGAGGATACAAATAAAAGAGATTTTATTTTCTCCTACAAATTGATTTTATTGAAGACAATTTTGTTTGGTTTGAAATGTCATGAAGGCAAAAAAATATATTGAAGATCATTGAATATATGAAAGGTTTTATGCTCAGAGAATTTGAAAAGAGAATTTGAAGAGACCGTTTTTACAGATGCAAGAATATCAAAGATTGAAATAATTATGGAGAGAAGACAAAATATGAAAAGTCTTTTGATGCAGATGAAGGTGAATGGATTACAAGATCGGTTTATTGCAGAGCAAGAGGAAGATGAATGGTCATCTGATATTTATTGGGCTTACAGGTGCTTTGGTAAGTGTGTTGAAGTGGAGAGCATCATACAATTATGAAGATAACTTTATTAATATTCTTTTAAAAAGAAAACACAGAAGGATGTATGCATGAGCTAATTTGCAGTAGGATCAGGTGATTTCAAAATGATATGCAGAGGAAAATATTGAAATTGATTTGTAGAGATAAGAGTGTTGAAAACTTGTTCACAGGAGTTTGTTTTCAGAGAGATGTGTAAAAGGAATTATCTGTATGGTCTTGACTTGAAAATCAAATAGGAGAAATTAGAGTGTATGATGAAAATTGGTACAAATCAGATTGATTGGCAATCAATTCTTGCACACAAAGTTTTATGTTTTAATGATGGTAATTGTCTATGCCAGTGAGGCACAGTATGCCAGTGAGGCTTATAGGTCAGTGTGACCTTAACATTTGTCAGTGAGACACATATTGTAGCCAGTGAGGCATGTTTTATCAGTTAAGCCAGTGAGGTAGTTTTTGAGTGGTTTTTCTACCCAGAAGAAGGGTTTTCCACTCGTGAAAAGCATGTGTTAAGTTTCATGGTGTCTTCATTTGTATGTATATATTAGTGCTTTACTTATTAAGTTTTGTTCACATCCTTCATTATTAATCTTGTGCACAAATCATTAATGTATTCCTCTCTATAAGAGAAAGTTTGCAAAAAGTTTTAAAATATTTGAAAATTCACACAACACTGATTCACCCCCTCTCAGTGTTGTCCTTGACTCCTACACAGGGCACTCACAGTTATGAGATTCACTATGCAGCGGGTGTGGATATTGACTTGGTGGGACACACAGATTCAGATTAGGCAGGTGATTCTCAGGATTGCAAGTCTACTTCAGGGTATTGCTTCTCACTTGGTTCGGGTCCAGTTTCTTGGTCGGGCAAGAAGTAGTTTGCAATTGTTCTTTCATCTAAAGAGGTTGAGTATCGAGGAGCAGTTAATGCCACTACTGAGGCCATTTGGCTTTAGAACATTCTCATTGAGTTTGGTATTCCTTTCCGGAAGCCTACAATCATCTTTTGTGACAACCAGAGTGCGATACAAATCTCTTACAATTGGGTACTGGCAGACAAAACAAGTCTACAACAAGGAGGAAAAGGAGCTATTTGACTCAAGCTACCAAATCTTCCATATTTCAGTCTTCAGAATGTATTATACCTTTCTCAACTAAAAAGAAACATGTTGTCCTTGATGCCAATTTGACAAGAAGGCCACTCCATCTTGCTAGATAATGGAGAGGTAATAATCAAAAGGAAAAGTGATATTTTAGTCATCATGATTGGTTTTGAGGAAGGAAAGTTTTGAGAATTTTGCTCATCTCATCGAAGAAGGCATGTCGGCAAGTCTTTTATGGCATGCACGATGTGGGCATGCAAACAATTCAAAAGATTGGTGTTGTAGGCTTGCCAACTCTACCCAAAACAACTGAAAAATGTGAAGCTTGCATTTTGGTGAAACAACAAAGAGAGCCATTTCAAAAATCAAATTGGAGAGCTGAAAAGAAATTGTAGTTGATCCATTGTGATTTGTGTGGTCCACTACCAGTCTCTGATGTTGGTGGAAATATTTACTTCATGTTGTTCATTGATTACTATAGTAGAATGACTTGGATTCATTTTTTGAAGCAAAATTTAAAAGTATTCAAAACTTTTTAGAAGTTTCATACAATGGTTGAAATTTGAAAATGATGCTCAATCTCATATTGACACACTGAGGATTGATAATGGTGGTGAATTCATATCAAAGGTGTTTGAAGACTATTGTAAGAAAAGTGGGGTCAAGCATCATCTCACAGTCCCCCACACTCTCGAATAGAATCGGGTAGTTGAGAGGATGAACAAAATTGTGATGAATATGGTTCAGGAAATGTTGTATTCAAAGGAGTAAAACTGCATTTCTGGGTGGAAGCAACTCAAAGAACAGTCTATCTCCACAATAGGTCAACTTCAACAATTATTCAAGTGAAAACTCCATATGAAATTTGGTGCAATCATCTTCCATTAGTGCGACATCTTTGGATTTTCGTAACCACATGCTATTGCTTCCCAAGGAGGATAGAAACAAATTAAATCACAGGAGTTGCAAATGCATTCTTTTGGGGTATTTGGAATCCTCAAAAGCATCCATATTGTGTGATGAGCAAAACCAGAAAATTTTCAAAGCAAGGGATGTGGTATTCTATGAAACCACAAAAGATTTAACCAACATTAATTGACAAATGAGTTGACTTGAGAAACTTGCAAACAATGTCTCAACCCATCACCAAGGTGATATCTTGAAAAATGAAAACTCAAGCCATCGCCATGGCGATACCTTGGATGGCAACAATTCTAGAAATTGTAGAAAGGGATGAGCTATCACCTAGGTGTTGAGTTTTTAGCTCAGATAGTAACTTCTGCACAAGTTTAGTGTGAACGCGCTAGAAGTGGTTCAAGTTTTTCTATTTTGCATTTCACTTTTATTAAAAACGGGGAAAGTCTTATATTTAGATGTTGAGTCGTCTAATAAAGTGCAAATGTGCATTAATGATTTAGACTTATCTCCACAAAGGATTTTTTTGGCTTTTTGGTGGATAAGGATTTCAATTGAAAGTATAAAGATAGACGCAAGATAGGAAAAAATAATACAAGGATTAGTTTTGAGCAGAGCAAAAGAGGAAGAAAAGAAAAGGCATAGAGAAAGTACAACACCAGTACAATGTCTATACAAGTCCGTACAGTCATTCAAATTTGTTTTCTTTCATATTTTTGTAGATATGTTCATTAATACCATGCAGTTGTCTTTTAGGCAATTTGTAGAGGTTTTTCCTTGTAAGCTTTTATGAAAGAGAATGAAAAGCTGATTTTGAAGGAGTAATTATTTGTGTATTTATGCTTTAACTGTTTGAGTTTCAATTGCTTTGTGATTGATGTAATGTGAATTAAATTTTCTGTTAAATAATTAATTTTGTATTGAGGATGTTAGAAGAACAATTGCCTAGGGTTGAAACTTTACATGGTATCAGAGTGCATGTCTAATTGAAGGGTTTCAATAGTTTATGAATTTCTTTCTTATCAAATCTAGGAGTTTTGTGAAGGAAAATTTTGTTTTAAAAATGGCATCAACTAGCCTCAAGTTTGAGGACAAATTGAAAGGTACCTTAAACTTCTTGCCTTGGAGAGTCAGGGTAATTTTTGTTATTGGAAGCGAATGATCTCTGGGCTATTGTCAAGGATTATGTGCCTTCACCTATAGATCCATAGCAGTTGACAAATCATAATAAGAAAGAGGTAAAGGCCAAGTGGATGATCATGGATGTGGTAAAAGATCATTTAATTCCTCATTTATCCGAGAAGAAAATAGCCAAGGAGATGTTCAATACTTTGGCTAGGCTTTGCCAAAGTGAGAACATAAATAGGAAGATGATATTGCAAAACAAACTCAAATCCATGGAGATGACTAAATTAGATTTAATTACTAGTTATCTGAGGAAGGTCACAGAGCTTCATGAACAACTTGTAGCAGCTGGGGAGAAGGTTGAAGATGCAAAACTAGTGAACATGGTGTTGAATGGTTTCTCATCTTCATGGGAAACATTTGTCCAGGGTATTTGTGCTTGTGATATTTTTTCTTGTTTTGAGAGACAGTGGGATGGCTCTATCCAAGAGGAAACTCAAATGAAGTCAAAAGCCAACACAAAGGGTGGTGATGATAATTTAGCCCTCTTTGGACAAACCCAGAAAAGTAAAGGTAAAGGGCCCAACAAGGGTAAGGGAAAGGATGAGGGTTCATCCTCACAACTAAGGAAGGAGGACTTGGGTAAGATCAAGTGCTTCATTTGTCATAAGTACGGTCATTATGCATCTCAGTGTCTAGACAAGAAGAAGGGCAAAGGGAAGTAGCAGTAGAAGCAAATAATAGTATCTACAAACTTAGATGAACAAATTTGGTGCCAAGTTTGAGAAGGATTTCTCAATGGTATCTTTTCTTTCTACTCACATAATTTCAAGGGATGCTTGGTATGTGGACAATGAGGCATCTAGACATATGACATCAACTTGATAGTGTTTTACCAATTTAGAAGAACATAACTCAGGAGTTTAGGTTGAGCTTGGTGATGATGCCAAGTATACAATAGCAGGAGTTGGTACAAGTCCCTTTGAACTCCAGTTAGATAACTCTTAGATTTTAATGTTTTGTTTGTTCCTAGTCTCGGGAAGAATTTGCTTTCAGTTTCAGTTATGGAAGATAAGGGCTATGCAGTAGAATTCAAGAATCAACAAGCCCTTATTAGGTTGAAAGAATCTAGCCTAGATACAACACAGGTAATAGGGGTTGGGGAAGGCAATCTATACAAGTTACAGGATGAACCTGTTCTAGCCTTAGTTCATAATAATGATAATCTGTGCGATTTGTGGCACAAGAGGATGGGGCACCTACATCACAAAGCATTGTCTATTTTGAGGGAGATAGTCATAGGTCTTCCAGAGTTCAACATTGGATAGCAGGGAGTATGTAGAGGGTGCACACTTGTCAAGCATGCCAAGGCTGCTTTCCCAAGCAGTGAGCATAGATCTAAGGAAATTATAAACTGAGTGCATTCGAATGTTTGTGGATTGATATGAGTATCATTAATTTTAGGAAGCATGTATTATGTTTCCTTTATTGATGGCTTTTCTTGCAAGACTTGGATCTACTTAAAGACCAAGGATAAGGTCTTTAGTAGGTTTTAGGAGTTCAAAGCTCTAGTTGAGAATCAAACAGGGAAGAAGATCAAGGTATTGAGATCAGGCAATGGAGGTGAGTATACCTCCAAGGAGTTTGAAGGTTTTGCAAGGAGGCAAGAATCAAGAGGGAGCTAACTGTTTCGTACAACCCACAATAGAATGGGGTTGCAGAGTGGAAGAATCGATCCATCATAGGGGTTGCTAAGGCCACGATTCATGAAAAGGACTCATCGATGTTTATTTGGGCATAAGCATGCAACACAATAGTCTACATCCCGAACAGGTGTCCTCACAAGATCTTGGCGGACAAGACACTAGAGGAGGCATTCACTAGTGTGAAGTTAGAAGTGAGTCACTTGCGCATCTTTGGTTGTTTTGTTTATATTCATATACTTGTAGAGAAGAGGATCAAGTTGGAACCTTCTAGCAGGAAGGGTTTATTTGTAGGTTATAGTGAGACTTCAAAGGTCTACAGGGTCTATATTCTAGAGCAGAGGAAGGTAAGTAGGGATGTAAAGTTTGAAGACTTTTCATCTAGGAAGTCCTATGAACCCATTCCAGTAACAAAAGATGAGGATTAGGAAGCTTCAAAAATTGAGCCTAGTTCTCCAAAGATACTAGTTGTTTCTAGTATAAAACAACAATCTTCAAGAGAGAAGGAAGATACTTTAGCTCCTTCCACTTCTGTTAGGAGACCTCGATGGTTCACACAGACATTGAGAGAAGCTCAAGAGCATGTTGAGGTTCCTAGGAGCACATTTAGGGAGAGTAGGCCTCCAAAGAAGTTTCAAAACTACATGGCATTGCTGAGTAGCATCATAGATTTAGAGCCTTCCAACTTCCAGGAGGTAGCAGACCAACAGGTTTGGTGAGATGTTATGGTGGACCAGAGGGGAAATCAGTTGTGAGTTCTAGGTGGCTCTACATAAACAAGCATGTTGACGATGGTAGCATCGAGAAGTTCAAGTTGAGGTTTGTGGCGAGAGGGTTCTCCCAAAGAGAGGGAGTGGACTACAAGGAGACATTTACTTTAGTTGCCAGATACACTTCCATTAGAGCAGTTCTGTCTTTAGTTTCATTTATGGGATGGAAAATACATCAAATGGATGTTAAGATAACTTTTCTTAATGGGATCATTGAAGAAGAAGTGTACATAGCAACCTTAGGGCTTTGAGGTAAATGGGAAGGAGTCCCATGTTTTTAGACTTAAGAAAGCCTTGTATGGACTTAATTAGGCACCAAGAGCATGGTATTCCAGGATAGATGGATATCTGCAAAGTATGGGCTTTACCATAAGTGAAGTAGATCATAATCTCTATTATGTAATTGTTGGGATCGATCTGCTTATTTGGTATTGTATGTAGACGACTTGTTTATTATAGGTGCAAAATAATTCATTGCAGGGTACAAAGTTGATTTGGCTATTGAGTTTGAGATAAAGGAAATCAACAATATGCATTACTTCTTGGGTTTGGAGGTTTGGAAAAAACCAGGGGAGATTTTCCTTGGGCAGAGTAAGTGTGTAGTTGAGATCTTGAAGTGATTCCAGATGGAGGATTGCAAGCCTATGGCCACAACTATGATAACTAATATGAAGGTGACAACTTTAGATTCAGATTTGGTGGACCCCATGTTGTATAGGTAGCAGATAGGTTCCTTGATGTATTTGGTCAACACTAGTCCAGATATATGTTTTGTAGTTAACACTTTAAGTCAGTTCGTGGTGGAGCCAAGGTAGGACAATTGGGTATCAACAAAACATGTGCTTAGGTACTTGATGGGCACAATGGAGTATGGTTTGAGATATCTTGGAGATGGTGAAGTGAAGTTGCAGGGGTATTTAGAATTAGATTGGGTAGGCAGTGCGACTGACAGGAAGAGCACCTTAGGGTGTTGTTTTAGCTTGGGTTTACTGATGATATCCAACAAGAAGCTGACTTCTGTGACACTTAGCTCAGTAAAGGTAGAATACATGGCATCAAGTACTGCCAGTTGTGAGGGCATTTGACTTTGCAAATTACATGCAGGATTGTTTGATTAGGAGTTGGATCCCACAGTCATTTACTGTGATAATCAGAGTTGTGTCAAACTCTTTGAGAATTCAGTTTTTCATGATAGGTCCAAGCACATAGAGATCAAATATCACTTCATTTGTGACGAGATTCAAAAGGGAACAGTTAAGCTCTAGTATATTTCCACATATCAACAGGTAGTTGACATTCTGACCAAGCCCTTAGCAAAAGGGAAGTTTGGAGCATTCAGAGACAGACTTGGATTGGTGCAAAATTCCTTCCTCACTAAGAGGGAGTATTGAGTTTTTTAGCTCAGATTGGAACTTCCACATAGGTTTAGTGTGAATGTGTTGGAAGTGGTTCAAGTTTTTCTATTTTGCATTTCTCTTTAAATAAAAAAAGGGAAAGTCTTATATTTAGGTGTTGAGTCATCTAATAAAGTGCAGATATACATTAATAATTTAGACTTATCTCCACAAAAGTTTTTTTTGGTTTTTGGTTGATATGGATTTTAGTTGAAAGTATAGAGATAGGCACAAGATAGGAAAAATAATACAGTAATCATTTTTGAGCAGAGCGAAAGAGGAAGAAAAGAAAAGGTGTAGACAAAGTACATCACTAGTACATCATCTGTACAAATCCGTATAGTCGTACGGATTTGGCCTATAGGCATGTTTTCCTTCTTATTTTTGCAGACCTGTTCATTAATACCGTGTACATGTTTTTTAGGCAGTTTGTAGAGGTTTCCTTGTAAGCTTTTATGAAAGAGAATGAAAAGCTGATTTTGAAGGAGTAATTTTGCTGTTTGAGGTTCGATTGCTATGTGATTGATGTAATGTTAATTAAAATTTTTGTTGTTAAAGAATTAATTTTGTATTGAGGACATTAGAACATTAGTCACCTAGGGTTGAAACTTTACACTAGGCGATACCTTTTGAAGATGAATGTGTTTCCGAACAACAGTCAAAAGATGAATGTATTTCAAACAATAGTTAGAAAATGATCAAGAAACTATTTCTCAAGTGATACCTCTTGAGGAAGAAGGAGCTTATGATTAAGAAAATGAGGCATCAAGTGTAACTCCTAAAACACAAAAAAGTGCCAAAATGGCCAACACAAACATTGAAAGATGTTAGACTTGATGAAGTTGGCAAAACTGGTGCTAGAAGTGAATACAAAACCCAACAACAAGAAGAGTCCAATATAAGCTTTAAAATCTTACTTTTGGTTGGCATCTAGAAGAAGAAATCAACATTGCAGTTGATTTAGAACCAACTTCCTACAAAGAAGCTAAAAAGATTGATGTGTAGAGGAAAGCAATGCAACTGAATATGATGCTTTGTTGAAGAATGGAACTTGGGAATTGGTGGATCCTCTGTGTCATAGTAAATCTATTGGTTGCAAGTGTGTCTTTTGAAATAAATACAAAGTGGATAGCTCATTTACCAAACACAAAGCAAGGCTTGCCACAAAGGGGTATGCTTAGAAAGAAGGCATCATCTACAAAAAAATCTTTGTGCCTATAGTGAAATGGACTACCATTCGTACTTTGCTTTGGTAGCACAAATCGGGGGGAGAATCTATTAGATGGATGTAATGACTACTTTTCTGAATAGCAATCTCAAATAAATGGTATACATGTCTCAACCAAAAGGTTTTGCAGTTGAAGGTCAAGAACAAAAAGTGTGCAAATTGATAAAATTGTTGTTGGTTTCAAACAAGCATGAAGAGCTTGGTATGAAAAACTCATTGAGCATCTCCTGCAGATGAATTTCAAGTGATTTGAGTTTGAAGATATAACTCTTTTTGTCAAGAAAGTTGATAGGATAGTTGTATACTTGGTTGTATATATGGATGACTTGTTCACAACATGTAACAATGAAAAGTACATGACAACAATAAAAATATAGTTGAAGAAAGGGTTTGAAATGAATGACTTGGGATACCTTCATTACTATTTGGGTATTGAAGTAATTCAAAAGTCCAAGTATATTTTCATCACCCAACAAAAATACATGGGTGAAATTTTGAGTAAAACTTGTATCTGAGGTCAGATGTTATTGCATAGTTTGTAGATGCAACTAAATACAAATAACTTGTTGGAAGTTTGATCAGTGCAACAACAACAAAAACAAACATTTCTTTTGTTGTTGGAGTCTTCTTTAGATTCATGCAACAACCTAGAGAAAATCATTGGGTAGCAACAAATTGAGTTCTTTGATATCTCAAAGTAACTTGGAACTATGGACTAAAATACTCCAAGGCACAAGATTTCCAATTAGTTGGATACCTCGATTCAAACTATGTAGGTGACTTGGAAGAAGGGAAATCTACTTCAGGTTTCTTAATGCATTTGGGATCGATAGTCATCTCTTTGAAGTCGAAGAAGTAGTCAATGCCAACTCTCTCATCAATGGAAGCAAAATATATGGCAGCTTCAGAGGCAACATGAGAAATTTTGTGGGTCAAAAGGATTCTTGAAGATTTGCAAGAGAAACAAGTTTCTGAAACACCTCCATTTTTTCAATAAAAATGGCAAGAAATCTAGTCTTCATTAACTGGACCAAGCACATTAACACAAAATTTCATTTGATTTGGCATCATCAGAAATATGACAACATATAGATAAAAATATTGCCCAATAGCAGAACAACTAGTTGACATCCCCACCAAAGCACTTGGGAGAGAAATTCAAAAAAATTAGAGTTATGCTTGGTCTAGCAATAACCCTTGCAGATTAAGGGGGGATGTAACACTATTGTACATAATCCTAGGTATAGAAAATAAATGTAATAGTACTATTTTATATAATTATTACTTTTTTTTTTGTTTTGTTTATATAATTATTACTTAAATAGAATAGAAATTGAACATTTATCTTGAAGATGAATTGAATGGGCATTTCATGTTGATAAATATGTATTTTGTAGAGTTCATTTTGTTATGTTGAATATTGAATAGAATTAGGTTTAACATTTTCATTTTCAAATTCATTTTGCAGTCCATTTCTTGGCCTGACAACTATTACAAAACATTCTAACAACCTTCCTATCATAACCTCTAGGCCCCTCAAATTCCAACTTATACACTTGATTTTCATTTATTAACTTTTGGAGGTTTGGGTCCTTTGTATAGCCTTTCAAAGCAATTAGGAACCTTTTCCTCACCTTTTTTGGTACTTTTTGAGTTCAAATTAATGTGTTCACTTGATTTCCTTTTCTTGATTTCTTCTATTGTAGCATCATTAATTCCAAGGTTTTTTTTCCAAGAAAGCCCTGTTTCACCAACAACATTATTTTTTTCTTTTGTATTAACATTTATTGGGGCATGGTTGCCATGACCAACTTTTAGCCTTTTGGAGCCACCAAGAAACACGCTATGTCAGTTATGGGGGGTGTTAGGTGCAAATTCTAAGTATCATGTTATTTTGTATTAGCAAGTACTTTTTGATTAGTTGTATCAACAAATATAGTTGTTAGTTGGTATCGGCAAGTAGTTATTGCCGAATAGGTGTGTCATTGGCAACAGTTGGCAACCGTCCGACAAACTATATATGTATTGTCAAGCATTGTATGGACAACATTGTGACATTGTAGTGTAATAATGAGATATTCGATGAATGGAAACAATGCTTTATTCTGTGCAATGCTGTTATAAATTCCTGTTCTATGTTATGCACTATATTACTGCCTTATAATTCTATTTACTCCATGTCTATGTGAAACACCACATTGCCAGTAAACATTTGGCGCCGTTCCTTGTTTGAAAATGGGTCAAGGGTGACACGTCGATGACAAGAGGAGTCGTCAGAGACATTCAATCAATGACAAGTTTGCTAGTTGATGACAAGTTGAGTTGTCAGAGACCATCAGACAAGTTGTGTCGTCAGGGACTAGAGAACATCAAAAGAGGAAACATATACAGTGAAGATGGCTGCATAATGGGTCAATCGATCCAATCAGAGGAGGAAACATATACCAGCTACCAAGTAGAAAGAACAGAAGAAGAATTGTGAAGAATACGGGAGGAAAGCAACAGTGACAACGAACAAGAACCAAATGATCGGGAAGATGATTTGACACAAGATCTGGTCTTCCTGTGGGATTTGTCAGTGAGACAACACGTCAGGAATGAAGCCATCTGAAGAGACATTCTGGAGGAAATCATCAAAGAAAATCTAGAAGTCAATTTGGACGTGGACCGTCTTCTCGATTGTATTCCGAGGTTGCTGGAAAGAAATTTGTTGATCCTGCAAGACCTCTAAGAGGAAAGGGATAGAGAACAAAGACGACAACAAATTCTGCGAAGATATGAAGAGCGAATGAAACAAGAAGAGGAAGAGCGCGACACTAGTTGTTGTCGAGCGCCGCACAACCAATGATCGTACCAGCAGTGATTCATGCCCATACAACTTAACAAGGATAAGAATAAAATATCGAGTGGGCAAGAAACACCTGAAGAGATATTGAGAGATCACGAAGATTAAGAGAACAAGAACGTAGAAAAAGGTTTAAACAAATTATTGAAAAAGAGAATGAACAACATGTAGAAATAAATCAAGACATTGCCGAGTTTCATAGAGAGGGAGTCGATGAACAAGACTTCAGAACACTAGTAATAAACAGAGAAAAAGAAAATGGAAAGAAATTGACAGAAGAACTTGAAGATAACATACAACGCATTGTAGCGTTATCCATTTCAGACAGAGGGCCGAGGAGCAGATGACCTGAGCCAAAGACTCCCGCACAGAGGGAGCACCAAAAGGAACTTGAGGAGACTCAAAGTGTAGAGGACACTGAGAATGGACATGGGAAGGAACCGTACGTGGCCGAGAGTGTAAGGAAGACACCGGAACGTCATAGTAGAACTAGTCTAATCAGGTCGAAGACACAAAGAGGGCATCCCAGGAGAAAAATGGTGACTCCACTAGCAAGTGAGGCAAAAACTGTCAAAGTTCATGGGGAATAGGTCAGAGGATCCAGTGCGGCACTGTAAAACATGCGAAACTATATGGGTAGCAAATGGACAAGAGGATGAAGATTACTGGGTAAAAGCGTTCCCAGCAATGCTAAGAGGTATAGCCATTGACTGGCACACAGATCTAGAGGCAGCACAGAAGGCCTCATGGCAAGAATTGAAGAAGGCTTTCCAGAATGAATTCAAACTTTTAAGAGATGATAACGAAATTGTGGTGGAAATCTACAACACAAAGCAAGGAAAAAATGAGAACGTAAGAGCATATAGTCGGAGGCTAAAGGAACTGCTAGGGAAATTGGAGACCCAGCCAGCTGATGGGCTGAAGAAGAGATGGTTTATTGAAGGACTACTTCCATCCTTAAGAAAGAAGATGAAAGTAGTACCTCCATCATCGTACACAGAAGCATATAATCGGGCAATGGACATAGAAAGTGAGAATAAGACATCCTCCCGAAGTAAGAGAAGGACCGACGATGATGAGAGTACAAATGATGATAGCAGTGATGGAGAATCAAAGACCATCCAGGCTTTAAGAAAAGACATGCTACGTATGATGAAAGAACTGAAGGCTGACAAAGAAATAGCGAAAGAGGGTCGAGAGTTATGGCGCACCGATTGCAACGAAGGACATGTAAAAGCAAATTGTCCAAAGAAATTATTTTGTGATATCTGCCAAGTAATGGGACATTTAGTCAAGGAATGCCCATTTAACCTAAAAGCAAGGAGTACATAAGTACTCTTCACACAAGGAGAGTAGTCGACTCCACCAACCACACCACCGAAGCCCTAGTACAATACCAATGCATCCCCTGGAGGTTACAAAAGTAACAATAGCCTGAGAAATAGAATACAGTATGACAGTAAGGGGAGGCCCATGATACAGTGTAGAAAGTGCAATGAATGGGGCCACTTCACTCGATAATGTCAGAATGGTCAAAACTCTGGGGGAAGACTATGTAAGTGGTGCAGACTGGGCAACCATGAAGATAACGACGCCCGTAGCAGAAAGGCATTAACATGCTCAAGCCATCTACCCAGATCCACTTACAGAAAAACAAAGAATGAAAGAAACAAAAGCAGAGGTGGAGCGGGCGATGATGAAGGAAAACAAGATCGCTCTGGATATTCTAAGCACCTTCGGTGAACACAGGCCGAGAATAATATCGTACGATAGATACTCCAAACCACTATACCGATCAAGGTAACCGACCTTCTCCATACTATGCCACAACTCGGGATGGCAATCACAAACATAGTCAGTGACAACCAACAAGAGGAAGGCCGAAAAAAGGAGATCATAACAAAACAACCACTACAGGGAGAACAAATTGTCGGTCCTATGTTGCTGACAGTGAACATAGGAAGAAGCCGACGATTGTACAAATGGAGATTGGAGGAAAAATCCTAAACATGATCATAGACGGAGGAATAGTAGTCAACGTACTACCTGAAGACACATGGAAGAGTCTTGGGAAACCTACACTCTGGCCACCGACATTCCAATTGGTGGGCGCCGACCAGCATGGCATCAAGCCGTTGGGAACATTGATGGCACAGAAAGTGACAATCGAGACATAGCCGTTCTTGCTGAACTTCGTAGTCATCTCGGTGCAGAAGAGAGGGTACGACACATTGCTTGGAAGAGGATGGATGGTGGCAATCAAAGCGGATCATAATTGGAAAAGAAACACACTTTCCATAGAAAGCAATAGAAGAAAGTATGTGATTGATTTGATAAATCAAACAATGAGCGAAGAATTGGCGTCATCAGATTCAGAAGGTGAGGAAGGATGCAGAATGGAGGGAGAAAGAGGAACCATAGAGCCAAACGAGGAAGGTATTCTCGACCTCTATGAATACTCGGAGGATGAGACAAATTCATTGAACGAGTTATTTCATTGGTAGATGGACGACTATGAATTCTTCCAACTAGAGTGTAACATGATTTCAATAAGAGAAAGTGGTGAATGCTCTCGCGCAACTAGTGAAACACTCGGTAACATTGGGCTGAATGAAACATTGTTGATGAATGAAGCATTTGATGGATTAACAAACACTCGACCACTTGGCAATAGGGAACTAGTAACGAGTGACAAAAGGGAGGAAGGTAATAATCAGGAGGAAGTAAGTAACACTTTTCCAGAAGCATATGAAGAGTATAAGGAAGGAGAGGCTAGAATAGATAGTACACCAGAGCAAATAGTGGCAGACAAGTCGACTAGAACAGACAAGTCAACCAGGAGAGGCACAGAAAGAATATACAGAGGGTGAAGCCAAGATAAATGATACACTTGCACATAAATTTGAACCAGACAAAGTGATCAGGTATGAAGGTGGATCGGGGTGATGGAACTAATGACGGGAACCCAGCATTGAAAGCACCGGCCAGAAAGAGACCATTGGAAGGAATAAGGACTATAAAAAGTTAGATAGTTTATTTTTGCTGAAGACAACAGTTCTAGTCCCAATAAAGGCATCCAACTCTGCCGATGATTGCAAAATTAATAAAGGTACGTCCCTGAGTAAGAAAATTAAAATATTTAAATTGGAGCAAAATTTCAAATCAACATTAGAGCAAAATTTCAGAAGAAAAAATATTGTAGGACAATGCGGAGAAGGAAAAAATATTGCACCAGTTAAAGAAGACAAAATGTGGACCCTGATGAAGAGAAATGGAAAAACTCGTTTCACTTTGTTGTGGATAGAAAATTGGAAAAAATGAATATATATATATATATATATATATATAGAAATATCGAGGAAAAAAAAAGAGAAAGAAGTTGAAAATTTTTATAAAACAAATGAAGGTCGTACGACTAAAGGCCGTACGACCCCCCATTACCGTACGATTTAAAACAAAGGGAGAATGGCAATACGAAAGTAGCAATAAAGGAAATCACCAGGGGGACAAAGGTAATCCGGCCAGAAAATACAAGCGATACAAAATACTCTGCAATCAGGAAATTTTAATTGACACAATGAAAATGAAGCCGTACAATCAAAGGAGTAAATGTTGCCGCCATATGAGCTCTCACCACCGTACAAAGTTTGTAAAATTGCTTGAATCATGACCGACAAGCTCATGGCTACCAAGGAGCATCGAATGAGGACTACCTCCTAGTGCCTTAGGAATGTGCGCATAATGAAATTGGAGGAGATGGGATGAAATGCCTTTAAAGATCAGGGGAGGAGCTTCTTATTGGCCAATCAAGATGAAGATAGTTGTAGTACATGATCGACTGAGAATTTTGATCTAAATTTCGAGTTATTTGGCTCATAATTGGGGGAGATTTCAAGCAGTTTAAGTTTCTCTGTTGAAATTGTATTGAGCAGTAAAAGAAATCGCACAGAAGGGTAGATTGAGTCTTTGATGTTTTGGTGGCTTTCTTCTAAATTTTCTATATGCATTGTGGGGCCCAGGAGATTGTGGAAGATTTCTAGCCCAGAAAGATCACGAGTAGGCATATCTGAGCTCTGTGGCGGCTAGAGACAAACCACAACGAAGAACCGACTTGGCAAAAGGCTTGAAAGATTGAATTCTGAAAGGTGAAATGGCTTTTGGATTGGTGTATTGAGGTCATGAAGCTTAGACTAGCAGCGACGAGTACTCGTCGAAGCCACAGAAGAGTTGGACAATTACTAGGCCAGTTAGAAGAGCAACGACTTGTGTTTATTTTTCAATGAAAGTACCTTAGCATCCGTGTTCTACATTCTTCAGCCTGAATTTAAATCATAAATTATTGTCCACTTTGGAAAACGAAAGGCACGAGGAATCCTGGCATGTAAGGTGAAGATTCATCGTAGAGAATTTGGAGTGCCTAGATTTCATAGAGCTTGGAATGTTTTGGAGAAGGATAAGACAACAGTGTGTCAGAGGAGAGCTTATCATTACCAGTCAATGGCAGGAGAAGTGGGCTCCTAATTGAGGTACAACGCTCGTATGTCTTATGTTATGGGAGCCATCGAATTCTATCCTGGCCACGTGATGGGATGGCATGGTGTGTTGGAATAAATTTTTAGAAGATGATAAGAATGATCGAGTAAGATATGGCTTATCTTGGCGTGCGAGTATGGAAGATGCACATGCATTAATTCTAGATCTTGATAGTCGCATCAACAGGAAAAGGGAAAGACCGTACGACTAAAGAGGATGACTCAATGTACGATGGAGCTGTACGATGCACTGAAGAGGAATGGACAATGTGTGAAGTGAATTGCTGGGCTTGAATATCATAGAGAAGGAAGAATAGTTGAGATCCTCAGGCTATGAAGGCAACTCGGGGCATGAGTTGCTCATCTCTGTTAGAATTCAAATCGAGAGCCGTAGATGGATTGACATGGCTTGCGCTGAGTACGATGGGGCTTGCGGTTGTCTTGGTGGTAGAGTCCATTATGCTATTTTTTTTCAAACATCAGATCAGCCAGATCGTACGAGTCATCACACGTCATTTTTTTTTTCTGTCGTCTAGAAGAAGACTTATTTTTTAGGGGGGAATGATGTTAGGTGCAAATTCTAAGTATCATGTTATTTTGTATTAGCAAGTACTTTTGATTAGTTGTATCAGCAAATATAGTTGTTAGTTGGTATCGGCAAGTAGTTACTGCCAAATAGGTGTGTCATTGGCAACAGTTGGCAATCGTTCGACAAACTATATATGTATCGTCAAGCATTGTATGGACAACATTGTGACATTGTAGTGTAATAATGAGATATTCAATGAACGGAAACAATGCTTTATTCTGTGCAATGCTGTTATAAATTCCTGTTCTATGTTATGCACTATATTACTGCCTTATAATTCTGTTTACTCCATGTCTGTGTGAAACACCACATTGCTAGTAAACAGGGGGGGCCCAAGGGTCATTTTTTAAAAACTATAGAAATAGATTGGGATCCATCTAAAGATTTGTTAGGATCTATTGACTCAGTATATTCATTTTCTTGTTCATTGTGATCAATTTTCTTTCTATTCTTTGTTTCTAACAGAACATTTGGAGGGGCTTATAGAAGGCCAATAGAATCTCATAATCAATAGAAGATTTAGGTTCATTTTTATTAGCCTGAAAATTATTATCCCTTTCCTTTTCTTTTTCCTCAGTCTTATTAGGATCTTTATTATTCTTAGAGGGATGAATAGTGTCATAGCTAGAGTCAATTAGGTGGGTTTATCAGAGGGTAGTCTTTTTTCACATGCTCATCATTTTTATATAAAATGCAAGAATTTAGTCCACTTGATTTCTTTATTTTACATCGAAAGATTTTATTCTTAACTTGATAACATAGCATCTATGGGAAATCAAATTAGGGCTTATGGACATTAACACCCTTGCATTCAAATGCAAAAGTGTGTACCTTGTTTCTTCAATATGTAAGACCTCCCCTAATGGCTTCAACGCATGGTGTAGAAGAAACCAGAGTTTAGGTGAGACATTAGAGACTTATACCTATCTTGAGGCTAACTTGACTGCCACCTCTTTAGGATTAATTTTTGGGCTCCCTAAGAGGGCCCTGGAAATTGACTACCCCATATTCTAGAACTTTCTATTTAAACCCTCTTTTGCGTACTAGATTTTTTTAAAAATCACCATGAATAAGTGAGGATAAATCATTTTGCAGAATGAAACAAAAATTCCCAACTTTTTCCCCCTAAGGCAACATGGTTGTAATTTCCTTTTCTAGAGGGGAGGGCCTCTTTTTTAAATAAACAAAAAAAATTGCAATGTTCTTAAGCCTTTCTTTTTTAATAAGATTAGCCATTTCATTAGTAGGGGATATTATTACATGTTTTGAATAAAATGCAGATCTATTATATTGAATGTGATAATTACAATGAAGAGCGAATGCTCTATTTAAAGAGATTACATTCTAAGAATAGGCTAACAACTTGTAAAAAGCTACAACTAACAAAGCAAAACAAAAGATGGAAACATAAACTATCTAATAGGAAAAGATTGACCATTATAGAAACTATTACTTTAATACCCCCCATAATGGTCAATGTACTAACTACACCAAGATGCCCCCCAAATGACAAGATTTGCAGGTCGCTTGACCATGAACAAAGGCAGATGGAGGGCACAAACCGTGTAATGTCCCCCACTTAGCTCACTCCAGAGGATCAGGATTAGCCTATAATTGACTTCCGTAGGCTAGTGGATGTGTATAGGAAGTCATTTCAGTGACTTACTATTTTTAGTAAGTTGGGAGCCAAGGTTGCTATTTTTAGCAGGGCAGACATGACTGGACAGGGCATGAGAATTCAAGGTCTCGATACGACTAGAAACTTCATGTGGTGCGAAATGGATTAAATTAAAGATTTAATTCATATTTATTTATGAGATCAACATGATATGAAGTAATGTTATAAAGTCACTTTATTTAAGTTATAACTTAAAGTGACCTTCCTAGGGATGGACGCCTTCATGGTGGTACAAGGTGATGTTTTAAATAAAAATAAATTAAAAATTCTCTCTTGGGCATTGGAAAAGGAAGGCAAATAAAAGGCCAAAAGTGACTTCATTTTGATATGCTTGATTTTATGAATATTGCTCTTGCTTTGAGTTGCTCGTGCTTAGGGTTTGGAACTTGGCTCTTTGGTTTTTGATATTGATTTGCAGAGACGAGAACCTTTGCAGATTGCCTTTCCTCATGTATGAAAGAGTGCATGAGGAAGGGGTTATTGGAGTCTTCAATTAGAGGATTCATTTGTGCATTTAGGGAACATATTTTGGAGTTGATTTGAGCAATAAATGAAGATACTTGAAGGAGTTTGATATTGCAGCCTTTAGAAGAATGTTGGAGGACAGAAAAAAGTATTCATGAGTGAGTTTTTACTGCTGCAGTGTTTGCTGATGCTGGCCGTACCTCTCAGGCAGGCCGTACTTCTTTAGTGAGGCCGTACTTTACAGAATAGAGGGTTTTTTACAGTTTGGTTCTGTTTGTGGTTGCATTCCTTTGGCGTTTGAGGCTGTTGATGACTGCAGACTGGTTTGGGAAGATTTTTGGAGTGTTATTTGATCATGTGCTATTGATTTTACTTTCCTAGCAGGCCGTACTATCAAGGAAAATCATGGGGCCTCTTGGTTGCTGTTCTTTCACTGTCTGGTGGCATTTATCACTCCTAATATTGGCTCTTGAGTTGTATTTGTTGCTGCAACTGATTATAATACAATATTCCATCATTCCTCGAAGTTGTGAGACTTTATTTGGTGTCATATTGTTGGTCCGGTGACAGCATCCGAACGAAGTTGTAAACGGTGACATGGGTATGTACTCATAATTCATATTTTGGTCAAATACAATCTGGGTTGGTGTTATTTTGTTTATATCTATCTTAGTTTTTCTAGGTTTTCTCTATATGCCGTATTTTCTATGATATTGTTGCAAAACCCTACATGCAAAACATGTAATAAAACCCTAAACTACAAACCAGCAAAAACACAAAAATCAGTCAGTACAAAAACATATACATTAGGGTGTATGTTACAGTGGTATCAGAGCAGAAAATCTTGCCATCCTGTGGGGACAATATGACATGCAGTTGAAAGATGAGACATGCGACCGTCGGACAGATACCCTTTTAGAAATACCAGGGCAAGGCAAGGAATACAGGAAAGTGAAATACCACAGTTAGTAGAACCTGAGCGACCAGTACCTATAGTTGATCCATTTGAGGAAGAGATAGTGATTGCAGCTACTGACGAAGATTCCTTAGTTTCGCGCATAGATCCATTTTCAGGAGAGTTACCACCAAATACAGGACACAGAAGAAATGGGTGACCGGGAGGTTGAGGAGCCTAGTTTACGAGAGATCCTGAATGTGCTCACCAGGAGCTTAGTGGCATTAGAGAGAGAGCTGAGGGATTCTAGACGGGAGATGATGGAGACACAGGCTGAGATAGGACACTCCCTTGCACAGTTGCTTGATGGGTTGAACAACAGAGAAAATCACTGTGATAGGAACAGGTACAATGGTGACAGGAATAGGAACAATGACGGTGATAGACAGAGAAATAACTAGGTTGACAGGAACCGGAACAATGATGGAGATCGAAACCATAATGGTGACAGACACAGGGTCAGAGATGATGAGGATGAGGCTTCAGTGACTCATCGGAGGGCTTCACAGTTTACAGCAGGAGATAGACTTGGCATCCCTACATTCGTTCCCAGAAACCATGCCCCAAAACAGGATCCCACATAGGCAGAGTTTCAGGATGAGATTCTGAGGGATTGGAGAGCCTCTAGTGCAGAGTTCAGAGCTAAGATAACTTTTGCAGAATACTCTAACATTAGGTTAAGGAATAGACCTCGCAGAGGAGGTAGACCTCATAACTAGGAACTACAGAAGAAAGTGAGTAAGATGACACTTCCCTATTTCGATGGATCAGGAAAAACCACTGCTAGAGCTTGGGTGCAGAAGCTAGATAGTTATTTGCAGATTAGTCCTATGCCGGAGGAGGATGCCATCACTTATGCTGCATTGCATTTAGAGGGAGTAGCACACAAGTGGTGGAGTAATGGGAAGGTCACACTTGGGCATGATCAGATTACTTCATATGTAGAGTTCACAGCCCGTCTGATTGACAGATTTGATAAAAAGGACCTAGAACTGCAGTTTAAGGAGTTGGCATAGTTGAGGTAGACTGGATCATTAGACTCCTACATTTCTGAGTTTCAGGACCTATCTATCATGGTCCCAGATTTATCTGAGTGTAGATTAGTGATTCTCTTCATTGATGGATTATCAGACCCACTCCGTGGTTGGGTTAAGGGATTTGACCCTGCTACACTCCAAGAGGCCATGAAAAAGGCCCGAGACATGGAATCATCAGTGTGGAGGAATAAATTTCAGTCTAAGGGATCTTTTCATAGGAGGGATAAGGAGAAGGAGAAAAAACCATTCCACAGGGATGTGGATCAGCACAGGGATAGATCTAATAGATTGACAGATGAACAGTTGAATGAGTACCGAAGGAAGAAATTGTGTTTTCATTGCAAAGAACCATGGGACCCTTCGCATAAGTGCTCATAGAAAGCTAAGGCCAAACTAATTGAGTACTATTCAGCTGAAGAATCACATTTAGAGGGATCAGATACAGAGTCAGATCAACATTCAGAGTGTCATGACAGTGGGGATGAGAGAGCTTCACATCATAGTACTGATAGTGGTGGTTGTATTGCCCAGCTGTCAAGCTTTCAGAAGGTTGGTTCATTTAGGGTGCGTGGTGTACTAGGTGGGCAGCGTATTATCACCCTTATTGATATGGGAGCCACTCACAATTTTATTGATGAGGGATTAGTTGCTCGCAGAGGACTAAAAGTGGAAGAATTTGAAGGCTTTAAGGTGATGGTTGCCGACGGATTCAAAATACATTGTACCAGGAAAATTTTAGGGTTGAAAATCATCATGGGGGACTATGAGCTAGTGGATGACTTCTACGTGGTTGGCATAGGGGAGACAGATGTAGTGCTTGGCATGCATTGGATGAACCAGTTGGAGGAGTTCACGATAAATCTCAAGAAGATGGAAATGAGGTTTGAATATAATGGGAGGAAAATATGCCTTAGGGGAATTTCAGATGGTGGGCCTAGAGTTGTATCACTGCAAAGGATGGAGAGACTCTTGAGACATGATCAGGTTGAGTGGGCAGCAGAGTGTCTTATTATGCTCGAGTCTCCACCACAACAGAAGAACAGTTACCATCCCAATATTCAGAAGCTGTTAACCAAGCACAGTAAGGTGTTTGGCGATAAACCACCTGGAGTACCTCCTGACAGAGGAACAAAGCACGTCATCGAGCTAGAGGATGGGAGTAAGCCCATCATGATTACACCATACCATCATCCAAAGAGGCTTAAGGATGAGATTGAGAAAACTATCAAGGAGCTTCTGGAGATGGGACATATTAGGCCTAGCAAGAGCCCATTTGCTTCTGCGATTGTATTGGTTAAGAAGAAGGATGGGACAATTAGAATGTGTATTGACTACAGGGCCTTGAATAAGAAAACTATAAAAATAGGTACCCAATTCCCAGGATAATGAATTGATAGACGAGCTACATGGTGCCTGCTATTTTTCTAAGATTGATTTGAGATCTGGATACCATTAGATCAGGATGAGGGCAGAGGATGTTGAGAAGACTGCTTTCAGATGTCACTATGGTCATTTTGAGTTTTTAGTCATGCCCTTCAGGTTGACTAATGCACCTGCGACCTTTCAAAGTTGTATGAATCAGATTTTCAGACAGCAGCTCAGGAAATTTGTTTTGATCTTCTTGGATGATATTCTAATATTCAACAGGACTTGGGAAGACCATTTGAGACACCTAGAGGAGGTTTTGAGTATCCTGGAGAGTAATTCACTCTACGCCAAGGAATCTAAATGTGATTTTGGAATGACAGAATTACTTTACCTTGGCCACATTATCAGTGCAAATGGAGTTAGAGTGGATCTAGAGAAAATAAAGGCAATAATTGATTGGCCTCCACCCACAAACCTCACACAACTTAAGGGTTTTTTTGGACTTTGTGGGTTCTACAGATGATTTGTTAAGGGGTTCTCTCAGATAGTAGCACCATTGACTGATCTAACGAAGAAGGGAGCCTTTGGATGGAGTCTCACAACCCAGCAGTGCTTTGACAGGTTCAAACATTTGATGTCTACATGCCCGGTTTTAGCAATCCCTGACTTTGCTAAACCTTTTGAGTTACAGTGTGATGCTTCTAGAGAGGGGATTGGGGCTGTGCTAATGCAGGAAAAACACCCGATAGCTTTTGAGAGCAGAAAACTTCAAGGTGTGGAGAGGAGTTACTCAGTATATGACCGAGAGATGTTGGCCATTATGCATGCATTGGCCAAATTCAGGCAGTACCTGGTTGGGGGTAGATTCATAATCAGGACAGATCATAATAGCATCAAATATTTCATGAACCAGAAAGACCTGAATGACAGACAACAAAAGTGGGTCAGCAGACTACAGGCTTATGACTTTGACATTGAGTATGTCAAAGGAAAAAAAAATGTAGTTGCCGATGCGTTGTCCAGACGACCTCACTTGTGTTTGGTTGGGGAGATCTCTGCTGATTGGAAGGATGAGATCATGGCAGAGTATGTTAAAGACTCTTGGGCTACAGGAGTTGTTGAGGGTACCACCAGAGATGAGAAATATTCTGTGGTGAGTGATTTGATTATGTATAAGGATAGAATATTTTTGGTGCCCAATTCACAGTTCAAATAGAAAATTATCAAAACTTTCCATGACACACCAATGGCTGGCCATCCTGGATTCTTTAAGACATACAAACAGATTCGGGAGAGGTTTACGTGGAAAGGATTAAAGGACGAGGTACAGAAGTATGTTCGTGAGTGCCCCATTTGCCAATAGAATAAGCATGAGCATACCTTTCCAGCGGGATTACTACAGCCATTACCCATTCCTGATCAGAAATGGGAATGCATCTCCATGGATTTCATTACAGGGTTGCCGAAGGTACAGGGTAAAGATTGCATCTATGTGGTGGTTGATAGACTCACCAAATTTGCACATTTCTTTGCTATTTTAGCAACCTACACAGCTGCTCAAGTGGCTGATCTATTTTTCTGGGAGATATTCAGGTTACACGGGGTACCCAGGAGCATAGTCAGTGACAGGGACAGCAGGTTCCTGAGCATTTTTTGGCAGGAGTTGTTCAGGTTGTGTGGTACAGAGTTGACTCCTAGCACTAGCTACCACCCGCAGACTGATGGACAAACAGAGGTGGTAAATAAATGGATCGAGGGGTACCTACGTAATTATGTTTCGGGGCAGCAGAAGGCTTGGATCAGATGGTTGCACCTAGGGGAGTACTGTTACAATACTACACATCACATGTCCATTCAGATGACTCCTTTCAGGGCAATCTACGGTTATGATGCCCCTTGCTTTACAAATCTCTTGCTTGGTGACAGTCGGGTGCCTAAGGCTAAGGATCTTCTACAGGATAGCCAAGATATTCTCAGGGAGCTTAAGGAGAACATACAACAGGCACAAAATCAGCAGAAGTTGTATACTGATCAGCATCGAGTGGAGAGGAGTTTTGAGGTTGGAGACATGGTGTACTTGAGACTCCAACCCTATAGGCAGTCCACTCTCAAGAAGAGTGGAGCAGAGAAGTTAAAACCCAGATTTTATGGTCCTTTCAGGATTATCAGACGAGTGGGTGAGGTGGCTTATGAGCTTGAGCTTCCATCAGATAGCAGGGTACATAATGTGTTCCATGTTTCCCGGCTTAAGAAAGCTCTTGGCCATAATATAGTTCCCTCGGCAGAGCTCCCACCCTTGGATGAAGAGGGTAAATTGATCCTAGTACCAAAGGCTATCATAGACACTTGGGAGAGGCACCTGAGGAAATGGGTTATCAGAGAATACTTGGTCAAGTGGAAGAATTTGCCAGTAGAAGACGCCACCTGGGAAAGTGAGCAGATACTGCAGCATCTAGAGTTGAGGTTGCTTGAGGACAAGCAATCTTGGGAAGGGCAGACTATAATGTCCCCCACTTAGCTCACTCCAGAGGATCAGGATTAGCCTATAATTGACTTCTGTAGGCTAGTGGATGTGTATAGGAAGTCATTTTAGTGACTTACTATTTTTAGTAAGTTGAGGGCAGACATGACTGGATAGGGCATGAGAATTCAAGGTCTTGATACGACTAGAAACTTCATGTGGTGCGAAATGGATTAAATTAAAGATTTAATTCATATTTATTTATGAGACCGACATGATATGAAGTAATGTTATAAAGTCACTTTATTTAAGTTATAACTTAAAGTGACCTTCTTAGGGATGGACGCCTTCATGGTGGTACAAGGTGATGTTTAAAATAAAAATAAATTAAAAATTCTCTCTCTTGGGCATTGGAAAAGGAAGGCAAATAAAAGGCCAAAAGTGACTTCATTTTCATATGCTTGATTTTATGAATATTGCTCTTGCTTTGAGTTGCCCGTGCTTAGGGTTTGGAACTTAGCTCTTTGGTTTTTGATATTGATTTGCAGAGACGAGAACCTTTGCAGATTGCCTTTCCTCGTGTATGAAAGAGTGCATGAGGAAGGGGTTATTGGAGTCTTCAATCAGAGGATTCATTTGTGCATTCAAGGAACATATTTTGGAGTTGATTTGAGCAATAAATGAAGATACTTGAAGGAGTTTGATATTGCAGCCTTTAGAAGAATGTTGGAGGACAGAAAAAAGTATTCATGAGTGAGTTTTTATTGCTGCAGTTTTGCTGATGCTGGCCGTACCTCTCAGGCAGGCCGTACTTCTTTAGTGAGGCCGTACTTTGTAGAATAGAGGGTTTTTTACAGTTTGGTTCTGTTTGTGGTTGCATTCCTTTGGCGTTTGAGGCTGTTGATGACTGTAGACTGGTTTGGGAAGATTTCTGGAGTGTTATTTGATCATGTGCTACTAATTTTACTTTCCTAGCAGGCCGTACTATCAAGGAAAATCGTGGGGCCTCTTGGTTGTTGTTCTTTCACTGTCCGGTGGCATTTATCACTCCTAATATTGGCTCTTGAGTTCTATTTGTTGCTGCAATTGATTATAATACAATATTCCATCATTCCTCGAAGTTGTGAGACTTTATCTGTGTCATATTGCTGGTCCGGCGACAGCATCTGGATGAAGTTGTAAACGGTGACATGGGTATGTACTCATAATTCATATTTTGGTCAAATACAATCTGGGTTGGTGTTATTTTGTTTATATCTATCTTAGTTTTTCTGGGTTTTCTCTATATGCCGTATTTTCTATGATATTGTTGCAAAACCCTACATGCAAAACATGTAATAAAACCCTAAACTACAAACCAGCAAAAACACAAAAATCAGTCAGTACAAAAACATATACATTGGGGTGTATGTTACAAAATTTGAAACAAAAAACCTGAGCACGGATTTTAGGGCACAGATACAGAATGGTTGCCTGCCAAACACCAATCCTAAGGCAGACCAAAAACTCCAGAATGAAGTGACTAGGCATAAGTTGCTAAACAAGGAAGCTGCCGATCAAGAAAACAGAACCCCATTCAAAGGGCTACGGAACAAGAACCCAAATCTGACGAGATCCTGTAGAAAGCATCGATGATTAAAAAGTTTGCTGCCGTTGAACCTCTAATTGCTTTCCAAAAAGATGCCAATGAGGCACGAAAAAATGGATTATAAGTTGCTAGCACAAATATTGAAGTAGATAGATGGCACCGATTCTGAATAGAAACCTTGCACAGGTTACGAAGAATAGATTCCAAAAACATGGAATAAATCTGAAACATAGATATCAGGGCACATATCTCGAGATAAATCCGAACACAGATTTCAAAACCTAGATCTCGAGAGTACAGAAAACATAGATTTACAGAATCTGAACACGGATATCGGGAAAATATTTCTTCATGTCAGCTGGGAACTGTGGGACCCATAGAAAAAAATTCCTGCTAGCGACAAAATAATACCGCTGCTTAAGGCAAAAACATTTCACCGGGTGAAGCCAAACAGCAAACCAACGGTCTTGATACAAACAGAGAAACAGCCGATTCAGAATTTCAAGGAACCCATGATCACAAGATTAAAGGTCGCTGAGCATATAGGAAAAAATGACCACAGGATCAAATTTGCTAGGCGCTGAATCCCACCTCCTCGTGACCAAACTAGTCAAAGGGCGACCAAGAATGGTCCACACAGTCACGAAACAAACAGGTTCTGTAACCTCCAATGAAGGTTGTTGAAGTGAACTGTGATGACGAATTTAGCAGCAACCGCAGCATCAAAGGAAGAAGGATCCATGAGTTTAGAAAACGTGGTCCTGGTCATGTCCCGTGTCTCAAAAAACGAGCGGAGAAACAAAAAAAACTAGGGTACTAAAATATGCGTCCATTTTCTGGCTTGCAACCTTCAAGCAAAAAATGTGAGCAGACACACAGAACCCACGATTAACAACACAAAACGCCAATAAATTCTCACCGAAACTAGAAAAGACAACTGATGCCCGCAAAGAGTGCCTATGAGCAGAGATCGACGAACACAGAAAGACGCCGACGAAAGACACCAAAGGTCGCATCAGGAGGTATTTAAAAATGCAAACATATGAAGAAAACACGAAGACAGAGGAACTGCCTCAGACACCCACGAAACGTGAGGCTAGACCCAGATTACAAGTGCCAGAAAATGCGACCTCCACGTCCAGTCTTTTACAAAACGTGAACAGGAAGGACATCCACAAGAAAATGCGGCATGCATGGCACACAATGCAACTTTGGAAAATAAATTTGACCATTGCAAATATAGATGCCCAAACAGGAGGAAACCCTCGATTAGAAACCTTACAGACGCCCATGAAAGAAAAAAACAAGATCAAATTCAAAACCAGATCCGTATGTCGTATGGAAGTACGGATAGGCACCTAGAACGAACCTGCTCTGATACCATGTTACATGATTTGAATAAAATGCAGATCTATTATATTGAATGTGATAATTACAATGAAGAGCGAATGCTCTATTTAAAGAGATTAAATTCTAAGAATAGGCTGATAGCTTGTAAAAAGCTATAGCTAACAAAGAAAAACAAAAGATGGAAATAGAACCTATCTAATAGGAAAATATTGACCATTATAGAAACTAACTATTACTTTAATAGATATAACAAAAAGTTTTTTGGGAGAAGAAGATTTCTTACCCAGTTCCTCTCCTCCTTTGGTGAATAATTCACCCTTGAACAAGCCATTGACCTCTCCTTCATTATAGCTTCTAGTGGTGAACTATGCAGATTTCGGTACCATTGTAAATTACTCCACTTGTACAACCTGAGTAAAGGATTTTCTGAATCCCTGACTTTATTTGCATTAGCTTCTCTTTCCAAATTTGAACCAAGAACTTTTTTTCCCATTTTTCCATTTTCTCCATTAAAATCCCCATTAACTATCGGTTCATGTGCCATAAAACTGGCCACCTCAAAACTTATCATACCTAAGAGATTTTTGCGGAGTAACATCCACATTCAATACAATTAACTTTTCACATGCCAAACAATCAAAAAACAATGATGATGATAATCTCGAGGACAAGATTTACCAATGTAAGTAATAAAAAGTAAGACTTTCCCTGCCATAACATAGGTAAATCTTGAGACTAAGAGTAACCGAAAGAATGTAAATTTGGAGAGTCTAAGACTAAGAGTAACCAAGATGACAAAATTTGACTAATTTGTGTGAAGAGTTCTAGGAGTGTTTATGGAAGATGACTTTTCGTCTTCCTCAACCAGTTCCAAAGTTCTCTTCTCACCTCTATCATTCATTGACAATTTTCTATTTTTCTTTTCTACCCTTACACTCTATTGTGATGAGTAGGGAGTGGTCTATTGCCTTGCAATCTTATGCTCTAGATTGATCCTTAAGGATCATGAAAAATATATGTAAACTTATAATTTTATGAATAGTAAATGGATTTGAGGAAATATCAACAAAAATAGGTTGACAAAAAAATACAAAAACTATAGGGTGTATAGGTTCATCTTTGTGGGTTTGGGTTGAAACCACAAAGTGTGTACGATTACACCATAGAGTTTGGAAGACAAGCCATGTTAGTGGGCATGGACTTGGAGGGCTCCACACTTATATTAGAAGAAGAGTAGTCACCACCAACTCACAAGTTTTGGACGAAGCTTGTGTCCGAGCATATTATGTGTAAAGCCAAGAAACTCTAACCACCCTCCACAGCGGAGGAAGTGGGGTAATTTTCTTCTCACTCAAAGTCTTGTTAAGCTTTTGTGGGACCAAAAGCCTCTCTAATAAGGGTGTTGTGATCCATATGGATCATGAAAAATATATGTAAACATATAATTTTGTGAATAGTAAAATGAATTTGAGGAAAGATCAACAAGAACAGGTTGAAAAAACGAAAAGAAATTGCAGCGTACAAGTTCATTTCTGTGGGTTTGTGTCAAATCTGCAGAGGGTCAAATATGTGTTTGCAGGATTGAATCTGTGTGTGGAAGTAAACCCTGGTTGTGTAAAATAAAGTTTGAAATGAAGTCGCACCCTTTCCACTTCCAGCTTCGAGAGGATAATTCCGCGTGTTTTGATCATGGGAGGATTAATTTAAGTTGTATTGATCAAAGTAAGGAGGATTTAGCTGTTCATCAGTGGTTTTAGAGGCTAGACATTTGTGTATGACATTAAATAAGGGGCAGCTTGCATCCATTGCAAATCATTGTGCTTGGTAATCTTCCTAATAGTATTTTAGAAAGTAGGGCATTTACCACTACCATAGCCGGTTTTCTTTCTTTGAGGGTTTCTGGTGTAAATTCTTGAGTTATGGTGTTGGTTCATTTAAATTTCAGCATATTATCTTCCTAACTTTGCTCTACAATTTCCTCTCTTTGAATACCTCATTTGTTTAAGCAATACCCTATACCATTAATTTATGAATCATAGACATAATGCATTAGATTCTAATGAGCGATGCTCAACATTGTTAGCACTCCTCAATGTTCTGATCTTCTTGCCAGTGTGCCTTCTCATTATGGTACAAACTTCTTAAAGACGCCAAAGACTTCACTTTTTTTTTGAAGCAAATATATCCATGCCTTCTTGTATAAGTCATTAATGAAAGCATTAAATACCTTGCCCCTCCAACGAATGCCGCATCATTGGCCCACAAATGTCTTAGCCAACATGCCTATTACTAATTTAGAAATAATCTTGGATAAAGATAACTTCAACTTCTTCAGTAAATTGACTGTCTAAGAGCAAAATTTTATTCAGTCCAGGCACACACTTGACACAGTATTTTTCTAGCCCTCTGCCTTTGCCAATTACCTCATTAGAAGTATCATCTCCCATGACAACTCTTTGTCCATCTTGTTTCTCATAGTCCACAAACCACTTCTTGTTAGAAGTCGTGGAATGAGGCTCCTAAATCTATGAGCCAGATTTTTTAATTTCCTTGAGTTACTGAACATGCATGAATGAGTACCGGAGGTACATTTGCTTCTCATATCTAGAGACCAATTTTGTTGATTTTTCTTCCTCTTATTTTGGAGTCTCAGCTTTACAATAATTGTTAAATGCCCTTTTTGGTGGCACTTTCAACATATATAACATCAACCATTTTTTTCTCTAGTTGCTAATATCCATCTAGATTTGGATCTACTCTTACCTCTAGGCCCATCATACTTCTTTTCCATTGTGAAGCCTTTGGTAATCAAGGGTTCTGATTCTTCCCTTTTCTTAAATGTCATTTCCTTATTTTCTCCTGCAGAAGTTGGGCCACAAGCTCATTCATTTTCAGCTTCTTGTCTGTAGTATCTCTACTAATGGCAATAATGAGATTATCCCAAGACTTTGGAGTACTACTTGGCAACACAATATATTGCATATCAGACTCACGAAGGCATTTGAGGAGTTAAGATGCTTAGTGACCTTGTCACTTTCATTTATTTAAGATTGTAAAATTCTCTAGTTAGAAGCAACTGGTTCACCAAAGATTTTTTTTCATACGAGGCATGCAATTTATCCCATAAACCATTGGGTGATGAGGCTCCTGAATCGTTCATCAACTCTGAATCAGCAAGGCTTAGGCAATTGAGTGCCCTGTGCCTTGTTCATCTTTTCTCAACATGGTTAAGTTCATTGGGTTTGTTTCTCATTTTTGAGCAGGAAGCACTTTCTTCCAACTGACTGTGTCTTTAATTTCTAAATTATGAAGTTCTGCCTTGTAAACCTTTGAATCTCTATACTGCTAGATGATATATCCATTCTTCTGCAATTTCAAGCATTTTCAAGCTTCAGTGGATATCTTTACACCCTCAAAATTTCTCCCATTGAGACAAAATACCCATATCGGCATTCACAACCTCAGTAAAATCTCAAAACCACTTCAGTAATTCAGCATCTTATGTGGCAAGCAACATTTCTCAATTGTCCCAGATATTAGAGCAATCATGCCAGATAATAGAACTCCTTAGGCCAAATCCTAGGACTTAGGGCCACAATGCGAGCACACGAGGAATTGCAAGATTGGGTCATGAAGATGATTGCCTCATGTATTGAATACTCAGGATACATTATCAGTTTTTTCTTTATTTCATTATGACTTATTTGCATAGGTATTTCTAAAATATATACATGACTTAGAAGGCAGAGAACAATGTGCTAAAACCATGTTCCAGAATGTGAATTTGCTGCTTCCTAACATGAAAGTAGGAGACAATTTTGTTGTCCAAGATTTGTTGTCTGTTATATTTTTGGGCACGCCATTTTCCTTTTTCATTGGTACTGTCTACTTCTACTGTGTTTGAGACTATTTTATTGAGAGCATTTTAATTCAGCTTTGCATTATGGCGCTCAACTAATTGGAAACATGGCCCTTATCTTGTGCTATATCCTTTTCTTCATTTCCTAAACCCTTGAATTTAGATCCTTGACTTCATTTTCGTACCAAAATTGTCCCATAATATTTCAATTCTACACTGTCATGTGCAGATATTCAGATAGTATGTTAACTCGTAGAAAACCCATTTTACAAAAAGTCGTTTCTGATACTAAATGTAAGAAACTACAGTTGAGCCAATCACCAGTTTTTACTAGGATTGGCAAGAAGAGTTTCTGTTAGCACATAATGGAAAAGAGAGGTAAGGTTTTCTTCTCTAAATACGACGGTTTTTGAAGAACAAACTTGGAGAAGGTGTTATTTTGTAAATAAGTTTGTTGATGTCATCCTAGAATCCACAGCCAATAGCTTTGTGAGCTGGTTCCTGTTGTCGAAGCCTATTCGGCATACTGTTTGGTTTAGCAATGTAAAAAACATGATGGATACCAAAGCCTTTGTACTGCAGAACATAAACCCATAGTTTAGCTCGTTATTTCGCTATTAGCTATGTGGTTGCTTCACAGTATGCTTGTATATGTTCTCTAGAAAAACACAGTAAGAGGGAAATTTTCTGTTATGCCTGATTATCTTTATGGTGCAGGTCTCTCTTAAATCACTTCTTTGTGCAGGTATGCTATACTTAGGCCTTGGGTGGAACCATAGGCTGGCCATTCATTGAGGAGGAGTTACGTATATTAAATATTTAGAGTACAGCAAGTATGTTTTCATCTCTTTATTCATTGTGTTCATTACATGGCAAGAATGTCCTAGAGCTGGCCTTAGATGCACTACAAAGAGAGAATTCACTGTTCTATACGATTTCCATAAGTATTTTCTCAATTGCTACATGCTTTCCAAGGAGAGGTGGCATATTACTGCATCTGTATTTCATAATTGTGTATATGGAAAATAGTCAAGGGAAATTCAAATTATTGAAGCAATTTCGTTTTTGAAATGAAGTTCTGGTATAAGGGCATTCAAGGGCTGTCGGAGCTTTGAGTGGAGTGTTTTTGTTGTCATCCCCAACCTCTTCATCACATTCACAAGAACCATCACAAGAGTTTGCTCACCCACCTCGCCTTCCACTTTAGCAAACAGCCTTGAGTTATCGAGCTTGCGGCGAACATGTTCTTGTAGCTAGTGTGCTCTATCTCTGGAGAGTACAAGTCAGTTGAAGGATTTGACTGATTTTCTGCTAAAACTTAAAAGAGTAGAGGTTTATGCTTCTTCAGTTGCTTGTACATCTCCAACTTGAGCTTCCTTGTCATTGATAGTTTCCTTGATTAAACAAGTAATGTCCTTCAAGAGGTAGAACAGATGTCTGCTAGCCATTAAATTAGTTTTTCATATTTTCAGTGTAAACTTCCCTTGCACTAAAAATAGCATCTGCCAACGAGTTGAGATAGTCAATTCTTTTGCGATTAAGTGCATGTGCCAAATCAAGGCATATGTTGGGTATATGTATCTCGTTTGGTACCTTCATTATTTTAGAAGCTACATAAATTCCCTAAACTCATGTTAGAGGAATGAATCGTAATGAATTATTTGATTTCTTTGAAAATTAGGTTAAGGTACAATTTATTGCTAAGTCTGCACAGCTATTGGAATGTCTTCTATATCCTGTTATCCACTTGCTTTGGGTCACTTCTAGAGTGTTTTCATGGTTATCAAACTAAATGTTGGATGTGTTGAATACTTTGCATGTTTTACACCTATTATACACCTTGCCACAATTGGGGGTCTGAGTTCAGGAGCGTGAGTCTTCGAGGATTTTTTTTGGGGCCCTTGTAGGTAGTTTTTAGGCCCATGGTTTTATACTCATTGTATTGTAATACTACTTAGCAGTTTCTTGATGTGCCTAAAAAAACTCGCACATGGATTAGAGTTAAGTAAGAGTGCAAAATATCTTATTATATTGTGAACAGTTGAGTTAATATAATAAGTGCTGTTTTTGTTGGGTTTTTTTCAAGAGGGTTTCCTGGGGTAAAATGTTTGTGTACCATTATTTCTTTTTGTTGCATTTTAAGATTCTGTTAGCATTATTTTTCCTGTATGGGTTTATCAATATTCTTCTCTTCATTTGGTATTAGAGCTAGGGTTTAGCTAATTCTTCGAAAGCAAGGGCATTTTAGCTTTGTGATAAACCATTTCATTGAGCAGGAGCTTTGCATAGGTGAATCTTGTGTGTGAAGGATAATGCTGAGCACTTCAAGGATCAAGATAGAGAAATTTAATGGATAGAACTTTGAGTTGTGGAAGCTGCAGAAAGCATATCTGCTTGTGGATAGAGAGAGATCAACAGGTTGCTGTGTCAGGAAAGTAGCTCTTTGGATATGACAGCAAAAGACTGGGCAAAGATGAATCGGAAGGCTAAGAGTTCAATCAGGTTGTGCCTTTCAGCTTCAGTGTTGTTGACTGAGTCAGGAGGAGTCAGTACTAAGGAACTATGGGATATGTTAGGGTCTTTGAATCAGACAGTCCCTGGTTAACAAACTTTTTCATCAAAAGAAGCTCTTACGATTTAACATTATGGTAGGCTAGTTAGCCCTAGTGGTAACATTATGTTAGCATTGCTTGACCTGCATAGGCTGTATAGGTCTATCGCTAATTTTCTGGTCACTAAAAATATTTACTTACATATTCCAAATGCTTCGACATGTGCATGTGAAGTGTTATATCATTGGCATGCAGATTGTCTTACAGTGCGTTGTGCTGTAGGTCTGAATATTCTAGTCTATGAGTATGAACTAAGCCACGGATAGGTGCATTTCTTCTATATTCTTGTTATATGCGTGACACTAGTTTAGAGAAATATATGCCTTGCTATGCAACTGGAGTGAGGACCTAATCTCACTTGTCCAACAAAAAAAGCAAATAACAGATATACGTGCACATGGCCAGAACTTAAATTTGTAAAGGATAATAATGTCTTTACCTCATTCTACATCATTCCCAAAATTTGCGAAATGTAGTCGAAGGATTTTCTTGATTCTTCTTTGCATGAGAATGCTTAATGACCTAATATTATATAAGCTACAACCTGCCAATAATTAATTAATTAAGTTTTTTAATAGAATACCATCAATAAAATGTTCTGTTAGTGTTAAAACAACTCTAGGGAAGTCCTGGAGATTTACGTCACCCCATTTTATGAAGGTAGATGCCATAACTGATTTCAATTTGTTTCTTGAGGAACTAATATTTAATGTTAAATTTTCTCTACGGTTTTTATTAAATCACATTCTTAATCAAAGCTACCAAACTACAACATAACAAAACTTTTCTATTAATGAAAATGCATTCTTTATATTTAGAGACAATTGAATATGCTTATGGAGATGCAGATTGAATGCCTTGTTAAAAACTTATATGTGTTTTGAATGCGCCATAAACTCTCTTAAGATCATGAATCAATTTCGATCTAGAGTTTTAATAAATTCCATGTAAAATGAACATGGATTAAAAATGTACATAGGGTGAATAGTGACTGCTTTAAAGCATCGCTCCTCTACGGCATTTGATTAGGAGTTAAAAATGATTTATGCATACAGGAAAAGTGACGGTATATTCTGCATTATGGTGGTCAAATCCACAGTTGATGAAAAGGTAGCAGATAGTTACATGTTTTAACTTTAATTTAGTGTCTAAATCTTGAAAACAGGTCTCATACCTTCAAGTTCCGGGCCTATCTTTGGGCGTAAGACGTGAGGGAAGATAATATATCTGATGCGTGCAGCATCAGCATAAAAATTCAGGAATAAAAATCAAGTGCATCGTAAGATTGGCTTATAATATGTTTGTATTGTCGCATGCTTCAGGCTGGGTTTTGAATTATTTCTAAAAATTATGTCAACATATGGATGCTGTCTGATTCCTAGTCGCTAAAATAAATTAGATTGTGGCTACAAAGTCATTCAAAATAGTGAAATACAATTAATTAAATTGTTTCCAATGAATTTGAAATCGAAATTATGCTTCTAAACCATTGGTAGAATGCAAGTAAACACATAAAAACATGTTGCACATTTTTCACCTGCGAAACCCTCATTTTGGGAGGAAAAACTCAGCTTGATAGGTACTAAAAAGCAGTCCTACATGGTTTATTATTATTCAAATTAGTACAGAAAGAAGGATACAATATTCTTACTCGTCCTATCTTTTTTGCTTTGTGGATTGAATTGAGCATTCATTCTTTCTCTGTGACAAGTGTTTTGTGCTTCTTACTCAATTAACAACATATTGTCTTATTCTTCAGTTCTATATGTTGTTGGGCCTTACTCTGGCGCATTGGAGTAGCACAATTGTGTCATTGAATCTGAAGACTAATTTACTAAAAAATTGTTGTAATATTTAATGGTCAATTAGTCTTTAGGATAGATTTTAGGAATATTCTTTATTCTTTTAGTTAAGTTCTTACTGTTTTGTTTTATTAGTTGTTGCTCTTATCATTTCCAGATAAAGTGTTTGTAAACTCCTATTTAAAGATGCTTTTGCTCCTTAGTAAATATGGAATATCTTGGTAATCATTTTGTGTTTTATATTATTTTATAGTATCAAGCCCAAGTCAAACCTTGGGATCGGTGAATAGGGACTGTTGCCGACAGTGACAAATTCACGCTTGTGACACATTGAACGTACCAAAAGGAACTGTATGGATTTGTATGGATTCAAAGGCAGAAATCAAGGTGTTTATTTTTGACGGATATTTTCTTATCAAAATCAACATCTCTTTTTCAGGAATCAAGCTAGGGTTTTGATATGGATTTTGTTTGAAAATCATGCTTCTATTGACATTGTTTTTGTCTAGAAATCGTGAAAGTAACTTTCAAAACCATGTGGAGTTTTAGAGATAAAATTGTGCAACATTTTCTCTAAAAATTGCATTTTTTTTTGTTGAACAAGGAAACATGTTTTGTTTTTTAATCTCTCTGGGTGGATTCTCTAAAAACTCGTCCCTGTTATTTACCTCTCTGTGGACGTGCGAGAAAGAGAGGAGTTTTTGTGACGGATTTACCAGAAATCGTGCCACCTCAACTCATATTTCCTATGAATTTTTCCATGCTGCGCCCAACAAAGTACAAATCGTGTCTATTTCGTAGGTCTTCTGCAAGATCTGAAGAGTTTTTGGCAGATTTTTCCAAGAAATTGTGCCTCTTTTTTCTCTGTTTTTTCAACAATTTTCTAAAAATGTGTCAGCTAGGGCATAGGCCGCGACGAGAGTTCTTTTTTTTGAAAATTTTTGACAATTTTTTTTTTTAAATTGTGGTACTTGACTGTGCAAGGAGACACTTAGGGTTTTAGGTATTGGTTTTTTGGCTGCTAGGGCATCGTTATTTTGTGCCAAATTTGCCTTCTGCAAAAGTGATAGCAACATGAGAGTTATTATTATTATTATTTTTTCCGTAATTTCGACGTGCAAGAGGGAAAAATGACCTCTTTATCCAACATTATGTTGGAAGGCAGCGAGCAGTTCATTGGCAAGAATTATAACACATGGAAGTAGAGAATGTTAACAATCTTCGAGTACAGGTGCCTCGAAAAGATTGTCCTTGGTACTGACGCTCGGCTAGCGACTGCGGGTAAAGACTAGGACAAATTTGACAAGCGGGATAGAGAAGTCATGATGTTGATCAAGTTATCCGTAAGTGATGAGATGCTTTTGCAGGTTTAGACAGGCAAAGCCTCTGCGGAAATTTGGAAGGACTTGTGAGATCTACACAAGACGTCAAATAAGGGCAAGGCCTTCTTCAAAAAAATATGCTATTTTCATTATGATGAATGAGAAAACATCATTGCATGAGCATTTGATGAAAATCAAGGACATTAGAGACTAGTTGTTTGCCATAGGTCAAAAGATGGAAGAAGATATGGTGGTTATTACATTGAAAAGCTTACCACGGGTCTATGAACACTTTATTGAGACACTCAATATCACATCTACTAGTGTTGACTTGAAGTTCAAAGAGCTGTGCAATAAGCTCTGCAGCAATATAGATGGAAGAAACAATTTGGCAACAACAACAGTGATACACAATATGGAACATGCATTTGCAGCCAAGGACAGAGGCTAAGGCAAATGGCCATAGAAGACAAGTCAAGGGAATACTGAGCAGACTTCGAAGAATTTGAAAAATATCACGTCACTATTGTGGTAAACTTGGTCATATGAAGAAGCACCGCGGAAAGAGGTTGGTTGAAAAAAAAAAACCAACTAGGGAGGGCCTCCACCAAAGGCTCATGTTGTAGAGCATTCTCAGGAGGAGTCAACCTTCTATGCTTTCTTGGCCAAATGACTGATACATTAGTCAAAATCATCTGCGTGGTACATAGATTCTGGAGCGTCTCGACATTTCACCCACATAAATGATTGGTTCATAGAGTACACGGCTTGCTCAGATTCAGAGATCTTCAGTGGTGGTGAGGAGTACACAGTTGCTGGCAAAGGGAATGTGCAGATATCTTCAGGAGGGAAAAATCTCATATTTCTCAATGTGTACTATGTGTCGGGAATGGAGCTTAATTTGCTCTTAGTAAGTCAGACATGCAACATAACCCCAATTTGGATGTCATATTTAGCACACACAAATGATATATAGTTGATAAGGAGTCCAAGAAAATGTAATGTCCCCTTCCTAAGTCAGGTCTTGATCGTTGGGCTAGTCTATCATTCAGGTTCCCGCAGACTAGTGAGGTGGATAGGGGACCCATGGTGACATGGTTCGATACAACTTAAACAATATTTTTGAGTGTAGTGTTGGATCCCCTGTGACGAGGAGTTGCCAGTTGGCCTTTTCTGGAGTGAGTTTGGGCCATTTGGCCAAACTTACTATTTATAGCAGGGTCACGGGATGCCGAGCGAGTTGGTGCGAATGGTCCGAAAATGTGTTGTCATGTCATTGGCCCATTCTGCGGCGCTACAGATGACCAAAGGAGACCGTTTGAATTAATAATTTAATAATAGACTTAATCAAGTTAAATTAAATATATAATTTAATTAGTATGTTATTAAAGTGACTTTATTGTATTCGGGACTATATGAAATATTTAGAAGTCATAAAGTCACTAATGTTGGGCGCCCAAGGGATTAAAGGGAGATTAAAAAGAAATAAAATATTATAACTCCCAAAAAAGAAGGCGTTGGGGTATATGGAGGAAAAAACAATTCATTTGCAACATTCATGTTTTGGAAAATATGGTCTAAGTCCGAGCTTGCCTGAGCAAGGGTTTCAAACCAGCGTCAATCAGAGACAAAAACCTCCATTGATAGGAGCATCTGCAGGGTTGCAAGACACTCTAAGGATGTTGTTTTGGTGTGGCTTCATCCAGGGGTCACAATAGAGCATATTGGAGCAAACCAGTTTGTCGGGGAGAAGGAAATACAGAGATATCTTCCATTTTTTTGGCATAGTAATTTGAGGAGGACCTTGAAGAACATATTGTAGAATACAGGCAGAGATTTGAGGGAGTTTTGATGTTGTATTGGTTCCTTATACAGACCGTACCTCTCCCAGGTTTGGCCGTACAACAATGAGGGGTTTGTTTGGTTTTTGGGATGCACGTTTGGGCTTGTTCTTCCATTCCAGCCAAGTGTGAGTTGCTGCACACTCAAAATCAGAGGTTAGAGTCCATTTTTAGGTGTTTTGGAAGTGTTTTGACTCTATTGTACCCTACCCAGTAGTTGTACCATCTTCTAGTTTGGACGCAGCAGTAAGGAACTTCAAGTTGCAGAGTAATGAATGATTGGAGGGCAGTTTGTGGCAATTTCTGATGGTAAACAGTCCTGTGAAGGACAACAGAACACTGTACACTCATTTCTATCACTTCTACATGCTTTTGTATGCTGTTCATAACTGAAGCAACTCTAATTTTTATCAACATCGAACTGGTATGTTGAAACCTAGTTTTACTGAGTATATTTTCATATGGGTATTGTGCCTTATTGCTTTGTAATGCATTTATATCAAATATAATCATCTGGGTACTTCTATTTCCATTCTATTTGCAATATATGTGTGTGTGTGTGTGTGTGTTTCCTGTCAAATGTAAAAGACCCAAAATGCATTAGGTTTCAACTAAACGTCAAAAAACATAAGGGGGTGGGTTATTACAGTGGTATCAAAGCTGGTGCATCTTGCCAGCCTGTGAATCAGTTTTATGAGTGATTGGAAAGTTGTTTATATGCAAGAAATTTCGATTGTTTATACCTGAGATACTCCGTAGTGGCAGCCACCACAGGTACCTGAGGGTGAAATAGTTTCTACGATTTTGGGTATGCACAGGAACTCTTTGAGTGACAGTGATAGTATAACAGGTAATATGGGGGATAGAAACAAAGGACCAGAATAGCCGGAGAGTCCTAACACCAGAACAGTTCGGAGGTTCGATATAATGCTGGATATGATGTCCTAGCTACTTGGGAAAATGAACTAGGGGATCTTGATAGCACAACTAAATACAACACACAATGGTGAGGGTAGTGGTTCAAACAATTGCATCACCAGCGTGTAGCTCAGGGTAGTGGTCAGGGCACTAGAACTACCCTAGAATTGGTTCTGAGACCTCTTCAGCCTACCTTCCCATGCAGAGAGGAGGTACTAGTAAATCTGGACCCAGAGGTGCAGATTCCCATGGCGGATGATATTAGGATACAACATGTAGAATACATGACCCTTCCTCCAGAGATCAGAGATATGTTGACATTTGAGTAGTTCATGAACTAGAGGAGGCAGAGGGGAGCTATTGGTGGTAGAGGAGATCATAGAGCATACAGAGTTAATAGGGACTACCAGCATGCCTTGAGCAAAGTTCCTATGGATCGTTTTGATGGTAGTGGCAGAATATTTGCCAGAGCATGGGTACAAAAGTTGGACAATTACTTGACACTTAAGCCTATGCCAGAGGATGAGGCTCTAAACTTCACCACCATACATCTTGACGGATTAGCTCACGAGTGGTGGTATCATGGGTTGGTCACTTTGGGCCATAATCTCATCACCACATATGATGAGTTCACAAATTGACTTATCGAGAGATTTGATACCAAGGACCCTGAAATACAGTTTAGAGAGTTAGCACAATTGAAATAATTTGGGTCACTTGAGGTATACATTTCAGAGTTCCAGAGGATCAGTGTGATGGTCCTCAGCATATCAGAGAGGAGACTCATAGTCTTTTTCACTGAAGGACTAATGGAACCACTCAGGGGATGGGTTAAGGCATTTGACCCACTGTCACTGCAGGAGACAATCAAGAAGGCACAGAGTATGGAGTTTGCAGTGCCTAAGAACAAGTTCGTCTCCAAACCCTTTCCTCCACGGAAGGATAAGATGCCTTCACATCATCGAGACACCTGTCCACGGAAGAAACTAGCACCACGCCTAGATGATGATGCTTTGAATGAGTACATGAGAAAGAAGTTGTGCTATAAGTGCAAGGGTCCATGGGATCCAAACCATAAGTGCCCAATGAAGGGGCAAGTGAAACAATTAGAATACTATTCTGTTGAGGAGACAACTTTAGAACATTTAGGACAACAGAGTGATTAGGAGGATAGTGATGTGGAGAGTGCAACAGAAGAGGTGCAAGATGTACAGGATGATGATATACATACAACACATCTTTTTGCCATTCAGAAAGAGGGTTCCTTCAGGATACAGGAAGTATTGGAGGGATAGAGGGTGACCACTTTACTAGACACAGGGGCCACTCACAACTTCATTGATGAGGGGCTTGTAGCACGGAGGGGACTCAAGACTAAAGAGTTCGAGGGGTTCAAGGTTAGAGTTCCAGATGGATTTGTCATTTCCTATAAGAGGAGAATCCCAAACTTAACTATTAAGTTAAGTGATTATGAGTTCCAGGCCAAATACTACGTGGTCAGTATGGGGGCTATGGATGTAGTCCTTGGCATGAAGTGGCTTCATGCAATAGGAGAATTCTACCTTAATTTGTAGACCATGGAGATGAAATTTGAGGTGGATGGTCGTAAGCATGTTTTTAGGGGGATGTCAGACGGAGGACCCAGAGTTGTATCACTTAGGAGGATGGAGCGTTTGCTCAGACATGATCAGGTGGAGTGGGCAGTTGAGTGTATTGTCATGCCTTTAGCTACAGAGCAACCTAAGCAGAGTTGCCACCCAGACATACATAAATTGATTAATAAGCACACTAAGTTGTTCAACATCATACATCCAGAGAGGCCTCTAGATAGAGGCATTGAGCATGTGATCGAGCTTGGGGAGGGGGCCAAGCCAGTCATTGTCACCCCTTACAGACATCATAAGAGATTAAAGGATGAGATCGAGAAGACGATCAAGGAGCTTCTCGAGATGGGACACATTCATCCCAGTAAGAGCCCATTTGCATCCACCATGGTACTAGTGAAGAAGGATGGCACATTGAGAATGTGCATAGACTATAGGGCACGGAACAAGAAAACAATTAAGAACAGGTACCCCATTCCGCGGATAGATGAGCTCAGAGATGAGCTGCATGGGGCGTGCTACTTCTCCAAGATAGATTTGAGATTTAGTTACCATCAAATTCGAGTGAGAGAGGAGGATGTAGAGAAGACAACATTTCGATGCCATTATGGGCATTTTGAGTTTCTGGTTATGCCTTTCGACCTAACCAACACACTCGCCACTTTCTAGTCTTACATGAATAGGCTTTTCAGAGAGTAGTTGAGGAAATTTGTCCTCATATTCTTTGATGATATATTGATTTTCAGCAGGAGATGGGAGGAGCACCTCCAACATCTTGAGGAGGTTTTCAACATTCTAGAGAGGGAGTCTCTATATGCCAAGGAGTCAAAGTGTGAATTTGGCATGACCGAGCTCTACTTGGGGCACATCATCAGTGCCAATGGTGTTAGAGTGGACCCTGAGAAGATCAGGATAATTATTGATTGGCCACCACCCACAAATCTCTCACAGCTCAAGGGATTCTTCAGGTTATGTGGGTTCTATCGCGGTTTCATCAAGGACTTTTCACAGAGTGTAGCACCTTTGACAAACTTGACGAAGAAAGGAGCTTTCACTTGGTCAGGTGAGGCACAGTAGTGTTTTGACAGATTCAAACAAATCATGAGTTCTTGCCCAGTCTCGGCCATCCTAGATTTCACCAAGCTATTCGAGCTTGAGTGTGATGCCTCAGAAGAAGGCATAGGAGCTGCCTTGATGCAGGGTAAGCACCTAATAGCTTTTGAGAGCAGGAAACTTCGGGGTTCTGAGAAGGGTTACATCATTTATGATAAGGAAATGTTAGCCATAATGCATGCATTGGCTAAATTTAGACAGTATCTAGTGGACAACAAATTCATGGTTAAGACAAACCACAACAATCTACGACATTTCCTAAATTAGCGTGACCTTAACAACAGACAACAGAAGTGGGTGAGCGAATTGTAAGCCTACGACTTTGACATAGTATATGTCAAAGGGAAGAAGAATGTAGTAGCTGATGCACTCTCACGAAGACCACACCTGTGTTCATTGGGTGATATTACAGTGGATTGGCGAGTGATATCAGCAGAGTATGCAAAAGATAAGTGGGCCACAGGAATCATTGATGGTACCATTCAAGATAGTAGATACACAATTGTAAATGACTTGATCATTTACAAGGGGAGAATCTTACTGGTACGAGGTTCTGACATGAAGAAGAAGGTAATGAGATCTTTTCATGATACACCTATAGTTGGACACCCAGGATATTTCAAGACTTATAGGCAGATCTGAGAGAGGTTCACATGGAAGGGACTTAAATCAGATGTGTTGCAGTATGCCCATGAGTGCCCCACTTGCCAACAGAACAAACAAGAGAATACATTTCCAGCTGGTCTATTGAAGCCCTTATCCATTCCTAACTAGAAATGGGAGTGCATTTCGATGAATTTCATCTCGGGCTTGCCCAAAGCCCAAGGCAGGGACTGTATTTATGTTGTGGTTGACAAGTTGACAAAATTTGCACATTTCTTTGCCATCTTAGCCATATTCACAGCAACACAGATCGCAAGTATGTTCTTTAGAGAGGTATTCTGATTGCATGGCCTCCCCATGAGTATAGTCAGTGATAGAGACAATAAGTTTATGAATCACTGCTGGCAGGAGTTATTCAGGTTGAGTGGGACTGAGCTCACTCCCAACACTAGCTACCATCCACAAATTGATGGGCAGACATAGATAGTCAACAAGTAGGTGGAAGGATACCTCCGAAACTATATTGCAGCGCAGCAAAAGGCATGGGTCAAGTGGCTACATCTAGGAGAGTATTGCTATAATACTACTTACCACATGTCTATCTAGATATCACCTTTCATGGCCCTTTACAGGTATGGGGCTCAAAATTTCTTGGACTTACTTTTTGGGGACAATAGAGTACCAAAAGCCAAGGATTTATTGTAGGAGAGTCAGGACATCATGAGGTCCTTGAAGGAGAATATCCAAAAGGCACATAACCAACAAAAGCAATATGCAAATCAACACAGGGTTCAGAGGTCTTTTGAGGTAGGTGACATGGTGTATTTGATGCTGTAGCCATATAGGCAATCCACTCGCACGAGGAGTGGCATAGAAAAGCTCAAGCCACGATACTATGGAGCATTCAGGGTATCTAGGAGAATAGGAGAGGTGGCTTATGAGTTGGAGTTACCGGTAGGTAGCAGAGTGCATATGTGTTCCATGTATCTCTCCTCAAGAAGGCATTGAGACACAATGTGATCCCTTCCACTGAGTTAACCACTTCGGATGAAGAGGATAAGTTGATTCTCATCCCTGAGGCCATCATTGACACCAAAGAGTGGACTATGAGGAGGAGAGTTATCAGGGAATACTTAGTTAAATGGAAGAATTTACTGGTGGAGGATGTGACTTGGGAGAATGAACAGATACATCAGCATCTAGAATTGAAATTGCTTGTGGGCAAGCAATTTTGGGGAGGGCGGACTGTAATGTCCCCTTCCTAAGTCAGGGCTTGATCGTTGGGTTAGTCTACCATTTAGGTTCCCGTAGACTAGTGAGGTGGATAGGGTACCCATGGTGACGTGGTTCGATACAACTCAGACAACATTTTGGAGTGTAGTGTTGGATCCCTTGTGACGAGGAGTTGCCAGTTGGTTTTTTCTGGAGTGAGCTTGGGCCATTTGGCCAAACTTACAATTTATAGCAGGGTCACGAGATGCCGGGCGAGTTGGTGCGAACGGTCCGAAAATGTGTTGTCATGTCATTGGCCCATTTTGCGGTGCTACGGATGACCAAAGGAGACCGTTTGAATTAATAATTTAATAATAGACTTAATCAAGTTAAATTAAATATATAACTTAATTAGTTTGTTATTAAACTGACTTTATTGTATTTGGGACTATATGAAATATTTAAAAGTCATAAAGTCACTAATGTTGGGCACCCAAGGGATTAAAGGGAGATTAAAAAGAAATAAAATATTATAACTCCCAAAAAAGAAGGTGTTGGGGTATATGGAGGAAAAAACAATTCATTTGCAACATTTATGCTTTGGAAAATATTGTCTAAGTCTGAGATTGCTTGAGCAAGGGTTTCAAACCAGTGTCAACTGGAGACGAAAACCTCCATTGATAAGAGCATCTGCAGGGTTGCAAGACACTCTAAGGATGTTTTGGTGTGGCTTCATCTAGGGGTCGCAATCGAGCATATTGGAACAAACCAATATGTTGTGGAGAAGGAAATACAGAGATATCTTCCATTTTTTTGGCATAGTAATTTGGGGAGGACCCTGAAGAACATATTGCAAAATACAGGCAGAGATTTGAGGGAGTTTTGATGTTGTATTGGTTCCTTATACAGGCTGTACCTCTCCCAGGTTTGGTCGTACAACGATAAAGGGTTTGTTTGGTTTTTGGGATGCACGTTTGGGCTTGTTCTTCCATTCTAGCCAAGTGTGAGTTGCTGCACACTTAGAATCAGAGGTTAGAGTCTATTTTTAGGGGTTTTGGAAGTGTTTTGACTCTGCTGTACCCTATCCAGCAGCCATAGCATCCTCCAATTTGGACGCAACAGTAAGGGAACTCCAAGTTGCAGAGTAATGATTGATTGGAGGGCAGTTCGTGGCAATTTCTAATGGTAAACAGTCTTGTGAAGGACAGTAGAACACTGTACACTCATTTCTATCACTTCTACATGCTTTTGTATGCTGTTCATAACTGAAGCAACTCAAATTTTTATCAACATCGAATTGGGTATGTTGAAACCCAGTTTTTTTGAGTATATTTTCATATGGGTATTGTGCCTTATCGCTTTGTAATGCATTTATATCAAATATAATCATCTGGGTACTTCTATTTCCATTGTATTTGCAATATATATATATATATATATATATATATGCATTTTTTTTGTCAAATGCAAAAAACCCAAAACGCATCAGGTTTCAACTAAACATCAGAAAGCATAAGGGGGTGGGTTATTATAGAAAACCATTGCAGTTGGAATCAAAGATCATGGGTTGTATCAATTGGTTGATACTAGAGAGGTTCAGAAGTGTGCATTGGCAGTGAAGAGTGCATTTGTTATCAGTACACTTTGGCATTAGTGGTATGGGCACCTCAACCTATCTTATCTCTCTCAGTTGATTCGGGAGAATTTGGTCAAGGGTTTACCTAAGATCCAACAACAGATACAGGGTGTTTGCGGAGCTTTCCAAGTAGGGAAGCAACATAGAACTCCATTCAAGGAAGGACAAGCTTGGAGAGCACAAAGTCCTTTAGGTGGTTCATGCATATGTTTCTGGGCCAATGAACATGACATTTGTCACTGGTGCCAAGTATTTTCTTTTATTTGTAGATGATTTCAGTAGGAAAATGTGGGTATTTTTCCTAAAATCAAAATCAGATGTGTTTAAGGAATTTTAAAAGTTTAAAACATTAGTGGAAAAAGAGTTTGGTTGTTCAATAATCACTCTTAGGTCTGCTAATGGAAGTGAATTCTGCTCAAACGAATTCAATGACTTTTGTGCTAAATATGGAATAAAATGACAATTTACAACAACCTACACTCCACAACAAAATGGAGTAGTTGAGAGAAGAAACCATACTATTACACAGATGGCCCGGTGTATGTTGGAGAACAGGAGTGTTCCCAAGAAGTTTTGGGCTGAAGCAGTCTTCACTACAGTTTACTTACTCAACAGGTCTCCAACATAGGCAATGAAGGAGAAGACCCTAGAAGAAGCTTCGTCTAGAAGGAACCCCAAAGTGAGTCATCTTAAGGTTTTTGGCTCTATTGCATACATGTAGATTCCAAATGCAAAGAGAACCAAATTAGACCATAAGAGTAAGAAGTTAATCCTTACAGGGTACTTTGACAATCATAAAGTCTATAGGCTTATTGATGTTCACACTTATCGCTTGACTTTTAGTAGAGATGTGATTGATGAAGAAGCTGGGCCCTTTCATCTCTCTTCAGAGATTAAAATTATTACAAATCAGCCTGTTAAGGCTAAGGATTTGGGTGTCCAACTTCACTTAGCTCCACCCAAAGGGGGGATTCTGAGCATTCTAAGGATGCGATGTCTCCCAGGTAGGTAACTGTAACTGAATTGCTTGATGATAACTTGGATCAACATCCAGATGACACAGAAGTAGGCAACCCAAGTCATGGTGACAACAATGATTTGGATGGAGAGATTCCTAAGAAGAGGCCAAAGTGGTGGGAAAGCACCATTGGTGATGTTCAGGTTAGTGAAATGATCGAAGGTAGATCATCTAGAGGCAAGAGCAAGGAGAACACAATAAACTTTGCTCCAATGGCTATCATTTAGGGAGTTTTTGAGCCCTACGTGTTTCAGGAGGTGAAAGGAAAACTTGAATGGGAAAAGGCCATGGCATCCGAACACAAAAGTCTTATGAAAAATAAGACCTGGGAATTCTCAGATCTTCCATGAGGGAAGAAACCCATTGGTTGCAGATGGGTGTACAATGTCAAGTACAAAGCAGATGGTACTCTTGACAAGTACAATGCATGACTGGTTGTAAAAGGGTTCTTTCAAAGAGAAGGCATTGACTATGAGGAGACGTTTGCTCCTACAAAAAGATGAGCATCATTCATTTAGTTCTAGCCACAACAACATAGTTTGACTGGAAAGTCCACCAAATGGATGTAAAAAATGCCTTCCTTAATGGCGACTTGGAGGAAGAAGTATACATGTCACAACCTCAAGGTTTTTAGGTTGTAGGAAATGAGCATCAGGTTTGCAGACTGAAGAAAGCTCTATATGGCCTAAAGCAGGCACCCAAGGCATGGTACATCAAGGTTGATAGGTATTTGGTTGAACGGGGATTCTAGCAGAGACCTTTGGATCCAAATATGTATGTCAAAAGTGTAGGCAATGAGATCATGCTATTGGTCATTTATGTAGATGATATCATTATTATAGGTAGTGAGGCACATTTGATTGACCAAATCAAATGTATTTTAAGTAAAGATTTTGACATGACTAATTTTGGCCTCCTATATTATTGTCTAGGTGTAGAAGTTTGGAAGACAAGTGGTGGTATTTTTATTTCTCAATCTAATTATGCCAGGAGTTTGCTCGACAAGTTCAGGGTTGAAGCTCTCATCCAAAACAGACTCAAAGGTAGTCAATGAATCGACATTCAAGCAACTAGATTTGAGCTATGTTGTGAGTTTCATTTCTAGATTGATGACAACACCAAAGGCAAAACATTGGGTTGCAAGGAAGAGGGTCCTGAGATATGTGAAAGGGACACTTGACTTTGGCATTTTGTACAACAGAAGCAAAGATCCTAGACTGGTTGTGTTCACAGATTTAGATTGGGCAGGTTCTGTTGATGATAGAAAATCCACTTTTGGATATGTTTTCAGTCTTGGCACGGGTGCAGTCACACGGACCAACAAGAAGCAATAGGTAGTAGCTCTTTCCTCGACAGAAGTAGAGTATCAAGGAATAGTCAAAGCAACATGTGAGGCAGTATGGCTCCAAAGGATGCTTTCACACATGCAGATGTCTCAAATAGGGCCTTGACCCTTGTATTGTGACAATCAAGGGGTGCTAAAGCTTGCCAAGAATCTAGTCTTCCACGAGTGTACCAAATATGTGGAGTTACATTGTCATTTCATCAGGCAACTTGTAGAAGATGGATTGTTGATGTTGCAATATTGTCCTAAGGATCAAACTGCAAACATTCTTACCAAGTCTTTGGGTCCTGGCAAATTTGTAAAATTTTGGGATAAGCTTGGTGTAGTTAGTAGATTGACCATTAAGGGAGGGTATTAAAGTATTATTGTAATATTTAATGGTCAATTAGTCTTTAGGACAGACTTTAGGAATATTCTTTATTCTTTTAGTTAAGTTCTTATCCTTTTGCTTTATTAGATGTTGCTTAGTTGTCGCTCTTATCCTTTTTGGATAAAGCAGTTGTAAACTCTTATTTAAGGATGCTTTCACTCCTTAGTAAATATCGGATATCTTGGTAATCATTTTGTGTTTTATATTATTTTATAATTAAAGTTGTATTGATCAAATTAAGTAGGATTCAACTATTGATCAGTGGTTTTAGAGGCTACTCTAGCACATGGGAGTAAGGCCCACTGTCATAGAATTGCCACTGTCATTTTCAAAATTGCCTCGACGCTATTGAAGCCATTCTAATCGATTCCAAGGCTACCACCAACTCAAAAAATTGCATTGACAGTTATGTAACTACATTGACGATTATGCTTTTGACCATTGTTGTTATTAAAACTACCACATGATCAAACCAACATTTGTTTGTGACAAAACGATGCATAGTTACACTTATCCAAATTTCAAATCGATCATTTTTTTGGAAGCTACAAACATCTTTGATCCTTTTAGAATCATACCTCCCTTCAAAGAAATGCTTTTGGTTTCTCAAAAGTTTATCAGGAATTGAGATGATGAAACAATATCCCCACCCTCTTGTTGGAGTATTAATAGTCTTTGTCCATGGTTTATCCTTTGAGTCCCACTTACCAAGACTTGTGAACCCCTTTCTTGGTCTCTCATTACTTTTGTTGAAGTACAACATCCTTAGGAAGTGTGAATCTTTTGTCATAAACTAGATCTTACACCAAAGGTAGCAACAATGCTTTTTCTCCTTCATCCAACATGGATGGTTGTATAGCTAGAGATGTTCACAATTGACAATGGATTGGATTTTTATGGTGGAGATCCAACTTAAATGCATCCTCTCCAAGTGCCTCCTAGATGGTAAATGACCCATATCTTAGAGGTTTAGTTTTCTTGGCTTTTCCTCGCATCTATTCTTTGCTTCGAGACAATCATATCTTGTCTCTAACCTTGAGACCACGCTCCTCATGATGTTGGTCATGCCTCTCTTATGCTTTAATTGAATCTTTTCTAGTTGCATATTCACTTTGAGTTGGATCTTACAAATTGACTCAATGAATTTTGTCGCTTTGGCCACCTTTGAGTCCGATCCTTCTTGCTCATCCTATTGCTCAAATGCAATATCAAGAGGACTAATTGGTAGATATCCTAAACATACCTCAAGTAGTGATTGCCCTTCCAAGGAATGAATTGCTTTGTTTTATGAGTGTTGGATATAGGGCAAAGTCATCCCAACTCTTGAACATCCTCTTGTTGTGTCAATATATGAGTTGTACCAATGTTCTATTCACCATCTTCATTTGTCCATTTGATTGAGTATGAAAGGCTTTGCTCTTCTCAAACTTACCATTCATCTTTCCCACAAAGTGGACCAAAACTTACTCACAAAATGAGCATATTTGCCTAATACAATTGACTTTGGTAGCCCATAGTGCACTCAAACTTTGTTAAAGAACAATTCTATTGTCTCTTTTTCAGTTATTTTCTTCTTGCATGTGGATAGAGTGCACATCTTGCTAGACCTATCCACCACAAAAAATAAACAATCATTCCTATGCTTACTACAAAACCTGCGTAAACACTTTCCCATGGTCTAGTAGGTATTTGAAGAGGCATATACTTCCTTTTTTCCACATCTTGGATGTGCAAGTGCAACATAACTTGCATCCTCTAATGGATTTCACTACTGCTACTTGCATCCTCTAATGGACTTAACTACTTCTACTTGCATCTTAGGCCAATACACATAACTTTGCAAATGAGTCACTATTTTTTTGACACCAAAATGACTCGCCACTTTGGAGGTATGTGCCTCCATCATAAGTAGAAGCTCTTTTGCCTTTGACACACATAATTTGCCTAACCTATATAGTAATCCTTCCTTGAGGTAGAAGCCATCTCCCTCTTTTGCAACCCCTTGTTCTGAGAGTTGTTTGTACTTCTCCCCAAAATTTGAGTCTCTCATACTCTTCTTCATAGGCTTCTCTAGTGAATGACTTCAATTGTGCAATTGTAGCTAAAGTTGATATGGGCTTTGCAATAGGTGCCCTGAACAACATGCCTACCATTATGCTTGTACTTCCGTTTTTGTATTTGATCACTAAATGAAATTCTATAGTGAATGAAAGGCTTGTGGTCTGTGTGCACAACTATTTCCTTGCCTAATAAAGAATACCTCCATTTCTTGATTCCTTGGACTAATGCATAAAACTCCTTGTCATACACTAGATAGTCCCTTACCATTAAAGTAAAAACCTCTGAATGGTAACATAATGGTTTACTGCCTTGTAACAAGATGACTCCCATGGCATATTCACTAGCATTTGTCTCAGCCTTAAAGGGTAGTTGTAAATTAGTTAAGATCAACACTGGAGCATTGCAATTCTTATCCCTAAAAGCTTTATCATGTACATCACTCCAATGAAGTACTTATCCAATGCTGCAATTGAATGTAGAGGCACACCTATGGAAGAGAAGGTTGGAATGAACTTGCACACATATTGTGTAGCACCTACCAATTTTTGATAGCCTCCACTTTTTCAGGATCTATCCTCAACTCACCTCCTCCATCACATGGCCTAAATATGTCAATGATTCTTTGGCAAATTCATACTTCTTCAAGTTGCACAATAGCTATTTCTTTTAACACTTTCAAAATCTATCTCAAATGCATCAAATGCTCCTCCCATGTTGCATTAAATATCAAAATGTCATCTATATACAATATGCCACATGTATCTATGAACTTTCTCAAAACGTCTTATATTAAACACACAAGTGTAGATAGTGCATTACTTAAACCAAAAGGAAGAACAAGCCATTCATACAAACCTTGTTTGGTCATGAACTCATATTTCCATGTATTCTCCACCTTCATCCTCACTTGATGGTATCTTGATTTAAGATCCAATTTTATAAAACATTTAGCATCTTGCAAATGGTCCTTGCGAGAGGGTATTAGTTCTTGATAGTAATCTTTTTTAGAGCAGAATAAGTAATTCACATTCTCCAAGAGCCATGCTTCCTTACCATCACTATGGGTGATCCACATGGTGAAGTGTTGGGATGTATTACACCTTGCTTTAACAACTCTTAAAGTTGTTTACTTCATTACTCTCCATCAATGATTGTTTATACAACCCTATATTTGGTAGAGGAGATATAGGAAATAGGTGAACCTCATGGTCTACCTCTCTTAGGAGGAAACCCCTTTGGTTCTTGGAATACCTTCTCAAATGATGCCAACAATTCTTCTAACCCTTTTGTCTTGTTGCTATGAGACATTAAAGAAATTCCAATTCCCTCTTCTTGCCTATCTTTCAAAAGTTATTAAATCGTGAAGGAGTGGCATCCATTTTATCTTATAGATCAATAATTCAAAAGAACGTGGTGTCTTCCATGTTTTTATTGTTGCCATCTAAGTGTTGTGTTCCAAAGGCTCGTGGAAACTTTTAGGAAATAAAAGCAAGTTGTCATCTAAAAGCTTTGTGACTGGTCATTTGAAATGAATGGTGGGTTCCTCTAGTACTTTTGGGCTTAGTTTTCAATAAATACATTAGTGTAGCCTTTCTTGTTGTAGATATTGATGACTTGGTGCATTCGATGGCTCACAAGTTGTAGGGAGTCAAAGTGATAATTGTTTTCAGATGGAGCATGAATCATTAGATCCCCTTAATCAATGATCAACAATTGATTGTTTTGTCAAAGCGAGGTATATCATAGCTGCCCAATGCTATAGTATGACAATCCACACCCATTTGAGGGAAAAATAAGAAGTTGCCAGTAATAGAGGAGTGGTTGTTGGATGAAGATTAATGTTGAAAATCAATGGCTTGAGGGTATTAAGGGAAACAATAAGGTTGAAATTCAATGTGATTTAAGCCGTGAATGGCTTTTTGAGTTCAAAAGTAGCTAGGGGCATGCATGAGCATTGAATACACAGTTGAACATACAATTCATTCTCCACTCTAGTCTTTATGTCTAGCAGTTACATATGTTGAGTAGAGGAGTTCTAATAGTTCATTACAATTTGTTGTGACAGTTTGAAGAAGCATTCTTGCATGGCCATGACATTAGTTGCCTATCTATTTTTGGCTTTTTGTTGTAGTTTTGATTGTATAAATAAGGCTTGAAGATCATGGTTTAGGTTAGATTGGGTATTGCAGCCTTACGCTTTTCAGAAGCCTTGTATGCAAATCTATTCTCATGTTTTCTTCTTATAAATCCTAGAGTAGTATTAATTCATGTGTCCAAAGCACTAATAGCCTTTCATGGTGAATAGATTTGCATGTAACTTGAAGTTTTCAATATATGAAGTTGTGATTTTCTCTGTATCCTCTTGTTATTGCTTATGAAGGATAAATTGCCTTTTATACTACTATGAATGTGCTTATTTCTCAATTTGTTGACTATTGAATTATATGTTATATACTCTTTTAGAGATGAGTAGAGCATGTCTATTTTGGTGCATCATCTTTCATTTGTTTTCTGTTTTTAGGTTCTTCTCACCATTTTCACACCAAACTAGAATTACGATTAGCTAGAGTAGACTAGCAATTGACTTTTTAGTCTCAGAGGTTATTTTACACTTAAGTCCCACATTTATAAAAATTTCCATTGTTGAGCTCTTTGTGGGGTGCTTATATAGTAAATCATAGGTGCAATATTTGAGTATGAACACGAAGCACTAAGCATGCTAAGAATAAAAAGTAGAGGTGTATTAAATTGCGAAGAAATATGATAGCATAAGTAGTAGAAATAGGAAATATGAAAATGGTAGACATAAAGAAAGTGCAAACAATAGTATAAAAAGGATTCAAACTAGATCAAACACATGTAGGAGGACAAGAAGGGTTCTATGAGACTGGAGTTAGGCCTAATAGGATGCTACATAATATGATCTCTAGTCTAAGATCGTCATCCTCCATTCTCATAGTTGCAGAAACATGTAGGAAGAAAGCAATAGAAAACAAAATACAACATAGGCTTAGGTGAACAAAAGGTGTCTAATTTGGGTCAACATGAGAAGGGGTGCTTAGATTGTGAGTTTTTTGTATTAGCCCCAAAAAGACATTAGAGGAAAGATACCAAGAATGTAAGTAACAAATAGTAGAAAGCACATGTAAGGAGACAATACATAGGGTGAAAAAAAACACATAATAATAAATATTTAAAATTTGGGTCAACATGAAGAGGGTAAAAATACCTTGATGCCTTAAATCCTCCCCAAATATCAGAGGAAAAGGTGGAAAGAAGACATAAGGAAGAATAGGCTAGGTAACATATAGAGGAAGTAGAGTTACAACATATAACATCAAATGTTTCCCTCATTGTGTGTTAGCATGTACCCAAATGTATCATGCCACAATCATGATCTAGTTGAGAACAATAAATACAAGGATAGAAGGAAGTCACAAAGTAGGAAAAGGCTATCATGAAGAGAAAAAAAATATCTAATCAATGCAGTCATGTAGATCTTAATTGTCCATAAGATCATAGTAAAATCATTAACCACAAAGGCTTCAAAACAAACAAATTCAACATTGGCCTTTGAAGAAGGGAGAATGGACTTCATAACTGAACTAGTCATGAAGATGGAGGACAATGGTGTGATATTAACAAGAGTATCAAACGTGTTGTCTCAAGGAGGGGAACAACACATAATGTTGAAGGTGGAACTGATATGTTGGTCATCATCGAGTTAGGAGGAAGAGGGCGATGTGTAATATAAAGAGAATTAATGTGATGTACATGAGTATCTCTAGAAGATGTTTTGATAGAAGTAGATGAACGAATATGATCCTCAAGAATGCTAGCATTTATGGGTGGCACAAGATCCATAAGTTGAGAGGTCTCCACAACAATAATAGATAAATAAGGGGATGTAATAGGAGGGTTTGAAGCATCCAAAGAGAGGAGGGATCTATGTCCAAGCTCTTGCTTAGGCTAGTGGGGTGAAAATTATGATCTACATAGTGTTAGGAAAGTGTGATATTTGATTGCAATCCTAATGTATAACATATGTTATGTATCCAAACATCTTTAAAGGGGAACTTGGACACCCTCTTAGTTGGATGAGAGAATATTATTTAATTATTTACCCGGTTGGCTTGAATATGAGTTGTAATAGCATTCATAAAGGAGGTGGAGCGTTATGGTGGTGGTTACAAATAAATTTGAACTCACTAATTGCACTTCCCAATTCTAGGCACTAGAAAAGGGAGTAGAGGATCTTTGCTATGACAGATGGGCCCCACATGAGTTGTGGGCTCCATAATGGAGTGCTATATTTGGAGATGTGAGCTGTCTGAGAGTTATTGGTCAAAGATGGCTTTGGAGTTACGTTTGCTATTCATTGATACATTGATTATGTCCATGTGAATTATTTGATTGTGTTTTACTATTCTCAGAAGATGCTCTTCAAGTGGGGTGTGGGTTTTTGCATGATACCATGGTTTTGGTAATCCAATGTTTTGGGAAACCATATGTGGTTTTTTTCTCTCTCATTGTTTTATATATTGGAGGCATGAGATAGTAGTTTGATACCATGTTATTATAGGTATACAGATGCTATCAGATTAAAGAGAGAAGTGTGTTGCTTATGTAATATTGTTTCACAAGATTAATACATATTTAAGCCTCTCTATGATGGTGAAATTCTTTTCTTGCAAGGGTTTCTCCACATACATCCAGTGTCATATGCTAATTTATTATGGTTTCCTAATTTTTATGTGCTCTCCATTTCATTTACATATTCATTTTTACATTAACATTGAAATCTGTACATTGCGTTTGATGTTATTGTTGCAATAATTCACTTTGTTTTTCAACATTTGGTATTAGAGCCTTAGTTTTTATTAGAGGATGCCTTTCTAGAAGTGTAGTGATTTTTATATTGAAGTGGGAGTATCTTGCTTTGTGTGTTTGCAAATTTGTGTGTGTATTGGAATCCACAATAAGTTCATTTTGGTTGGAGATTGGGAAATTCAATGGAATTGGTTATGAGTTGTGGAAGCTAAAAATGGAGGATCTCCTTGAAGAGAGAGATCAATGGAGGGTTGTTTCAAATGAAAAGAAACCATATGCTATGTTTGATGATGATTAGAAGATGGATGAAAAGGCACGATGAATCATTTGGTTGTGTCTTGTAGATTCTATCTTACTAAATGTTTTTGAGGAGGCCACTGCATATCTTCTTTGGAAAAAGATTGGTGAAATCTACCAAACAAAGTCTATTAAATACCTTGTATTTAAAAATAAAATTATATTTATTAAAAATAAAAGATAGGGACAGTGTGGTAGAACATTTGAATGTACTTTGATTCTGAGTTAGTTAGAATCATTGGTGTTAAGATAGATGAAGAGGATAAGTGTATATTGCTTGTTTGAAGGAAGTTGAGGAGTCGATGATTGCAAAACTGAATCATCAGCAATCACCTCCTAGAAAATGATATGCTTTGACCACTTCACTTCATAAGATGCCTCAATGGTGACTTAACGCAAGAGCGCAACCTTAGAATCATACGCCTAGAGTGAAGCTGCGCTAGCAGATTTCTTCATTGACATTTAGTGCAAGGGTGCAACTTTGGGCTCATGTGCCCTAAGCAAAGCTGCGCTAGAGCGTAAATAGACTTCCTTAAACAACAATTATTTCTTTGGCAACAAAAGGAGTCCAGGAACTCCATATTTCACTGACTCACAATTGAAACTCTTTCGTATTCACCAAGACATCATTCGGCTCTTTCAACAAATTAGGTCCTTACAAACCATCAACTCCTTTGTCTTCAACATTTCCATGTGCACATTGGCTCCTTCATCGACGATTAGACACAAAAGTGAACCGCGAAACTTTATTGGCAGGTTAGCGCAGGAGCGCAACTTTGAATGCAAGTACTTTGAACAAAGTTGCGCCAGTGCGCAAGGAGATTGTTTCATCAATAAGTTAGCGCAAAAGCGCACCTTAATACTATGCACTAGAAATAAAATCACACTTCTTCATTGGTAGTTTAGCACAAGGGTGCAACCTTGTATCCATGTGTCTTGAACGAAGCTACACCAGTTGTGCAGATGCGCAAAGGAGACTTCCCCATCATCTAAGTGAATAAGGTGTTCAAGATCAGTAAGTGCTTTCTTGGTCTACTCAAAAAGATGGCTTGCCATGATAAAAAATTGGGTAGCATCCAAGTGGTGTTTCTCAAGATCGATAGATTGGTTTTTTAATTCAGTTGGGCCAGGAGTGGCATAAGAGCACCATGACTTAGGACTAGACCTCTAAACTTAGAATTATCACCAGCTATATTTTCCAATGCCCAAACAACCTGCTCTCGAACATCATCACTTGGGAAGTTAAGAAGCTACACAAAGTATGGCACTACTCCATGATCGATCGATCACAACTCTTGTGTGTCCTGAGATTTATGATGCAACCACCACAACAACTGAATACAACAAAACCGGACAAACTGAAAACAAAGACTTGAAATGTTTTTGGATGATATAAGATCGCGCGTGCACCCGGATGCTCCTGCATCATAGTGTATGCCAATGTGAGATTACCATTATGGAAAATGATTACATTATAGTATCTTTAGCACTCCTCATCTTTGTGAGTTGCAATTAGATTTATATTTGAAAAATAGGGGCAATGAGGATGGATTTAACAACCAACAACAGCAACAATCTTCATGAAACATTAAACCAAAAAGATATAAAGAATTCACTAACTTGGAAAATCCTTCACATGTGTTGTCACAAATCTTGCAACAAAAAATCATCACTTTACCTCTTGTCAAACACATTGATACATCTAGAGGAGCCCCACCTTATTTCAAAGCTAGTTATTTCTATGATTATCAGGACACATGGACATATTGTTGGTAGGTGCATGACATTCAAAGATAGATTAATATCTTATTGACAAAAATGTGATACACATAAAGGATATTCATGATCATGTAAATACATCTTTAGCACCTCCATGTTATGAGTCTAATCAAACGGAAATGGATGATGAGGATCCTTATAATGTTAGTAATAATGAGTAAATTGGTTTTGACGATAATGTTAGTAATTTATTTCAAGGCTAGTTATTTCTATGATTATCAGGACACATGGACATATTGTTGGTAGGTGCATGACATTCAAAGATAAATTAATATCTTATTGACAAAAATGTGATACACATAAAGGATATTCATGATCATGTAAATACATCGTTAGCACCTCCATGTTATGAGTCTAATCAAATGGAAATGGATGATGTACCTAACACAACAAGTACATCAATACAAATGAAGCTATCACACATGATGACAATGAAGGAAAAATATTCACTAAAGGATCTTAAAAGAAAGGCATGAAAGCTAAGTCATAGAAACTAAACCAATTATTTTAAAGAATACATCACAATTTGTCACATTTATATACCACTTTTGTTCATAAAGAGATAATTCATGATTATACATCATTATCATCATCATCTATGTAGAAGGGCATCATAGAGGATAGTACCATGGAAGCATTGATTTATGTTACACATCTTTTGGTCTCATTAAGATAGACCCACATTCATCCAGTTTTGAACTAATTTGATTGGTTAATATCTTCCCATGTCTATCACTTGTTTTTTGTTTCACTACATGTTGCATATTGTATTCATGACATGTTCATGTTCTTTCTATTGTTTTCACTTGATCTTGGCACTTGTGGCAAGGTGTTGTTTCTTGCTATATGTTCTATGTCTTCATGCTTGCTTATTGGGGGTAAAATTGTGGGGATATCTTTTTTATCCGTGTATCCTTCATTATGTTGTTGGTGATACACAGGTAAATATTCATGTATGGATCCTTTACTCAATTTTACAGGGTCATCCCACAATACTGGATTACACTTTCTGGCCAAACTTGACATTGAAATGAGCATTTTGAACTAAATCTCCACTTTCTGACACCTATAGCTGCTAAACCATGAGGAATTTGAAGATGATACAAACTAGTGATTTGTGACATTTTGTCTATAGATTCTAAATATATATTTTTAAAATTTTTTGGAATCAAATTGCATTTCTTTTTCCATCTCCTTCGATAACTAGTTTTTAACAATAAATGACATTTTTACAGAGTGATGTTTACTGTGTAAAACATAATTTTTTTCTATGAAGGATAAAATTCTAATTTTTTGAATTTAGATTTGTAACTACAATATCTAGAGGATGCATTTGGTTTCATAAATTTTTATTGAATATATTTTTTAATTAATTTTTGAATTCAAACCAATTACAATTTAGACATAGGTGTACTATAAGAGCATAATTTTTTTTGTATGTATCGGAATTCAAATTTTTTTTTTTGTTGGAATAAGGACATCAATACATAGAGGACATGTATTTTTTAGAATTTTTTTTTCTATATTTTCCTATTTTTCCGTATGTATGAAACAAAGACCTTGATGTTCATTGAAAAACCTACATTCACAAGAATAAAAAATGAATATAATAATCAAATTAAATATATTTCAAATTATACTTTTTTGGGAAGCTTATAATAAGGGAGTACATACTTACAAAACATAAATTTTAAATGAATTCATTTGATCCCCTAAAAGGTAAATCAAAAGTGGTTTTTTATCAGCATTTTGATAGGTGTAGAGAGACTCCATTATAGGTATGGTTTAAAACTAACGGGGTTCTATTCAAGGGGGTTTGATATAAGGGTGTTTGATCAAACTCTCTTCAATTAAAATCCTTTAAATGAAACCTTTCAAGGCTTAAATCATTATATTTTCTAAAAATATGTGATTTCAACAAAAATCAAGATGTCCCAGAAAGTGTAACCCATTATTGTGGTAGCACCCTACAAATCATGCTCTATTTTCACACTTAAATGTTCAGTCACAATTTTAATTTCATTTTTCTCTCCTCAATTTGTGCACACTCCTTTATAGTATGGCAGGGGGGCATAATATTACTAATTTCATTTTTAGTTTGAATGTACAAATGGGAGGGAGCACATACTTGTTCCAACAACTCAAATTCTTGAAGCTCTGTATCCTTTATATCACTATTATTTTATTTATTTAGACTTTGGCATGCATGCTTATTTAGAGGGGAAACATACATACCCTCACACTTTCCCCACTAGTTTTATGTTATTTTATATGCATGATTCTAGCACACTTTTTGGCTCTTTTAGCACACTCATTAAACCAAAACCTAAATCTAACATTCTATTATACCATATCATTTTGCTAAGAAAATCCTTGATCCATTTCTCAGAACATTGCCCATCCTAGACTAGATCACACCTACGATCATGTCCCTTGGAATGGATTGTGGGAGTGATCTCATCCTTTATTTTAAAAATTCAAAATGCCCACATTACAAGGTTGCAATCCTAGATATGATCATTACCCATCCATGTGTGAGCAAAATAATTCAAATTGTGTGTCTAGGGATTTTATTTAAAGGCAACATCTGAGTTCATTCTAACACATAAGATCATCAAATATCATCATAAAACATTTGATCAAAAGAATGTATCTACATATCTATCACTAATATTTGCAAGTTCAACTATTACTAATATATCTACATTAACTTTGAACACCTCTATTTAATCTTTGATTCTATCGTTGTTGAATTAGTCTCAAGGCTTAACTTAACTATCAATAAGGAAGTCAATTTCTCTTCCCCACTGTTATAGAGGTCACAATGATGCTTCTTATCACCACTTGGATTTTCTTTACATAGATATACACCAAGTAAACATCTTCTATACATACTGAAGGTCCATCTCTACTTAGGATAGGGTTGTGGGCCATCAAGATAGAATTATGCCACTTGGACCAAATTGTGAAAGCGTGATTATATCCTAGGATCTCAAATTATTATATCTCAATCATCTTAGGCTTCTAACATCAGATCTCATTCCTCATAGTTTAATTTTGAGCTCTTAGATTCTTGATTCCCAAACTATGGTGTTTGATGTGGCACTAGATTCTAGAGATTTAAGATCACATTCCTCTAATTTTAAAGTTATTATGAGTTTGGGTAGTAGATGCTAGGTTAAGTCATAGGGGATGAGGTCCCTTGTTTGTGGCCACACCTACTACACCCAATTATCCCTAGATGTTTCCATTAATACAAAAAAGCTTTATTTTAATCATTTTTAAATTTTTGTTTAAAAAATAATAATAATTTTATTTTTAATTTAAATAAAAATAATGTTAATTAAAAACATTACATTTTTGCAATCCAAATAGTTTTTATTTTCATTAAAAACATTACATTCTTACAATCCAAATAGTTTTTATTTTAATTAACAACATTACATTTTTTAAATCCAAAAAGTGTATACATTTTTTTTAAATATAATTATGTAGTGCAATTTCTTCATCACATCTTGGATCACACTCTAAAATTACCATGAGAATGATAAAGACCCAATATTGAAGATTGCAATATCAAATTTTGTTTTTCTAATACTTATAAGAATTATAAAATTGAAAGTAAATTCTTATAAATTTTAAGAAGATACAAGATCTAATAATAAAGATTGCAAGGCTTAATTTCATTTTTATAATTCTTTTTTATTATTTTAATAATAATTTAAAAAATTTCTAAACAAAAAATATTATATTTTTATATTCCTAAGGCATAATTTTTTTAATTTGAACTTTTAATAACCAGACCAAACAGTTTACAAGATCCAAAGATAATAACAAAGTTGTTATGCTTATAAGCACTCTTGATAGATATTGTCTAAATTATGTCCAAGTAATATCCATTTCTTTTTTAATTTTAAATATTTTATTATCTTGATAAAAAATCTATTATTTTTATTATCTCCTCTTCAAACAAAACAAGAAAACAATTAATCTCTACTGCTATTTTAAATAAGAAACTCAAATTTTCATTTTAACCTACCCAACATAGAGTTACTGTTATATAATTCATCCATATACTCTATACATATTATGCAAGCAGCCTTACAGAAGGTCACAAGCATCTAGTGCACACAGAAACAAAATTCATTGAAAATATATGCAGACGGATGAATTTACATTATCTTAAGTAGACTGTGTTTTAAAATTTGAACTGTGTGTAGTCTGGCTCGTTCCAATCAAGCAGGTGACCGTTGGATTTAATGTGGTTGACGTACAAAGTTTCAAATTTAAAACTACATATCCTTGTAATTTAATATCTGAATACTTCAGAACTCACATGTTTCAGAAGTTTTAGCAGCAGCCTTCATTACAGAAATTCCGGCACCATTTTTTGTTCTGTACTGTTTATATTTCGATTTTGAGGAACAACATGTGCAAATCAACGGCACAACACGTGACTTTGGACGCTCCCCTTCATAATTGAAATCTCTTTGAACGGTTATTTTTTCAAGTAATGCATCATGCAACGGTCCATTTTTAAGAGGATGAAGTTAATGATATTTAATTGTTTTGGCTTTTACAAATTGATTTAATCTGCTGTAGCCTGTATATTAAAAGTTGTTAGGGCTAATTGTAAAGGAAAATAAACCTTCCTTACTCTTAATCTACACTAATCGAATGTGGACGCATCCACGAGTATAAATTAATTTAAATTAAATAATTGAGAGTCCGGGTACTCCAAATACATAATTAAATATTAAAGTATAAAAAGTAAATATAATGAATCAAGGTATTTAGTTTTATGTTTGAAGGAGAAGAATAGTTATGTTGATATATTGAATTTTGGGTGTCTTGGGACTGGAAATTGATCTTTTGTATATATATTTTGTCTCAATATCCAAACAACCTATGCACCCTATGAGGAGGCGAGTCTATGGGTCTGAGTCTTTTCTGCAAACACAGATCTGTCCTAAAACCTATGTAAAGGATTGCCTTTACAATCATGTCAATGATAAAAAACAACAAGCTTTAATCATGAAAATGCCTCGTGTTCTTTTTAGTGCTCCAATGTAAGTGATCTTAGCATGCTTTTACAAATGATATGATCAAATAAGCTCATATAAAATGATATATGAGAATATATGAAATGAATACAATTGAATGCCTTTAAATATAATGACATATCACTAAATCATGCAAACATGTGTTTAGATGGCTCTAGGTGGGCAAGAAATGGGTGGGAGTTAGCCAAAAGGTGAATTTGAATTTTGATATAATTTTAGAGGCCAAATCCTTGGCCATGGGATCAATTTTGCACCCGCAAAGTGGACGATAGATGTATAGGGATGGATGCATGGATAGACATAATAAATGTGTAATTGGGGTGAATATATAAAAATGTAGATGTGTATAAATAAGGTGGGGAATAGGGGTATAAGGATGTGTATAAATAGATAAGTAATGGTATGGGGGAAGGAGTCGGGCTTCACACAAGATTGTGTCATTTGTCAATATGTAAATGTATTAATTTCCATTCTCTCAAAATGGACACAAAACTAAATGAGAAATAGCATGCATATGCAAATTTCACCATTCCATTTTGCCCCCACTTTGAGTGCATGTGAATCCTAAAATGATCATGTATCTCAAAGTATGTAGCACTCACAAACATGTGTGTAAAGTAAATATTAGACATAAAATGATATCTTGGGGTCCATGTAAAGTAATGAACCTTGTTGAATGTCATCATGTAAGTCCATCCTTTAGCATGCTTGCTCCTACAAAACAAAGGTAAAATATGCCATGACTAGCTTTTGTGATGCAAGCAAGAATAGATACAACTACAAACTAAATTTTATTGCCAGCAATCATAAGTAGTAGACTAGAGAGAGGAGGAAATTGGATTGGAGAGATTCCACCTATATAGAAAGTGGTAATACTCTGCTTTGCTTGGTGGCCATGAGATGACAAGGTGCATAGCACATTGTCATCTCAGGTACTAATGATGACTCTTTGTAGGCACCTACAACTATCTGCAAACTCAACATGAGAGTGTTAGTGACATAATATTCCCTCTACAATTGATTACATTTTAAGGAATTGGAAGAGAGGGAGAAATAATTAATGAGATGTAAATGTAATCTAAGCACGTATATCATGTAAAGTAATACTTGTAAATAAATGCATCACGTGAGAAGAATGTAAATCATGTTGAATGATAATTGTGGTAAGCACATAAGTTGGAGATAAAATCAAGGAGTTTGTGGTTGCCCCCATCATACAAAAGTAAAAATGGTGATATAGCCCTCAATGACTAGAAACACTCATTTAAGCACATATGACAGTAGAAATGCCATATACCCCCAATGTGGTAGTATGAGCACACAATGGTTGAGGTAAGGTAATAGGTCCCTAGTGGTAATAAAGATCTTGATACATGCCATAACATGTAATCAATAGGATAGGGAGGGTTATGGTGTCCTTAGTGTAACTCTTAGAACATGGTTAGGTCATCTGAGTACACAATGTGATGTATAAGGCATAATGCATGATTCTCTACAATATGGTAAATTGGCTCTTAGAACATAATTAGATCATGAGAGCGCAACGATATAAAATGTGATTGTGAGAACACATGTCAAAGTAATTTCCTACAAATGGGCAAGATACTACAATAAGAAGCAAAGATTTGTAATGGTTGAGGATCATAAATAGTGTATAACCACCTAGATGGTGATGTATGATAGCCATGATTGGCCTAATAAATGTCACATGATGATCAACTATAGGTAATCATGTAGATAGATAAGCATGACAACACAGATAGATTGATATTATGTGATTGTGAAGGCACATGTAAACTATCATTTGTCTTTCAATTTTAATGTTGTGATTCATAAATGATATTGCAATAAATACACACAACACATACATGTGTCTTGAATAAATTCAATGAGAATCAACACACATGTCATCTCAAAATATGTTGTTATTCATAGGTAGTCACGATGAATCAATATGGTTTATAGATGTCATAGGTGAAAAGGGTCATCAACATCAAATAAGGGTAGTAATGAATGCATGACATGTGCAAGATGGGTCAAAGTGCAAGTAGGTAATGCCTAATCATCAATAATGTGTGTCATCATCCACAAGATTGGTTTGGTTTAGTTTCTAAGTCTAGACATTTGATGTATTGAGATCTTTTCATTTATATCATGAGGCATTTGGTATCACATGTGATGATGTTATGTGATGATTTATATTAGCATCTATGTGCATGTTTTGGTTTTTCTATGCATTTAAGCTTCATATGTATGTATATCTATATGTAGAATGTATCATGAATAATAATCCACATGTTGTCTATGGTAATCATTGAACGTTAGTAATGTAATGGAACTCTAAAAAGATAGAGCAATCATATCCCAAAAGAAATTCCATAATCATGAGATCACATGTAATAAACGAACAATAAGCCTCATTAGAATCTATGCTAGGTTGAACCTCAAGCTCTTTTCCTTTCCACTTGCATTATTCTATCCATCATGTCATTTCTTTGGATTGTTATCCTACTCCATGGTGTCTTCTATCTTCTTGTGGTTCAACAAATCTCCATTGACCTTGTTCATTCTTTCCTAGTCTCACACCTTTATATCCTATTTTACTCATGAATTTATATCTAGGACCATAAATTTGTTTAAATGATTGTTTTAGAAGGTGGTGGAGATTTATTTGTAGATGTATCACTTTCACACATACATGCCTACTTTGCATCATTGTATGTCTCAAGTATTTTGATATATATAGATGGATCCATGTAAAGAGATGGGATACCATAAGATTTTAGATCAGCATAATATTTACCTACACCATAAGGAGTGAAGTCTAATGAACCCCAATTATCACCCCATAAATTACCATAGATGGTTTAGAGGATAATTTTGGGTAATACAATTGTTAGATGTATTCATTGGTTTGCATTTTTTATATGGTTGACGATTGATTGGTATGTGCCACGACCTTTATGCCAAAATTTTACACATTGGCAAATTAGAATCCATGACCTTTAAAGCATGTAACCAAGGATGTCCAAGGAGGATGTTATAAGTCAATTTTTTAGGCCATCACATGAAATAATGTATCTAATGTGTGTGGGCCAACTTGAATTGAAATAATGATAATACCCATACAAGATCTTGACATATTATCAAATACTCTAATAGTAAGATCTGATAATTGTTTCTTTGACATGTCTATTGTTAATTGTCTTAAACAATCTTTAGTGCATACTAACATTAAGGCAACTCATTATCAACCAAAGACTATTTAATGAATATGTTGCCACACTTCACCATAATGTGTAAAAGTGTTGCCTCTTAAAGAACCCTTTTAGGTGGTCTATCATCATTATAGAATGATACATGGCATGATCTTCCTTGTGGCCAGTAGACTCAATCAAAGATGTTACTAACTATGGAGTAGTGTCAGACCCAACTTGGATTTTTTATAAGGCTTTTTGTATTATAGCTCTATAAAAAGTGATGTACATACTAAGTCCCATAGAGATATTTTGAGTTGAGTGTATTGAAACTATTTAATAATGTCAAACTCCTTTATTTTAGATGTGATTTGAGGTGTAGGAGGTATATTAAGTGCATTATATGGTAAAATCAGTAGTGGTAAACTAACATCTTAGCTTCTTCCTAACCTTTCATGAGAATGCCCCACAAGATTATAATCATGTGAATTAGGAGATTTTGAGTTATGTTGATAGAAGGTACATTAAGATCAAAAGAGAAATCATGGGAAGGCATATTGTCCTCATGTGAAATAGGGTTAGTGAAATAGGTAATTAAAGAATAAGCCAAATTTGTGAAAGAAGTGTAATGAATAAAGATGTATTGAACCATTGCAAAGATCTACCACTCAAATATAACCTAAACTCATTAATCAATAAGATATCTCATCTAAGTGTTTATAATTAGCAAGTAAAAATGACTTCACACATAAAGAGGCATCCATAGAGCCATCATAATCATCATGTAAAAGTTCTTTAGTAAGGTTCATAATGTTATCATGAAATGTGGGATAAGACAATGTGGTGATAGTAAAGGACACATGAGAAGATATTAAATTATTATCATGGACTAAATTACATCATGTGGGATAAGACAATATTCAAGGCTATCACAAACATCCAAAGATTCAACATGAGATGTAGAAGAATGATCGTCACTATACTCATCATCATGTATATAAGAAGGTAATGCATTCAAAGCATATGAATCTATGGAGATAGAGCTATCACGACATAGAAAAGTTTATCATCAAAAGGTGAAACCATGTCATGCATATGTGAAGGAGGTAAGACTATATCATTTATGTCCATACTACAAGGTGCGTCACAAGGTATATCCTCCCTAGGTATGTACTCATTATTGTCACAATTCATATGATCATCATTAGGCTCATGGATAAACATATGTTTATCTAATGTGCATGGATGAGCACTCATCAACTCCATAAAGGAAGGAAAAGATTATACATGATAGAATAACACATCCATAGAAGATATATCCCTATCCTTAGTATGATGTGTCATAATCTAATATAAACGATAGATGGTTTATACATAATGAAATATAGGAACCTCACTAAATCCAAAATCTAAGTAGGCATATCAGCCAAGGAGCAGGACTTAAAGGAGCCATAATGATAAGATACCCTAGGGTGGGAAGCTAGGAAAAGAGATTAAACATTACTTATACCCAAACCCTAAAAAAATAATATAAGCATATTTAAATCAAACCCAAGGAAATCTAGAAATAGATGATAAAATAATATTTGTATCAAATCTAAAAACCTTAATATCGATGAGAACACCTAGAGGGAAACTAGGTCATGTAAGAGCAAATGGGTTCACCAAAAGTGTAAAGTAAAATAAAATTTCCTTACTCTTAATGTAGGTTAATTAAATGAGATGCATCCATATAAGTATATATATTAAGTTAAATTAAATGTTTGAGATCTAAGGACATTGGAAAAACAAAATTAAATGCTAAAATACAAAAAGTAAATATGATAAATGAAGGTACTTCTAGGTCTACACTCAAAGGAAAATAATAGTTTTGTTGATTTACTTAATCCTGGGTGTATCAAGACTGAAAACTAATACTTTATGTTTGTAATTTATCTCAAAAACCAAATAATCTATACAATTTGTCAAGTCTAGGTCTTTTATTCAGACACTGATCTATCCTAAAACCTACAGAAATAATTTGTTTATCTACGTACTTCTACTTTTTAAGTTGCTAATTTTGTCTCTATTTTTATTTCCTATTTGAATTGATGTTATTTAGAATACCTTTAGAGGATTGATAGAAATAGTAGAGTTTAATTCTCCTAGGTCAATATTTATAGTTGTGCTTTAAAATAACAAGCTTCAGCCATGCAAATGCTCTAGAATGAGTATATAGATAAATATGTTCTTTTTAGTACCCTGGTGTAAGTGTTCCTAGCATGCTTTCACAAATTATATAATTGAATAATCTTGGATGAGATGAGATATTAGTGGATGTAAAATGAGTGCAATTTAATTCTTTTCAATACAAGGACATCAATAAGTTATGCAAACATGTGTTTAGTCAACTTTAGGTGGGAAAGGAATGGACGAGAGCTAGCCAAAATTTGAATTTGTATTCTAAAATTTAAGGGGTCAAATCTATAGTTGTGGAATCAATCCTGCACCCACAAAAGTGACCTAGGACATGGAAATGGTTAAATCAAAGTGGATGATAGGTGTATGGGGATGGATGTATGAATAAGAATAATAAATGTGTAACTCGAGTGAATATATTAGAATGTGGGTGTGTATGGATAAGGTGGGGAATAGGTGGACATAGATGTGTCTAAATGGGAAGGTAATGGTATGGTTGAAGGATCTTGGATTCACACAAGATTATGTCATTTGTCAATATGTAAAATATTAACTCTTCTCTCAAAATAGATACAAAACTAAATAGGAATTGACATGGGTATGCAAATTTCACTATTACACTAATATATTATAATTTAATTGATATGTATATTGCAATTGAATTATTGAAAAAATACTATTTTTTTGTTGCGTAAAAGATAAATTATTGAAAAATTATTAAGATACAAGTTTTATTGGTATTAATTACAAATGATAATTTATAATGTAATTGGTATGTATAGTATGATTAAGGATTAAAAACCAACCAACAAAATCAAACCTCATTATTTGAGCAGAGCTTTAAAATGTAGTATTAAGACAACCTTATAAGCAAGTCAATTTAGATTTATATCACTACTTTAAAAGGCCTATAAGAAGTGTGAAAAAATTTAATAAAGATGATGACTCACAAATTAAATGAGTTGAGAGGCCCCTTAATAATTTTTTGTTAATATATACTTTTATTTATTTATTATTTATTCATTAATCTTTTAAAGGCATTATCTACTTAATGGAATTATTTCTAGATAAAGGTAAAAAAATTATTATCAAAAAGAGGGAACAAATCCTAAGATTACAAGTGACATGTGACAATAGGCAAACATGTGGAGAAAAGCTAACTACCTTCTTACACAACTACCTAAGTCAATAGGTATGCATGTATGAATTATGGTTATATAATGCATGTTAAAGACAAAGATAACTTTCTTAAGGTATTATATTTTTACCTTGCATATAGTAATTTCTAAAGGTATGCATGCTCCTCAAGAAGCATGCAACATGTTCAAATGCAAAAAGCATGCATGCATGAAAAATAATGAATGCATTTAAAAAGCAATGATGCATGCATGAGAAAGTAATGCATGTAAAAATTTATTGCCTTGGTCTGATCCCACCTTAATGAGAGCCTTTGAGAAAAAGATAAAATTCAGGTTGAGCCATAGAGAAGTAGCCCAAAATTTGTTGATCCTAGCAAAGTTTCATGTAAAAGAACAATATCTATATTATATTTCTCCAAGAGCCTCTAAAATAAATGATTCTTAGAGGGAGAATTGAGTCCCCTTAGGTTCCAAGAGAATCATAACTGATCAATCTTGGATTTCTTGGTGCCTACCAAGACAACTTCTAGTTAAGATTAGTTCCCTGCAGCAACATTTGCTAGGGCTGCAGTTTGTAAAACAACATACCTATTGGGTCTTCCCACCTTATTGTTCCTAGAATCCCTTTTCCTCTTCACTATACATCTTTGAGAGATTGATTTTCCTAGACTTTTCTACTTAGAGACAAAAGCTTCTAGAGAATTTGCAACCACCTTGAAACTATCTTAATTCTTTTGCATTGAGAAAGTAACTAAGAGAGATCTTTTCCTTTCCCTTGTATCCCTAAGATTTGGGTTTTTATGGTATCTACTTGCTCCTCTAAGAGTTGTTCTCGATCCCCTTTGAAATTATATTCCTCTAGAATTTATTTGTTATTTAACCCCTTATTCAAATGAAAATAAGTATTTTTAGTTACTCCATCCTCATTACCAAGATTAATTAATAATCTTGCCACCTTCTTGTTACTTGGAACCTCAAGATTCTTAGTTCTCATAGTTTGGTTCTTCTTCAAAAAGATGAAACCTTCTACATCTTTTTTCTCTTCAACCTTCATTTTTTCAATCTATAAATATCTTTGAATAGTGGGATATCCTTGAATGAGATGATCATAGTCATGGCAACATTTACATCTAAAGGGAATACTTCCATAATCTAGGGATTAAGAGCATTCAAAATCTCTAGCACGTAAAGTAATACTCTTTGGAAGTAGAGAATTGAGATCTAATTCAACATAGATTTTGGCATAGATAGATTGAACATGCCCATGGTAAGGTTTGGAGATGTCAATGGCCACCCCTAAAGATTTGGCAATGGTCTTAAAGACATAGGGAGACCGAAAGTCCTGAGGAAGAGCATACATATGTATCCTTAACATGTTCCCTCATAGGAATTTCCTCTAGAGAATTAAAACCCACATGCCAATGGATCATGAAAAGGCCTTCATTTCAAAAGAAATATGGACCTCCAAAAAATCTCTTTATCAAACTCATTTACAAAAATGACTATAAAATACCCCTTTGCATAAGATCAAAGTTCATATTCTCCTTGAGTCTTCCTATTCAAGTCCTATCCCAAGAAACAAGCTCTTCTAGAGAGAGTTGGGGGCCCAAGAATTTACAAATCAAATTTCTAACTTGAAAAGTAAAAGCATTTTTCCTAAATTCCTCCACATCAAGATTAATAACTGGTGAATCCTCAAGGATTGACATGCATAATAGATCTTCTACTAAGAAGACCCATCTTCTTTTTTCTAGAAGTCACTATGGCCACAATGAATTCTTTCTCTCAAATTGAAGAACCTGATCCAAATCCAATTATGGTCTCTCTGAATGAACAAGAGGGGGGTTGTATCCCCTCTACCAAGGGCCATTGATGAAGAAATCAATGATCAATAAAACTAAAGGAATAGAAGACTAACCAAAAGAAAGATGGGGAAATCTAGGAATCACTAAACGCTAGTAGATCTCATTCTCCCTTGTTTTGAAAATAATATTTTTCATTATAATTCTTATTTATCTACCTTTTACACTTTCATTTTCTAAATTAAAGCACATGTCTACTTGAATGAGGTTATCTACATAAGGAACTTAGTCCACTTTACCAACACATATTTTCTCGTAATAATAGTTAATCAAACAATTTGAAACATTGATTTTAAAATAAAATGGTTTTCCTAAAATCCTTTTTTCTATACACTATAAATCATAGAAATGTCAAACCTTTAAAAGCATGCCCATTAAGAATTCATCAAAAAATATTAAAATTGATTACTTAAAAATATTTAGAATGGTGCATAATGATTTTTTGGGTCAAGTCTTGTCCATATAAACACACATTTTGTAGGTATGACATATATATTAAGAGATTTTTTTTTTATATTATTATGTTGATAGAGTGGATAACATAAAACCCTTAACTAGTCATTTATACACTAAACATTCATTACACCCAATCGTATATACATTTATATAGAAAACTAATAAACTAGCATAAATATCTTAAATACATGTGATGCCTGCCTTCACCTTGTTTATTATCATTTTGCCACATATAGACTAGTAGATTTAAGTGCTCTGTGATCATTGTACATTTTTGTTATCTTTTGTATCTTGCACAAGAATTTTGAGTTGTATAGATGTAGTAGTACCATTCCAATCATATAATTTTGATGTACTTTTATCTCTATTTATATTTAGTAGAATATTTGTAATTATGTCATTTTCACTAAGTAGTTGTGATACATGGATGATTAAGCCTACTTTTTGATATTGATGGTTACTAACATAATGTTGGGCAATTCTTAAAAAAACACGTGTTTATGTTCCCTTTATATAATATGAGTACTTATCTATTTGATGATGAATTGTGTGACTTATTTCATGATAGCATGCTGATGCAGGAACTTCCGGAGGTCATAACTTTTGACCCCGAGGTCCGTTGGAGCTGAAATTTGGTGGGCAAATGCGTCTTGAAGAGTTTAATAAAAAAACCCACAGAATTGGTAAATTCGGTAGGTCGCCATTTTGACACTTTTTTCGGGACCTTATTCAATCATCTAGGGCCTCAAAATGAGGTTTTAATTTTTTTTCGAGATTTTCCGAGTTTTTTTTTCTAAAATATTTCCTAGATTTACTTGCAATTAGATTAGAAAGTTGACGATTAGTCATTTTTTAGTAAGTTTCAAATATTTGTAAACTTTGTGAAGTTACCAAAAATGGCAATTTTAGAAAGTTGTGAAAATCTGCCAAAAATGGTAATTTTCATTTTTGTATAAATTGGATATTTATCTTTAGTTGTAGCAGGATGGGATGGACTAAGAAGAAATTTGAAAAAAATAGTTCTGAGTTTTATGGGTATTCTTTTGTAATAATAGAGTTGAATTTTATGTTTTGAAGTTCGGTTACATCACATGCTTATATACATGGATGGATTATTTTAATATTCAAGGAATTCACATGTATATTAGCATGCTTAAATGTATTAAAGTGTGCACTGAGTGTGAAAATTATTGGTACAACAAAATAATGAAGTGATGAGTGGATCTCCCTAAACACACATGCCACACCACCTTCTTATTTAACCCTAAAAAGATAATATCTTTTTTCTGGGACACCTAGCTAGAAAAAAGGAGGTTAATCATTAGGAGTCTTGGGGAACCACTTAGTTGTACCCTCTTGGAAGTACAAGTCCTAGAAATATTGTGAAGGGGATAAAAGAAATTTTGACATTCAAACTCATATTTCACCTTTAGGCCACTTTTTGTCAAGTATATACTGTTATAAAAGTGGTTCCTGCAAAGGGAAGGAGAGGAGATCTTATGAGGTAATGCTTAGGACTCATAATTTAGATAATATTGGTGTAATATTTATATTGCACCTATTATATTAAGTTTACTTAGGTAATTTCTTTTTTATTACTTAGTAAGGATAGGGTAGGATTGGGTACATGTCATTCCCTTGCTTTTTAGAATTTAGCCTTATTCTTGTCCTCATCGGATTTGAAAAATCAGAGACTATATATTGTTTCTCTTTCCTTTCATTTACACATATTTAATTGAATATAGCTATTGGAATACTATAATTATTGTCTCCTTGATTGCATTTGATTTTATGTCATCTTGTTATGTTAATCTTAGGAAAATTTATTATTGCATATTCATTATTAAATATAGCATGGCATCAGAGCAAGGTAGTTTAGGTAATGTTGTCAAATTTTGCCCAGCCCAAAATATTCCAAAATCCCTCCTTCTATCAGAAAAATCTAATTAGAGAAAGTCTCAAATAAAAGGAGGTAAAACCTAAAATCCTTCAAAATACAGTTAATCCCTTTGAAAAAATCCCCAAAATTCCCTATGGAGAATCCTTGCAGAAAACCAAAAAAACCTAGAAAAATCTAGGCCATTGCCTTAGTTTTTGGGACCCTTTTGGCCTTTATCGGCAAAAGTCCAGGTTCTTGAACTTGCAGAAAAACTATAAAAAATGGCTAAGGCATGAAGGAGGGTTTTCTCCCTTTGGTCGATAATTTTCATCTTTTATGAACTCTTCTCTGAGTTCATCTTTTCATAGGTTTTTCAATTTGACGATTCACCGACAAGGCAAGGGGAGTGGGTTTTCTCAAAATTGTCTAAGTAAAAAGGGAGCAAATGTTTGCCTTATAGGCAAAGTGATGGTTTAGCGAACCAAAGGTTCACCGATCGGCGAGTTTGTCTATCGGTGACTTTGTTGATAGTACGAAGAGAGGTGGCCGAGTTTTGAAAAGAAGAAAATCACCAATAAAGTAGAGAGCGAAAATTCGGCTAAGGAAAGAAAGAAGAGTACCCTTATTGGGGAATCAACGGAAGGCTAAACTAAGGAAGCAGTTCAGAATTTATAAGTTTACTGATAGGCCTTTTTGTTGACGGCGAAGCAAAGACAAGTTTGGTTTGGCAAGGGGTAAGTTTTTCGATAGAAGCAAACAAGAAGAGGAAAGAAAAATGGTTCGCCATTTCATACTTTTGCTGACAAAGCAAAGAAGGGCGGATGATGCACATGGCAAGATTTGAAGTAAAGGAACTTCGCTAATGATGAGGAAACAACTAAGGAAAATGGTTCAGCAAGTCATAATTTTGCCAATAGAAAGGGAAAGGTTGGCTGAAGAAAGAGTTCACCACATGAGGATTTTACCGATAGGCAAAAAGTGATCAAGGACAAATAGTTTGGCAAAATTAGATTTTATCGATAAAAGGCAAGATAATGCCAAGCAGATACAAGACAAAGGTAAGTTTGGTTCGGCGAACGCAAATCAGGTTCTTAGAGCCAGGATTTTGCTGATAAGGCGAAGAAGGGCCTGAAGATGGAGCACGATGGCTCTAGAAATAGAAAAGTCGCCGACTAGGATGAATGCAGAGGTGCCATAAGGATAAAGAGGTACAACACGTTAAAGTGTTGTAAAACCTTGCCTCTCCCTAAATCACACCATTTTCTCAGGGAGAGGTACCCAACATTACATTATGCAGGCCAGGGCCGAATGAGGGTAGTTGAAATAGTGAACTCTTCAATGCTAGGGATACAAGTGCGTTGCAGGGTAGATTTGTAGGGACAAAAATAGGACATCAGGCCTTCCCTCTTTAATGCACTTAGCACCCATGCGTGCAGGCAATCTCTTCTGCAGACTGTAGGTTTGTCAGAAGCATGGCCTTTGTCCCAATTCTAAGGTTTTTCAGCAGATCTTCAGGGTCATCAATTTAATGAGGCGTGGGTTGTCCTGGGTCAATTGACCAGCTCCATGCCACTATTGCAGAGTGCTCAAAATTGTTATAAATACATAAAATTGCAATGTATTACTGTTAGTTATTCTTCTTGGCTATTGCAGATTGGAGAATTCTTATGACAAGACCTTCGTAATGCAGTTGCACGAACTAGTTGGATTTGATGTATTGTGTTCAACACAGAGCCTTTGATGTCTCTAATTTGCTGGTTCATCCATGAATGTAACTGATTATTTTGTGTCTATTTCTTCTGCATGATTCTCTCTCTCTTGTAATGGCTATTCAGCCTCTATAATAAATACAAACTGATATTTTTGCCTTTCCCATCATTCTTGCACTGTGTCTATTTTTTTATTAATGTGAGCTATGTATTGTTGGTAAAACGATCCCTTTCATTTCTCCATTATTTTTCCTGGCCTCTGTTAGAATTAATATGAGTCTATGTGAGTTCTTTTCAGTTTTGTGGTTATTACTGTGTCAAGTCAGTTGCAGCTAAACATATTCAATCTGGTGCATCACCTTCTTTTATTTCAACAATCCTTCTTACCCTTTTCCCCTGCGAGCAGTAGCACTAGATTTAGTTTATTACTCTGAGCCTTAAGCTTAGAAAGAGGAACCAACTTTCTCTAGAGGTCTGATCTCATTTGCAAGGTCCCACACCTTGAGATAAGACCCATTGTGTCATTGAAGTACAGTTCGAACCAGCTTCAAACAGGGTGTAATTTCACATGACAATAGGTAATTTAATTCAATCTATGATATTATCTTATCTTTCTTTCACCTAGGGTCTATAGTCTTCAGAAAGTTGGGCATATTTCATATCACTCATTATAAGAGGCCTCTAGAGAAGAAATAGACTATTCATTGAATTCAAAAGGTCAATCAGTTAGGTTAGGCTTTTGTTTTGTCCAAATCAAACATTGTGAAGTCAAGTAACAAAAATATTACCTTAGGGTTTTATTGAAGATTTTGTAGGCTGCACACTTTTCAAGGAAGTTAGAGTAAAATATATAGTGCTATTACAACTAGAGTGGTTGAAAACCTATAAATCAACTTTTCATTCACCAAGATTTAAGCAATTGTAGTTGAGACAATATTTTAGCCCCTAAGCATGCTTCCTAAGATAGAATATCATGTTGTGCAGACAAGGTACAAATCTATCGATATATATTAAAAGAATTCGAGATTTTGAGCTTTAAAACAAAATTTTGTTTTAAATTTCAAAATCTTGAATTCTTTTAATGTGTTTTCTCATGTGAGAAGCATCCAAATCAAAATATATGTTCCACTTATATTGTGCAGGCCTACATCAACAAGTGCCTACTTTAGTACTACATTAGTACTTGTAGTAAATTTGTACCCCTTCTTGCATCAACATGATGTTAGCAGATGACTCCTCCAACTTTAGAAGTTTGCTCTAAATTTGGACATTTTTCCAAACTTGGACCACCTCTAAAGTTAGTTGGTGACATATCTACATTTGGAAAATATTTGGTAGGTCCTCTAAAGTTGGCAAGTCTACTAAATTTGGTGGACAAAACTAAAGTAAGTTGACCTAGTTCACTGCCCTTTCAAAACATTTTACACAAAAATAGGTATAGGTTTTGCCTAGATTGTCAAAATATCAACTTCTTATAGGTGTTAGAAAGCACTTTTTGAGATCTACACTCTCATGTAATTTGTTGCATCTAATGTTGAGAATATTTTACTATATTACTGTTATAAGTTAAAAGGGGGATTGAATGCAAGCATGTAAGTACACTAGATCAAACCCTCTTTCACTACAACATTCAAGGACAAAACTGAGCTAAGTCACTTAAAGATGCAAGAGGACTCAGCTACTGATTTTGTGCTCCTATTTGTTAAGGAAAGATGTGATGTAACCAAGCTTCTAATCAGACCCTAGGCTAATCAATGCACTAAACCCTAGAATTGAGATAATCAGCTTATAACAGACAAACAATAATGGAAAGACATGATCTGAAAGTACTAGGATGATCAGTGAGATGTTCTAACCTGTTTCATGGAAGCTAAAATGTCAGAAGACTCCAAGGCTAGCACTCGAGTCCAGAAAGTCCCGATCTCTGGAAGCTCAGAATTGGAAAAATGTTGTAAATGATGTCTTGATGCTATATCCAAGGTTTGATTTCATAGGACACTGGGGTGGGTGCCCAAGTCTGTTGTAGAGGAATTTCTACACTTTGTTTTTGGATCTTGAATCCCTATCCCTTGAACAACTTCCCTGTACCTTCACTTCTTCAATCTTTGCAACTGAAACTTGGACACAAGAAGAAAAGGGGTTTGGGGGTTGTTGTGTTTAGGGATTTGCCTCAGTCAAATCCCAGGTTAGCATTCAAGCTTTCCTAACACCATTGTTAGAGAGAGAGCATGTACTTGCAAGACAGAGGCTAAAGATAATCCAAATGATGATGAAATGATTCAAACACAATGATGTTACCTTGGATGTGAAGTCCTTAGGAGGATGAAGAGTCTTCATTTCATAAGGATGTTGATGATGATTCCAAATCTGCAACAAACATATACAACACAAACATAAATCTACACCAATAACACAATGAATGCCTTGAATGCTCCTTTGCTCAATATCATAACCTTACTATCATAAAATTCTTACAAAATGAATTCAAATACTCACTTATATATGTTCTCTCGTTTAACATTTGCAAATTAATTGAAAGATCCGACAAGGAGAGACCCATTTAAAGGTCCTATGGCGACATAATTTAAATTTTATCTTGACCAATCCGGGTGGACTTGGGCACGGGCACCCAAGTCCCTAGGTGCCTTTTTGGTCTGGACTTAAGCATTAAATGGGCCCCTAGTTCCCATTTGACATGGGTCTTGGGGGATTTCTCATCGGGATGAATATTTTGCTTGTAGAGTGTTAACACAAGGACTTGGAGCTAAACTAGGAGGTAAAAAGGCATGTGCCCACTTTTTACTCCATAACATTTATCCCCCACTTTAATGTGTGCGATCTTACAATTTAGCACATGCATTAAAGTATGGTCGACGCATATCAAACACATCAAACACTAGAACGAAGACACACCCTAAGTTTGAAGGATTATTTATAGCTCCCAGACTTAGGCAGACATAAGAAAACACTTAACAGTCACATAAGGCATAGTGAATACAGTAAGGAAGCACGTAATACACGGAGAAGACAGTGAAAGCACACAATACACGGAGAAGATAGTGAAAGCACACAATACATAGAGAAGACATGAATATAGTCACACAAGACATGAAGCATGCATGAAGAGAAGACATGATTAAGCAATTACATATCTATGTATAATGCTAACTAAAGTAAACAAAACACACAGCGTGGGGGGGCTCATCGCCACATGTCTTTAGACCACGCAAAAACACATAAAACACATACAGCGTGGAGGGAGCTCATCGCCACACATCTTTAGACCATGCCACAAGCATGCAAAACACACAAAGAAGACACATAAAACACACGAAAGACACATGGAATACACAAGCATTGTATAGTATGTCATCAACAGACTACGTCTTATACATGGCAAACGTGGGTGATAGGGAGGATCTCATCACCACTCCACTATATAAGACATGCCAAACACACCTAATGGTTGATCTATGCTACCACAACCGCCAAAGACATGCTTAAGGGTGAATGACTCAAGATCCAACCCTACCTCGTGATGATGACTTTGCTTTAAAAGGATGTGCACTAGCTCAAGAGATACACCATCCCACTTTCTGCAGAAGGGCTTTGTTCAAAAAGGGTGTGCACTAGCTCAAGAGATACATCACCTGGCCTTCTGTAAAAGGGATTTGTTTAAAAGGATGTGCACTAGCTCAAGATATACACCATCTCACCTTCTGTAGAAGAGCTTTGTTCAAAAGGAAAACACACTTTGTCAATGTAAAAAGTAATCAAACAATTACCATTATATATGCCCCCACCTTAAAGTGGTTGATCCCGCTTGTCGGTATCAAGCACATTAAGGTAAAGTGAAAACACACAAGGGAACAAGAGCTTTCACAAAGTCCATGCCCTAAAGTGACATGTGCCATGATCGTCGAATGTTCCCACAAACACATCGATATCATTTGCTAAGATAATCAACAAGATATACACTTTGGTTAGAAAATCTTACTCTAAGATAACAACCAAATCAATTCATGAAAGCTATGCATAAATCATATCACATAAGAGACCAAGGCTACACTGTCAGGTTTGGAATCGAGTATAGCCGTGAGGTTATACTGTGGGTATCTTAGAACTGAGTGTAGCTACAAGGTGAAATACAAAACAATCCAAAGTGCATAGAAGCAGATTTAGAGTATTGCAAAGGTTTGTTACAAAAAATATCATAATACGAATCACAACATGGAGTGATTCTACTAGTCATGCATCAATAATATATATCAACCCCATCTTCATATATGGACTAGGTCCATTTTTTCTTTCTTGCTAAAGGGACACGTGACCCTTATCAGTATTTGTTTGTTTTCATCATCCGCCAACTAGTAGAGCCACTGAAGAGAGGAAACACTAAAATGAGAGAGGAGACAAAAGTGACTTGGATTTACAACATGGGAAGATGCCCCCAAGACATCCTCCACAACATTATGCCCCCAAGGCACAACACACAACAATAAAATAGAGGAGAGGATAATACAAGAGTAAAGAAACAAGTAGAAGAATGGTCACAATAGAGACGGTCTCCTTGTATCCTTGACCTTACAAGAGTATCAAGGGTACTCCAAAGAGACCTAAACAACATATAACACAACATGGGAGAGCACAACACATAAGAGGAGGCCACATAAGCGAGCAACTCAAAGAGGTGCTACATCAAAGATGGCCAAAAGGGTGAGAAATACTTACTTGTTATCTTTGATCTTGATCTTTTTAATTACCATTAAAGCTTTGTCCTTTGTTCTTCCTTCCCTTTGAATCATGTTGTCCACATTTTCTTGTATGTGTGAAGAAGAAACCATAGGAGTGGGCAATGGAAAGCTTCGCTCTGGAAGGTTTTCTCTTGCTATATGTAAGGATAGTGCATAAGGAGTCGTAAAAATTCCCATTTCAATTGATTAAGGTGGTGTTGGAGCACCTTGATCCTTAGGAACAACATGTTCATTTGTGTTCTCTGCATCATTAGAGATATCCAAGGTATTTAAATGTTCAAACGATGGTAAGAAATCTATTTCTTCATTTAAGATGTGGGAAAGAAGAGTTTTAAGATCGATAGATGAACATCCATTACCAATAGGTTGAAGAAGTTCAAAAAGAGAGACTTCATCATAAAATGCTACATCTTGGTTAGGGAGAGCATTGGAATAACGAGATGGTAGAGTAGTATTAAGGAACGTCTCAATGATTTCTTCTTCTTGTGCCAAAATATCCTCACAAGTAAGAGTCATGTTAGGAGAAGATTCCAAATCATCGAATGAGGGACACAAGGCTGTGTCAACCTCATATGTCTTAGAGATGATGTCCATTATATCATCATGAAATGTAGTAAGGAAGGTGAAATGTCTTCATCGTTATCTTCCTCATGATCATTCATGGAGATGAAATTAGTAAGGTCCTTTAATATCGAAGGATATTCATTTGTAAGATTTATGAAGTTATTAAAGTCAGATACATACTCAAGGATTTCAAATGAGGAACCTTTAAAGATATCCTTATCACACATGGATTGCATATGAGTCAAAACATAAGGATACATATTAACAAATTTGTAAAAACTTTCAACGTCTGTGATATATGCATGCAAGGATACTAAAGAGGAACAATTAGAAGATGCCATCACAACACAAGTTTGAGGAAAATGGGTTTTTGAAAATAAATAACACACTAATTCCACTACAAGAAAAGTGAGTATGATGAAAATAGTGCTTCACAACAAGGTAAATGTGAATGATTAAAAGTTTGCTCCAATAAGTGTGAAGAGAGTGTTAAAAACCCTTAATGTTGAAATACACACTGTGTAATTGCCAAATTTGAAATGTGAATGCAAGAATGTGCAATGAAGAAAAACTACAACTCAAAAGCATATTTGAATGAGTGTTTTAAAGAGTAGCAAAATCTGAAATAAGATTTTGACTAAAAACCCTAGCTTTTGCAAAAACTAGGTTATATGAACAATGCAAGTTTTCAACAAAACCCTAGCAAATGAGATCTTCAAATGCAAGATGTGATATCATGAAATGATTAATTGCTATAATTTGATTCATATCTGATGTAAAAATTAGAAAATCAAATTCTTCCAATGATATGCAATGAAAATAATGTAAAACTATGCCTTTATGCAAGCCTAGAATGCTTATTTTTTTCAAATTTTCAAATGTATGCAAAATTCTTCAATGAAGAATGATAAGTATGATATGAATTAATGCAAGATCTAATTTCAACACTCAACAAGATGCAAATACTTGATGCTATGAGTTCACCAAAATGTTATAGGTTAAAAGGGGGATTGAATGCAAGCATGTAAGTACACTAGATCAAACCCTCTTTTACTACAACATTCAAGGACAAAACCAAGCTAAATCACTTCAAGATGCAAAAGGACTCAGTAACTGATTTTGTGCTCTTGTTTGTTAAGAAAAGATGTGATTTAATGAAGATTTTTATCAAACCCTAGGCCAATCAATGCACTAAACCCTAGAATTGAGATAATCAAATTATAACATACAAACATCAATGGAAAGCTAGGATTTGAAAGTACCAAGATGATTAGTGAGATGTCATAACCTGTTTCACGAAAGCTAAAATGTCAAAAGAATCTGGGGCTAGCGCCTGAGTCCAAAAATTCCCTATATCCGGAAGCTCAGAATTGGAAAAATGTTGTAAATGATGCCCTGATGTTGTATCCAAGGTATGCTTTCACAAGAGGACGCCGGGGCGGGCGCCCAAATTTGTAGCAGAGAAATTTTGACACTTGTTTTCAGATCTTGAAGGGTGCTGCCACAATAATGTGTTACACTTTCTGGGACATCCTGATTTTTGTTGAAATCACATATTTTTAGAAAAAATAATGATTTAAGCCTTGAAAGGTTTGATTTAAAGGATTTTAATTGAAGAGGGTTTGATCAAACCCCCTTGGATAGAACCCCGCTAGTTTTAAACCATACCTATAATGGAGTCTCCTCTACACCTATCAAAATGCTGATAAAAAACCACTTTTGATTTACCTTTTGGGGGATCAAATGAGTTCATTTAAAATTTATGTTTTGTAAGTATGTAGTCCTTATTATAAGCTTCCCAAAAGGTATAATTTTAAATATATTTAATTTGATTATTATATGAACATTTTTTATTTCTTGTGAATGTAGGTTTTTCAATGAACATCAAGGTCTTTGTTTCATACATATGAAAAAATAGGAAAATATGAAAAAAAAATACATGTCCTCTAGGTATTGATGTCCTTATTCCAACAAAAAAAAAATTGAATTCTGATACATACAAAAAAGTTATGATCTTTATAGTACACCTATGTCTAAATTGTAATTGGTTTAACTTCAAAACTTAATTAAAAAATATATTCAATAAAACATTATGAAACCAAATGTATCCTCTAGATATTGTAGTTACAAATCTAAATTTGAAAAAATTAGAATTTTATCCTTCATACAAAAAAAGTTATGTGGTTTATAGTACACATCACTCTTTAAAAATGGCATTTACTGTTAAAAACTAGTTATCGAAGGAGATGGAAAAAGAAATGCAATTTGATTCCATTTTTTTTTTTAAAATATATTTAGAATCTAGAGATAAAATGTCACAAATCACTGGTTTGCATCATCTTCAAATTCCTCACGGTTTAGCAGCTATAGGTGTCTGAAAGTGAAGATTTAGTTCAAAATGTTCATTTCAATGTCAAGTTTGGCCAAAAAGTGTAACCCAGTATTGTGGGATCACCAATCTCTATCCCTTGAACAACCTCCCTATACCTTCACTTCTTCAATCTTCGCAGATATCACCTGCACACAAGAAGAAAATGGGTTTGGGGTTGTGGTGGTTAGGGATTTGCCTCAGTCAAATCCTGGGTTAGCATTCAAGCTTTCCCAACACCATTGTTAGAGAGAGAGCGTGTCCTTGCAGGATAGAGGCTAAAGATAATCCAAATGATGATGAAATGAAAACACAATGATGTCACCTTGGAGGTGAAGTCCTTAGGAGGATGAAGAGTCTTCAACTCAGAAGGATGTTGACGATGATTCCAAATCTACAACAAACATATACAACACAAACACAAATCTGCAACAATAACACAATGAATGTCTTGAATGCTCCTTTGCTCAATATCATAACCATGCTATCATCAACTTCTTACAAAATGAATTCAAACACTCACTTATATATGTTTTCTCGTTAAACATTAGTAAATTAATTGAAAGAGCGGACAAGGAGAGACCCATTTAAAGGTCCTTTGCTGACATAATTTAAATTTTATCTCGACCAATTAGGCTAGACTTGGGCGCGGGTGCCAAACTCCCTAGGTGCCTTTTTGGTCTGGACTTAAACATTAAATGGGCCCCTAGTTCCCATTTGACATGGGTCTCGGGGGATTTCTCATCGGGATGAATATTTTGCTTGTAGAGTGTTAACACGGGGACCTAGGAGCTAAACTAGGAGGTAAAAAGGCATGTGTCCACTTTTTACTCCATAAAAATTACTCTCTCAAATCTACTTATTTCTTACATTTGTAACATCACACCAAACTAAAGTGCCGCAAATAGCATTTTTAGGGGTTCTAATTAGGCAAGTATCAATGTGTATTGTATCTTCTTCTCTCTAAATTTCCTACTTGGGTTCCTTTCAAATGGTCCAATATGGCCAAATATCTCCTCTAATGCTCACACAATTTAATTTTTTTTTAAAAGTAAAATGACAATAATAATGCAAAGTAAAGGATATTGTTGCATAATTGAAGGAATGGAAACATAGCCAACAAATGAACCAAGTTAAACAAAATTTCTAAAATCAGATAAATTATTTGACACACTGTAGCAATCTCTTAGGATCTTGTGTTTCACTTTGGGTCACTCACAACACCTAATGCAATTTGTACAACACGCAAGGGTTTGTATGGTAAGACTAATGAAATTTATTGTCATCGATTGGAAATGAATTAATTAGTCTTACTCCTATTGAATTTGAAAGCATTTAAGAATTTTTAACTCATTTGAAATCCCTTTGACTCAAATTAGAACAAAGTAAAATCACTAAAATTGATGCACAAACTAGAACAAAGTAAAATTACTAAAATTGATGGACAACCAGTTGTACAAGCATTCTCTCAAAGCTAGGTCTTGAATATTTTGTCTTTCTATCTACATTCTATGCCATTATAGATTCTTTGGGGACCACTTTTACTATGCCCACATTTGATGTGTTTGTAGAATGTCTCACATGTGAGTATGATAAGTTGATCCAGATGGGAGCACTATCTAGTAAGTGTTCAAAATCCATTGCCTTTATTGCCAACCAATCTTAGAAGATTTAGAGAGGACAAAAGATTTTGAACAAGTAAACAGGAGAAGAAATAAAAGACAACTAATCAACCAAGTATATCCTCCTCTACTACTCTAAAAGCATAAAATCAATCAAAGGGTGGGATAAGTGTGTTTACTAGAAGAAGGGGGGCATGATTCATCTAAGTGCATGCATAAGAAAATTGACTCACTCATAGATCTTTCAAAGAAGAATAAGATCATTTTTCCTAAGTCCTCTAGTGAGCCCCCCTCCTCCAAAATTGGGAAAGGAAAAGGTAAATCTCTTATATTCATTGCTTCTTCATCATCTTTGAAGACTTTAATATTTGATTTGGGTGCCATGGACAACATGGACTCATCCAAGGATTAGTTCTCTACACTTGAGTCATGTTCTACTCTAACTATACATATGAGTGATGATTCAATAGTTGATGTTAAACAGTTAAGAATAGTTGACATGGATGGTGGATAATTCAACAATGTTCTTTATGTAGATTCATATCTTCAAACTTACTCTCCATCTATTAGATTACTCATATAGGTTCAAGGAAGTAAGTTGAGTTTAAACTCCAAACATAGTCACCATTTAGGATCTTGAAGATTTTTCTCTAGTTAACTTTGGAAAGGCTAACCATGAGGCATGCTTGTACACCTTTTCTCACTTTGTTCCTAATTTAGGACTTCCAAGCCTCTTCTTACTCACTCAAATGATGTGGGTAAACTATGGCACGAGTGGTTTGGTCACTTGAATTATTGCTACCTTCAATAATTAAGTAGTCATGGAATGTTTATAGGACTTCCTCCTATAACATTCTTTAATGGTATTTATCATGACTGTGCCTTAGGCAAGAATTTTGAAGAGAAATATGACAAAGGAAAGGATAAGAGAGATTCATGACCTCTTGAGTTGATTCATAGTGATCTTATGGGTCCCATTCCTAGTTTGTCATTCAGTAAATTTTGGTATCTCCTCACTTTCATCGATGATTTCTCATGCTTCACAATGGTCTATTTTCTTCTCAAGAAGAATGAAGAGTTTGAAATTTTTTAACACTTCAATGAATCGATTGAGAAACATATAAGCAAGGACATCAAAGTCCTTCACACTGACAATAAAAAATAGTATGTCAACAATTAGTTTGAAGATTTCTATTCTAATCAAGGGATTGAACTTCAATACACTATTCCATATAGCCCATAGTAGAAAGGAAGAATGGATCCTTGAAATAAATAGCTAACTACATGATACAATCATTAGGTTATGGGCCCACCATTCCTCTATTACACTATAGTATTGTGTTGAGGCATTAATTGTTCTAACTATAGATAGAATCGCACTCTACACAAAGCCTTGGAAGGCATCACTCCACTTTAGGCTTGAAGTAGTCACAAATTGTTAGTCAAACACTTAGAAGTTTTTAGATCTTGATCTTGGGCCTAAATACCCTCAAAGAAACACATGGCCATGGAACCTCAATGTAAGCCTTGTATACTTTTGGGTTATTCTAATGGGATCAAAGGGTGTCATATTTTAGACCCTAATACTCATGATGTGATCATTACTCAAAGCATAAATTTAGAGGAAATTCCTTCCTTGAATACCTGTATTTCTCATTCATCCTCCACATGAGGCTATCATCTAGACTATGATTCTGATTCTAAGATAGAGGAACCACATCTTCCGTCCACACTATCTAGTCCAATTTTTCCAGCACATAGGCCTACTCCTACTACATCTACTCCTCCACTTTGGGACCATAAAACCTTACAAGAAGCATGTACATTAGTTAGAGATCCATCAGATACTAGAACTAGGTCATAAAATTAGAATATGCCTCATGCATATATAACATAATATTTTGATCCACAATCATTTTAGGAAGTAGTGGGTATTGTTGAATGGGATTCAATAATGGAGGAAGGATACTCTTCCTTAATTAGGAACCACACTTGGGATCATTAAGTCCTTCTTCCTAAGGGAAGGAAAATGGTTTGGTTCAAGTGGATATTACAAACCAAGTATGTAGTAGATGGAATATTTGAAAAATACAAAGCACAACTTATTGTAAAAGTATTTTCACATGTATAATTCATGGACTACATTAAGACCTTTACACTTGTCACCAAAATGAATTCCATCCACCTCATTCTAGCCATTATAGTTTCTCACCATTGGTTGATATATCATATGGACATGAAGAGCACCTTCCTTCATGGTAATCTACATGAGAAAATATATATGAAACAACAATAGGGGTTCGTTGATTATTCTTCATGTTGGGATAAACTTAGGAAATCCCTCTCTAGCCACAAACAAGCCCCCCAGGCTTGGTGTAGAAAAAATGATTTTTTTCTTCTCTGTTAGCTTCATTTGAGGCCACCTTGACCTAATAATCTACAACTTGCTAAAAGTTGATGATCTTCTCCTTTTGGTGTTGTAACTTGACTTGATCATCATAGGGAATTATTCATCCCTCATTGGCTCCATATAGTTTTCTCTAGAGGAAAAATTATCTATGACAAACTTTGGATTGTTATATGTAAAGTACACATTCCATAACAAAAGTTAATGAAGTAAATAATCCACTTAATTACATCAACTCAAGTAAAAAGATAAGTCTCTATATATATCCATAATAATCACATTACATCTTACAAATCCACGTGCCATAACTAGATGTTAGCACTATAAAAGAATATATAATATACATCTTAGGCTCTCATGCCATAAGTCATCTCAATACTAAGGTACAATAATCAAGTACAATACAAGAATGAAAAATAAATCAATCACTGTTGCTGGCCGCCACTAACCCACATGGTCTTCTGCAAGCCACGAGATGGGAACATCGCCTAGGCATTTTTCCACCCAACCATGAAGCAATTACACTTCCTTGGAATCCTTCATGACATGAAGGATACCCAGCCCTGCACGAAATGCCTAGCAACCTAGAAACAATTGGAAGGAGGGAACACCCAATGCAACCTGATGTCTAAATGCAGATCTAAATGATGATGTACAGTATCTCACAATAGGATGTGGCAAAGAGATATATAAATAAAGTTTTTCTAGACAATATTTCATCTATTTCAATGAACATGGCTTGGCCCAAGCACTTAAAATAGTTATGGTCAAATCTTGAAAAAGATGAAAAGCCTTCTCTGTTTGCCCACATTTGGCATTCTAGCCTGAAAGTAACCTGATCATACACAACATAATAAACTATTCTTTACAAATCAAAACATAATATTATAGGTAATATAAACATGAATGGTCACTTTCTTGCAAGATTAAGTTTAAATCCATTTCGTAAACCTAATGAGGTTGTTACATATTATACATTTTCAAGCAATTTGACTACTTAATTTGAACATGTATTTTCTATCATCTCAAGCTTATATCGAAAGGAAGTTTCGATCTACAATGAAAACTATCTATATTCACAATAATGGATTTCACTGAGGTATTCAATAAACTTGTATATATATGCTTATTTCGAGTAAAGTCAATCATATGTCTTTGCATAATCATTTCAATGGTTTTAGGTTACTTTAATAGCCTTAATTGGCTATAAACATGTTGGTTTTATCTAAAGTAAGCTTACGGCTACCTTATATTTACAGGGAGACTAAACAGGCCAAAACGAATGTTATTAGGCCGATAGAAGCCCTAAAGGGGCGATTACATTAATCAATAGTTGATAGAATTAAAAGAGAATTCAGTCAAACAGGAAAAGGAAAAGTTCAAGGCTTTAAATGATACGCTTCTAGAAGTAAGGAAGACGTTAAAAATATGACTAGCCGAGCATGCACGGTTAGCAACCAAGTAACGAAAACTCTGTCGGAGTAAGCTTTACCAGACCAGAAATAAAAGGATTCAAGGTTGTTCAACACTCAAAAAAGGACTGATTCTAATCATAAACCTAAATCAGGTCGCCTTTGTGACTGGTCAGATCAAGTGGAAGAAAATCAATAAAATAAAAAAAAGATAGGCCAATTGAAATCTTGAAGGTCAACACTGCAGAGAGAATAAGGCCGTAAAACTAGCTAGAGTGTGGTTTTTGATGATGGATAACATAGACATTACAATGATACTTCCAATTTCAAAGGTACATAAACAACTCAGCATAGCATATTTTCCTTGGCTAAGAGACAAAAGCCACTAGTTCATTTACTTAGGAGCAGAGATGTCGTAGCTTTTCCTATTTACTTTCCCATAGTTCAAGTGGCTTAAATGCAATAAAACTCGAAGGAGTGTATGACTTTCAGGATATGTAATCATGCGCATAGGAAATATGCAAACAAAAATAGAGGTAGAATCAAACATTAAACAAACAGGTAAAATATGAATCCACATAGGCCAAACAACATTGTGCCAAAGCCAAATCAGTAAGGAAGGAGAGGTCAAACAAAATAAATCATTCTAGGCTAATAGGGAGATCGAAAGGTAGTCAAATCCTTATTAAGATGCTGATTAAAACAATACCATAGCAGGCTATACTCTCCATAAAGGATTAGTTAAAGTTAACAGAAGTCAAATTAATCTTAGGAAGATAATCACGTTTTAGTCTCAAACTTGGATCATCGTCATCAAGAAAACAAGATAGAGCCAATCTACTAGGAAGAGAGTCGATCACATGAGGCCAAGTAAAAGAGTACAAAAATTCAGGTAAAAACAATCTAGAAAGAGAGATCCAACTCAATGTTAATGAAAGGCCCAAACATGAAACAAAATTAATGCATATTTAAGAAAAAGAAAGGGTTGCTCAAGAACGAAGGAGAGGCAAATTTCAAGGAAAGAGATTGATAAAAAAGAGTGGAAAGCCAAGTAGATAGGTCTGCAACAAATTTGTAAGGCCGATACTAAAACCAATATGACCAAATTCATAACAAAGGTGGCCGATCTAGTTAATAAAGGCCACTGCATTAACTACAGGGCAGCACAAAAGAAATAAAAACAAGTTATTATCTTTAAAGATAAAAGAAATGGTTTTGAAGAGGTATCACATAGGCTATCACAATATGGCCATGGGATCTATTTCAGGCTGAACTAATTTATCTCAGGCTAACTTAATACCCAAATAAAAGGCTGATATCATTCCACAAAAGATTAAGAAAAATATCCATATATAGAAAACAAAAGAGGAGTACCCGGTTATAAAGATTACTAGTAATTTCTTTGACTCTCCAAAATCTTCTCCTCTGCCTTTCTTTCATCATTCCCAGCTCGATGTTTTACTGCTCTCCTCCCCATCCTTTCTTCCTCCTTCCATTTTATATCTTTCTCCTCTATTAATGGCATCCCTCTCTTCGAACTTAGGTTTCTCTTTTTATTATTAAAGGCCCTCCAATGCATGTGTGTGGGTACATTGCATGGAGGTTTGCATGTCTAATTAAAATATCTCTCATACATATTTTTATGTACACCTACCTATATTTTATTTCTTTAATACTTGTGCCCACGCGCACTTACACACACACATATATAACTTATTTAACATATAATTTAAGTATATATATCTTTTATTATTCTTATATTTAAATTTTAAATATACATATATAATTCATATATATGTTTGTCTATAATTAAACACTTTATTTTTAGTTTTATCTAGAGTATTATTTCAAGCAAGAGTATAACCCCATATATATATAATTATATATTATATAGTTATTATATTATTAAAAATACTGTCTATAGTTATTACAAATCTTATTAGAATCAACCATTAATAGTTTATTTAAAGCAAAAGTCGAAAGGAAGCATAAATGAATTACATAACTATTTACACTTCAACAAGACGTTTCGAAACAAGAGAAATTACATAACTATTTACTCAACATACTTCAATCACACAACATTCTATGACACAAGCTCAATAGGTTTATGCTACAAAAATTTTAATAAAACCAATCAAGCATGCAAAATGACATGATGCATATGAACTATGTGTGTGTGTGTGTGTGCAGGTATCAGGATTCCATCCTAACAGTTTTTTCTAGCGGCTTGTCGATTCTACCTTAACCATGTTCTCGTTTTCAGTGTTTCCTACATTCAGCCACACTCGATTCTCATTAATAGGTTAGTTCCCAAAAATCATAGCTTAAGCTTAAGAAAAGATAAAACATTTTAATTCATCATTATAAGTATGCTCAATATATGTATTCATCAATTATGACAATTCACCTATTATGATTACATAATTAACCATGCAGTAAAACAATCAAGATAATAATCAATAGTTCAAGTTGTAAAAAGAGTCAAAAGGATCGAGATGTGACATCCTTCCCCACTATGAAGAGACATCATTCTGATGTCTTATTACACAAAACTGAAATAATAATGTATCCCTCTACTACTAATGTATCAAAAGTATCATCAAATCAAATAACAGTATTTCAACTTTGCATAAATAAAAGAAACTATGCTAGATCCTCAAATGAGAGAAATATTTGTCTATCACCTCAGCATCCACCCATGTGGTACGAGCAACATGTGAAATACATGGTTCAAGTAAGTTTGTTACAATAAGTAAGAGGGCAATGCAAACTCATCCTCCAAATCAAATGTTAGATTAGAATTTTGAAAGAAAGTTAACAAGAAGACAAGCTAGAGAAAGGAATGAAGATGATGAATTGGTTAATTATGCATTATACTTAGATATTGAGGTGGAACCTACTAAATTTGAAAAAGTGATTGAAAATAAAGAATATATTACAACAATGGAAGAAGAGATTGATGCTATTGAAAGAAACAAAACTTGGGAGCTTGTAAATCTACCAAAAGACAAAGAAGTGATAGGAACCAAATGGGTTTACAAGGTAAAGTAAAAAATTAATGGTACAATTGAAATATACAAAGGTAGATTGGTTACAAAAGTGTATTCTCAAAGGTATGGTATAGACTATGAAGAGACTTAATGGATTTGTTGCTAGGCAAGACACTATAAGATTGATATTATCATCAAAAACACAAAAATGATGGAAAGTACACCAACTAGATGTGAAAAGTGCATTTTTGAATGGATACATTTAAGAGGAATTATATGTGGACCAGACATAAGGATTTGAAGAAGAAGGAAAAGAAGGACATGTTTACAAGTTGAAGAAAGAACTCTAGGGTTTGAAATAAGAACCAAGAGCATGTTATTCAAGAATCACTACATGGTTCTTATCAAATAGATAGTGAGAAGAAAAAATGAGCCCACACTATATTCCAAGAAGGTAATGGAACATGTTTTGTTTGTATATATGTTGATGATCTAATTTGTGCAAGGAGCTCAAATAGAATGAAGAAATAATTTAAAGAGGCAATTATGGGAGAGTTTGAAATGACTAATTTAGGATTAATTATGCAATATTTTCTTGGCATGGAGGCATGCCAATCTCATGGTAAGATCTGTATTTGTTAGGCTAAGTATTTGCATGATATGTTGAAGAAATTTAATATGCTAGATTGTAAAGGAGTTGATGCAATAATTTCACATGGAGAAAAAATGACGAAAGAAGATGGGTCACCAAAGGAAGATGAAAGAAAATATAGAAATATTGTTGGAAGACTAATGTATATGATAGCTACAAGGCTAGATATTATGTTTGTTGGATATTATGTTTGTAGTATCATTAGTTTTAAGGTATATGAGTGGACTGATAGAAAGACATTTATAGTAAAAAAAGGATGCTCGAAAATGTGAAAGGAATAAAGGATCACGGAACAATTAAAAAATTCAAAGTCGTCTAGATGTTCAAATGTAAACTGGACATGATCATGGATGATAGGAAGAGCACATTAGGACACTATTTTACATTAGGAAGCACATTAGTGGCATTATAAAGTATAAAATTTAAATGTGTTGCATTAAAATTATGATCTACATAAGCAATTTGGTTGAGAAGAGTTTTGGAAGATCTACGAGAAGAATAAAGAAATCCTATGATACTATTTTGTGACAATGGTGGAGCAATATAATTGAATAAAAATCTAGCATTTCATGCAAGGACAAAACACAAAACTAAAACATCATTATGTACACAAAAGCTTGTACAAGAGAAGAATGTTAAAATTCAGTTTTGCAGGTTAGAGGAACAATTGGTAGATACAACATGACTAAAGGGATATGAAAGATAATACATTTAGGTTTGAAGACAAAGTTATAGATACATGGATTTGACATCAAGGGGGAGAATGTAGGAAATTCTAATGTCAAAAAGTAAAATATTTATTAAGTTATGCTATTGAAGTTTATTGATATTGTTGAAGATATTTTAGTTGTTGAAGATGATAGCCATACAAATTGTTGAAGATGACAATTAGTTGTTGCTAAAGATGACATAGTTCCTATTGAAGATAGGTTTATATATTTTATAACTCATTGGAATCTTGGATGAAGTCAAAAGTAGTAGATTTTATTTCAGGTGTATTTCCAACAATTTAGGATAAGATTAAGAAGCAAAAATTATTTGTTTAGTTATTTTTAAACACCCTATTTTTTGGTCTATTTTTTTAATTTATTCACCCAATTATGAAGACTGCATATAGACATTGTATTTAGGATTGTTTTAATTATTTTTCTTAGTTAATTTTAGGAGTATGAAAGTCTATATTAGAAGCAATATTTTTTAGTTTGTAATGAGTAGAAAGAAGTAGATATAAGCATACAAAGGAAGAAGATTATATTCAAACTCAAGGCAATCAATTTTTCAAATATTAATTAACAGATTCATCCAGATAAACCCTTAGGCCTAGATGGTTTCCCAACTACTTTCTTTCAAAAATGTCAGAATATTATTGGTAAAGAGGTTTGGGAGTTCATTAACAAAGTGAGAAGGTCAAGGAAAATATTAAAGGACTTAAATTGCACTTTTAAGCCTCAATTCCTAAGATTGCATCTCCCTCTTCCTTTGAAATATTTTAAGCCTCAATTCCTAAGATTGCATCTCCCTCTTCCTTTGCAATTTTTTATCCTATCTCTTTGTGCAATAAAATTTAAAATATTATCTCTAAATCCATGGAAAACAAATTAAAACTCCTTCTTCCTTCACTAATCTCAACATGTAACAAAGTGTATTTGTCCCAGATAGAGCCATCATTGAAGGAATTATCATCACTTGTCAAGTTAATCATTCCATTATATCTTTGAAACTAAAAGGAATGGTGGATAAATTAGATATCAATAAAGCTTATGTCATGTTAAATTGGATATTCTTAATAAAAATTATTGAATGATTTGGCTTTTGCTTGGAATGGTGTGAGTGGATATTTAATTACACCTTTAGCTCGAGATTTTTAGTTCTTATTAATGGAGGCCCAACTAGATTCGTATAGCTATCAAGGGGTCTTAGACAAGATGATACCTTATATCCCCTTCTCTTTTAATCATAATTGAAGAGGCTCTTGGGAGGGCTATCAAGGATGTGTATCTTAGTAGAAGATGGAATGGTATAATTACAATAAAAGCTATAGATCCTTTCACTCATCTTCAATTTATAGATAATATAATCCTCTTTAGGAAATAGAATTTGGGAGAGGCAATCACTTTTAAGGATATTTTATTCCTACTCTTTACCATTTGATTAGGTTATTAATAAGAACAAATGAGAAATTTTTTCTTTAATATCTCTCTGACTTTGCAAGATAGTGGTTGTGCTAGGCTTCAGGATTGGTAAACTCCCCAACAAATATCTTGGTGTTCTATTGGAACCTCACTTTGGAAAAATTATCCATCTCATCCCAAGCTAAGTCATCTTCCTAGAAAGACAAATGGTTTTTCTTTGCTAGTAAAATTCTGTTGATCAAATTGGTCCTTGATGCTTTCCTAATACAATTAATGTCCTCTTTGAAATCCCCTTCACCAAATCTTTGAAAAAAGCCATGAAATATTTTCTATAAGGAACTGATGAAAAGAAAAAAATCCCATTTTGGTATTGGGATAAAATGTATTCCCCTAAGGATGAAGGAAGGGCAAGTTTTTAGAATTTGTGGAATCATAACAAATATTTGGGGGCTAAGTTGATTTGGGGTTTATATGCCAACCCTTCAGCTAAATGGAGCATCCTCCTACACAAAAGAGTATTTGGATTTAGATACTTTACGAAGATAGGGTACTCCCCTCTCTCAATCAAACATTCACAAAACCAAAACTCACTACTTCACAAAACAAGATTGCAACAAACCCCAATTTAACTTAGAATTTATTAAGTTTCTTCAAAAACAAATAAGAAGTTAACATCTGCAACAAATCACATAATATCATGGCCTTTCATGGCCTCTCACATGTAATCTCTATTCTCTCTTTTGCCTTCAACAATTTGGCGTAGTCTTCATTTTCAAAACTGCAACTCAAACTCTCATTTCTTTCCCTGTGTATGTAGCCTTCAAATAGGTGTTACCACTTCCATATTTTAGGCACTCTTCCTCAACCCAAACTTGGTGCCTCACACTCTGTTTTACCTTCTACATTGGTGCTGCTAAAATAGGTCCTTCATTCCATCATTTTTATGCATGTTTTAGCCTCTAAAAGAGGTGTTACATCTTCCTCCCATGGTGCTTGCTGTCTTTTTATTTTTTCTGTTTATAAAATCTGCCCGTTGAATTTCTTCTTAAACGCTTACCAATCTTCTTTTTGCCTATTGTTTGAGGCGTTAAAACCTTTTCAAACAATGACACTTCCCCTTATTTCATTTATGTTTTGTTTTCTATTTTAAACTGCCTCTAAGAGGCGTTAAAAAGCCTCCTTAGGTGTTGGAATCTCTCCTTCAAAGAATGGTATTAAAATTGCTTCATTTGGCATCCACTTCTCATTTTCAAATTCTTTATTTCCTTTATCAATTAATGTGAGGTGTTTCTTTTCAGTGGATGATTATTTTCAGCTGGTAAATTACTTCTAAAACACTTCATTTTGAACAACAAACTTCTTGTGCGCCTTGCTCTTTACTTCTATTATTTAGAAACCATTTTTTTCTTGGGACATTTCAATATCAATATAATTTTATTCCTTTGTAACATCCCACTTTAAACACATTCAAATGTTGATTAATACCTCATGAAGCATGGTAGAAAAATCAAAATGATCTGATTTGTACGATATTTGGTGAGTAGACTTAGAATGATGTTCCCAAGTCCCCTGTAGAAGGATTTCACTCCAGCCTCAAAGGATTTCAAAATTTTAAACTTCTTCATAAATTTCCATCCTCGAACAAAAAGTTTTAAAATCTCTAAAACGGTGCAACATATGATTGCGAAATCTTCGCCAATGATGTCAAAATACTTAGGGGGTATTTTTGATGCAATAGAGGGGTGTCAAATACTCAACAAACTCAATTCAATGTGAATCAAACAACTTTCAAAATACCAAGTCTCAATTTTCACACTTTTCACATTTCACTCAGGCCTAGTCTAGTAGGTTTGCTGACCCTATTTTTGGGATTTTTCTCATAAACTTTCCAAAACACTTTAAAAAAAAATAGAGATTTAGATACCCATTATCAATTTACATAACATATTTCAAACTCAACATAGACTTCTTTGGACCATGTGCCTCAAAACTGAGGTTTTCTGCCTACAAATTAGGCCTAATTAGGCCACCTTTACAAAGGAAGTACCCTCAAAACTTATTGTTACCCCAAAATTCCTTAAAACAATCTTAGTCCATATCCCCAAACTTCCAAATCACTATGTTTTGATTCCCCACACTAATTCTAAACGCCCAACCATGAAACCCTTTTTTTTGGCCTTTTCCAAGAGGGTTTATTGAAAAACTAGGTTCCAGACCTCCCCACACTTTTCCAATGCCTCCAACACATCTAAATACACCTACACATGCTTCACATTTCATCAAAAACCCTTTGCCCACTTTATTTCATCAAACCCTAGTCTTAAACTACCATTTTCATGCATATTTCACTCAATTTCAACAGGAACAACATCATCAAGCTCCACAATTCCTTTATCCTATCACAAAATAGTCATTCTAATATCTAAACCTAACCTACCAGACTCATGCCTCTGAGCCACAGAGTTACAGTAGGAAGAATGAGTCATGTTTTTCCTTTGAGGACCTCAAAACCCCCCAAAACTGGGTTTCTGTACCAGTTTCAGCAAAAATGTGATAACTTACAACAAACTTAATGTTTTTCCCTCAAACCACATGCAAAATGAAGGTAGTTCATTCCTCTTTCAGATGCAAGTGGTTGCAGGTCATGACAGGTCCGTACAAGAGAGTACTATGGCTTAGAGCAACAAATTTCTGGAAAATTTTAGAAAAAATAGAGTTTTTATTAATTTTTGTCATTCAAAAACCCTCCAACAACCTCTCCTCGACCTGTGAGGAGCTACTTATACATATTTGAAGTAGTTTTAACAAGTCTACAACTAAAAACCAACTTATTGGACCGTTTTCTCTCTCTTAAAGCATAATGAGATGAGTTGACAAAACAACCCTCACAAATACTTACAATATTTGACCCAAAATATAGAAATAAGACTCAAAACATATGACATTGGTCATCTTGATCTTATTACATGCATCATGGTCTACAATGACCTTATTTAATGCCAAATGGCTCAATTTTCTTCAAAACACCCTTTAAAGGGTCAAGTTTGCCAATGGTGGCTTTGGTGCCCCTGCACCATACAACCCCCCTAAAAAAAGACTCATGTCACATGAGTGATGACTAGTTCTTGCTCCAACTTTCTTTCCACAGGTAGGCTCATCTACAAAATTCCTTCCTTGATGTAGACTCAGAAATCTTGTAACATACTTTACATCCTTGCACTTGTTTGCACATGCATATGATTGCATCTTTGTAATCAGACTTGTGGGAGGTTTCCTAACCGTCCTCTGCCCAAAGCATGACAATTTTCCTGTCTTCATGCCTTCAAACCAACCTCTATTACAAGTTCCTTGAACTGACTTCTTCTTTATGGCAACTTCATGCTTGTATTTGCCCCCCATACCTTGTCTATTATGTCCCTTTATTACTGTCTTCATATCAGCATTATGTACCACTGTCTTGTTAGAGTTATGACCCTCTGTACGTGCAGTTCCAACTTGCTCAATAGCCTTACTCTCCATTAAGGGACACACCATTGTTCCCACCATGACATTATCATGCCAATCAACTATCAAATCATTCCTTATACCTGATTCACTCTTGACACATGTTGCTAAAGCACTCTTGTCCTCTCTCTCATCCTTTACAAGTTCTTTCTTTCCACACATGATTACCTTGGCTTCCTTACCCTTACCTTTGTCATCTTCCACAAGTGGAGTCAATGTAAATGTCTTCCCATCCTTATTTATGGTATATGTATTTGCCTTTCCATCATAAAGTGTATGCTTGTGATACTGCTAGGGCCTTCCAAGAAGTAAATGACAATAGTCCATGGGTAGAATGTCACAAATTACTTTGTCCTTGTAATCACCAATTTGAAACTCACAACAGCTTATTCATTGACTAAAAGATATTGCTTATCACTCAACCAAGACACCTTATATGGCAACTCATGAGGAAACTTTTGTAAATTCAACTTACTAACCATTTCACTTGAGACCATGTTTTCAGTAGAACCTGAGTCAATTACAACTTTGCATACCTTCTTCTTGCACTTACATGTGGTTTTAAAGAGAGTATTTCTATGCAATGGTTCTTTCTCCTTTGATACCTTAAGTATGGTCTTCCTCACCATCAATGATTCCCTTGTTTTAGGAGCAACACCTACATGTAGAGAATTCACACTTTCACCATCATCTTCTTGGACCAATTGTACTCTCTTTTCACTTCTTCTCTCACCCCAACTTGAAGTAGCACCAAACGTTTCAGGGCACTTGAATGATGGATGCCCAAATTCATTACAATTATAGCACCTACCTGAAAACATATTTGAATTCCTACCTCCACCAAATCTGCCTCTTGTGCCTCTAAAGCCACGTCTAGAATCAGCAACTTGATCTTTGCCCTTGTTTGTGTCTTCTTGTCCTTCAAAGGATTGTTGTGATGTAGGGAATGCTCCTCTCCCTCTTGCATTGCTACCTCTTCCTCTAACTGATTTGTCTAGCCTCCTTTTCATCTTTTCCTCAACTCTAACTGCCATTTGATAACATTCTTCTACACTTCTAGGGTTAGCCAAAACCAACTCATCCTGAATATTTAGTCTTAAACCACAAAGATACCTAGCCACTTTTTCAACTTCATTTTCATGATGACCAGACCTCATGCTTAATTTCTTTTTGTCTTGAACTTTGAAGCTTTTTAAACATTTGAACTTCATAGTCTTTGGGTAAGAACTTACCTTTGATTTTTGCCACCATCTTGTCCCATGAAGAAATATTTGACTTACCTTGTTTTCTCCTTTCTGATTATAGATAATCCCACCATAACAAAGCATGACCTTTTAGCTTGGTCTTTGCAATCTTTACTCTCTGCTCCTCTGGAACTTCTTCACATTCAAAGTGATTATCTAAAGCTACAATCCAATCAAGCAATTCCTCATCATTGAGACTTCCTCCATACTTTTGAACATCTATTTTCACATTCTTGTCATCTTTTACTACCTTCAACAATTTGGCCATTCTCTGATCCTCAGGATCCAATTCTTCTTCCACATCTTCATACTCTCTTTCCTCTTCTTCCTCGGACTCACTTTCTTCCACATCCCTTCTCTTGTTTGTTTCCAGGGCTGCAATTCTTTCCTCCAATTCCCTCAATTATCTATCATGCCTATCCCTCATTTCCTTCATTTCTTTAGCCATATCTTTCCCTTTTGGAGGCATCTTGATAGTTTGTCTTTTCAACTTCTCACTTGTCCTTCTTCAAATCTACAACTTCTCACCTTCAAGAGATCTAATCCCTGTTCTCTGATACCACTTTGATGCAATAGAGGGGTGTCAAATACTCAACAAACTCAATTCAATGTGAATCAAACAACTTTCAAAATACCAAGTCTCAATCTTCACACTTTTCACATTTCACTCAGGCCTAGTCTAATAGGTCTGCTGACCCTGTTCTTGGGATTTTTCTCATAAACTTTCCAAAACACTTCAAAAAATAAATAGATATTTAGATACCCATTATCAAGTTACATAACATATTTCAAACTCAACATAGACTTCTTTGGACCATGTGCCTCAAAACTGAGGTTTTCTGCCTGCTAATTAGGCCACCTTTACAAAGGAAGTACCCTCAAAACTTATTGTTACCCCAAAATTCCTTAAAAAAGTATTAGTCCATATCCACAAACTTCCAAATCACTATGTTTTGATTCCCCACACTAATTTCTAAATGCCCAACCATGAAACCCTTGTTTTTAGGCCTTTTCCAAGAGGGTTTATTGAAAAACTAGGTTCCAGACCTCCCCACACTTTGCCAATGCCTCCAACACATCGAAATACACCTAAACATGCTTCATATTTCATCAAAAACCATTTGGCCACTTTATTTCATCAAACCCTAGTCTTAAACTACCATTTTCATGCACATTTCACTCAATTTCAACAGGGACAACATCATCAAACTCCACAATTCCTTTATCCTATCACAAAACATTAATTCTACTATCTAAAACTAACCTACAAGACTCATTCCTCTGAGCCACAGAGTTACAGTAGGAAGAATGAGTCATTTGTTTCCATTGAGGACCTCAAAACCCCTCAAAACTGGGTTTCTGAACCAGTTTCAGCAAAAACGTGATAACTTCCAATAAACTTAATGTTTTTCCCTCAAACCACCTGAAAAATGAAGGTAGTTCATTCCTATTTTAGATGCAAGTGGTTGTAGATCGTGATAGGTCCGTACAAGAGAGTACTATGGCCTAGAGTAGCAAATTTCTAGAAAATTTCAAAAAAATAGAGTTTTTATTGATTTTTGTCATTCAAAAACCCTCCAACAACCTCTCCTCGACCTGTGAGGAGATCTTATACATATTTGAAGTAGTTTTAACCGATCTACAACCGAAAACCAACTTATTGGACCATTTGCTCTCTCTTAAAGCATAATGAGATGAGTTGACAAAACAACCCTCACAAATACTTACAATATTTGACCCAAAACATAGAAATAAGACTCAAAACATATGACATTGGTCATCTTGACCTTATTACATGCATCATGGTCTACAATGACCTTATTTAATGCCAAATGGCTCAATTTTCTTCAAAACACCCTTTAAAGGGTCAAGTTTGCCAATGGTGGTTTTGGTGCCCCTACACTAATTTTATTAAAGGATTTGATGCCAAACCTCACCAGTCTCACTAAACAATTGTTTCCATGAAAACCGTCAATGTGTGTTGAAAATAAACATATGGCGAAAACTAAATTCTTGAAAATTTGATCGTGCAAAGTGTCCCTAACGCTGAGAGATGCCAAAACAAAACCCAAGCAAACTAAAACTGAAATGAACAACTAAAAAGTCTATTTGGGTGATGTCGATTGCACATGCGCCTAGGTGCTCCTGAATCAATACTTCTGACTAAATCCTCTCCATGAAAAATCCTCTAAGATGCCCCCACATTTCAAACTTTATCCTTCATTACATGACTCTATTAATAGAGCATCTCACTTGGGAAATCCAAAATGGTAGAAAAGTGAAGTTTTGGGACCATTATTGGAATAGTCATCATCCACTTCAAGAATTATCTAGAAGATCTATAGGACTTTTAAAATATAAATATTAACAAAAGAATGGTGTGCATGTGTAAGATATTATCTAAGCTCCATAGGTTTGAATGGTTTAAGATATTTTTATTGGAAAAACTTATCCAAGATTGACACTCCTAGGAATTAAAAGGCCTTGTTAAAATTAGAATTGGAAAAGAAAAAATATCTTTGGGGAGGAAGAGTGAAATTATGTGGGTTTGCTCGAAATTTATCTCATATGCTACAAAACGTGGTTACATTATGGCCACTGACTAGTCTAAAAATAAAGATCAACCAACATAAAAATTTTGGTATAGGGATTCCCTATCAAAAATTGGAGCCTGTGGTTGGGATGTAATGGACAATAAAATTCTAATTGGTGATAGGGTGTAAAAAATGGCCTATTTGTTGGCCAATTTCACTACTCTTTCTTTCAAAGATGATGAAATAATTGAGCACTTGGTAATTCAATGTCCCTTTTTTGCTAAATGTTATTCATGGTTGTGTGCTTGCCTAAATTGGTTTAGACCTCTCCTAAAGACTTTGCTTCAACTTTTCAAAATTTGGTCATTGTTAAAATCAAATGCTCTTTTCTCCTACCTACGAGTGGCATGCCCATCTTTGCTTATTTGACATCTACAGAAAGAAAGAAACAAGATTTTTTTTAGGAGAAAATGCTTCCCATTAAAATGTTGCTTTCTAGATTAGAAATGCCTATTTTGAAGATGGTGATGGCAAGAGTTAAAGAGAAATATCCAGAAATATATTTTTCCTCTTGGGACAAAGATATATTATAGATAAGTGTCCCCATTCAAGGGGATTTTAGAATTAATCTTTGGCATCATGATCAAGCTATATAGAACCCTTGCCCTTTGGCCTATACAAGCTCAACTTTGATGGGGCATCTTAAAAAAATCCTAGGACTTTCTGAGAAGGTTGTGTGCTGAGAAATGGTTCTAGAGAAATTATAAGAGCAACCTTAAAAATACTTAGCAATGGAACTTTAGTGTTGGGAAACCATTTGGTTCACTATTATATGACTTAAATTCTATGCAAATTGAAGGTTAATTTATGGTAATTTGTGGTGCAGTCACGACCAGGGGGTTTTATCAAACTACCCAATCATGCAGCCATTACAATGCAACAAAAGCATAAATTCAACATGCAAATCTGAAAATATTTTATTAACTTCAAAACCATCAGCGTTTACAAATTTATTGGCCTTTCATAGCCTCAGTGTTACACTGCAATGTTCAATTCGACTATGTTCTTACAACACAAAAATGACTTCCAATAGATACAAAGATCGCCCCCAATCTACTATCTCCTCACTTCTGTTTTGCAACTACTAGCACCCTCTGCATTGAGCGGAATCCCCCTTCTGAATATACAATGATTTCCATTTATATCAGGAACTAAAAAGTCGACAGTTGCATAACAGTTGCCAAGTAGTTGAACCATCGCCAAGCAGTTGATTAGTTATAGAATGGAATCGTCATAGAATTTGACATGTGTTAGGTCTAGGCCAACCTTCTCGGTTATGAAAATAAATGCTTATTACATTAGGATGCCTAAGTCAAAAATGTCTTCATCGATGCATTCTTTAGAGTTTGGAAACTTAGTTGTTCATGACATACCATTAAGAAGACTCATTGGCAAAAGGTTTATATTACAAACCATGTCTTTTTCTTTTGTTGCCTCCATCGGTGAAAATGAACTTAGCTATAAATGCTTATCGGTGATTTGGTCATTTTTCAAACTTGCTCTTTGTCCACTCTATCGACAGAAATTGATTTTTTGAACCTCGACCTTGGTCTTCTATTCAGCAAATTCTTTCAATTCTGAACAATCAAAGACTTAACATTTTCCTCTTATCAGGAAAACATACTTTTCCCAAACCATTATCGGCATATCAACAAATTACAGGAACCACAAACTAGTTCGCAAATGAAAAGGTTTGTCGATATAAACTATCAACTCCTATCAGAAAAGTTTATCCGCTATGAACTCTTTGTTGGCGTATCCGCAACTTTTAAAAGTCATGAACTAATCGAGACTTAGGTTTTTCTTCTATCGGCGCCATTCTAATTCCACAAGCCTTGGGATCAGACTTCACACACTTCAAACATCTCAACTTCTTTGTTATCACCTATCGACGAATTAAAGCAACTATGAACTCCCTCTTCAAGACCTTTCGGTGAAATGTCGTATCGGTGAACCTAAGAGTTCGCAAACTAACAGTTGTGCTGATAAAGTTCCAAAACTTTAAACTTCACTGATAACAAAGAAAACACTTCCAATTGCTCTTGAGATATTCCATTAGAGAACTGGGCAATCGGCAAACTGTAGAACCAGCAAACTGAACAGTTTGCAAACTGGATATTTTTTTGACTTGTCATAACTTAGTCATTTTTCATCCAAATTTCACCAAATTGGAACTAGAGATGCCCAATTGGCTCTTCTACATGATGACACTCTTACGTGGCCAAAATAAATCAAAATTTTCTCCAGAAACACAAAACCAAAACTGTAAAGAAAATAAAGCCAAAAATCAACTTAGAAAATAAAATATATTTTTGGTAACATAGGATTGCCAGTGAACCCGAATGCTCCTGCATCATACATGTCGGGTAAGTGAAATGTTCCATGAGTTGGAAAACTCATGAACATTTTAAAATGCTTGGGATGGTGATCCCATGCTTGTTCTTTATTTAAACCTCCTCTTTGTCTCCCTGACCTCTCCTCTTCATCACTTGCTGAAATGCTTCACTTCCACTTGCACTTCCAGGGCTACACCTCTCTTGGAAAATTTCCAAGTGTCCAAATTATGATTTCTATTGTTTCCTCTCTAAACCACCACGTCTTTGTTCAATACTCACAACCTTCATACTATTTGACACGACTTAATGCTATTGTTGTACAAAACCAGCACCACTACCTTTATTTTCAACTGCAATCCCCTTCATGGGACCCTTTATTGAGCCATTTCCAATCTCTCTTGTCACCTTAAGCCACTGTTTGTTATAATTGCAATAAACTATTGAACTGCTCTCTTTCACCTGCAGTGTCTTCTCTTTTACTGAACTCAACACATACTTCTGCCCATCTTTCACAATAGTATACAAATTCCTTTTACCATCATAGATTGCTTCCCTATCAAACTACCAAGGTCTACCCAACAACACATGATAGGCACTCATTGACATAACATCACACAAGACTTCATCCTTATATGACCCAATCTGAAAACTAACCATGCATTTCTCTTTTACCACTAATTCCTGTTCTTTTTGCAACCAAGTAACTTTATAAGGACTAGGATGTTTCATCTTTTTCAAACCTAGCTTTTCTACCATTTCCTCTGAAACTAAGTTATCAATACTACCACTATCTACAAGTACATTGCAACACTTACCTCCAAACTTGCATACAGTTCTGAAAAGACTTCTCCTCTGAGATGCTTCATCCTTCTTCACTTCTGGTGTTATCAACACTCTCTTGAACATAAGAGACTCTCCTTCTTCAGGCTCTTCTGCTTTCGGTGATGCCACACTCTCTTCATCTTCTTGTACCATGTTATTTATGGCCATACTTTTCTTATTCTTCTCCTGATGTAATTGTGGACATTCATAAGCACTATGTCCTACTTCACCACACTGAAAACATTTCCCAAGGAATCCATTGTTGCTTCTACCACATCCTCCTATAGAGTATTCTCTTCCTCTCAATCCTTGACTTGACTCCTTATTCCATTTTGAATTTTTTTCTTCTTCTCAAACTTGTTTGCCTTTGCCACTACTTTGTTGTCCTCTCTTGACTGAGAATTTCCCTCTTCCTCTTACATTACTCTGTTGCCTTCTTTCTATCTTTTCTTCTGCTTTCAAAGCATATTGATATGCTTCTTCTAATGTAGAAATCTTCAACATACTCATCTCATCTTGTATATAAAACCTCAACCCATCGATATATTTGGCTACTTTCTCCTTATCCATTTGATGACATCACTGAGATCTAATTACCATTTTATAAAACTCTTCAGTATAGTCTTTTATGCTCATATCTTTCTGTTTCAAATTCTGAAGTTTTTTGAACATCTCCAACTCATAATCGCCAGGAATACATTTGCCTTTCAATTGAGTAACCATTTGATTCCATTGGGTTATTCTCGCATCTCCATTAGCCACTCTCTCTCTTTGCAAATCCCTCCACCATAAAGCAACATGTCCTTTGAGTTTTGTTTGTGCCAATCTCACCCTCTGAGGGTCACAAATATTTTCATATTCAAAATATTCTTCTAATTCTCCTATCCAATCTATCAATTCATTAGGATTCAATGTTCCAGAAAAATTAAAATTTCTATTTTGTTACCTCCTCCAACTGTAACGCCCCGCCACAAAACCCTAGAGATAAGCTTAACTATGCATTAAAAAAGGGCAATTTTTTTTTAAATGAAGAAATAACAACGAAATGCAATCATAGATATTCATAACATCTAAGTTGAGCTTTAACCTCTAGGGATTACATGGCTGCATTACTAACTATTAACATGATCTAACTAACAACTATGGTTCATTTAAATCCAAATACATCAAATGAATCGACACATTCTTTTCTGTCATAATGTGACATCAGATAAGTGAACATCAAGATCTTGTATATAAGATTACAAATATATTTAAAATTCCTTTTACAAATGAATACATCAATACAATGTTAACAATGTTGCTTCCTGATTACATAGGAGTGTGTACATCAATATAATGATACATGGTTCATCTGATATACAAAGCATAAATATCTGTCTCCTTAAGCTAAAGCAAGAGCAGTGATCTGCTTCATGCGATATATCCTCCTCACACATGATCAACAACAAGGAAACCAATGGAGATAAAGCACAACCACCCAACCATGTGGAACCCTAAGGCTCACCCCCCATGCTAGGAGATAACAATAAGGTCCCATGACATGAACAGTCAAGAAGACAATAAACTGACGGATACAAAGACTACCCCAGACTCCAACACAACACAATCAAAATGAACATCACTAGTAACTAAACCATCACTTCCAGAGGCAGTCACGAAACAAAGAGGAAGAAAGATACAAAGAGGGAATGCTAGACTGCAGCAGGGAGGAGTGTCATCACATGGCTTGATATGGGTTGTCCTGGTGGACTTTCCTAGGTCCCGACCCCCATCCTAGGTTGTCCTGGCAACCTCTCCCAATTCCCAGACCCATACAAACTCATGCGGAATCAACACACCCTTTATGAGGACACGGTAGTTGATCTTGCCATTCCAGGCCTTCTCATCTCATCTCAAGTCTAAATGAGTACTTGAGCCATGAGTGAGGAATAACATTATCTTATTTAATGTGATAAACTACCCAACCCCTCCTAAATTATTTATTACATTATCACTTGATTAACAACTTCCAATGGGTTATCCTGGCGGCCTCTTTGGGGCACCGGCCCCACATTGGAAGCCACTCCCCTATCTACATCTAGAAGATCCTATCAAACCAGGCAGATATCCTTATAATGACAAGTACATAAGATCAATGCAAGGTATTTCCCCTCTTGCATACAAAACATAACCTCTAGAACCAACTCTTATATAGGTTGCCCAAACAACATTCTTCCTCATTCATAATTACCAAAATCCTCATACAAAGACATGAAACATTATATTCTCATAACATCACTGTCACAAGACAGTACCTAAAGTCAAAACATAGACACCCTAGGCCTTTGGATTAAAACCCCTATCCACGTACACATCGACCATCAATACCACCAACAACAAAACCCACATGCATAATGTAATTTAACACGAAGAAAAACAATCAACCACTACAATGTTTATAATCAATTCTCAACCTAAAATTTCATAAAAGAATCAATACTAGTCTATTATCCGCAAGTTTAAATAACCCATTTTCTAAGTTCATCCCCTCTAACCATAATACTTGAGTTTTATCAATCCAGATAATAAACTCAACTACGGGAGTTATTAAGAACTTCTAAATCAAAGTTATATAAAAGTAATAATAATTTTAAAACTAATTTTAAATCCATATTTAAAATTTATACATATCGACTTCTTATTAAACTAAATAAAACAATAGATTCAACTATAAGTTACTTGATTTTATTAAATAATCTAATAAATAAATTTAGTAACATAAACTAAATAAATAAAGCAATATAGGAATAAAATTTTAAGTTATATATAATTAAATTAATGCTCATTTGCATTATAAAAATATACAATTATATCCTATTTAAATATGTGAAACTTCCTATAAATAAAATTTTTACAGATAAAACTTTCTAATATATGATACTATCCCATAAGGAAATTCCTAAAACAAATAAATATAACTACAGGTCTCTCTTTCAATTCATAAAAAAAGAAGGTTTCTATTCACAATTTTTAACAAGAGTCTTTAGTATACAAAATTAAAATGAAAATTAAAATGCAAGGGCATGTAGGCCGCTCAGAACAACCGCCTCAAAGAGAGTTTATCTCATGATACGCAGTGATTGCAAGGTATAATCAAAAATGATTTTTTTATAAAGGCTTTAAAACTTTCAAGCCACAAAATGGAGGACACCCAGGCACGCGAGCTGCATGATGGAATGCCTCAAAGAGAGGTCATAATTTGAAATGTAATGATTGCAGAGAATGCCAATTTGGATTGAAGAAAATAAAACTTTTAAAACCTTCAACAAGGCGATGTGCAACAGAGATTCAAGGATATGCACAGAATGAATTTGTTGAAGAGGTCTTAGAACTTCCAAGCAAAGATGAAATTGTGAGAGTAAGATCAGAGGCGCATACTATTTGACTAATGCCTCTAAAAATGTTGACCCTGTAATGAAACAGTTGCAGGATATGAATAAAATGGAATTGTTAGCAGGGCATTCAAAACTTCTAGCAAGGGTAATGTGATCAACACATATTTAAGAGGTATCTCAATGATAACATCTAAGGTGCCTTCATGGTTAGGAAATCAAACATGCACACATAATAATCACTTCAGGTGTAATGCAATAAGGATTACAAATACGCCCATAAGGTATACTAAAAGGGCTTTAGAAACTTTTAAGCAATTCTAATTTATGAGAGTGAATTGTCTGATATAACCTCTCTAGAGATGTCACATTGGTTATAGGATATGGACAAAACAGATTTATTATTAGGGTGTTTACAAAACTTCAACACATGTGATAAAAGCACACCTTGCTACACTCAGCATGACTTTAACAAGTATCCTAATGATAAAATCAGGGTGTCTTCAAGATAGCCAGCACGACCAGGAAATCCACCAAACACACCTAATGATCAACTTAAGGTATAATGCAATAAAGGTTATAAATACGAATGTATTTCCTTGGAGCATGTAGATCACATATGAAACTAGGCTTAGGAATAAACATAGCGACACTGCTGTTTAGTTTGGACCCTACTAATATTGTAGGACATGGGTTCTTCTCTCAAATGTCTACGTAGAAGTGAGTAGATGCGGTAAGGTTAAAATGGTAGGGAGAATGACAAAAGATAGGGGAATACAAGGGATCCCTAGATACAGTTGATGGCGGTGGGTATGGACTTCCATCATAGCATAATAATGGTGGAATAGATGGAAATACTCAGACTAACATGCAAGCAAATATGGATCTCAGACAAAGCACACAGATCAATCATGCAATGGTATTAGGAGAGACACAAATTAGATTGTGTTGGAAACAATGCAGATAACTAAGAGGGGGGTGAATCGGTTATCTTATAACTTTTCTATTTTTACTTTCTTTTCTCATCTTATCATTTAGAGTTATATCTAAACAAAGCAATCATAAGAACTGAAAAAGAAATTAACACATAACATAAAGATTTTTACGTGGAAACCCTGTTAAGGGGAAAAACATGGGGTGACTAACCCAAGATTGTATTCTCTGTTAAAAGAATAAAGAGTACAAATTTGGCACTTGCCAATTAGGGCTCACTGCCCGAGCACACTGCTCACAAGAGGCCCACTGCCTACAGGAGACTTATAGTCTATAAATGCTTACAGATGATACCAAGGTGTTTGAACTAGTGAACAACATCTATAAATGCAAGAATTCAGTTCCAGTTAGGCACAATATACTGATTTGGCACATTTTATTCTTCCTCTGGTCAATATTACTTTCTTGTCACACTCTGGGCTTGAATTACTGCCTTCGCACTTGTCTCTGCCTTTCTTCACACTTGATCATTCATACTATCACTTACACACACTCACAAGCTTGAATCCATCGGGTATATATATCCGCATCAAGGATTTCCAACAACTTCTTAGTTAGCAACAAGAACACCTGAGATATTTGCAAGTTATTGATTTGTCGGCTGAATCCATGCTTGATTAGTGATGCGCATCAAAAACATAGGCATATAAGTCATTAATCATGTCAGACAATGATGTATAATGCCACAAATTGCTTGATCAACACCTTTTGCACATTCGGATTGAGGTATGATACTCTGTCTGTCAGTTCTTCCTTTGTCTTCTCTGCCTGACTGGAACCCAACACTCAGATGCTCATATCTTTTTCATGCTTTGTCACCGGAGGCTAAATCTCTGGAATACAATAGTCATGATACCCCTCTTAACTTGTCCAAGTCCGTAACTTATTGATTTACACCATCTAAGAGATTTGGACCTGATTGTCGTATCATGTTGCATACTCTATTTTTGTCCACCAGACCAAAACAATCTTCACTCTGACTTCCGGTATGGGCATATTATGTACTGCGGATGTGTAGAATAGACTTTGTTGCCATCAATGACAACACTTATGAAGCCACACATCGTCTCTTGCAAACAATCTCTCCCTTTGGCATTGATGGCAACACTTAGTGAAAAATGACTGTGTCACAATAACTCCCCCTTTGCTTGTGCTCTGTTTCTTTACACTACTTTACCGTAGCTCCCCTTTTGCTAGATTCCTCATTTTTCACCATTCTTCACTCGCCCTTCGACATTAATGGAAAAGGGTGGAATCCGCATACAAAATTATGAAAAAACTATTATATACATGGCCGCATAAGTATATACAAATCATATGTTATACTTACATATATTTAAGTATATCCGCAAAGGTTGTCTTTAACTATACAGTTTATGTGGCCCAACTCCTCTTCATTCTATCCAAAATGGAGATGTGTCCACTTAACAAAAATGCATATGCTTCTGCCCTCTTTAAGTTTGTTGGATCATTGGTCCGGACTGTACTTTGTGCCTCTGTCAAGGCATCATGCATTGCCTCTAACTTAGGAATGATTATCCCTCTGAGCTCACCCATTCTATCCATTATGTTCTTTTTCTCTTTAACCTATTCTTTAATTTCATTTATTATAGCAATAGCTTGACATTCATGATTCACCGGAGAGGTAGTAAGGGGATCAAAATTCTGAGATAAACTTGACAGTTTTCCTTCTTGTTCTTTCACTTTCTTCTCAATGTCCTTTGTCACTTTGGGCCAAGTTAAACAAAATTTGTATATGTCCCCACCATCTTTAAGAGCAATTTCAAGGATCTTTATGCCAATGCCTAAGGTTCTTCTATCATTAGCAATTAGCCCTTGTACTTTACTAAGCCTCTTTCCTAAGAACTCCTTTTGGACCTTAGTTTCTGCCAATTTCTCTAAGGATTCAAAATGAGTGTTAACAGAATTGACTAATTTTTTCAGATTACTGGATGGAGAGGCAAAAGGATCCTTTTGATAGGTTGGCATAATCTTCTCCAGCATGCCAGATGTAATCTCCAACAGCTCACAATCCTCCATGTGTGATTTTAGAAGTTTCTCTTTTGCTTTGGCCTGAGCAAAAGATGCTACTTTCATTATTTGAACCGAAGAGAGAGAGTCGAAGTTTAGTGGCCCTTGAATTAACTCAGGTTCATCCAGCTCCATTATTTCTTTGTCCAGGAAGTTCTGTATTGTCTCTGCAGTGTCTCTTGCCGACTCTACTTCCTTCCTTTTGGGGGCATCCGGATTGACTTGCTTATTGATATTTGTTTCTTCTACCTATCCTTCCTCTTCCAGAATAGAGGAGTCTAATGCCTCGGATGGCTCTTCATCATTTTTCTTTAATCCTTCGACATCCTTGTCAGAAAATGTTTCTTCTTTCTGTCCTTCCTTTTCTGGAATAGAGGAATCTAATGCCTTAGATGACTCTTCATCATTTTTGTTTAATCCTTCAACATCCATGTTAGAAGGCTCTTCATCTGTTTCCTCTATAATGGGAAGATTAAATCTCTTCAAGGCATTCCAGAGAATTTATTTTGTTTCATTTGCTATTTGGTCAGTTTCTCCAACCATGAGTTTATTCATCTGGGACTTGCTTTGGAAATCATCTTTACAATCCTTAAAAACCATGTCCATTTGTTTTGGAGTGATAGAAGGACATAGATGTATCACTATCTGCTCCCGGATCTCCAAGTCTTTTGCCTTTGCATTCTCTTTTCTTTGCTCCAATACATCTTCTAGGATCTTTGGAATTAATGAAATTATTTCAATGAATGCTTTGTTATAGATATTCAAATACCTTATAGAAGCTTCCTCTAGAATTCTCTTGTCAGCATCATTGTATTCATCATAGAACTTTGTCGTTGGCTGCAGGTTCCCATCCATAGTAACCGCCTTGATGATATCATCAATAGAAAGAGTAGGCTTCTCAACATACTTTGCTGACTTCTGCTCCACATCAACCTTGGGCGATTTTACTTTTGCTTTCTTCAATTCTCTAATCTCTACATCTGACTCAGTCTCATCATCATCCTTGAGACTCACATAGGCTCTTTTGGCCTTGTATTTCATTCTCTTTTCTTTTGCAGATGAATGGGCTTTCAGATTTGCAACTTTAGAGCTCCCAAAGGCAGAACCCCTAGTAGTTCTAGTCTGAGTGGAGGATTCTACCGGAACCTGTTCTTTCTTTGCTTCCTCTTTTTCTTTCTCAATTTTCTCTATTCTTTCTCTATTTGCAATAACAACTTCTCTGGTAATGCCAAATTTCTCAGCTAGTTCTTTAACTTCCTTTCTCATCTTTCTTTTCATCTCAGGCCTTCTTAGTTCAACATGCAGTTTTATGTTTAATTCTTCAAAAGTGCCAAACCTCTCTGCTTTGGGGTCCTTGGGTTGACTCAGTAAATGTTGAATATGAGTCTCTAATATGTTTCCATCAACCTCATAGCCCATGGGCAATATCCATATTGTCCTTGGCTCAACTGCCTCTATTAGGCACTGATCAGTATCTACCATAAAGCAAATTGCATCTTTGTACTTCTCCACTATTGTTTTGGGAATTCTTTCTCGTGCTTGCATCATGATCTGGAAGTTTTTGAAGTATCCCCAGAGAGTTGTCTTCTAGGTTTGAGTGTCACCAAGTTCATACAAGTAATCCCTGATCTGTATAGCAACCAGTTTGTCATTTTCCCAGATCAAACCTTTTGAGCTTGGTCACTCATTCATGAAGTAGAAAAACAAGCATAACACCAAATCACCATATTTGAAAGAGCTATTTTTATCTTTCTTGATCTTTTGTAGGTTCTCCAGCAATTGATTCAATAGAAGTTCACACAGGTCATAATCTGCATTCTCTCTTAGCATCTCGTATGCAGTGTAGATGGCAGTACCGGATACAAAGTTTTCTCTACTTGAATGGTAAATCTTGTATCCAATCACAATTGAGACAAACTTGACATCTGGATCAGTGATGTCATCAATGGTCATTGCCCTCTTGTCATATTTTGAACCCGTGGCTTCAGATACTATTTGATTCTTCACAGACTTAAGAGCAGGCAACCCACCAATGGAGTGCAAACTAGTTACAACTTTGATGGCATCTTTGGTTATTTTGAAAGGCCCCATTAACCACATGAAGTTATCATGGATCCTTCTTAAGATATCCCAGACCCATTCGTCCTCTCCAAAAGATGAAAAGTGTATGCAATGTGTAAAATGCTTATCTTTAAGGGTCTGGAACTCCGGTTTCAGATCAAAGTTCTCACTGCTTAACTGATTGTAGTATAGTTTCATCAATTTCAGGTCTCCAAAGTCCTCAATGTTTGCATGTATATAAACCCTAATGTCTTCTACATGGAGAATGCCATACGGGGTACGGGAAAATGCACCCAAAGGATCAACCTCAATAGATTTGTGAGGAAGTTTCTTAAAAACTAGCCTTGGTCTCTTGGAAACATTTACAACCATAGGAGTAGCCATTCTAATCAACGAAGATTGGAGAGATTAAAAGAAATACCTCTTCACGCCTTAGGGTTTGGAGTGACTACCGGAACAGATTGCACTTGGATTCGATCTTCAACCGAGTTTGAGTGTTTTGCTGGATTTCTTCTTAGAGCTCTTCTCCCTTCTTCGTGAGTGCAAAGTGTTGCAAATGATGGATGAGAAACCTTTTAACCTTGCCCAAAAAACCTAATTTCCCTTTGTAATAAATGCACAACTTAAGTCATCCGGTTACCCTGTATTGAGAGATTTTCTTGAATCACTGCGCGGATCTTAAAATCATTCTCTATGAGGGTTGACAACATATCTTCACCTTTTTCAAACATGCCATAGGTCCGCAGATTAAAACATTTCAATTCTGGATCATACCGGATCTATCTGTGAAATTCTACTTTACTGGATAGCTACCAATACAGGATTTCCTCATAGCTTCCTGTCAAATTTTGACTGGACAAATTTTAAATGAATCTCCTCAAACCCTTTAAACCGCAACCTCTTATTCTGAATCAATGTGCCGAATTCAAGCACTCACTAGTTGGTTGGGGGAAAAAATGATCTTCTCTATAGCTCCTCCTGAGCCAGAGCTTACTTTTTAGTTTCTAGAAGGAATATCAGCACCGGATTCTGGTGCAGATCCATCCCCAATATTCATTGTACTTTTCTTTACCCAAATCTTGCTCATCTCCTTTTGAACTTCATCCACATTTAATTTACCTTTGCCTTTATCTTGTTTTTGATCATGATCCATTGGACCTTTTCTATTTTGACTCCTATTTCTGCAGAATCTGGCTATGTGACCGGATCCATTGCAATTGTAACACACAACATTTCTTTGTTTATTTGAATGATATCCTCTTGATCTGCACTCATTAGCCTTATGTCCAATTCTATTTCATACAAAGCATCTACCATTGAAAATATTGTTCATTTGCATATTTCTGCATTCATGAGATTTGTGACCATACCTTTTGCAACTGAACCATTGACCAAAGAAGGATGGATTGATTTGATTCATTCTGTTTCTACACTGGATTGCTTTATGACCGAACTTGTTGCAATTGAAGCAGTATCCATTGAAGGAAGGATATCTTTGAGTGTTTGGTTGTCTTACTGGAGGTCTTCTAGGCATGTTTCTTTGATTTCCTGATCCAAAGTTCTTCTGACCAAATCCAGAGCTTTCACCTTTCTCATATCCCAAGCCACACTTATCATCTACCCTCTTTTGACTTTCAAGAAGAACTTCAAGTTGGGCTAAGCTTATCTTGAATTTTTCTTCGTATTCATTTGCAGATTGAAGATCTTGTTTAAGAGTGTCTATCTAGTTCTTAAGTTGTTCTTCATTATCTCTGGCTTCTTCAAGATCAGATTCAAGATGCCTGATTATTCTGTCCATTTTGTGGCAGTCCTCTATTTTCTCCTTGAGCGATTGTTTTAGATTAGCTTCAATCTTTCTCTTTTCTTCAATTTCTTGGGTGAATTTCGTAACCCCTAATTCCATTTCATGCCTTATCATAATGACTTCTTTTGACAGCTTCTCACATAGCTTATTTTTCTCATGCAGATCCTCATCAGCATTATTGACCTCATTCTGATTTGCTAATTTCTGGAGTAGTTCCTTTCTCTTTTTCACAGAATTACTAAGTTTTTCTTTCAGCGCATTTATGAAATCATCAGCTTGCTTGAGTCTTTCTCTCAAATTGTTGACTTCAGAGTGGGGTTGTTCAAGATCATCTAGGGCAGATTGAAGTTGTTCTTTCATACCATATGCATCCATTGAGATTCCTAGATCTTCCTCAAGCTGTTAGGCTTGTTCAAAGGAACTTAGCTTTGATACCAATTGTTGGAAGCAATGCAGATAACTGAGAGGGCGGGTGAATCAGTTATCTTATAACTTTTCTATTTTTACTTTCTTTTCTCATCTTATCATTTAGAGTTATATCAAAACAAAGCAATCATAAGAACTAAAAAAGAAATTAACACATAACACAAGGATTTTTACATGGAAACCCTGTTAAGGGAAAAACCACGGGGTGACTAACCCAAGATTGTATTCTCTATTAAAAGAATAAAGAGTACAAATTTGGCACTTGCCAATTAGGGCTCACTGCCTGAGCACACTTCTCACAAGAGACCCACTGCCTACAAGAGACTTGCAGTCTACAAATGCTTACAGATGATACCAAGGTGTTTGAACTGGTGAATAACATCTATACATGCAGGAATTCAGTTTTGGTTAGGCACAATATACTGATCTGGCACATTTCATTCTTTCTCTGCTCAATATTACTTTCTTGTCACATTCTGGGCTTGAATTACTGCCTTTGCACTTGTCTCTGCTTTTCTTCACACTTGATCATTCATAATATCACTTACACGCACTCACAAGCTTGATTCCATCGAGTATATATATCTGCATCAAGGATTTCCAACAACTTCTTAGTCGGCAACAAGAACACCTGAGATATTTGCAAGTTATTGATATGTCGGATGAATCCATGCTTGATTAGTGATGCGCATCAAAAACATAGGCATGGAAGTCATTAATCATGTCGGCCAATGATGTATAATGCCACAAATTACTTGCTCAACACCTTTTGCACATCCAAATTGAGGTCTGATACTCTGTCGGTCAGTTCTTCCTCTATCTGCTCTGCCTGATTGGAACCCAACACTCAGATGCTCATATCTTTTTCATGCTTTGTCACCAGAGGCTAAATCTCTAGAATACAATAGTCATGATACTCCTCTTGACTTGTCCAAGTCTGTAACTTACTGAGCTACACCATTTGAGAGATCCAGACCTAATTGTTGGATCATGTTGCATACTCTATTTTTGTCCACCAGACCAAAACAATCTTCACTCTGACTTCCGGTATGGGCATATTATGTACTGCGGATGTGTAGAATAGACTTTGTTACCATCAATGACAACACTTACGAAGCCAAACATTGTCTCTTGCCAAAAGATTGTACATCACAGAATGTAGAAGTACAGATAAGGCATGTGAACTATTTGATAGAATGCCTATAGGGTTCAATCTCATGCAGAATATTATAGATTGCTGACGGACCATAGAGACAATCTACACCACATTTTTTAGTACAAGTGCAGTAATGATTCCCATTATAATAATTTGCCAATTCTCAGACAAAAACAACAGAAGAGAGAGAGAGCAAGATAGAGAAAGAAAATCATTCACAAAGATTCAAACTATTTCCGACAAAAAATTATTTAATCATACCAATAACATACGCGAATTTTAATCATCAAGCCTCCCAATATGTATGAAAATGCAGAGATGAGTACCCTTCCAGAATCTTCCAATTGATTTCTCCCCAGAATCACTATTCTACAAGCTTCTCCCCCCAAATATACGCTTCCCAAAAAGAATAAAATAGCAGATACAATTAATTCATACCTCCGTTACTAACCTCCCACTCTCTCCTCTTCCATTTTCACAAGGCAATACATTTAATATGCAATCAACAGAAGATTTTATTCTAATTTTATTTATTTAAGTATTGACCATATCTGAGTCTTATAACACCTCTTAATTATTGAAATTTTATTTTTATTACCACTTAACCAAAACAAGCACTTATATAATATTATTAATTTATTATTATTATTATTATTATTATTATATTAAATTTGTCAATTAAATTCTTGTTTTAAAACACTTTATTAACCTCTCTAACATTACTATTTATTTAACAAAGAGGACTAATAATTTCTAATTTGAATGAAACAATTAATCCAAACAATAATCAACCTAATAAGCTACATACCGAACACTACCTAATGACAACACGTTATCAAACAACAGAGACATACAACCATGCCCAAACTGACCTTAGCAATAGGACACAGGACTGAAAACTCATCCTCTTCGAGGATGGTGACAAGCTGAGGGACCTTATGTCATCTTCGTTCATCAATTCTCCATTGGATTTAAGGCACGCTCAAACCTGTCGATTTAGGTGGAGTCGATGCCTAGTACCTACAACCTGTAGCAAACGAAATGGTCAAACATACATATAATCATCCAGTCAGACACATCATGAAAGGGAATCACAGTGTAGTAGGGTACTCACACATGAGTAATGCGACACTGTCCCTTTCACAAAACACATCAACAAGTAACCACATCATGCATATTCATCAGTAGCTGAACAACTAGATAAGAACATCATCAAATGATCGCATAATGCACATAGTAAGATGGATCCACATAGTTAATTAAGTCCATATTTGATCATAAAATAAACATAAAACACCAATACTAACAATATCATCAAGTGTCTTCATAGCAGTAGGTCAACATCAATAAGTATCATCATCAAAATAGTAAATCCATCATCAACAAGATGTCATAAAGTCTAGATCAGAAGGAACAACTATCAGTCTAACAGAAAGCTAAATGAGGAGTACTATACCAACTCTAGCAAGCACTCTCAAGAATCGTTCTTCTCCAACATCTACTGGTTGTTCATTTTCTCTTTCTCGTTCATCCTCCACAATTGCGTCCTCATCATCAGCATGATCTTTCGCATAGTTTGGGTTTCTTCTCAATCCAGCAACTAAATTTCTCAACTTGTTCCTCATTTCAACATGAAACTAGTCTAACATTTCTTCCATTCTGGGAACTCTTCTTCTCAAGGGCATCTTTTCAAATTACAACCGCTACTACTTTCTCTCGACACACACTATGGAAACAAAATCTTCTTCTGCTCATAACTCCAGCGTCTCCTTCAACCCTCAGTAGTTATGAGACTCCTCTTCACATAAACACCCTCTTGAGCCCTCTGAGACAACACTTCAGATTCTCTGCAACATATCTCCTCCCAGCAAGAAAGCCTTGCTCTGATACCACTTGGTGTAGTCACAACTAGGGGTTTTTATCAAACTACCCAATCATGCAGCCATTATAACGCAACAGAAGTATAAATTCAACGTACAAATCTGAAAATATTTTATTAACTTCAAAACCATCAACATTTGCAAATTTATTGGCCTTTCACGGCCTCAGCGTTACACTGTAATGTTCAATTCGACTATGTGCTTGCAACACAAAAATGACTTCCAACAGATACAGAGATCACGCCTAATCTATTGTCTCCTCACTTATGTTCTACAACTACTAACACCCTCTGTGTTGAGCGGAATCTCCCTTCTAAATATGCAATGATTTCAATTTATACCAGGAACTGAAAAGTCGACAGTTGCATAACAATCGCCAAGTAGTTGAACCATTGCCAAGCAATTGATTAGTTATAGAACAAAATCACCACAGAATTTGACATGTGTCAGGTCCAGGCCAACCCTCCCAGTTATGAAAATAAATGCTTATTACATTAGGATGCCTAAGTCAAAAATGTCTTCATCAGCATTCTTTAGAGTTTGGAAACTTAGTCGTTCATGAAATACCATTAAGAAGACTCATCGGCAAAAGGTTTATATTACAAAACATGTCTTTTGCTTTTGTCACCTCCATTGGTGAAAACGAACTTAGTTATAAATGCTTATCAGTGATTTGGTCATTTTTTGAACTTGCTCTTTGTCCACTCTATCAGCAGAAATTGATTTTTTTGAACCTCGGCCTTGGTCTTCTATTCAGCCAATTCTTCCGATTCTGAATTGTCGAAGACTTAACATTTTCCTCTTATCGGCAAAACATGCTTTTCTCGAACCATTATCAGTGTATCGACAAATTATAGAAACCACGAACTAGTTTGCAAATGAAAAAGGTTTGCCGATATAAACTATCAACTCCTATCGACAAAGTTTATCCGCCACAAACTCTTTGTTGGTGTATCGACAACTTTTAAAAGTCACGAACTAACCAAGACTTAGGTTTTTCTTCTATCAATGCCATTCCAATTCCACAAACCTTGGAATCGGGCTTCACGCACTTCAAATATCTCAACTTCTTCGCTATCGCCTATCGGCGAATTAAAGGAACTGTGAACTCCCTCTTCGAGGCCTTTATTGGTGAAATGTCGTATCAACGAACCTAAGAGTTCGCAAACTGATGCTTGTGCCGATAAAGTTTGAAAACTTTAAACTTCGTCAATAACAAGGAAAACACTTCCAATTGCTCTTCAGATATTCCATTGGCTCACACATTTCATTAGTATTTGGTCAAGGTATTCTATTCCAAATTTATTGTTGTTTGTGCTTGCAATTCCCTTACATGCGATGAAATCCAAATTCCCTTAATACACACCTATGAGAAAAATATCTTTTAACGGGGCCATTATTGATTTGTGCCTCCAGAAAATCTCCATGATTGAAAATTGCAAATATGGGTGTGATTGGGGCTCTTTAATCTTATTTTTTTTATGTGATATGGAGAACCTAGAAAAGCTAATTTTACTTGGCATTGACATGAGGTGGGCGAGTGAGTAGTACACTTTACTCTAGTCAAAGGAAGTATGCTAACTCAGTTTTGTAAAGATTTAATTTATAGGATAGCAAATTGGTGGATGTTCTTCAACACCAGATGAAATAGAAGACATGGGCCACGTCCCCTATATAAATACATTGGTAAACTTTTGTAACTATAGTCTACACTAAACCTCTTTTTATTATTTACAATTTATATCTTTAAATTTAAATTTTATTATAAATTTCAAAAATAAACCCAATGTTACAAATTCATTTATATTTTATTATTTTTAATTAAAAACTTATAATCTTTATAGATAAATTAATACAAATCATTCTACTATTTTAAAACCAATAAATATAAATTTCTTGCAATTTCAAAGAAACGTTGTTTTAAAATATCCTCACTATTTAGTCATTGACCTAGAAAAAGTCACGTAAGTGCCTTAAACTATTCAACTGCACTGGAATGCGAGTACATCTACTTCAAGTTCAAAGGAGCCGGTGAGGGGACCATTATAATAATAATGGATGCACTATTACAAAGTCTTTCACCCAACTTTCCATCGGTGGAAAATTACGTCCTTTCTAAGATCATATGTTATATTATTTATGGCACAAAAATTGCATTTATCATATTGTAGTTTGTGTTGGATATATTATTGATCCTTATTAAAACATTATATTAATGTTCACAATTATTAAAACATTGTATTAATGCTCACAATTTTTAAAACATTATATTAATTTTCATAATTAGTTAAAGTAGGTTCATTTTAGAAATAAATTGTATAATAGATATATGTTAAATCTCTAGAATATATAAATTTAAAATAGTTACATTAAAAGAGCAATGTGTAGGTATTTAGAAAGGGAAATTGTTGTATAGAAGTCGGAGGGAATAATTTAAGTTAATTTTATTGAGAGGCGTAATTTATTATATTATGTTGAGCGTTGTAACTTATAGTGGTAACAAGAGTTAAAATGTCATAGCATGATTGTGTTCACAAAAACTCTAAAACATGCATTTATTTTTAAATATGAAAAGACCAAAATTTGAAAATATATATTGATGCCCCATAAATGAAACTATTACAAAGCTATATATAAATATATAATATTTAAGTTCAACATGGGATAAATGATAAAATTATCCACTCTTCATGATGTCATTCAATGGGCAACCATTCTTAGATTGTCCTTAGGTGTCAAATTTACAATGATCATCTTGATGGTTACAATGAAGTGTACATGTGATAAATGTGTTTGGCTACAATGAAACCCCATATATATGTGCATATGGATAGATGTGTATGTGTGTGTATGTATATGTATACATATGTATATCTATACATACATATATGCATATATACATACATACACAAATATACACATATATATGTATACATGCATACATTATATATTATTATATATACATAGATCATATATATACACAAAATATACATATATTATATGTATACATATATGTGTAAATATCTACATTTATCATATATGTAAATATATATATGCACACACACACACACACACACACACACACACACACACACATTATCTATATGTAAACATATACATATGTTTGTGGGGGGTCTTAAGTTTAGCTATGTCAAGATTTGGTTGTTTTGACAATGTTTAATTAAATCAAAGACAATCAAATAAAATCGTAGAAACATTTTTTATTTAAATAGATTTATTTTGATAGCTCTTCATTGTGAAGTAAGATTGTTTTATTTTTTAAATTAATAATTCTTTAATTTTACAATAAGTTTGACCATAATAAAACACTTTTCCTAACACTTGTTCTTAAATATAATTTGTTAATGGTGAAAATTGTATTCTCATGCTCTTTTTCCTATATGTTTTTGGGCTTGTTTTGATTGGAGTGTTTGAAATGAAATAGCAAGTGTATAAATGAAATTCTTGCATGAAATTAACTCATAATGTTCTCATATCCTAATCCCATTTTTACTCATCGCTATATATTTGCTCTCAATCCCTAGATACCCTATTTATTACCCTAGATTAGATTCATAGGTGCAAACTTGACCCAAGTCACTTCCAAAATTAGAAATCTAAACCTTGAACTTTTATAATTTAAATTCAAAATAAAACTTGCCAATCCCCTCCTACTAGCCATTGTGAGTTGATCTATTGCACATTTGTGTGCTTGGTTGTACTTAAATACATCCACTCATTCATTTGAAATCATTATGAGGGACCATCTACATGTTATACAAGACTTGTCATTAAGCATTTATGAAAGCATCATAGTAGATTATCATAGCATTACCTCAACACACATCATCCTATATCCATTGCATATTTTCTTGTTGTCTTCAATATTTCACTCAGAGTTGGAAAGCTAGTCTAACTAGGGGTTTAAATGAGGGGAACACAACCCTCATAATTTAGTAGATTTCCAAATGTGTTCCTAAAAAATGTCACTCCTTACATAGATTTAAACGCTAGAACATTGAGGCAAGTGAATTATTATAGTCCACATCCTATTAGTTCAGATCTATGAGCTATAATCTAGGCTCGTGAATTAGTTTAGATCCACAAATGCAAAGATCAAGTCTGCATGCACATAGGTGAACTAGAGTGGAACACAATCAGTTTGAAAATTTAAAAATCTTGATCTAGGCAAGCCTTAAAATTCTATCTCCTTAGTGAGTCCATTTCTGACATCTATCATAACATATTCCTATCATCAAATTTTGAGCTAAGTATCACAATTGTTTTATTTCAATTTCTACATTTAATTTTTATTTAATATTTCCTATCCCAACTCCTAAAACCTAGGTTTTTATTATCATTTAATTGTTTGCTCTCTTGGAAAAGTAGTGAATTTTATTTATTTAATTACATTTTTGGTGAACCCAACTTTCCTACACCCTTGATTCGAGCACATGGGGGTCCCTCAAGGACTTCCGCCTAATTGTGGAACTTAATAGTTCTTGGTCAAAAAAATTCAATTTACACCACATTTGTGCATTTTGATAGACATAATTCCCCAAATAAGGAGATAAGTGCAACACATTAGTGTTAGTTGTGCATCATGAAGATCACCATTCCATCTCACATTGACCTATGTTATATAAATATCTCACATGGATTGGTGCCCATATAGTTGACTCTCCCTAGCTTGTCACTTTGCTTGATTAGCATACCTCGAGGTAGTAGATGACATGGAGGACCTCAAGATTATCTTGCATAGAATACAAACACTTGCACACTTGCATAGCACTAAGTTGAATCTCTTACACACTAGTACAATGCTAGGATGAACATTGTAGCACCTGTAACACTTTGCATCATCGTCCAAGCTTCAACATCTCTTCACACCTTGTGCAAGCACCTATGTTCTTTCACGTGCTATTGCACAAACCTCACAGCCTTTCATATTCATGCACAAACACTTGTAGCTTTGTGCAGCATGTGTCATTGAGTGCTATTATGCATGACCCATACACTCTTTCATCATGCACCACCACACATGATCTTGTACAAGTCTTTATTATTGTGTACCCTTGCACACGACTTAGTGCATCGCTCATCATGTGCTGTGATGTATGAATTTGTATAAATTATCATAAACACCTAATAACTCCAATAGGTCTACACATGGATGGCTTCAACTATGTAATAGAACTCCAATTGTGAAGAATCACAACCAATAGGAAGTTGGAAGGTTGATGGTTCAATATGATCCATTACACTTCTAATTCTTGTTTTGCAATTGTAATGTAATGTTTTTTTTATATTTGCATGAATCCATCACGTTAGAGGAGGATGAATATTGTATATTCATGTGCAAACTAGTCTAATATTTTACCCCTTCTTGGTCACAAGAATCTTTATTCCTAGTCATGCTATCTATAAATATCCCTTAAGGGGAGAACTAATCGATGAGTGATAGATATTAGCATGCTTTGAATATCTCATATCAAATTTATTATAGTCTAGTGAAAACAAATAAGATGTGTTATCCTCTTCTCTAATCACAATAATTCTCATTGTCATCCTTGCTAAACTTTGTACACATATGTACCTTACCTATTTTTCCATTGAATACAAGTAGCTTTATTTGCTAACCTGTCACTATTTGAATGTGTAATAGTTGTTTTGCATCTTGTCTTTAAGATTCTATTGCATGTTCTACAATTTAAAATTATATTTGAGTGATTTCCATCACTTAGATAAGTTATAAATTATCCTTTGTGCATCATTTGAGCTTGATACAAATCACTCCCTAGGGTTTAGCCTTCTTTTTATGTTTTTTAGATCTAATTTTCTAATTACACTTATCTTATATTAGATCTAATTAGGATTTGAATCCAATCCTTTTTGGGCATTATTGATTTGTTTATATTATGGTTTGGACTATTATCGCATGATATTTCTTTGATCCCTACACACCAACAATTGTTTATGCATAATTGATATATATTTTATCATGGCTCTCATCACACCTTTTCTTTGGCCTCTATTCATGCCTCTATTGTGGATTTTTTTTGGGAAATTACAGGTTGATCAAACCATTTCCTACATAACCCTACAAGAGAAAATGATGTATGCAATCTTATAGAATAACCATAATGCAAAGATCCAAAACATATCATGTAAGATAACACAGAATATACCCTAGAAAAACCCTCAATAAGGGAAAAACCTAGCCTCCAAAAGCATCCACATTCAATGTATTATTTAGCATTGAAAACATTACAATACACTTATAGAGTCTCCATGAATACTTATAAAACATCAAGCTCCTCCAATGTATCCTCCATGTGTCCAAGAAAAAATGTAACCATGCAATCAACACATCTCATGACATGCTTCACATATGCACTCTTCAGGAGAGCTCAATACAAATGACCGCCAACCTCAACCACTAAACATGTGCTTGCTTTTATAGAATCAAGTGAGCACACAAAACCACCAAGTGGTATTGGATAAACCATGTGTCTCAAAACCATGGGAAAACAAAATCATTGACCCCAAAATTAAATATTTCCCACAAAAATTAAATATTTGTCCTATGTCTCCCACACATAAAATATCTAAGCAGTGTTACATACAACTTTATGAGTGGTCCCAAATAAATATTTGTGGCTAAACACATCACTAAAAATACACCACAAATAAATATTTATTTTACATAATTAAAATATATCTTTCTTGTGCAACGTGTACAACACCACCTTTTCCTAATAATTTTGATATATTTATACAATTTACAATATTTAATCCCACTATACATAATACACTCATGTCCTTTTATCATTTGGATGAGCTTATATGTCAAAGGAGCTATTATTTCATCATGTGTGTACACCTTTTCCTCATTACTTGATCTAGATATTGCCTTCTCTTACCTTTTAGATACCCTCATTTCAATTATCCATGTGCCTTATGTTGCTTCCATTTCTCCTATGGATAGTGTTAGTGATGTGCTTGTACATAGTGATAATTTACTTTTGAGCACTTCCCCTTTAGTGATGATGCTTTGTTAGTTACACATAATAATTGTTATGCCTTATGATGCTACTCTTTCTACATATCATGATAATCTTGTTCATATGGATTATGTATCTCCATTTTCTATATCTCAATCTAACCCATATTTTTCTAAGATCATAACTATTTTTCATGCCCTAACTACCCATCAAGTTATCCTATGACTAGAAATACATATTAGAAAATGGCTAAGGGATATGATTTACTCAATCAGATTAAAAATACTCTAGCTAAAACATATGTCTTTATGGTTTAATGCATTCATTTGAGATATACAGAAATGATTTGAGGCAAGATTTAGCTAAAATTATTTCATATAATGTTACTCCTATAGAGGTAGTTACTATTCTCAAGCCTATTTAGAAGATTAAGTCTAAGATTTCATTTTCACCTTATGAGTTGCCTACTCCCCACATCAGTTAGGAACACTGACTATTATGCATTGTAGTTAAATATGGGGATATTTGAATCAAATTGTAAGCTATAGTTGATAATGGATATAGTTTTTATATTTGTAGCAAACCATTCTTAGATTCAATAGAAGTTTCTCTACTAATTTACCAAAATTGTAAGTTACCATTATTAGGTTTGATAATGTGGATTGCTAGTCTCTTGGTTTTTTTACTTTGTTTATTATTCTAGGAGCTATTAAATTTGACAATGTGTTCCATTTCATGTTTGGTTCTTTAGTATATATATGTCCTTGGATACACTTCATCTGACTTTGGAGTTTATTCATAATAATAGAATATTTGTAGTCACGATTAATGATCTAATCTCTATCAATATTGTCAAATAGTGGATACACAAAATATTTTAGTTCTTCCTAACTAAGTAATTACACCTACATCATCATCAATACGCTCTTCTCCTTCTTCTACTCTTCATGTTGATCCTAAGGATGGTTGGGGTTCTCATGATTTTACACCTTTCATGTGATATGCGCATAAATGGAATGATAAAGACTACCATTCCTCCTTTATAAATGGATCCCACATAGATATATGGTTGACCAACTTTTTCTCTTCATGAGGATACCACTATAAATGAAGGTGATTTTGTCTATGGATCCAAAGCTGGTACTCGTTGTGGTTTAAATTCTTCTCAACTAGCTAACCAATATGGTAAAAGGTTTTCTATTCTTCAAAAGTTTGGGTATAATGGAAGAGGTTTAGGTATAAAGGAGCTAGGTATCTTAGAACATATTTATCCATCACAAAATCATAACACTATTGCTATGGGTTTTTCTCCTACTAAAGATAAGAATACAAAATAGACATAAAAAACAATCTTTCAATCAACTTGTGTAGTTAATTGTGTTATAGATTTACAATCGGTATATCATAAGTTGATATGCATAGGCCCTAAGTTTCATTAGGTGATTACCTAGAGTTTTCAAATGACTTGCCTACTAAATCATTCATTGATAATATAAATACACTAGTTGTTGGTGGCACCTTTGATGTTGATATGGATAAATTTGATAAAGAAAAGTATTGAAAATTGGTGAATGCTTAAATGATTTTGAGTGGTGTAACATGTCTACATTGTTACAAGATTATAATGCATTATTTGTGTGGTCTTTATCAAGATATGCCAAAATTTTCTAGTGATATTATCATGCACCATATTGTTATTGATCTTTATGCTAAATGTGTCAAACAAAAAATAGAAAGATGCATCCTAAAGTTGCATTAATGGTTAAAGATGAGATTGAAAATCAATTGAAAGAGAGCTTCATTATATCTATTTTCTACTCCATGGATTTCAAATATAGTGCCTATAGTCAAACTTAATGCATGTATCTGTATATGTATTAATTTTAAAGATCTTAATAAGGCATCACCTAAAGATGATTTCCCATTGCATAACATTGGCATGATTGTTAACTCTACCACCACTTATAGGATTAGGTTTTGCACACCTTGAAATTTTGAGTAACATTGTATTTATTTAATATTTATATTGTGTTACAAATATGGGGCCACATGGAAAAGGGTGCCTCACTTGGGAGGTATCTCAAGATTCCTTGAGTAACACATTATGCTAGTTGGTATTTGTATCATGATGCGTGTAAGAATATATATGTCATTAGAAGGTGTGTAAGAGAATTTACAAGATTGTAATATGTATAAGAGAATCTATGATGTGTAAGAGCATGTGTGAGGGAGTTACAAAGTTGAATTGGAATGGCATTGAGGAGACCTTTAACTAATAATGATTTCATGTGTAAGAGCATCTTGTAAGAGGTTTAAATGGATCAAATTGGAGCACTCAAGTTTGGTGAGTGGAAAATTTTACCTTGGGGGTTACATATTATTCCCAATAGGTGGATTCATCATGAGGGGTGTTGGAATTTGAGGAGACCAATTTGGGTGCCTAAATTGGGTCCCTTAGTTTTTGAAACTACTTATGTTTTTCTAGTTTTCCTTCATCTATATAAATTTGGACGCTTGAGATGGAGTTTGTACACTTGTAGATTTGCAAGTGTTATGCTATGATTAATACATTGAATGCTCCTTTGATGCTATTATTTTTATCAAAATGGTTTTCCCAAGGTATATTGATGCAGTACAGGGGGTTCAACTCACTCATATGGAGGCATATTTCACAACAATGGGCTCATTCTTCAAATTTCATAAGCTTTCCATCAAGCAATCTTTCTCTACAAAAAGGCACAATTAGGGTTTTCAACTCTTCAAAGTCAAAAAAGATTATTAGAGGTATCCTTACCCCTTAGGGACTCATACACAACCAACCCAAAACCTCACTCAAGATTGCACTCTTCACCCAAAGCAATTTGCTCCCAAACTGCCATAATCCTACTAGCCCTCCAAAATGGACTGTCAGAGCATATCTTTTGTTCCAGACATCAATTTAAGACTATGAAGGGTTTTTTGGATACCCATTAAGGAGTTTTAAAACATATCTCAAACTCAATATAGGTTACTTTGAAACGAAAGGCTCAAAACTGATTGTCCTCTATTTTTCCTAAGCTTAATTAGGCCACTTTTGCAAAGCAACCCTATACCAATCTTCTTCCAAACTTCTAAACCATGTTCCAATAGTCTCCACAGGTTTCAAAACCTCAGAATCAACAATTTTCACAAGGAGAAATAGTCACAAAGTTGCCCAAAACATCAAACCCTTGGTTAAGTTGTTCTAGACTAGGTTTCATGGGGTTTTATAGGAAATTAATACTCTTGGCCTCTATCCGGTCAACCAATCCCTCAAAAACTTATAAAATACCCTACTAATGCTCACTCCATGCTCATATGATTATTTCCAATGGCCTTCTTGCAAGCCCTAACACTTACACTATCATTTGCAATGAAATTACATGAATTTTCCCTCTAAGTCTTCACCATACATGCACAAACGCTTACTCTTGGCTCTTGAAACTCATACCATGTCAAAACCTATTCCAAATACCTTAATTTTACCAAGTTTAAAGAGATTTCATTGGGTGAAATGAGACTGATACCATTTTTGTTGCTCTCAGGCTCCTTACACAGAGTTTCTGGACAATTTGCACACAAATTGCAATATCTTTCATTATACTCAATGAAATTCAACAAGACCCAATGTAAAATGATGTAGACTCATAGATTTACTAATTCCAATGATTGCCCCTCAAGAATCTGACTGTATAGGGATGTACAGAAGCCTGTAACAATAGTTTACCACTAAAAACACAAAAAACATAGACTTATTTATGAAAACATGGCTTTTATTTGATCTTCTTCATATATACAGTCCTCCTCCGACCATACAAGGTCTCATTATGCCTTTTTATATCCATTTTTCTAACTGTCCTTTGAGATTCCATGACCAAAAACCTTTCTTTGCCTAATGACTCTTCATATTCCAATTTTGACATTATATGACAACATTACAAAATATGACATTTTTTACAATAATGAACCTAAATGACTCAAATTACATACTAGATGGTCTATTATGACCTTATGATATCTAGACTCAACTCATATTTACACTTTTGACTCATATTTACATCAAATTGACTAAACTGACTAGGTGCTCCTGCACCATACACCCAGCCAAAAGAAATTCCAAGCCCTCTTGGATTGAAGGAAGTAACATGTCTTCATCCCCTGTCTGCTCTTCCTTGAGGTCCTCTATGCTCTGCACCATATATCTTGTGTTGTGTATTACTCATTGTTGTTGAAATTGTTATATATATATATATACACATGCATTGCTTCTCTCATAGGATTAGTGTGGAAATTAAATAGTTTTGAGCTAGTTTTCTTTTAAGAATGAGATATTGTTGTATATGGATGAGTTTTAGATTATAATCATATTCTTATCAATCCATGAGATTAAATTAATATCTAAGACTATTTTTACTAACCCATGTGGCACATTTTGTTATGCTATTATGCCTTTTGGATTGAAAAATGTTGGTGCTACCTATCAAATGGGCATAACTTTGATTTCCATAATTTGATGCATACTATTTTACAAGATTATGTGGATGATATTTTGGATAAATCTAAGAAAAAAAATAACCATGCCTAGGATTTTAAGACCATCTTTGACAGGTTGTGACAGTATCAAGTCTGTTTGAATCCTAAGAAATGCATATTTGGTGTAGACAAATGTCACTTATTCAGCTTCATTGTATCTAAGCAAGGCATTAAGTTTGATACTAAGAAGATAAATGTTATTGGTAATATTCTCTTGCCTCAAAATATTATACAACTTTGTAGTCTCCAAAGTAAAATTCAAGCTATTTGACGTTGTTTCTCAAAGTTAGCAGACCATATTTTACCTTTCACTAAACTATTAAAGAAAGATGCTAAGTGTCAATAGAATGACGAATGACAAAAATATTTTCATGATATGAAATAATATTTGATGAGCACACCAATTCTTATACCTAATATTCATGGTAGACCTCTATTACTATATGTTTATGGTACCAATTCTACTATTGGAGTTTATTAACACAAAAAAATGAAAATGATTAGGAACATTGATGTAACCAAACTTCACAGCATAATATTCATCATCATTATTATTGCCAACAAATTAAAAAACATAGAAATATTTTCAAATTCTGCTTCTCATTCCCTTCCATTCTTCTATAACTGAAAATAGAAATCAAACATATACAAAAATGAAAATTACCCTTTTTTGGCAGTTTTTAGCAACTTTCTAAAATTGTCATTTTTGATAATTTCACATCCTTATCCTTGTGGCCATGAAACTTGCCAATTATTTGAAAATAACTAAAAGAGGACTAATTGTCAAGTTTCTAATCTAATTGCATGTAAAGTTTAAAAATAAATTAGAAAAATAACTTGGAAAAATCCTAAAAAATCATTAAGACCTCATTTTGAGGCCCTAGATGATCGGAAAAGGTCCCGAAAAAGTGTCGAAATGGTGACCTACCGAACTTACTAGTTTGGCGAGATTTTCAATCAACTCCTCAAGACACATCTGTCCACCAAATTTTAGCTCAAACAAACTCTCGGGTCAAAAGTTATGACCTCCAGAAGTTTCTGCATCAAACATGTTATCTATTATATTAGTCACACTTTATTTGATTATGAATCATGATATAATCCTATGAAAAATTATGCTTGGTCATGGTCTTTTCTTCACAAAAGTTAAGACACTATATGTTAGACATAGAGACATGTGTAATTGTAAAATTAAATCCTTTAAAGTATATGCTTTCTAAAGCTAACATTTTTGATAGGGCAACACATTACATTATGTTACTTATTAAACTTGATATTAAGTTTATTTCTCAAAAATCTATTAAAGGACACATAATTATAGATCAAATAGAAAAAGCACCATCCTCTACTCACATGCCTATTAATAAATCATTTTTTTATGAGCATATATTACATGTTGATTCCTTATCCCCTTGGATATGTTCTTTGATGTTTCTATATGTACAACTAGTTTGAGGATAGGTGTGATATTGATACCACCATCAAGTGATTTGAACCCTTTATCTTTTTAGTTAGATTATGATATATGTATGAATAATATAACTAAATATAAAGCATTGGTTGTAGGGTTACATGCAATTGTTTCCTTGAAAGTTAAATCTATTGTTATACATGGTGATTCATAGTTGGTGTCTAGCCATGTTATAGGTGATTATTAGACCAAAGATGCTTGAGTTACACAATATCATGAGTTGGTTTCATAGTTACTTGATTCTTTCAACTTATTTACCATTGATTATATTCCTTGCAAAGAAAGTAGACATGTTGATGCTATGGCTAGTGTTGCCTCACTTATGAGTATGGATGGCAATAGTCCTCACTTTACATTGCTTCTTTATAGATTACACCAACTAGATATAAAAGATACTTCCTTATATGTTTGTGCTACATTGATTGGTGAGGATTAGTTTCATGATATATTCCCTTACCTTGAATTGGGGGCGTTTCTCTATAGATATTCTAAAAATACTTGTATTCTCATCCATAAGCTAAGTGCTAAGTCTTTAATTATTATGGGAGTACTTTATAAGTGCAGTTTTAATGGTTTATTACTTATGCCTCAATGACCATGATAAATCCATTACTCTTTAAGAAGATCATGGGGGCATATGTGGTGGTCACATTAGTGCTAAGTTATTGGTTAAAAAAATTAAGTATGGGTTATTATTGGAGTAAATAAAAAAATATTTAAATGATTTCATTAAGAAATGTCCAACATGCCAAACACATAATAATCTAAAACATGCACTTTCTCACGAGCTTTATCCATTTACCTCTACTTGGCCATTTTATACATGGAGGTTAGATTTGGTTGGTAAGATTGCTCCAATATCTTTAGGACACACTTATATTACCACGACTACTAATTATTTTACTAAGTATGTTTAAGCCATCCCCCTTAAATTCACCACAACATCCAATATTTGTGCTTTTATCATGGATAATCTCATTTGTAGATATAGTTTTCCATCTACTATTGTTATATATAATAGCACATCTTTGAAGCATAGAGAAGTAAAAAAGTTTTCTTTTTTTAAATTCCATATTCAAGAACATTTTTCTACCCCTTACTGTTGCAAGTATGAGGATAACTAGTGTTGTCATTGATGTCAACATACTCATATTGCATTAATGAGAAGGATTGGATGAGTTGTGTGCTGAGGATATTGAGAAAATTAGCCTCAATCAGGAACAGTGAAGAACAATGATGACATTAAGGTAAAAGGCCAAGATAAGATGAAGATCAGAGGATGCGGACTAAAGGGTTTGTAGATATGAGTCTTGAGATGATCCAGTTAAGATTTTAGAGGTCCGCATGAAGATATGAAGAAGTTGTGATCGATCAAGTAGAACCGGTTCTGGGAGATGCTCCGGAGTGACAGAGTGTTACAAAAAGGTCCGGTGAGATCCGGAAGTGCATTGTCCTATTCTGCGGATTGGAAGGAGTGTTTGGGATGTCCTTGTGATGTGTCATCTCGATTTGTTCATGGTTTGGAGGTCCAAAAGCACCTTTTTCAGTATGACAGTGGCGATAGACTGTGTTCTTAAAGTTTCGGATGAAGAAGAGAAGAGATTCTAGTAAGTAGAGGAAGTGCGGATGTACCTGGTCATTCAGGCAAGCCTGTGAAGGTTCTTGGATCATGTTGAGGTTGTGTTGTTGGTCCGCATTAGTGTTAGAGCCTGGAATTGGAGATATACTTCCGGATGAAGATGTTTTTGTTTAGGCTGGCCGGCCGGATGAGTTATTCATCTTGCGAATGTTCTTGTGGATGATTGCCGACTTAGATGATTGTTCCTAAGTCGATGCCTTGTATAAATAACGGTTTGTGAATTCATTTCGAAGTGTGTCATGGAGCGAATGAGTGTGGTATAGTGAAAGAGTGAAAGGCAGAGCAGAAGTGTCTCGGGCTTAAATGGAACTGATCCAGACATGGTAAAGATGTCATTCTCCAGTTCAAGTTTGTAATACTTGTTATCTTGTAGACAATGTGTCTCTTGTAGGCAGTGTGCCTCCTTGTGAGCAGTGTGCTCGGGCAGTGAGCCCTAATTGGCATGTGCCATCTATTTTTCTTATTCTTCTAACAAAGAATAATCCTTGGGTTAATCACCCCGTGGTTTTTCTCTTAACTGGGTTTTCCACATCAAAATCTTGGTGTCTAATGTGTTGATGTTTATCTGCTCCGATGTTCATGCTTTATGCTTTCATGAATGGTTAATTGATATGCTATTAAATAACAAAGAAGAATCAAGTATTTAAAGTAGAAGCAAGTTTTTGTACAACTGATTCACCCCCCTCTCTTAGTTGTGTGCCCTAGATGTAACACTTACTACCCACAAGGCAATGGTCAAGTAGAGGCTACTGTTATCCTATTTTTTTCCTAGGCCAAAATAGTCTAAGAGTCCCTCAGAATCCTTCCTTCCATCAGAGAAATCTGGTCTGAGACACTTTAAATGGAAGGAATTTTCACCCCAAAATCCTATTTTTTTCTAACTATTGTTTCCTTAGCGTATTTTTGCAGTTGTCGACAAACTTGAAGGTTCGCGAACCTACTAGTTTTCTAATCGACAATTTTGCCAACAAGCCAATCAGCTGACAGAGGAAGGAAAAGAAGACAAGGCAAAAAAGTTAAGGAAAAGCTTAGTTGTCAGTGAAATGTGTGGTTCGTCGACTGGTTGGTTCACCGACATGACAGTTTACCTATAAGGCAAAAGGGAAACTTCACCAGGTGGGCAGAATTCTCTAAGGCAAAAGGAAAGAAAGTTGCCTTAGCTAAAAAATTTTGAGTTTGGTGAACTCAAAGTTCGTTGATTGGCAAGTTCGTCAATTGTCAAATTTGTCAACTAAGGAAGACAAAGGAGAAAGGCCATCGGGATGACTTCAAAGAAAGGGTGAAGCAAAAGAGAGCAGTTTGCCTCTATCATAAAAAGTTAAGTTCGGTGAACCTTAAGTTCACCGATTGACAGGTTCACTGACAAAGAAGGGGCAAGGTAGTAGGAAGCGACTAAGTTAGAGATAAAAGGTGAAGGTTTGCAAAGGGTTGCTGAAGAAGAAATTTGGCTGCAGAAAAATAAAGAGTTTGCCTTTGTTGGCAAACTTAAGGTTTGGTGAACCTTAAGTTCACTGATCGACAACTTTGCAGACAAGAAAAAAAGAAAGGATAAACATATGGCTGGTTCACGAAAAGAGAAATTCACTGATAAGGCAGAAAATGATAGAAAAGAAAGGAAGAAGATGGAGTAAGAGGAAAATTGGTTTGTGAAAGAGAAGGTTCGCCAATAAGGTGAAAAATAAGGCAAAGACAGAGAAAGAAAGGGAGGAATCAGCGGATCGGTAAAGTTACAACTTACAGATTAGTTTGTGGTTTCTCAGGTTCATCGACAAGGTGATTTGCCAACTAAAGAAGCCAAAAGAGATAAACGGCCCAAAAAATGAAATCAAAGAGCGATGAAGAAAAGGAGTTCACTAAAAGATGAATTTGTTGATAGAGAAAAATCAAAAGTCGCCAGAAGTGAAATTAAAATGAACACTTTTAAAGTGTTGTAAAATCTTTCAAGAGGCGCGATTTCCTGAGTTCCTAAGGTGCGCTTCTACAAGTGACGCCATTGCTGTAGGTCAAGGTCATGCAGGCAGCTGAAATAATGTAGAAATTCAATGCACAAGTACCTGAAATAAATGAATCAAATGAAGTACCCCTGCAACCATGCTTCTATAGGTCCTTTCAAGGACAAAATTAGTGCATAGGCCATGGGTGGTTCTTCTTTTGTGGATTCTTCAACACGCCAAGCATAGGCGACACTCAAAATTGTAGGTTCTGACAGGGCCTCTGGGTCGAGATTAATACAACATGGGTGATTGGAAAAATTGTGTTGACTTAATTTCAATGCCTAGAGCTACACAGTGATTGTAAATGTTATATAAGCATGTTAAGATGTATTCAAAAGGGTTGGTTGGCTACATTGGGTCATCTTCAGAGGTAGAAAGTTCTTTGCAGGTTTGGGCCTTGTGGTTTTCTACAGAACTGGGTGGATTTGATGGATTGTGCCCTTTTCTAAGCCTCTCATGTCTCCGTATCAGTTCACCAATGAAGGAGATTCTATCATTTTGTGTCTATCTCATGCCAGTAATGAATTCTTCTTCTTCTTTTGTAATGGCTATTTAGCCTCTATGATCAATATAAACTATTTTTTTGCCTCTCATTGTTCTTACACTATGTTTATTTGATAGATGTAAGCTGTGTATTATAGATAAAATGGTCTCTTTCATACTTACATCTCTCTAATTTAACCTCTATTTGAACCTGTATGAGTCTATGTGAGTTTCCTTCAACGTTTGAGATCATTACTACATTATGTCAGTTGCAGTTAAACACCCTAAATCTTGGTGAATCACTGTTTTCTTTTCTATATTTCTTCTCTTTTCCTCAGTGATTAGTAGCATAGGTTTAGTTAAATTCTCTGGACCTTAAGTCCAGAAAGAGGAATCAACCTTCTCTGGAGGTCTGATTGCATTTGCAAGGTCCCACACCTTGAGATTATTCCCATGTTTCACTGGATTTGTTGGAATTGCCAAAAGCTTCAACAACAGGGTGCAAATTCAGGTGGCAACAACTACTAACAAAAATATTGAGTGGTGATCTAGTAATAGTGTGTCCCACTTTTTTGCCTAAGTGGGACATTGAAATCATCATTTCTAACCAATTTGTTAGTTTATGTCACTTATAGTAAGCAAACCATTAAGAATTTGAAGATGATGTGAACTAGTGATTTTTTAGATTTTGTGTTTAGATTCTAAATATATATTTTAAAAATAATTTGTCTTTTTTAATAACTTATTTTTTATACTTTATAGTATTTTTAATGAGTGATATTTATTCCATAACACATACCTTTTATTGGAAATAAAATAAAATCATAAATTCTTAAAAGTAGATCACTAGCATTGATATCTAGTGTATCAATTTTATTATTATTTATTGAAACAAGGACATCAATATGGAGTGTGTAGATATTTTTCAAAAAAAAATCTACTTTAAAAAAAATCCATGTGTTGAATAGAGACCCTTACGTTTGGTTAAAAACCTATGTTCACTAAAGATTTAAAAAATACCATAATTATATAAAGTATATTGTCTAACTCCATTATTAACCAATAAATTGATGCAGAAAGGGCATGCACTCAACTCAACAGAGCTACAAATCCTTTATCAAGCAACCTAATGGCTATAATGTGTTACATTTCAATATGTCAAACTAAGGATTCATATTCTTCTTGGATGGTACATGTACTGTATGTATAGTCAAGGATTCTTAAGTTTAACCTATAAGTTGTGCATATAACCAAACTATGAAGAAGGAAACAAATTATAATTCAAGCAAAGAATAACAGTTGCTACAAGTAGGTAATTATGTTAAGGAATAATAAATACCACATTCAATAGAAAAATAGTCTATGTAAATCACAATAGAAAAACAGTCTATGTTCTAAGTCAGTGATCGCCTTGAATATTCCCTAATTCAATAAATCTTAATAACTTAATGAACTAATAATGTAAACTAACAATATATATAACAAGAGAACTACAATTACCTCAAGTGGCCCTTGTTTGAGTGACTACAATCTCAAAAAATCTAAATCAGATCACTTCTCGTATCAACTACTCATTAACTGAATTTGAATCTATATTCTCTATTGAATTTTGGAAGATGTAATACAATAACAAGAACTTGAAAATACAAATATCTTCTAACTCTCCTTGTCATATACATAATCTATGATATATAGATAGGATCTGAGTCTCCTATTTGAATTGAACTTCTAAACAACTATCCTACACTCGTCCATTCTCCCCACAAACATAAGAAGAAGACTTTGTTATTATTATAATCAGATCAAAAGTAGGAAACTAACTGTTACAAAGATAATCCAGATATCACAGCCTTACTATGATTCTTCTTATTCACTATAAAGATAGACATAAATGAAAACATAACATGAACCATGATCTGAGCTCCTCTTAATCCTTATGACTATGTCAACTATTGAAGATAAAACTATCGAGGAGTGGGATGAGTTATGGTTAAACCATGCCCACTCAGTTCGGGATCCTTCCTCTTTGGCTGCAGGCTACTACATTCTCAATTGTAGATAAACACCTCCTTTGCTACAGGTTGACAGATGACCTCCACCACAGGTAACCGTGTACTTGTTGCATGGGGGTTAGTTTCTCCATATAGTATTTACACATCACAAACTACCATAACTAACAGAAATTACTATCACATCTTATAAACAATCTTTAATTCACACATAATCATTCATCAACATATCATATACTATTCTTAATGCTTTCAAGTCTTAAAGGTAATCATAAATATATATAATGTCTAAGAAAGTTTGTAAATGTATTTGGAAAGTACAAACTTAAACAAGAGAACTTAGAACAAAATAAAGTCCCATCATATATTACAAAGTATTCTTTTTAGAAAGCTTACTCTGAGGCCTACAATCTTGCAAAATAATGTCACAGTGACTCCATTTGATGTTCCAACCCTTGCTTCGAAACAAATTTCTCTGAAAACTCATGAGCAATAATGTGATGGAAACCTTCAGACATTCAAAGGTACCTTCTTACCTTCTAATGAAGAAGAAGGTACCTTCATACTAAGGTCATGAAACATTTAATAAATAAAGAATGTCTTCATTCGAAGGTGTTTTGCAATATTTGGCACCTTGGGCTCATTTTTTGCCTCGTCCCACAACTAGGACATACTATTAGGGGATCACAACTTTTTAAGAAAAATAGTTGATAAGCAAGGTACTAATTGGCATATATAACTTGTTCCTACACTATGGGCATATCATACTAGTATTCAGACTCCTATTAGGTATATGATGCAGGAGCATCCGGGTCCATGAGCAATCAGCATCAACCAAAAACATTTTAGGTTTTCAGTTTCAGTTTAGTTTTTGTTGTGCTTTGTCTTCTTTTGTGTTGGTTTTGGTCTTTTGCTTTAGGAGGCAAATTCTTATTAATTCAGCCAAGATAAGGACACCATCTTGTAGAGACCCAATTGGGGATTTGTAGTTTCATTTTGATGAAGATTGGGCAAAAATCGGCTAAGTTATAGCCAGTCGAAGAATTTTTCAATTTGTGAACTCTTAAGTTCATCGACGACTTAGTTCGTCGATGGGAACTTTCGCTGACTACCCTTGAAGGAAGGTTTACATTTATCTCCCGGCTGCGAAGGATAGTTTGATCGGCAAGGTTTGTAGTTTAAAATACTTTATCAACAATATCATGGGTTTTCAAACTCGTAAGTTAGTTGATATTCCATTTTTCCAACAAGCCATGTCAAATGTTAAGTCCATTGGTTAGTTCATGGAGAAGTGACATGGCCGATAGAAGAAGACTTTATTAGTTTGCAAGTTTCAAAAATGGATGCTAAGCTGATAAAGGGGGGAAGGAGTCATTCTTGCTGATATGAGTGGATTGCTTAGTTGACAAACTTGGCATATTTTCAAACTAGTTCGTGACTTCCAACATTCGTCAATATGTCATCCAAGGTTCGAGGAAGTTGCAATTCACTGATAACTAACGGTTTCCACCGACAAGAAATTGGTTCGGTAAATCGTCACTTTGTCGATAACGAAGGAAATATGCTCTAGTTCGTAAAATTGGATTCTTGATGATAAAGCATTCAAAGAGATGGTTTGAAAATGGACTAATTCGCCGATTGAAGTGACAAAGTCTGAGTTTCACAAAGTTGGTTTTTGCCAACTGAATGGACATTGGTTCAAAAAATGCAACACTCATTGATAGGCATTTATAATTGAGGTCTAGAAAACTGAACATTTGCCGATAACATCTAAGTTTTGAAAATTCTATTTTCACTGATAGAGGCAACGAAAGATGATACAAGGCTCCATGGTTCACAGAAAGGGCATTTAGCTGATATAGTTTAAGAGCCCGGATTCATATCAATGACTATGTGCACATAGTGGTGACTGTTATGTGCTCACGAAAGGATTTAATGATGTTGGTAGTATTGAAACAATGCAATTAACCTAACAATGCATGTTTTGTTATGACAGTTTCCTAACAAATAAGGTAGTTAACCTGTCTTGGGTGGAGGATTCAAAAATACCTTCTTTTGCTTCTGAGGGGGAGTTCAATCAAATATATTGTTTGGGGTGTGATTTCCCTGGTAAAGGGAGATGTGGCCGAAGATTATGTAAAGAGGTTGTTGTTGATGGGTTTGTGACACCCAGGAAAATGGAAGAAGAATGATAGAAGGAACTTGTTGGATGAGATGGTAGAAAGGAATAAATTAAAGTTTTGTAAAGGAGAGTTGATTGATTTGGTACTCCTGTAGAAGTTACATGAATGAATAAAATTGGTATTTTGTTGTGATTGTAGACTTTGTCGTAGCATATAATTGTAATTTAAAGATTTGAACAAAATTTAAATGAATGTGTGTTGTTTATGAGTTTATGCTTCAGTTGTGTTATTTGGATGCATGACTGGGCAGTTTGGTAAGACCCCTTGGTCATGACTGGATCAAGTGGTATCAGAGCAAGTTTTGCTTGTTGGGATGTGTTGAAGTAGAGATTGTGTAAAATGTTGTTTTCCTAGAAGAAATTTAAAAGTAAGAGAAAGGGCTCATTGAAGAGAGAAGAAAAGAGAAGTAGAAAAGGAAACACTCACTAAGAAAGATAAAAGAGGTGTTTATATTGTTGCTAGGTGAAAATGTAGTTGAAGAGAAGTTGAGAAGAGGTTATAGCCTTGAGAACTAGGGGTGTCTCGAGAAAACCCTAAGTGATTTGTTGCAGAAGAGGAGATTCTGTAATTGCAGAGAGCTAGATGCTCTGAGAAATTTGTTGTAGGTGAGAAGATGCCTATAATTGCAGAGGACTTGAGTCCTAGAGAATTTTGTTGCAGGTGTGAGAATGAGTCTGTAACTACAGAGGGTAGAGAAGGAGGCACGAGAAACCAGAAAAGGTATGATTTGTTTGATTGAGGATAGAGAAATATTTTGTTGTAGGTAAAGCCCTATGACTGTAGAGGGTTAATACCCTAGAGATTGTAGAACTTGTTGCAAATGGGATCTTGTAACTGAAGTAGTTGATAAGATGTCTTCGAAAAGGAGGACTAGAAGGGTCATGAAGAGACCTGTGAGAATTTTGTTTATGGAAGAGTGAGCAGAAAGAAGGTTTGTAGACTTTGTGTCTAAAGAGTTAAGAAAAATCTAGGCTAGAGTGATTGCATTAGAAATGGAGCAATGGAGAGGAAACATGGTAGATGAGAGAAGATATGAGGAAGAATGTCATGAAATTGACATAGTAGAAAAAGATAAAGAAAATATTGATGTCGAATGGTAAGCAGAAAGGATGGATTGTTATCTTGAGGAATGAGAAGATTTGAAAGAACGTGATGAGATAGAAGAGTTTAGTGGAAAGGAAATCCTCCTGGAAGAGGATGTTGAAACAAGAAATGATGAACTAATTTTTAAATTAGCTGTTAATATTGTGAAGGATATAGTTAAAGAAGGAGATCAGTCTGTAAGATCTCTTGAGGCATTAGATAAAACTCTGTTTAAGTTGGAAGCACCAAAGGCTACACAGATTGAAGTTGTTGTAGATAGGAGAGGTTGTGAAGTCAAATGCTAGATGAATGGCAAGGAGAAAGGGGAAAATGTATTGGTAACCAAAGAGAGGAGAAATGGATGAAATTGAAATCCATGTTTTGTCTGACATTGATTTGTTTGCAGGTGACCTTGAAGGAAGAGAGAAAAAAATCTTCATGAAGAAGTACAAGGAAAAGGAGAACAAGACCATAAAGATGATTAGCAAAGCCACAAAATGACAGATTGTAGAAGGAGGAAAGAGTAAAGGATATGATTTGGAGAATGCAGAACTTACAGTGGAAGTGGATGAAGTGAAATAGAAAATAGTTGAGTAGGATTTTAAATTTTGTGCTCAGTTGTATGTTTATTTGTTTGTAGACAGTGAAATAAATGAAACAAATGGAGTAAAAAGAGAGGTCATTGAAGGTCCTATTTTTTATGAAGAATTGGGTGAAGATGAAGAAGATCTCCTATTGAAAGAGGAGATGAGAAAGATAGATAGCCTAGATTTGAAAGGCAAATGATAGATGAATATGATAAAGTGATGGAGAAGATGCAGGTGGGAGAAGATGAATCATATGATTGTGCTAACCCTATTTTGTTTGCAAGTATGAAGAAAGATACAAAAGGTCATGTATGTGATATTGAAGGAGAAATCCTCATGCAAAAGGACAAAGAGGAAAAGAATGCAAGCATAACAGAAGCATGTCTTAACAGAGGCATGAAGAGGAAGATAACAGAGAATGAGCATAGAAGGATTATTCTAGCAACATATGAGCAGAAGGAGATAGAGGTAAAAGTTAATAATTTTCATTTATATGATGAAGGAAATAATGTTCAGTTGTATAGATATGAGATTCTAAACATGGAAGTTCAGAGATGAAAGGAGGAATGGATGATTTTGTTAGTACATATTTGAGTGTAGCTTGTGCAGAGAAGGTGAGTGTAGAAGGATAGGTTACAACAGTGGGTGATCCTTTGAAGGACATTATAATGCTAAAGAAAATGATACAATCCTATGTGAAGGAATGAGATAAAGAAGATTATGATATAAATGAAAGAGAGGAATGGGAGAATGCAATAAGATCATGTCTTAAGGGAGGCATGAGACAATTGATAAAAATTGACAGTGGTGAAGAGGTGAGAAAAGATGATAAGATAATGTTGGGAAATTTTAATTTCCTTAAAACCTGTGGAATTGATGTGTGTATAGGTATGATAGAGCTTGAGAAGCATAGAAATATAGAGGAAGTATGCATGATGAGATTTAGAATTACAGAGCAACAAGGTATGACTAAGATGGTGAGGATGGAAATCTTTAATTTCTATAAAGTTGATTATTTTGACTTGCATACAAATGAAATGGAATGGAAAGCAGAACTTTGGTGGAGGTGGTCGGATTATGGTGGGTGGAATCCCATGAGAAGAGGAAGTGAAATGGAAAGTGGTAAGTTGAGGAGTGATGAGTGGAGTGGAATTTGGAGGAGGAGGTCAGGTTATGGTGGACATAAGTCCATGAGAGGAAAGAGGAATGGTAACCATACTTGGTGGAGGTGGACAGTACTTGTCCCAGACAGATGTTGGAAGAGGCGACAGAAAATGTTTTTTGAGGTACCTACTTTAGTGATGGAGTTCACTGCAGGTTGTTTATAGCCTAGAAGGATAGTTTTACTATTCATCTCCATTTTGTGAGCCCATGCTCACAAACTTTTACCTGGCGTGCTTGATGTAGGAGCATCTAGGTCCACGAGTAATCAGCATCAACCAAAAACATTTTAGGTTTTCAGTTTCAGTTTCAGTTCAATTTTTGTTGTGCTTTGTCTTCTTTTGTGTTGGTTTTGGTCTTTTTCTTCAGGAGGCAAATTTTTATTAATTCAGTTAGGTTAAGGACACCATCTTGTAGAAGACCCAATTGGGTATCTCTAGTTTCATTTTGGTGAAGATTGGGCAAAAATTGGCTAAGTTATACCCAGTTAGAGAATTTTCCAGTTTGCGAACTCTCAAGTTCACCAACGACTCAATTCGCCGATGGGAACTTTCATCGACTACCCTTGAAGGAAGGTTTGCATTTATCTCCCAGCTGCGAAGGACAGTTTGATCATCAAGGTTTGTAGTTTAAAATACTTTATCGACAATATCATGGGTTTTCAAACTTGTAGTTAGCCGATATTCCATTTCACCAACAAGCCGTGCCAAATGTTAAGTCCATTGGTTGGTTCGTGGATAAGTGACATGGCCGATAGAAGAAGACTTTATTAGTTCGTAGGTTTAAAAAATGACCGCTAATCTGATAAAGGGGGGAAGGAGTCACTCTTGCTGATATGAGTAGATCACTTAGTCGACAAACTTTTGTATTTTCAAACTAGTTTGTGACTTCCAACATTTGTTGATATGTCATCCAAGGTTCGAGGAAGTTGCAGTTCACCGATAACTAACAATTTCCATCGATAAGAAATTGGTTCAAGAAATTGTCACTTTGTTGAGAACGAAGGAAATATGCTCAAGTTCGTGAAAGATGATTCTTGTCGATAAAGCATTCAAAGAGATGGTTCGAAAATGGACTAATTCGCCAATTGAAGTGACAAAGTTAGAGTTTCACAAAGTTTATTTTTGCCAACTAGATGGACATTGGTTCAGAAAATGCAACATTCGTCAATAGGCATTTATAACCGAGGTTTAGAAAACTGAACATTTGCCGATAACATCTAAGTTTCGAAAAGTCTGTTTTCACTGATAGAGGCAACGAAAGACGATACAAGGCTTCATGGTTCACAAAAAGGGCATTTAGCTGATACTGTTTTAGAGCCTGAATTTGCATCAATGGTTGTGTACACATAGTGGCGACTGTTATGTGCTCATGAAAGGATTTAATGATGTTGGTAGCATTGAAACAATCCAATTAACCTGACAATGCATTTTCTATTATGACAATTTCCTTTAACCTATTTTGGGCGGAGGATTCAAAAATACCTTCTTCTGCTTTTGGGGGGGCTTAGTCAGTTAGATTGTTAGAGGTGTGATTTCCCTGACAAAGGGAGATGTGGCCAAAGATTATGTAAAGAGGCTATTGTTGATGGGTTTGTGACGCCCAGGAAAATGGAAGAATGATGGAAGGAACTTGCTGGAGGAGATGGAAGAAAGGAATAAATTGAAGTTTTGTAAAGGAGAGTGGATTGATTTTGTACTCCTGTAGAAATTGCATGAATGAATAAAACTGGTATTTTGTTGTGACTGTAGACTTTGTCGTAGCATAAAATTGTAATTTAAAGATTTGAACAAAATTTGAATGAATGTGTGTTATTTATGAGTTTATGCTTTCATTGTATTATTTGGCTGCATGACTGGGTAGTTTGGTAAGATCCCCTGGTCATGACTGCATCGGTATATACCTTATTCATTTGGTTTATGGAACTTAGGCCATTCTTCTCCTTAAGCTTGAGATCTCCTCTTTTCACGTTTCTCTTTATGACATTATTCATGATACTACATATAGAAAACAAAAATTACAAGAACTTGAAACACTTAAAGAGAGAAGAGTTAATGCATTGGATAATTTTGTTGTGTATTAGAGATGATTGAAGAAAACTTATAATAAAGACATCATCCATAGAGATTTTCAACTTGGTGACTTGTTACTTCATGCTAACCCTAAGAATCCAAATACTAAAGAATAATTATGTGGTAAGATTCACCTAATTGGTTAGTTCCCTTTATTATCAATTTGGAATTTGGAATTGGTGCTTTAGTTTATCTAAGTTCATGAAGGAAAATTGATGAAAGCTCTAGTTAATATCACACATTTAAATGATTATTACTATTGATTATAGATTCAATGATACATGGGGTAGTTATTGAATGTGTTAGGCTCTTTGACCCTTTATCTCTTACCTAATTCTACTATTCATTGAAATATATTTCATCATAGGGGATCATATCACTTGACTATCTCACATGCCTTCATGTTGATATCATTAGATGATTATCTTACATATTATTATTTACATATTACATGATAAATTGTTACTATGTGAGCACATGGTTCATCTTTGTAGATTGTTGCTTGCATTGCCTTTCATTGGGGGAATCCCTTGGGCTCATCATCCCCTTGACCTTATGTGTTTACATACTTACCTCATGGCTTTACATGCTTGTTGTGCCTTCAAGATGTTATTTATAGACATTTATCACATGTTTCTTGTACCTACACAGTGTTATCCATTACCATTTATTACATGTGCTTATATGATGTTATATTTGACAATATTACATGATTTGTTATCATTTTTTCCTTAGATCTAATTCTTTACATCCTTTGTACACAACCAATTAGAGGGCGAAACATATTAATCATTAACATTTCTTCTTGAATTTGTTAATAGTAATACAGTTATGATATATATGATCATTTGTTGGTATGTGATAGTGCTTCATGATCGTATTAGATGGAGTACACTTTCACATAGTCGAAGACCTTTATTGTGTTATCTATAAAGTCAATTTCTTTTTTGTATCCAGATAGAGCCCTTTATATTTATCTACATAGTTAGAGCTTTTATCACTTTTGGTAATAAGAAAATTCTCCCACCCTTATCCTTTTACTTTTATTATTTTCAAAGATAATTCCTTTAAGCAAGTTGTGATTATATTTAATGTTTATCTGATGCTACTCATTACATGATTTTTTATTTATTTTGTAGGGTTTATGGAGCACTGATTGCAAGAAGAATTCAAGAATGATATATTACTTTACACAAATCTACATTCTTTGAGTGGGAAACATATTTAATTTACATATTGATTGCTTGGTTTACTTTGACATGCATCCACCTAGTAGTTTACATGCACATCAAATGAGGGTAAAATATAATAGTGAAAATTACATACCCATGCCCTTTCTCCCTTATGTTTTGGGCCTTCTTTGAGTAGAGTGTCCCAAATGCAACAACAAGTGTACAAGTGACACATTCTCATGTGAACTCAACTTATAATATTCCCATTTCTCAATCTCATTACCACTCATCCTTAAAGATTTGGTCCCAATCCTTGGATCAAATTTGTTGATGTAGACTTGACCTATGTCACTTTTGCAATTATAGATTTAAATCTCGAACTTTTAAAATTTAACTTCAAAATAAATCTCGTTGGCTCCCTCCTACTAGCTATTGTGAGCTAACCTTGCACATGCTTGTGTTTATTTGTGTGCTTGGTTGTTGTATTTAAAGACATTCACTCATTCATTTGATATCATGTTGAGGGATCATTTAAGATTTATGAAATGATCTATCATTTAAGATTTATGAAATGATCTATCATTTAACATTTATGAGAGTAGTATAGTATATTACCAGGGCATTACATCAACATGCATCATCCTAGGTCCATTGCATACTTGCTTGTTGTCTTTGATCTTTTGCTTAGAGTTGTAAAGTCGGTCCAACTAGGGGTTTAACTAACTAGAACATGTCCCTTGCAATTCAATGGGTTCCCAAAGTTGTTCCTAAACATTGCTAGTAGTTACAAATATTCAAACATTAGAAGATCGAGGTGAGGAATTACAGTAGTCTACATCTTGCTAGTTGAGATCCATAACTTACTTTTTAGGTTTTGCATATCAATTCAAATACATGCACGCATAAGTCAACCATAGCAAAACATAGTTTACAAATTTTGAGATCTCCATATGAGCAATCCTTAAAATTCCAACACCTTGGCAAACTAGTTCTTGATATCTATCATAACAGATTCCTTTCATCAAATTTCAAGCTATCACATTTAATTTGTTTCAATCTCCTCATTTAATTTTTATATTTTCAATCCCAACTCCTAAACCCTAAATTTTTATTATTATTTAATTATTTATCCCTAAGTGAAAAGTAATGAAAACATGTATTTTCATTATAAAATCACATAAACTTTTAATTATAATAGAAATTTCATATAGAAATATTTTTATACAATTACACACATTTTACAATAATTTAATTATTTTACCCCTAAGTGAAAAGTAATTTGAAAACGTGTATTTTCGTTATAAAATCACTTAAACTTTTAATTATAATAGAAATTTCATTTAGATATATTTTTATACAATTACACACATTTTACAATAATTAAATAATCCTTATAATTAAAAGAGCCATTTTATCATGTCATTTCAAAAAGTAACTCATAAACCCATTTAATAAAAGTTGGTTTACATTATTATTTTTAATAAACAGAGGAATGAATATGGGACCTACGAAGTGAAATCCTAACACACACCACTATAACTTTTGTTGCATGAGCTGCTCTCCACCCATGCGAGGGTAAATCCAGGGACCTAATATAACAATTCATTGATCGTCTATTCCATATAAACACAATTATGTACCAAGTTTGAATCTATAATTTAAAATAAGTATTAAAATAAGGGAAAATAAATAAATAAATAATAAAAAATTGCTCTACCTCTCAACGGGATGAAACTCTTATTAGAGTTGGTTACTCTATCTGGTATCTTTGAAGTCACATTGGTTCTTTTGGTATCTTTCAAGCTATTGTTGATTCTTCAAGTTGAATATGCCACGGCAAAGTACACAAAATCATTGACTTTCTTCCCGAGGAAAAAATTTGCTCTCCTTCGCTGAATTCAATAAAAAAAAGTTGAGACATTGGCTACCTAGGTATATGGATTTTAATTCACTCATAGATGGAATCGGGAAACATTCTTAAAGAAATTGTGGCAAATTGGAATATTTTTGCACGATCTACCGTTAACAACGTATTAAATGCAATCTTGTTAAGAAAGGTCATACAAATATTATTTTACTTTTTCCTTTTTGCTTTTCTCCCTCTTTGAAGCACACATTTTCTTAGCTGATTTAAAATTGTTCTATTTCATTATTATTGAATCTACAAATAATTAATTTTCTTTTCTTAAAACAAAAGACCCTCTCTTTGAAGCACACATTTTCTTAGCTAATTTAAAATTGTTCATTTCATTGTTATTGAATATACAAATAATTAATTTTCTTTCTTAAAAACAAAAGACCCTCTCTTTGAAGCACATATTTTCTTAGCTGATTTAAAATTATTCATTTCATTATTGTTGAATATACAAATAATTAATTTTCTTTCTTAAAACAAAAGACTAAAGGGTTGAGAGGTGTGTGTTAATATCTATTTGGTATCAAAAATAATAAGATAACCATGTTTTAATTATGAGTGAGATTGTTTGATTGACAATTTTAAATAATAATAAAAAATTATGTTGAAGAAGAGAGTTACGTATTTTTAGGAATTGAAATATAAAATAATTAAGTAATTAATCACTTGATTTAATTAAATGAATTGAGTTTAGATACTTTTAGATTTGGAATTAAAACAAAAAAAATGATTAAAATAATTATATATTTTGATGTTGGAGAGAGGGAGATTGATTTGACTATGACAAAAATGTGATACTGAGGAACTTGAGATTGGATCTAAAAACATACAAATGTGTTATGTGAAATCTAGATTGTATGAAGGCTTGGATTCTTGAGGGCAAACATCATCCCTGAAGTGGTGGCCTTGAACTTTTTTTAGTAGCCCCAACCTTTGACAAATTAGGGTTTCAATACCTATAGAAGTTGTTGGTTTGTGATTGCACTTGCAAATGGAAAACTTGGTGGTGTTGAGACACACCTTAGAACTTGCTATGACAATTGAGAATCCTTGAGACATCCTCAATTATAGTCAAGCCTTGTCAATTGATTCAACAATTTTGCAACAAGTTGGAAGAAATACCAAGTAGTATATATAAAAGATACATAAGTAGCTAACAAAAATGGGGTACAATAATAATGAGTGCTTGATAGTTGATATAATGGATGAAGTACAATGAATTCCAAAGTGGTAGATTGGGTATAGGAATTAGAGTTTTGACATTTATTGCAAGAGTTCATACAAATACAAAGCTTATGACAATGGTGTGACTACTAAGTAATCTTTTCTTTATGTGACAATAGTTGGTAGATTGTTTGGATGATGAAGGATGGATTATGGATTATTGAAATAACCTAAAGGTAATGACTTTTTATACAAGTCTTAGGTGCACAATAAAATTTGAATTTGGATTGAAAAGAACAAAACTACATATGAGATCTTAAACTAAGTCAAAACCATTAAAATAATCTTGATCCTAATCAAGATAAAGAAAACAATAATTTAAGAAATAAAAATTATTTAAATAAAAATAAAATAATATTGCTAAATAAAGTTAAAGTTCAATGAATACACCAAAACAAACAAAAATATGTATAAGACTAAATACTCACAACGCGCACAAAAAATGATGTAAAAGGAGAAAGAAAGTCACATCCTACACATGATAATGATAAGTTACCTTTTACTTCCACACTAGGAATAAAATGAACCTGATTTTGTCTGTAGAACCTCTTTTTAAAAGATGTGCAGTATAAACTATATGTGACTTGTACTTCAAGAGAACATTCCTTCAACATGCAGAGAACGGTTGCTTTTATGTTTCTTTGGGGTTAAAGGTTAGCCTGAAAGATTGGTAACTGTGTAGGTAGCGCTTCTCTATCCCACTTGATTCTTTTTTTTCTCCTTTGAACTTTCTCACTCTGATGGTTGTATCTTAAGCAAATAATACACACGAAAAAGAAATTTGGTTTATCCCCACAAAATAAAATTATGACAGACAACCACTTATTTGGTAGCCTTTTCTTCATCAACAATAATCTGCAAGATTTGAATTAATTGAAAAAAGCTGCCACGTAGGAAAGATTGCTTAGAGGGGCATTTTCTATGTAATTCCCCAGGATTAACAAATGTGCTTCGATGGTTATAGATGTGATCTCGTCTTTTTAAGTATATAGTTACCAGTCAGAAAAAATCTGTTCCAGGGAATTCGAAAGCAACAATTTATGTGAGAGATTATTAAGTGATTTTATTAGAATTGTAGGGTGGTTTAATTGAGTTTGAATTAAGGATTGGAATTAAATTGTAGATAAATAAAGGGATTGAAATTATATAATTTATATTTAATAAAAAATGTGACATAATTGTATGTATTTTTGTCTTTTATTTTTAGGGTTTTTTTCACATTTAAAATTTATATGAGAAGAAAATTCATAACATAAATAAGAAATCATAAAATCACTAATTCTAGGTAAAAATTAACTAAACAATCATATAAAATCTTGTTGTAAAGAAACAAGACCTATAAATATAAATAATTTGTCATTGTCTATATTATATCTTAAAACTTGATTTTGATTAAAAAATTTCACAACAAATTTTTTGAGAGTTATTTATTTGAAGGTACCCTTCAAATACTAAGACATACTTTAATATAAATAAAATTATATATAATATAAAATATCTCCTTTCATATTATATATATATATATATATATATATATATATATATATATATATATATATTAATAATATCTAAAATATCTCTTGATATGATATAATCTTTTTAATTTTTTTTTAATTGTATGTTACAAAAAAAATATTAAATACAAACATAGGGCCATCAAATTGAAGCCGTGAAGGACAGAAGTTCAAAGTTCAATGTTGCTTAGATAAGTGACTAACTTTAACATGGTCTAAACAACAATAATAACAAGGCTAGTAATAGATATTTAGGTGGAGGTCCTAAAATGTTTGGGCACAATTAAAGTATCTACTCTGCTTGTCGTTTCTTATTGCTACTATGGTTGGCAACATATGAGAACAAAAAAGCCAACCAAATGTGAGAGTCTAGAGCTCTTGTAAAAACACAAAAACCTGTTGTAAAATGGTATAAACCTAACAGTCAGGCAGCACGGACGACCAACAGGAAGCAGCATTAAACTTGGACATATGAGTAGTTATTGCTGCTTCTTTAGCAGACACTGACACAGTAGTAATTAAAGTATCAGAAACCATTTTTTCCCTCCTTTAAGAGCCTAATTATATCAACATGCGAATCAGTAATTTAAGAGATAAAAAACCATGCTTTAATCGTATCGAACAATTATGATTCGGTTCCCCTTGCTATGGCTGCTGTTCTCACTAGTGGGAGGTCACATAAGTACACGTGCTATCTTTCCATGCAACACAAAACTGTATTTAATATTGTTACTAATACTTATTAGAAGGGGAGTTCAGCCATGAAGACCGAATGGCATGTATTCAGTTTACAACACATTCGAATTAGTTATGAAGATATTTTGAAAACTTACAATTTAAGCATTTTATTTGTTTGAAGAGATAAGATTGAGCAGAACTGTAAACTTTTTGATCAAAATTCACTGCAGAAGATTCGATGTTGACAAGGGACTACAAACTATTTAACAGTTTGCTAACCCAATTTCTAACTTGCGCTGGGTTATGGGTCCCATAGGCTGCTGTGACCTCATGGACATTATTAAAATCAATCTTTCATTCATTCAACCTATATTAAATATAAATATTGTATTTTGTAAGAAAGAGTGATAACTAGCTAACCCATCTTCTATGCACAAGAAATTGTGATTTGTATATTCACTGAGTGATATATAATTGAAAGTAGTTTCGTCTTAAGTGGGGTGTTGTTTAATTCTTTTGCTAGTAGGACGACTCACAAGTTAAAACGTAGCAGCACGTACTGACAATCTTTTCTGATGATAGCATCTGTCTTATTTTTTCTTTTACAATTGTAGATTTTTATGCTTGTGGTGTTTGTCAAGCCTGTTTGCTGAAAAGGGCTGGAATGTGATGTCCATAAGGAAGCATTTTTAGTTTCCATGATTGAGTTCTAGTATACTTTACAAGCATGGCACTACAAAATTCTAAGAAAACGCTGGTAATAATTGTTGTTCTGTTTTTACTTCCGCACTCTCAGCAGTTGCAATCCTCACAGGCCGTAACTCTACTGAGAATTCAGAAACTTCTCGAGTTCCCCAAGGCTTTGGACATCCTTACTAATGCCACAGATTTTTGCAGCCTTAACCCTTCTGCATCCTTAACCATTGTGTGCAGTGAAAACTCCATAACTCAACTGTCTATCGTTGGTGACAAGCCCTCTCCAGCTCCCTATGAAAACAATGGTGCATTTGCAATTTCCAACCAGACTTTATCTCAGGCCTTTTCAGCAGATTCATTTTTCACTACATTCACCAAGCTTTATAGTTTAAAATCTGTGTCCTTGGTGTCATTGGGCATATGGGGTCGTCTCTCAAGCAAGCTGGACCGCTTGTCCTCTCTAGAAATGCTAAATTTAACCTCAAATTCCTTAGATGGAACCATTCCATACCAGCTCTGTCAGCTTAGAAAAATCAAGACATTCGTACTGGATGATAACAAGTTGAGTGGGAGTGTTCCAGATTGGTTCAGCGCTCTTCCAAGCTTAGAGTTGTTGAGCTTGAAGAATAACAAGCTAAGTGGGTATGTGCCACATTCTCTCAGCAGCATACAGGAACTCAGAGTTTTATCTCTATCAGGTAATAATCTCTATGGGAACTTGCCTGATTTCAGCACCATGACAGGTCTGCAAGTTTTAGATGTGGGAGGCAATGCACTGGGACCGGATTTTCCAACGCTTGGAAAAGGATTGATTACACTCTCTCTGAGGAAAAATAGGTTCAGGTGTCACATTCCTTTGTATATTAGGACATTAAATCAACTGAAATACGTTGATCTATCTTTCAATGCTCTAACTGGGTCACCCCCTTCCTTCCTATTTTCTCTGCCAGCCATTGCCCACATAAATTTAGCAGGCAATTCATTAAGGGGGACTATTCCTCACAACGTGTCTTGCAGTCATAGTCTCAGGTTTGTGGACCTGTCTGCAAACCTTTTGACAGGACGGTTACCTTCATGTCTATTGACTATTTCTGATGAAAAAACTGTCAACATTGAAGGAAATTGTTTAGTTACCAATATGCAGCCTCAACACAGTTACTCCCATTGTCAAGCCGCTCATGTGTCCAAGAAAACTGACAGAACCCAGAAACAGAGGAACGTGATTATTTTTGTGGTGATAGTCGCTGGCGGTGTTGCAGCTTTGTTGCTGGTGGTTATGCTGGTTTGTGTGTTGATTAGATGGGTAAGGTTCAAGAAAAAATTCAGGAAGATTCCAGGAAAACTTGTTCCAGAGACTGCTTCAACAGGGATATCCTCAGAACTGTTAGTCAATGCCAGTAAGTAAGACTTGATTTTGTATATTTGGATTGCTAGGATAATGACGGCTGCAAACACATTCTCTGCAATAAACTTTCTGCAGCTTTCTTTTTTTCAAATAAAAACTTGAATTTGTCTCTCGCCAAATGTTGCAATTCCCAAATGCCTTAATTGGTAAAAATATTGAATGTTCCTCGAGATTAAGGTCTTAAGGTTTTAGAAAATAAAATATTCTACAAATGTCCAAGTCAAAATTTTATAAATCCAAATCCATGTTCGAACAGAAGAATATGGTAATGAAGGTTACGCTGCCCCCCTTTTATGTGCATATTACAATTTTGAATCTACCAATACGGCATTTATTGTGTTAGTGATCCAACAATTTCTGGAACTTCTTCTTTCTAGATCCACTGTTTGTTCTTTGGGAATAACTTTTAAATGTAATGGCTGTGGTCTAGTAGTATATTTGTGTGGGTTTACCACAACTAGCCCAGGTTTGATTCTCAGCGCTGCTTGCCGGCTGGGAATCACTGTAGTGACACCACACCAGGGGTTCAACCCTCCTGGTGAAGAAAAGGGGCTCACCTAACTAAAAAATAAAAACGTCTTAAGTTTGTTTTCTCAAAAAGTAGTTCTAAATACCTCAAGACAAAAAAAATCCAAATCAATGTTCAAACAGAAGAATATATATATGACAGACTAATATGTGACCTCTTTTGTGTAAATATTACTGTTTGAATCTACCCAGTATGGTATATATTGCTTCAAAAAAGCAGTTCATCTTCCTCATCTTTGATTCAATAAAAAGAGTAAAAGTCAAATGTCTTATTTTGCTTCCATTTCTTCTTTTCTAGTCAGTTGGGATCCATGACCGTTTTCCTCTCTTTCTGTCTTACCTTTGTCAAATATTTTATGGATATCTCATCCCAAGGATTCTTGTTGTTCTTCAATTCTCTGTGAGAAGCAAGTTTTTGTTTTACTCTGGGACACATTACAAAAACTTGCAGGGATATCTGCAGAGCATTATAAGTTCTTAGAGTCAGATAACATCATTCCCATTTGACGTAGCAAGACATCCTTTGTAGTCTGTTCCGAAGTTTGCTTGCTTTAGCAGTTCTCTAAATTTCCCTCAGCATGTCAATTAAATTTGGTCCTGGGACTGTCATTTTGTTGCTACTCTGTCTGTGTGGTGATTCTATGGCACTAATCCTGAATCTAGCAAGATAACTTTCTGGTTGACAAAATGTCTGTTTGAGCTTTCTGTTTTTGTTGTTTCAGGCAAAACAATTTTCATTTCTGTTTACCAATCTAAATATTATATCTATAATTGCAAGGATAGAGCTTTGATACATTATATTTCACTGATCATGTATTTGTGTGTAAGGGTATATATCTCAGGGGATAAAGCTGGGTGCACATGGTCTCCCCCAATACCGATCTTTTGCTTTAGAGGAGTTAGAAGAAGCAACAAACAACTTTGATGAGTCAGCACTGATCGGTGAAGGCTTCCATGGAAAGGTAATGGCCTGGCATGTTAAAGAATGACGATATATGGATGTATGCACTTAGGTAATTTATTGTTTATAGTACTGTTTGGGAAATTGGCTTTGCAAAATTGTATGTTTTGTATTATATATAGATTTAATTTATGAAAATCTCTTTCTTTATAGAAAGGAATAAACATGCAACATCCTCATCAGCTAGGAAGAAACTGAATATTGATTGGGATGTCCTTGAATTGCATACTAACGGGTGTTCAAGTATGCTGAAGATAGGAAATCTCGACTAGATATTCAGCTGGAAATTTACATAACAATAATCATAATGAGAGATCACTGTTTGTCTGAACTAATTGCTTGCTTGCTAGTTAAGATGCAAATATAGTTTTATGTAAGTCTAACCTTGTCATCTTGATTGTTTGTGTCCATTTTTTGACATCACTCAGAATGTTTTGAAATTTCTTTGGAAGCTGCAAAAAGTTCGGATTCAAACCAACAGTTTAATTTTTTATGCAATGTTTAACTGAGATACAGGATTGGCTTCAAGCAATCCAACAATGAAGTGAAATAAGTATTTTGGTTTTTAAATTTTTACCCTTATTTTTTGAATGTGCTGACTGAACAAAAGATGATGTTTCTTGCTTATTGGTTTTGTTTACTGGAGAGTTGTTTTTATGAAATTTTCTTTATTTTTATGTACATAAGGTACCAAAATCGGTTTTACATGGTTCCCTGCATAAAGTGCTTATAAATTGCAACTACTTAGAAGATGCTTTGGAAAATGTCCGACAAACATAAATTAATAAACTATGCAGAAAAGGAATTTTGTCTTCCATGTCAAATCTACTCAATAGACTTCAAAACAAAGATAAAATGATGTACTAAACAGGCAAACACCACTGTAATAGAATGCAAATTATCTGTATAAATGTTATATGTTTATTTGATGTCTATAAAGCATTGTCATGCAACTCAAACTACAAAACAACTTGACAAAATCCTCACTAATAACTACTTTGTTTGTTTTCATAGCAAGTAGAGTTATACTCGGGAATTCTTTGCTATTCAGGAAAAGCCATGTGACTATGTTCCATGAAACTTGAAATTAGCAGCATTAGAGCGTATCAAATTTGCCTCCTTAATTAGATTTACATCGATTCATGTACAGTGTTATCTGTGAGATGCATCTCTTATTGGATAATCTCATTTGGAATATTGGCAATTGCACACACATCAGGTTTTGGGAAGATAGCTAGGAAGGGCAGCCACTGCTTGCTCATCCCCCTCCCAATCTTCAATGGCACCTCCTTTCTTAGGGGCTTATTTATGTCTCAGGTTATGGCCTTCCCGACAATAGTAACAGAATTTATTTGGGAGATGGACTCCAATACTTTGGGGTTCTTCAGAGATCGCCCCAAACCTCATAGCCCAAACACACTCTTGATCAAAGAATTGATCTAAAAAATATAGGCTCCTAACCATCTCATCTGGAGATCCCCCTCGTCAGGTGTTTGCATAATCAGCACTGCGTATGACTCTCTATTAGGTGAGGGCCTTCCCCCCATGGCAACTGGACAATCTTGTGGAACTTGGAGCCCTAGCTGAAAATCAAGGGTTTCCTTTGGGTCTTTCTACCCAGCAACCTTCTCATGATGGATAACCTATAGAAAAGAATGAATTGGTCCTTCCAGATGTGTATTCTGCCTCTAGGCTGCTAAAACCACACAGCACTTATACTTTGAATTTCTTCTCCCCATGGCAATTGGACAATCTTGTGGAACTTGGAGTCCTGGCTGAAAATCAAGGCTTTCCTTTGGGCCCTTCTCCCCAGTAACCTTCTCATAATCGATAACCTCTAGAAAAAAAATGAATTGTTCTACCAGATCTGTATTCTGCCTCTAGGCTGCTGAGCCTGAAACCACACAACACATATACTTCAAATGCCCACTAGCACTTCCAATATGGGCTATTATGGTTTGTGTTTTAGGTGTTTGACTATTTAGTGTGGAGTCCTCTAAATCAACCAAATTTTTATGGAAGGTGCCCAAATTTGAGATGCAATTTCTATAACACACTAGTTAGATCACTCTTAGTTTCATCTTGTAGCACATTTGGAAAGAATGAAATAATAGAATCTTCAAGGAACAAATGTTCAGCATTGACCAAATAGTCAAATCCATCCAAGGTCAACTCCGAGCAATGGATCTTACATCCCTCTCCAAGCACAAAGGCAGCTTTGAATCTTCCAGCCTAGTCAATTACCACGTGGCACTTTAATGGTCCCTCCCTTTTCACTACAAGGTCAACTTCAAAATCAGACCCACTAGAAAATAGGAACCACACACAATGGGTCAATTCTTAACGCGATTTCAGTGGTGCATCCGAACTCAAACTTGGGTCTGTAACATATAAGAGGAAAACTTTGAGACCCATTGGACAAGCCAATTCTCCAATATGCACAAAGCATTGGCATTAAAAGCAACACGTTGACAGAATTGTTTAGTCTGAACATGTGAATTCAACTTGCCAAGGAGCTCCATTTCAGGCCAGAAGTAGTGAAAAGATACCCAAGAAGATATGACAGTATCAAGGCCCAACCCAAATCTTACCTTAGAATAGGGCATATATTGCTCACTAGGTCCTTGTTAACAGCCATGACAACTAGAAAATTGCCCTCCAACATAGGAAATGCCATCAAAACTCCTTGGCCGACTCATTGGTGAACATTGCTCTCATCAAACTGCAAATCAAATTTTGGTCAATTCCAAACGAGTCTCACTCCCACCACTATAAGATGGTAAGGCTCATGTTTTGGGTGCGTGATGCTAATTCCCTTGCACCTGCTCTTCTTGCCTTCAACCTTGTCCAGCCTCAAACCTTTTCTAGCTTCATACCCATTTCCCCACCTATTTGCTTATTATTACTTTCATTATTTTATATAAGCTTTTATCCCCTTCTCTTGTATTGACTCACATTCTTACTTTTCCCCTACCTATCTCACTCCTCTCTCTCAACCCTTCTTCCCACCTATTGGCCCCCATCTTGTTCATCTGCTATCCTATCTCGTTTTGTCTACCTGTGTCTTCTCTGACCGTTCCCTGCTCCCTCCATGACAGTCACCCACCCTTTTCCTTCTCTCTCTCGACCCTCCTCCTTTAGCCACATTCTCTCCTCACACCCCTATCAATCCTTGGCATAGATTTCAGACCATTCATTCATCTGCAGTTTTCTCTGTTCACACCTGCACCAGCTGTCATTTGTCAAACATGTAATCGTTTTTAAAAGTCCCCTTGCATGATTTAAGTGCATCCAGATCTCTGCTCTCTATCTCCATTAATGCATATCTTTTATTGAATTTGAGGATGGGCTTCTTGTGACACGATCAAAGGCTCTTCAGGGCTCTGTGGCTACCTTTTGGAGAGTTAAAAGAAGAAAATTTTCATGCTTTTCCCCAACCTTATTGCTCTTCTGCTTTCACCTCTAATTCACCAAAGCCTTATTTTGACATTCAACAAAATTGCACTCTTTTGCAGTCACCTAATCCATATCCTACATATGATCTATCTAATACAATCATTTCCTCTCTCCTAAACCATACCTTCCAGATACCCATCATAAATCTTATGTCCAATCTGATTAAATAATTTTTTTTTTGGAAAGGACAAATCTCAAAGCATGAATTTAAGGGGTCCTAGATTTCAGTCCCTCTATAAAAAAGCCATTCTACTGATATCGCTCTCATTACCAGATTTAGCAAAACCCAGGCTGCACAATATAGAAAAGGAAAAATTGAGGTTAGTGCAATGTAAAATAACCCTAAATGGACAGCTCAAAAGATTGCAAAGCTTAATGATAAACAGCATTACTCATCAGGACGGATGAAGATGAAAACAAGCAGCACTTCAAGAAGGAACCTACCATTCCCAAGGCCCTAAAACTGTTCCCTGGCAGTACATTGGTAAACACTAATTCCCATCCTTTGCAAAACATGGATTTTTCTGGTGTTTCTTCCCACTCATCTGGTCAGCCTATCAAAGTGCATGGATCTCCACGTCTTGCTTATCTTTCCACTCCATCTCTCAACATCCCTTCCTCTTCTACTCACAATTGTTTCACCCTCCCCGCAATTTCTTTGGGTTCCTCTTTCAAACTCCTCCCACCCATCCTCTTCTGCCTCCCCTCTTCAGATATCTCCCACTTTTCCTGACTTTTGTCCATGACTCCACTACCTTTGGAAGTCAATACAATGCTACCTGACCCAAGGAGAAGATCCCAACCCCCATGCCATAGCTAGGCCTGTTGCCAACAGTGCTATCAAATCCAATGCTGCTCTCAACTCTGTTCTATCGGCAAGTCTGAGACACCTAAACCATCATCTAGGGCATCAAGACACTCTTACCCCTCTCATGGGGGAATGCACTGTGAACTTAGCAACCCTCAAAGCTCAACATGCCACCCTTCACCCACAACACTCGCAGACTGTAGCCCTCCTTCAGCAAAACAGTAAACTGCAACACCTAAGGATTCATAATCTGGGAAAGATGCTCCTATATAGTACCATCAGGAAATTGGTTGAAAACAAAATCTCAGGGAATCAGCCTTTCACAACTGTATCAGCAACAAGCAATTCAATGGACACTGCTTTTCATGTGTCTGACTGGCAAGTGCTCACTTTGCAGCCAGTTTCTACCCCCAGCAATACTCCTGGATCTTCCAATGGCAGAAAACATACACAAAAGTCATAATCAGAAATGGGATTCTATTTTGACTTCTAGTTCTACCACATATATGACAGTTTTTTGGGGTCCTGCATAGCAATGTCATATGCTTGATCTTTGATGTACATGCAATATTAACAGCTACAGATTGGATTCACTATGACATCTTCTTGCTCTCTTTTGGATTCTCAAATCTGATTGCTACAAGGGCAGCTGTGTAACTTCTTCCTGATGATATATCTGGCTTGTCTCTGGCTCTCTGTTCTCCGAGCCTTTCGTAGTCCTGTACTGCAATTCTGTAACCTTTACTTCTCCTTTTCAAATATATGTATACCTTTACCCTAGTCCAAAAAAAAGGTACAGTGTTATTTTGTTGCTACAGGTGAAAAAACTCTAATCCAGCAGATAATGAATCAAACATAGCAGCAAAGGACACAGTATCATGAATCTAAACAGAGCCACTCAATACACAGCATAATGACTCAAGCAAAAACAACAACTCCATTAATTCTCTGCTTAATGATTCTTATCACATCCTCATGAATACGAAAAAAAAATGCAGTTTTAAAAAAGGGCAGACTGCTGAGCTCCTCCCATCCTTTTTTCACTGAGTTTTTTTTTTAAAACCAATACCAAGATCCTTGATAACAGTAATGCACATCCCTTAAATAAAACAAAACTGAAAGCTAAAAATAGAGAAACACCTAAAAAGACCACTACAGCAGCCACACATGGCAGTTACAAACAAATTCAACACAATTAAAGGAAAAGAAACTGACGGAAGAGTGAGAGTCCCCATCATAAAAGGGCGGTTACATCACATTTCAGGGAGTTGTTCTAACCAGAAGGCATGAGATTGGAACATTTGTGAATATCAATTGCAATTGTGTTTGGTATGTTATTACCTTAATGCTGAAGATAAGCTGGTTGTTTTTTTATATGCAATTAGTTCTGGGCACTGCATCAAATGTACGGACTATTTGATGAGGTTTATATTCTACTTGAGGTGATCATCAGCTAGAAGCATGTTTTGCATTCTTGTTCATGCATATAAAAGCTTAAGAGCCAAACACATTAAACCATGTTTGACATTTCTTTAGATTGGAGTTTATAAGTTTCTAGTCCATAATAGCAAAAATGTTTGTGGAAAGAATTGTATAAAGAGTTTTTTCCATTGGCCTTTTGAATCACCGTATATGATTTATCATCAGGATATAGAGGCGATTTAATGAATCACATAGGGTGACTTGAAATGTTGATTGAAAAAACTATAATACATCCTACAGGTCTTTCCAGAAATTTTGTTACTTACCATTTTCCCTTGAGGTGATCATCAGCTAGAAGCATTTTTTTCATTCTTGTTCATGAATATAAAAGCTTAAGAGCCAAACACATTAAAACATGTTTGACATTTCTTTAGATTGGAGTTTATAAGTTTCTAGTCCATAATAGCAAAAATGTTTGTGGAAAGAATTGTATAAAGAGTTTTTTCCATTGGCCTTTTGAATCACCGTATATGATTTATCATCAGGATATAGAGGCGATTTAATGAATCACATAGGGTGACTTGAAATGTTGATTGAAAAAACTATAATACATCCTACAGGTCTTTCCAGAAATTTTGTTACTTACCATTTGCCCTTTATTACCAAACTCTTTACTTTTCAAATGGTAACTTTTTAAGTGGCAGCTTAGTAGAAGATTAACTCCATTGTATTGATTTTCTCAAATAGGGCATTCCTTTATTTTCATTATAGTTAAAATCTCATTCTTGGGCAACTCACTGATCTAGGATGCCGCTATCTTGGTTCCAGCTAACAGTCAAGGCCAAGGCATGCACTTGAAACTTGGAAGGGTCGTGTTAACTGAATTCTAGATTCAGATACTTGTTTTTGTTTCCAATGTCTCCCACTCAAATCACCTACTCTTTATACCAGTTTACCATTTTCTACCATATGCTAGTAGGAGCTTTTCTGGGTTTGCATTGATCAATATTCTTTTAAATCAATTTGAAATGTAGGGAGATGCCTTGGGTATGTGATAATATTTGGATTTTTTGAGACTGCAACCTACATCACTTAATAATGACCTGATGTATTTGGTAGTCAGTTGGATAGAATTGGATGCCCTACAAAACACTAAGTATTATTCTCATGATTTTTCAGCTATACAAGGGCAGAATGCAGGACGGGAATTGGGTTGCCATAAGGTGCTTGAAATTAGGGTGGAAACCAAGTGTGCAAAATTTGAAGCTCCACATGGAGCTCTTCTCAAAGCTTAGACACCAGAATTTGGTCAGTCTTCTTGGACACTGCATAGATAGTGAACTTGATGGTTCAAATGTGAAAAGGGTGTTTCTCATTTTTGAATTTGTATCTAATGGAACTCTGCAAAGCCATCTTTCAGGTATGTTCTTCATATAATCATAAGACCAATCAATGATACACATTTTATCATCTCAGTGCATGTTTTTTGAATATCTAATTGGTCTGCAGGCAATATGGTAGAGGAGTGTTTAACCTGGCCACAAAGGCTAACAGTCATAAGTGGTGTGGCCAGAGCCGTCCATTTCTTGCACACTGGGTTAGTACCTGGAGTTTTTAGTAATAATCTGAAAATCACAAATGTTTTGTTGGACCAGAATCATATTGCAAAATTGAGTGATTATGGCTTACCAGGACTGACAACTGATGTCCTTGAATTTGAGGTAGGTCTTCTAGCATACAAGATATAAATGATTTGACTTCTTTTCTATGGCTACAGAAATTCAGTTTTGATATTCTATTCTTTCAATTTATATCTGGAGATAGTAAATTAATCTAGCATATTATCAGTTACACATAACTAACAAATGTATTGACTAATTGCAGGCAAAAGTAGAAGGTCATAAGTTCACACAAAAGGGGCCCACATTTATGAGTAGGTATGTCTGTAATTTAAAGTAAACAGATATTTATGCATAGTTTAAACTTTATATGGTACTAGCATATTACATACACGATTGTGAATGGGACCTTGTTGGTGTTTGTGTGACAATAGTCTCAATTGGGGAAGCCCATGCTAGGACATGTTTGAATATGAAATGTTTTTTCTGTTGCTGGTATGTTCATTGTTGGTCACAATGGAATTGGATGGCGAGAGAGATGTTTGAAGGAAGAGAGAAACAACAATGGAGTTGGATGTGTTGGTATGAAAGGGGTTATTCCTATGTTACCCCAAAAGGGGACTTCTCGGGGACGGGTCGGAAACGCCCCCCCACTGTCCCCTTAAAAAAAAAAAAACTGGAAACGTCCTGGGGACATTTGGCAAAATACAGGAAACGGCAAAATACAGGAAACGGCAGGGGACGACTAGCTGTCCCCGGTACGTTCAGGGGACATCTAGACGCCCTCTGAACGTATCATGGACATCTGGACGTCCCCTATGGCCCAGCATTTTTTTTTCAATTTAAAAAAAAAAAAACACAAAAGTAACCAAAAAAAAAATTAAACTATTTAAACTAGATTTTTTTTAATCTTTATAGTTAATTTGCATGGATATCATCTCTAATATCCTTTATTCTTTTGTTCACACATATTATCACCAATTTTATTCTTTTCTTCGTGGATATCAAACACATGTTTGACTCTTAACATACAATTCTGTCCTGCTTAAATTGATTGGTCTCCAATCATTGCAAATATTGAAGGCAAATCTTTTAATGGAACTGTTGCAGCTATTCTTGCCCCAAATATTCTAAATGGAATTGATTCCTTACCACTTCTATCTCTATGTGGAGGCTATTTATCTTCAAGATGGAAATTAGACCTGAAATCAGCTTGAAATGCAGCTGGAATGATATGTCTTTCATTTACTTGTCCAGTTATATGCCAAAGAATAATAGCAGTTCTTGGCTCAGAATCAATGCTTTGGTAGTATCACATAAATGGATGATAGAGATTCTATACATTAGATCTGTTCCAATGACCACATCAAATCTTTGTGCACTCATTATTGACATGTTCCTTGTTAAGTTGCTTATCTTAATGCTGAAATGTATCTATTTTTTTAGAGTCATCATTACTTGACGGTTGTGACAATTGTATGAAGTCTCAATTGAACTCTAATATTATGTGTTAAGGTTCTATGATGTATATGATGATTGTCTTATCATTGCTATCATATGAATATTTGGAATTTTCTATATTTTTTAAATTTTCCCTACTTTTTAATAGCCGCCCCCTGCCGTCCCCTAAAAAATGGCCCCTGCAGTCCCCAAAACGCATCCCCCCATCCCCTGACGTCCTTGTCCCGGAAACTTGGGGTAACATAGGGTTATTCCCTAACTGGTTCCCTTCTTAGACCTTCTCACACCTAGGTTGGTAAGTTTACTTAAGGCACATTTAGGGCACACTTAGAATAGTTATCTCTTTGTGTCTCATGTCATATGATTATGACACTTGTCATAATCCTATGCTGTCCTATGCATAGAAGCAAATATTTTTCTCGGGAATATCTCGGTAAACCAAAAGAGAGATATTTTCAAATTCTCGGGATAATATCAGGAATCCAAAAAACATAGAAAATTTACAAAAAAAGAGAAATAACTGATTTATTTTATATTTTAAGGCATCCTAGTTGCATGGAGAGTGAAATCGTTATTTATAGTGCACACTATATGGTGTGTTATTACATGGTTCGACTTCAAAGTTTGAATCCTCAAAATCAATCACAACATACAAAATACAAATGTCAAGCTACAAACTGACAAACTACAGAGAAAACAAGGCAGACACAGCTAAGAAGGCTAGCGATTGTGAAGTACAATCCACTAGGGAGCTATAGTTCTTGATGATGAAGCTCAAATATTATGCTCCCTCCTAAGTTTATTCAACTGTTCTTCATCAAATACATCAGCCTCCCTCGAGATCTCTAGGTCATCCTCATCAATTAAGTCTTCTTCATCAACAAGCCATTCCGAGTCAAGATCAAATCTCATCAAGGTCAATTGGTTGATCATCCTCACCACTCCCTATATAGTCAGTTCAAAAGCATTAGTTTGAAACCTTATACAAAATTTAAGAATAATATTTGCTAAACAATAATTACAATTTACATATTGAAATGCAAATTTTCCTTGATTTTTTTTCATCCGAAGGCGAAGGTTATGGTGGACAAAAACCAAATCATTCATCCGCTTTTGAGTCAAACTATTGTGTTTCTTGGAGTGTATGTGTTGAAACACGCTCCAAGAACGCTCACAAGCAGATGAACTACATGGTTGGCTCAAAATGCGCATTGCCATCCATCTTAATTTCTTAGCATCTTTGCCCAAAACTTCCACCATTCGGCTGCAAAAAACATAAATTTTAATCAACATTGTATTACGTTAAAAATTTCAATCTTAAAAACAAAACAATCTTACAAATTCCCATGTACTTGGTTTCAAAGTGTTCTTGCCTTCTACAACACAAAGAGTGGCAAAAAATCCCTTTCCTTGTTGGTATGTGGGCAACTCTGCCATGGCTGCTCATCGATCTTGTGATTATGGGAAAAATCTCTCAATGCATTGGAATACGCCCTCATTCACCTCTTTAGCTTGACTTAAGGAGTCACTATAAAACAATGTTGGATTGAGGAAGAATCTAGCGGCATGGAGGGCACAATGCATTTGTCGATCCCATCTTGCATCAATGACCTCCCATATCGACATGTACCTACTCATCTCATGGTCCATCTTTGCCCTGATAGCCTCTTTGGCCTTGTCCATGGCCTCATACAGGTAGAGCCCATCGGGGGATTTTCTCCATCAACTAGTCACAACACTCTAACTAAAGGCTCTGAAAATCTCACAATCTCCTCTACCTTTGTCCAAAAACTCGCAGCAAAAACATATTCGACCACATTCTGATCATCTATATGATCAACAAAGCCATATTGTGACCACTCATACGAAACAAATGTTTGTTTCAAATTCATCTTTTGGCCACAAAGAGTGCAATGCTAGGAAGTGTGGAAATCATGTGACCCCTGGCCAAAGAAGTTCCTTCCCATCCGTGAAGGTGCACATCATATATAACACCCTCGTATGATTGTAGATAAATTTTGTGATGTTTTTGGCCCTTTGCAATACGGATTTAATCCATTCAATTTTCCCAATGTCTTCTAAGATTAAATTGAGACAATGTCCTATGCATGGACTCCAAAACAAAGTAGGATGCTTATCCATCAACAATTTTCCAGCAAAAACACATGCAACAACATTGTCTATAATAAATTGAACCACATGTTGTAGCCCCAACTCAACTACCACCTCATCAAATAGAGTAAATAGTGCTTGAGCTGATTTCACTCTATTTGACGCATCCACTGATCTCAAAAACTCAGTGTCAAGCTCTGATGCAACAAGGAAATTGATGAGTGTATGGTTCCTCTCATCTGTCCACCCATCTGACATTATTGTGCAACTTGTCCTATCCCACTCCTTGTGATGATTTGCAAGAACACTGTTCAAATCCTCAACTGCATTTGTCAACATGCTTGCCCTCAAGGTCTCATATCAGGGTGCTTTGAACCCAGGACCTACAATTGCAATGGCATCCACCATGGATTGCTAGTATGAAGATCTTGCAATATGGAATGGCATGCTAGAATAGTACCAAAAATTAGAAATGGCCTTTTTGGCTTGCTCATGCACAATTTTTTTCCACCGTGTACTCTCCAAAGTTGGTTGTGCTCTAGGTGTAGTATGTGGTGCAAAGAAATTGTTAATGTTCCCTCCACCTGTGTTACGTCTTCATGATCCAGAAGAAGGCATAGAAATTTGTTCCTCTGATAAAGTTTGTTTTGGTCGTGCTACCTCATCCAAGTGATCAACTCTAGCCTTCTTTGTCTTATTTTCTAAATGGACTTCTGTAGCCTTCTGTCCACCCATCTGACATTATTGTGCAACTTGTCCTATCCCACTCCTTGTGATGATTTGCAAGAACACTGTTCAAATCCTCAACTACATCTGTCAACATACTCGCCCTCAAGGTCTCATATCAGGGTGCTTTGAACCCAGGACCTACAATTGCAATGGCATCCACCATGGATTGCTAGTATGAAGATCTTGCAATATGGAATGGCATGCTAGAATAGTACCAAAAATTAGAAATGGTCTTTTTGGCTTGCTCATGCACAATTTTCTTCCACCTTGTACTCTCCAAAGTTGGTTGTGCTCTAGGTGTAGTACGTGGTGCAGAGAAATTGTTAATGTTCCCTCCCCCTGTGTTACGTCTTCATGATCTAGAAGAAGGCATAGAAATTTGTTCCTCTGATAAAGTTTGTTTTGGTCGTGCTACCTCATCCAAGTGATCAACTCTAGCCTTCTTTGTCTTATTTTCTAAATGGACTTCTGTAGCCTTATTTGTTGGATGGGTGACATCTAGAGGACATTTTGTACAACCCTTCACATCATGCCCTTGTTGCTTTGCTAAATGCCATTTGAAACGAGAAATCCCTCCATTGTACACGTTGAGGCAAAAATCACACTTAACTTTGTTCGTACCCTCAACTGGCGTGCAATATGCCCATGCAAAGTCTTTCTCACGTGGCATGATGACCAAATTTGAAGGAAAAATAAGAAAAACTTACATTTAGCCTTTTAAATGTTTGAAAAATTTGACCAAATCTAAAGAAAAAACAAACTCACATTTATTAGCCTTTTCAATGTTTTTATAAAAAATTGAAATATTTGATCAAAGCGTTTTTATGTTTTATAAAATAACATTTTAAAGTTTATAATTTAAATTTTATTTAATATCAAAATTTTAAATAATTACATTAATTAATAAATTTTTTTTTTTTGAAGTTTAAATATAAAATTATAAACAAAAACAAAAGTAATTTTAAGAAAAAATAAAAATAATCTATTACAATTTCTTTTAAAAAAATTCAAAGAAAAACTAAAAAGAAATTAAATGACATACCAAATTAAATTTAAAAAATAAAATAAAAATATATAATAACAATATAAATTTGTTTTATGTTCCCCCTGTTCAAGGGGACTCCCGGGTTCATTTGAACACTAGAAACAAGGCAGATGCTAGATGGATCCCTCCAGAGCCAGGATGGATGAAGCTAAACTTCGATAGGGCTTTTAGGGGGAATCTAGGACAGTCGAGCGTAGGATGTGTCATTAGAGATCATGAAGTTGGTATGATTGAAGCGGCGTCAAGGAAATTGGGGATGAGCACGAACACCAAAGTGGAATTCCAAGCTATCATTCTAGGACTTCAAACATGTCTTAACCTTGGTATCAAGAAAATTCATATTGAGGGTGATTCATTGATAACTATTAATGCCATTCGATGCAAACAGACATCAAATTGGAAGCTTAATAATATGTTAGCCTACTGCCTAGAATTATTAAGCAAGCTTGAAAAACTCAAGCTAGATCGTGTTTTCCGTGAAGCAAATGGGGTGGCAGATAGGTTCACCAACACGACATTTGACATGAAGGAGGACTGATTTGTTAGTAGTTCATTGCATGAGTGGCAAATTGTTGCCCTAGATTTGCCGTCCCTAATCCCACTCTTTAAATAAAAGCAAGAAGTACTCGATGACAAGCTATATGAGAATTTTGGCACTATTGATTCAACCATTCGCTGTGGGAGAGCCCATAATGGAAATTGTTCGGAATGGTAAGCATTAATTAGTCTCACAATGATGGTAATGAATGATGTGTGAAGAATGGAGAATTATTTAGGAACTAGTTTGGCTGAGGCAGCATATGGAAATATGGATTCGACAGTTTGCCTCATTGCAAAAAATAGGCAAATGGCGTTTAGGGGGGAGATTTTGGAGAAACGGTTGTAGAAAGTTTTTAAGGCCAAGTCCGTTGTGGTATTACACGCAGTGAGGGTGGTGTTGGGTAAAATGTTCATGGTAATGACACATTGTTACAAGGTGAATTTAGATATAGCTTCAATGTTTGTGGCGGTTATGATGGACCTAAGCGAGTTGAAGGATGGCATTCGGGAAGTGGTAGAAGCTTTGATCAAACCAAGGTGGAGGGGAGGATTGAAGAATACCATTGAAGATGCGGTGTTGGAGTTGGGTTTTCCTCTGAACAGGGCATTCGGCCTTCCATTCTCCCGCATTACAACGGACCTTGGGTGCCTTTCGTCATTAGTGCTGTTGGGGTGAAAGACCATAGGCACGAAGCCAAATGGGGGTTGGAGTTTTTGAAGGCAGTGGCTGGAATTGTAGATGTCGAGGGGGTGGATTGGTCTTTCGCCCTGGAGATTGAGGACTCTGAATCTGATGAAGAAGCTAAGGTTATAGAAGGTGGTGGAATGTAATCACTGTCAAAGCATATATACAAGTATATATATAATAGAAAAATAGTGCAATGTTTATATGTAAGAAACTAAATATAATAGAAACTTTGGCCCTCTTAAGGAGCAGCCATTTTGGACTGCAAATTTGAGTATTTTTTGTTATTTCTATGGGGTACGACTCCCTTAATGTCCATTCACTGATTAAAAAAATATTAATTTATCCTATTTTATTTAATATTAAAATTAATTTTTTTTTTTTAATCGTTGAATTGGCGTTAAGGGAGCCGTACCCCATAAACCAGATTAAGTCTCAAAGAAAATTTTGACAGTTCAAAGGCTACTCAGTATGAGGGCCTATCATCTATTATTTATAAAACTTTTCTCACACATAGCAAAAGTATCATATACTGTATTACATATACACTTGCTAAATAACTATTACTATCCTCCACTATTAGTCACCTTCTTCATTTTCGGTCTCAGAAGTCTCTATCTCTATAGCTCCAGTCCAGTCCACCCCATCCGTGTCAGCAACAACTACCTTTAGGAAGCCTAGACCCCACTTAGCTTCATTCCTTTGGTTATCCTCATTAACACCAACAACAGGGATAATGAACGGAACCCAAGGACCATTATAAGCAGGGAGAATCGAATGCCAAATCCCCTATTTCGAGTGAAAAACAAGACCCGAGATTGCCAAATCGAATATCTTGTGCAATCCACCTCTCCAAACAGGTTTGATTAGGGCTGTAGGCATCTCATAGATGGCGTCCTTCGATTCTCCGAGGTCTAGTATCACGTCAATGAACATTGAAGCGATGTCGGAGTTTACCCTATACCTCTGGTTCATGTTCATGAATGAGTTCCCCAGGACCATACCGATAGCATGTGTTAGAAATGAAAGCAACACTACTTTAATGGAACTCTGATTCAAGATAAATTTCAACAATCTTTAAGTGTGCTTTAACAATGGAGATTGTAACAAAACATAAAACTCACTACAGAAAAGATGTCAAACATGAAGAACTCAACACAATGACACAGTGTTTATGTGGAGAAAACCCTTGCGGGTAAAAAACTCCACCAGGAAAGAGGCACAAGTTTGTATTAATCTCAACAAGATTGTACAATACATCAACTACACAACTCTCTTCACAAGTCTTCAATCCGACAGCATTTTGGCAGCACTTGAGTACCTAAAATCTGTATTGTAGCAACAAATACATGGCAGATACTTATAGAAACGTTTTCCAACTCATCCTAGGCATTCACCTTCTCTCTCCTAAGATTCTCCAACCTGTAAATATTAATTACCATTTTACAAGCATCTTACACTTGTCCAAAAACAACCATGCAAAGGTTGGGGGCCCAAGACTAAATCTGGCCTCGTACAGCATCTTATGACGCGTCATAACCGTCATAGATTCTACAAAAGAGTATCTTTCCAAGATAGGAACCTTGGGCTAAATATAGCAAATATACAACTAACATATCCGTCATGTGCGTCATAGAATCTCATAATCTTATGACAACTTGCAGCTGTCATAGATTCACTTACCAAACATTATGACAGTTGTCATACATGCCAAAAATAGTATATTCCTCAAGGGAGCACGCCTACCCTCATTTACTTTGAGTTTTTACATTTGCCAATAGTAAAAGTCACTCCATAATTGTCATGTCCCCGTTTTCGGCTTGATCATCAAGTGAAGAACGGATTAGCCTATCTATCATTCCCGGAGGCTAATACCAATGATAAGGGAATGAAATTGGTTTTTGACTAACTCAATGTTGTGCTTTTGTAGGAAAAAATCAAAAACTACTTCAAGGGAACTGTGACAAGACTAGCAAATTTGGCTAAGTCTGAGAGTCATTTCATCAACTCGAGTGGTCACATTGTCAAGTGATGTTATCATGATGTTTGGGTGCATTTCTAGGCAACTTAGGCTCATTATGGCACCTGGCTTTCAAGTTCATTTATAGCACTCAGTGAGGGATCTAACTTGAGGTGCTCCATGTAATTAACCTCCTCCAACCTAGTGCCTAGTACTGAGATAAGTGGAGTGGGTGTGGATGAAGTTTTCATGCTTGGGCACAAATGTCATGATGAACCTACCAAATGTGCGCCTTGGGTTTTAAAGGATATAATCACGAGAATGGAGTCATTTGAGGGTATGATGTGAATCTATTGAACTTGCAGGATCATCTGGTGTTGAGTTTGGAATCACTGAAGTGGTCTAAGTGAGTTAGGCGCACTTCCTAGCCTTCACAACACTCAAAGTGCGCCTAGTCCTCATATTGTGCCTAGACTCCTTTGCAAGTGGTGAATTCCTTCAAGGATTGATCAAGTGAAACCTCACCTTCAATAAGATCCAGTGGAATGATTGAATTGATCAAGTGATGACATATTCATCTCTAACTTGTCAATGAGCGCCTAGTATAAAAAGGGTCTCTTCAGGCATTGGATAATGATTTTGAGATGAGGCACTCAAATTAGCTAAGCCTCTTCACTAGGGCGCCTAGATGGATGATGAAGTTTGGGCGAGTATCTTGAGGTTTCAAGGCCTAGGCGCAGATACCAGTTAAGACTACCCCAAAAGTGCGCCTAAGGTAGATGTAAGACCTCAAAACCAGTTTGGATACAAAGGCGCTCCATTAGGGGGCAAGATCATATCCATTTGAAGTCAAGTTGCTTTCAAATTGCCTTGAAAAGATGATGAGTTGGAACCTAGGCGCAAATTCCTAGCCAAACTGACAGTAAGTGCGCCTAGTTGAGAAAGAGACATCTTCAAGGGGGGAAATTGTTGGGCGCTCATTTCATAGGAGTCAATCTAACACTTGGAAGTTTCAATTTGTGATCTAAGCTTGTGGAAATGTGTCAAAACTATCCCTAGGTGTCAGATCTACTGCAAATCCTCCAAATGTGCACCTAAGTGGGAAGGTAGCTTCCAATCACTTTAATTAGTGAGGGCGCTTGGTGAGTTAGGTGTTTTACTTCACCACAAAGACTTCAAGTGTAAACCACCACATGCATGAAGGTGAATACAATGCAAGGCGCTAGTCTCCTCCTACACAGACTCAGAAGTGCACCTCAAGTAGTTTGACTTGGCGTTGGAGCGAGTAGACTTCCTCCGGAATGTGAAGACAACATAAGGGATCATTCCTTGGTTACATCATCTCTTGTTGGCACCTAGTCTTTAGTTGGGCGCAATCACCAATTCAAACCACCAAGATGTGCGCCTAGAACCCATAAGGCGCCATTTCATGAGCAAATCCACTTCAAGTGGCATCTAGGAGAAGATAAGGTAGTTACAACTACCCAAACTCTCATTGGCCAGAGAACTAACATTGGGATCCTTACCGGTGCATTGGGTAAGGTTGCCACATCACATTGAGTTGTCAAGTGGAATATTCTCTTGAATATGCTTCTTGGGAAACGTGCCTTGGTTCCTCTTTATGCCTTGAAAAACATGCCTTCATTGCCTTGGAAGACCTATAAAAGGAGGAGCTCTCTCATTCATTTGACATCTTATCTTTTGGCAAAATTTTCTCTCTGCAAAGCTTTATGCTTGTGATCTTGAGGCCTGCGAGTTTCAAGAGTTGGGGTGATGCTCCCTCAACTGACAAGGTGATGCTCCCTTGCTGGATTGTGAGGTGTTGACATCCAGTTGACATCATTAGGTTCAATTGAAGTGATCTACATCAACTAGTGAGATAAATCTAGTTGTGAAGAAGTTGAAAGCATTGTATACATCTAGGCTTCAAGGCCTTTTCTTGTAATCATTTGAATGAGATTGTATGTTCATGCCATTGTGGGCAATCATCATTGTAATAAGACATTTGCATTGAATTGAATCAAGTAATAATACAAGTACCCAACTTCAAGTTGATTCATGCAAGTTGCCTTTGTTATCTTTTCATATGTGATGTCAAGTAGACTAAGTAATTGAAGAGTTAAGTGCAAGTAAATTTGTTTAAGTAAGAAAAATTTTAGTTACTACTAGTTGGGTATCTTACAATAATTACCTCCGGTTACTCCAAAATTACCCCTGCCAGTGAAACTAGTACATCTCCTCATGAATAATTACAAATTACATATAATAAATGGAATAAATACAATATTGGGATTTACAAGGTTAATGGCACCTTATCCCAACATTCTCCCACTTGACATTATACATTACAAATCAACCCATAGGAAATCAAATGAAAATAATAAGGCACTAGAAACAAGGCCCATGGCCTCTCTACACCATACGGACTTCTCTGTGCTCACATGCTTGGTCAATAAATCTCCAACATTTTTCTGAGTGTCTATCTTCTTTAGCTCAATCTCTCCATTTGCAACCAACTCTCGAACAAAGTGATACTGAACATCAACATGCTTAGTCCGAGTATGATACATGGGATTCTTGGCCAAACAGATAGCACTCTGGGTATCACAACCAATCTGAATGATCCTGCAATCAAAACCAATACCTGTACACAGTCTTCTCAACCAAACTGCCTCCTTAGAGACATGAGTAGCAGCCATATACTCTGCTTCTGTGGTGGACAAAGCAATTGTGGGCTGCCTCTTACTCATCCAACTCACTGCACCTCCAAACAGAGTAAACACATAGCCACTAGTGGACCTTCGACTATCCAAGTCCCTGCCCAATCTGCATCAACAAAACCCTGTATGTCCAAAGATTTATCAGCACGATCAGTACTGGAATAAACCAAACAATGATCAGGAGTACCTGCAAGATATTTAAACACTCTCTTCGCATAATTCCAATGCTGTCTACCAGGGTTAGAGATAAATTTGCTCAAAACTCCCACTGCTTGGGCAATATCTGGTCTAGTGCAAACCATTGCATATATCAAACTCTCTACAACACTAGCATATGACACATTAGACATATCCTCAAGATCATCCTCAGTCTTTGGACACATATCTAATGAAAGCTTAGTACCAATGGGTAAATGAACTCTAACTGGGTTACAGTCCTGCATACTAAATCTCTGCAAAATAGTATTCACATACTTACTTTGTGACAACCAAAGCTTTCTGTTAACTCTGTCCCTCCTGATTTCTATTCCCAAAATATACCTGGTAGCTCCAAGATCCTTCATATCAAATGCACCTGAAAGTTAGGCTTTAAGCTCACTGATGATACCCTTAGTATTGCTGAAAATAACATGTCATCAACATATAAAGCAATAACTAGTATAGAATCATCAATACAATGAATGTAAACACAATGATCCTTCTCGCTTCTAACAAAACCCAATTTCAACACAAATGAATCAAACTACTGACACCACAGTCTGGGGGACTGTTTCAAACCATAGATAGACCTCTTTAACCTGCAAACTTAATGATCTTTTCCTTTTACCTCAAAACTTGTAGGTTGTTGCATATAAATCTCTTCTTCAAGATCTCTATGTAAGAACGCAGTCTTAACATCCATTTGCTCAATCTCCCAATCATAAGCTGCAGCAATGGATAAGAGAAATCTAATAAAAATCAATTTAGCAACATGAGAGAATATCTCACCAAAATCAACTCCCTCTCTCTAGGAGTAGCCCTTGGCTACTAGTCTAACCTTGTACTTCTCCAATGACCCGTCTGCTCCAAATTTCTTCTTGAAGACCCACTTACAACCTATGGCCTTTCTTCCTTTGGGCAAACGAACAAAATCCCAGGTGTTACAAAAGTCTAAAGCCATCATCTCCTCTTGATGGCTAATTGCCAAGACTCACTATAATTTACAGAAATAGCTTCCTTGTAGGATTTAGGTTCATCGTTAGTACTCAATAAAGCATATACACAACGGAAATCTGGTGGGCTATACCTGTCAACTGGATTCCGTTGTCTTGTGGATCTCCTCAAGGGTGGAGTAAGAGACTCTAGTCATTCTTCTGCATGATCATCTACACCAACTTCTTTTGTCACAACAGATTCATCTTCATCAGAACTACTCGAATCTTCTTCTTCTTCACCCCCCAATCCATCATTCTGTTCTTCCTGAGTGCATCTTGCTGCTCTAAATCAAAGTGCACCTTCTTTACCTTTTCTTCTTTCTCTTTTGGCTGTTCAGGTTCAGAAATAACTCTAAGTTCTCTGAAAATAACATCTTTAGAAAAGATAATCTTGCGGGTTAGTGGATTCCAAAACTTATAACTTTTCACATTATCACCATATCCAATGAATGTACACTTTTCAGCCTTTGGATCTAACTTAGATTGCTTTTCCTTAGGCACATGAACAAAAGCCTCACAGCCAAAAACCCTTAAATGTGAAAAGAAGGTTTCTTACCTGTCCACATTTAATAAGGTGTCAAATCAAGAGCCTTACAAGGAGATCTATTTATCAAGTAGCAAGCAGTACACACAACCTCTGCCCAAAAACATTTATTCAACTGTGCATCACTAAGCATACTTCTGGCTCTTTCCATAATTGTTCGGTTCATCCTTTTTGCAACACCATTCTACTGTGGTGTATACGGAGTTGTCTTTTGTCTAATATACCTGCATTCTTGCAAAACTCATCAAATTCTTTAGAGCAATATTCCCCTCCATTGTCAGATTTTAATATTTTTATTTTTAAACCTAATTGGTTCTCTACTAAGACTTTGAATTCCTTAAACTTAGTGAAAACTTCAGATTTATGTTTCATAAAATAAATCCATGTATATCTGGATACATCATCAATGAAGGTAACAAAATAACGAGATTTTCCAATAGATTCATTATCCACAGGGCCAAACACATCCGTATGAATAATCTTTAATTTCTCTTTTGCTCTATTGCTTCCTGAAGGAAATGATTTTCTGTTTTGTTTACCAAACACACAATGCTCGCAGAAATCAAAGTGCTTATCAGAATAGGAGAAACCATCCAACAAATTTTTATTCTTAATAGTTTTCAGTACACTATTGCTTGTGTGGTCCAATCTACGGTGCCACAATATACATGTATTTTCAGTAGTAGCCTCAGATACATAGGAGGCATTACAAACTGTAGTGGCTTCAAGATTGAATAGGTTTCCCAATCTCTTCCCCTTCGCTACCACCAAGTTCCCTCTCAGCAATCTGCAACTATGCTTGTCAAATGTCACATGCATTCCCAAATCATTCAACTTCGAAACTGAAATTAGATTTCTAGCTAATCCAGGAACATGCAAAACACCAGGGAGGGTTTTAATTCTCCCATCACTGAAACACAACAATACCTTTCCTTTCCCGACAATCGGATATGAAAAGTTATCACCAAGGTAGATATTACCTCCATCATATTCTTCATATGTGGAGAACCATTCCTTATGCGGGGTCATATGAAATGAGCATTCTGAGTCAACCAACCAGTGATCATTAGAAACAAGATTACATCCAGAAAGTAAAACTTCTTCACCTGCATTCGAGGACTTATCCGAAGCACTCCCACTATTTCTCAGGGTTTTTGCACTCCTTCACATGTCCCCTTTTACAGCAGTTCCAACACTTAACTTTGTTCTTTTTACCAGGAGTTTTAGACCGGCCCTTGGACTTGTCCTTAGCCCTTTTCTAATCTCCTTTAGGTCCCCTTTCCTTGGACCTTCCCTTGATACTGAGAGCATCCCCTGAACTATCCAAACTCTTCTTCCTCAATTCTTGTGACAGTAGCACTGAAACAAGAGCATCCAACTTCAGATCTGCGAGGTTAGCAATGATAGCAAGGATAACATTCTCCCAAGACTTAGGTAAAGAACCAAGAAGTAAGATGCATTTATCTTCCTCACTAACTTCAACATCTACTGAAGCAAGTTGACTCAACAACAAATTAAAAGAATTTAAATGCTCTGCAACTGATTCACTTTCTCGCATTTTCATGGAAAACAATTTTCTTTTTAAATAAAATTTATTTACCATACTCTTGGCTTGATAGATCTCACCCAACCGATTCCACAATTTGTGTGCGGTCTCCTCCTTTGCGACATTCAATAGGACAGAGGCTGAAAGACACAACCGGATGGTTCCCTGTGCCTTCTTATCCAGTCTATCCCACTCATCTTGAGAGACATCGTCAGGTTTCTTCTCTTTTTGGACAGCCAACCACTGGTTTCTTTCTTCCAACAAATCTTCCATTTTCAGCTTCCACAACTCATACCCTATTCCGTTGAACTTCTCAATGTCCATTCGAGAGGTTGATGCAACGGTGGATGCAACCATAATAACAACACAAGATCTGCAAAACAAACACAACCAAATCTCCCACTGCAGCTATAGTTTCCACACTACCACCCAAGAGTCAAAGCTGGCTAGGCTTTGATACCAAATGTTAGAAATGAAAGCAACACTACTTTAATGGAAATCTGATTCAAGATAAATTTCAGCAATCTTTAAGTGTGCTTTAACAATGGAGATTGTAACAAAACATAAAACCCACTACAGAAAAGATGTCAAACATGAAGAAATCAACACAATGACACAATGTTTACATGGAGAAAACCCTTGCGGGTAAAAAACTCCACCAAGAAAGAGGCACAAGTTCGTATTAATCTCAACAAGATTATACAATACATCAATTACACAACTCTCTCCATAGGTCTTCAATCCGACAGCATTCTGGCAGCACCTGAGTACCTAAAATCTGTATTGTAGCAACAAATACATGGCAAATACTTATAGAAACATTTTCCAACTCATCCTAGGCGTTCACCTTCTCTTTCCTAAGATTCTCCAACCTGTAAACATTAATTACCATCTTACAAGCATCTTACACTTGTCCAAAACAGCCATGCAAAGGTTGGGGGCCCAAGACTAAATCTGGCCTCTTACAACATCTTATGACTCGTCATAACCGTCATAGATTCCACAAAAGAGTATCTTTCCAAGATAGGAATCTTGGGCTAAATACAACAAATATACAACTAACATATCCGTCATAGAATCTCAGAATCTTATGACAACTTACAGCTGTCATAGATTCACTTACCAAACATTATGACAGTTGTCATACATGCCAAAAATAATATATTCCTCAAGGAAGCACGCCTACCCTCATTTACTTTGAGTTTTTACATTTGCCAATAGTAAAAGTCACTCCATAATTACCTCCGGTTACTCCGAAATTACCTACCTCCGGTTACTCCGAAATTACCCCTGCCAGTGAAACTAGTACATCTCCTCATGAATAATTACAAATTACATATAATAAATGGAATAAATACAATATTGAGATTTACAAGGTTAATGGCACCTTATCCCAACAACATGAATAACAACGACCGATTTTGCCTTGAATATTTTTTTTAACCTCTTCTCTAAAATCTCTCCACGAAAGGGCATTTGTCTCTTCCCAATAAGAAAAACCGTCGAATCCATTTTTGTTATGTTGTTTCTTCCACTTGATTCTTTAATATACTTCCCATCTACAAATGGCTTACTTCGCCATAATTAGTATGATAAAAACACATCAATTCCAACCTTTACCACTCGAGCGGAGGTATAGAAAAATGCATTCGGTCATCACTCATCTTTACTTCTACTCGTGAAAGTAATGCAAATCTTAGAGAGAGATATTCTGCAGGTATGCCAACTCATGTATCACAACTTCAATGCTCTTGATCAATTGTCATTTGAATCAGCCACGTGGATGTTGATGATAATATGTGGATTTACCTTCGAATGATTTGAATTCTCCCGCCACAATAATATGAATCCCTATCTGGCTAAGTATGCTGATTGTTACTATCCCTGGTGTCAACACACTCATTGTGAATGAGGTTTGGCATCTCTGGAATTAGCCTTTGCCAATCTATCAATGAGTAACTCACCAAGTAATCGTTCTCCATGTCAAATGATGAATTGGCTATCCTATCAGCCAACCTATTTAGCTTCATGGAATACATGATCAGCCTTGAAGTCTTTGAATTTGTTGAGTAGTTCTAAGCCTTGAATCAACATGTTGTTTAGCTTCCAGTTTGCTGTTTGTTTGCTTTGAATGGCGTTTATAGTAAGCATTGAATCTCCCTCAATATGAATCTTCCTAATCCCGAGAGAGACCTAATTGGAGCCCTATTATGAAGGCTTGAAATTTTGCCTTGTTATTTGTGTGTATTCTGATTCTCTTAGAACCTGCCCCAATTTAACTTATATTCTGATCTCTAATGACAACCTGCGCTAGATTGCCCTGGGCTCCCCCTCGATGCGCTGTCAAAATTCAACTTCATTCACCGTTTCTGGAGGGATCCACCTTGCTTCAGACCTTTTATTGCCATTGGGATGATCCCAAGAAGCCCCTTGAATAGGGGGAAAAATTAAATTTATTTTATTTTTTTCTTAATTTAAAATTTTTAAAATTAAAATGTTATATATATTTTAATTTTAATTTTTTTTAAAGTGTTATATATAAGTAATAACATTTTAATTTAAAATATTAAGTTATATGTAAGTTTTTAAATATAATTTTAAAATATTTTAATTTTTTCTTTTAAATTGTAATATTATTTTAAATTTTTTTAAATAAAATATTTAATTATATATTTTTAAATGTTATATTATAACATTTTAATTTAAAAAACAATAAAATATATAATCATTTTATTACACGGAGAGGAAGTGGAGAAAGGGGTGGAGTGTAATGGCGTGACCCTGTTAACAAAAACTATTAAAGAGCCCATGTATAAAAATAATAAAATCTAAAGGATAGCTAAAAAAAAAAGAAGCTATTAAATAATGGCTAAGTAAATACAAATAAAAATAAAATAAAAATCTCTCAAGTAAATAAAGTAACTATAAAATAACTCTTAAGTAAATAGGGTTGTTAGTGAATTGTGTCTACCGTTATGGTAATTGCTCTTATTATATTAATTTTCATTAATAAAGCTTTCTTCATTAAATTACAAAAAATAAATAAAATAATTTTTAAAATAAGTAAATAAAAATAGCTCTTCAAATAAAATAAACATTATTCTTTTATTTAAGTTATATGGAAAAAAAGGTTGGATGAGATTAAGGGATGCTTCTATATCTCAAAAATTTATTTCAAATTAACACTTAGGTTACTAAAATAAACTCATATTATTATAATGCCTGGCTATAAATATGTGTGTGTGTATATTTATAAAACTCTCTATATAATATATATACAAACCCCTCTCTATAGTAACTATGTATTTTAATATTTAAAGGAAAATAAAATAACTCTTTATTAAATAAAATAAATTAATATATTTTTTTTAAAAGGGGTAAAAATTTATTAATAAAGAAACAGCTAGTACAAAACTAGGAGGGAAACCGCCCCCAGAAACAACAGAGAACTAGAAAAGAGCACCATCACTACAACCAAACAAACCAGAACCAAGGGAACCTCCCAGAGCCCAAAGTCCCAAGCAGGGACCTCAACTATTCATCCATATCCGCTGAAATCAAACTTTCCATATTTTGAACACCTTCTTGGGACAATTGATCCCAACCACTAACATTCCAATCTCCCACCTACTCCGAAGCCCACGTAGCCAAGCAATCCGCCACACGGTTCCATTCCCTAGGGACATGGACAAAAGAAACAAAGTCCATCTCATGACTCAACCGAAGAATCTGTCGAACCACAGATGCCAATTGCCAATGCACACCAACCACCACCCACTCATTTAGTAGATCAATCACAATCTGGGAATCAGACTCGCAAATAACCCTGCACCATCCCAAAGCACACCCTTTTTCCAAAGCACAAAGAATAGCAAAAGTCTCCATAAAGTTATTAGTTTGTTGCCTTTTTCAGGAAGAGAAGAAAAAAAGGACAGCACCAGAGCTATCCCTTCCTAATCCCCCAATCCCAACATGGCCATGATCCCCGCTAGAAGAGCCATCCGTATTAATCTTAAAAATACCTGGAGGTGGAGGGGACCACTTGCCATCTCTCTAAACCTTACTCTTAGATTGGCTTCTTTTCTTGGGCTAGAAAGAACATGAGCCTCCAACACCTAAACTCAGATTATGTGCCACCTGCAACTCCCCAATGTCCATCTTAGTAGAGAGATTACACTTAGCTGCTAAAGTCTCCTGAAGCATACCAAGAATCCTCTGCGATACCTGCTGAACCTCCAACTTCCTCCCCTGAAAAATCCTTCGATTGCTTTCTAGCCATAGCTGCCACAAAATAAAAGAAGGACCAATATTCCAAGCCGTTTGCAAAAAAGAAGCCTTAGCTAGGGGCCTGCTCAAACTTCTCTAAAAATCCACCAAAGAAGAAGCGTGAACACATGCCTGCTTCCAAGCACCCCACCAAAGATGCCAAACCTCTCAGGCCAGAGGACACTAAAAGAACAAATGGGCCTAACACTCCTCCCCACCATTGCAAAGAAAGCAAATAGAAGGACCTTGAAAACCCCTTTTCTGCAGGTTATCCCAGGTGAGGCAACGATTCTGAGCAACTCACCAAAGGAAGTAATTACATTTTGGCCATCCAAATTTATTTCACACAAACTTCCACCAAGGAGAGTTCATCACACCAAACTATTGTCTATCCAACACACAATATCTAGAGGCAACTGAATACACACCTTTCGGATTAGGACTCCATAGCCAACTCCTCCCGATCCATCAGTAACCCCCCCCGCCGCCCCCCCCAGCGGCCACTCAAACATATCTTTCCACCTGCAAACCTCCATTTGACCCACACGTTGAATCGATTTGAAATGCTCCACACGGCACCACCCCGCCTCAAGGAAGATATCACACAAGGATTGTAAGTGCGGGTACATAGACAAGATGGGCAGGTGCCCATCCCAAGAATCATACCAAAACGGGGCCTCAAATCCCCTGTTACAAATCCAAAAGAGCCCCTGTAAGATGCTACCCCAAATTTTTTCAAAATAGATGAACAAGGATATGATAGTGTTAGCATCAATTGCATAAACCAATTAAAGGCCTCACATTTTTTGATCACCAAGATCCCGGAATGGGCAAGGTGAGAGCATACAATGATTGGCTATAATGAAACAATGCAAACTATGAGCTATGATTCATCCGCTGCGGCAGGCATCCACAAATGTGGGGATTCACCACTTCTAGTGGGTAAGAAACAAGGAAATTACAATGCCATCCACTTATTCAGTGGGAATACTCCACTTTTGCAGTGGGTGAGAAAATTAAAGAAGATTCGTTCTCCACATTGTCGGTAAACCATCCAGGGGTACTTAATGTGTTGCATAATAGAAATCAATTACAATGTTCATAAGCAATGATATTCAAAATGATAGAAATAGGATTTGATCATGGCAACACAAGATTGAAGCAACTTGAGATTTTACCCTACAAATCAATGGCATTATAATCTTTGAATGGCTGTTCAAACTGGAAGAGACTGATGCATTCATACCTTGCAGCTGGTACGGCTCCTTCAGGGGTACAGCAGCAATTTTTAGCATCAAACAATTCACAAACTAACACAAAAATTGCTCAGATCTTGATGCCTAAAACACACAAGGAATATCCAAGTTTAACATGCACCAAATAACTAAGATTATGATCATCACCAAAATCACCATCTATACATTGTACGGCCCTGAAGGTGCAGATTGCATTAAGAAATAGAAATTAGACTCTATAACTCCAACAATGACTCAGAAAGGCAATGCTACATCAAGAAGATAAATGCCCATTCATTTGCAATCCACAAAACCATGCGCTGAGCACATCATGAGAATCGCTCCTTAGACAGTGCTGGTACGGCCATCAAAGGAGAAATAATCAAACTTCATTATTACTCCAAATTATTATGAGAATCATTAGCATAAACAAATCCCAATAAGAACAAATACTTATTCACATAATCATCAACTCAAATAACAAATATCCATGAAACTCAAATGCAAACTCTGTGTGAGCTTGCTCCAATTTCCAGCTTCAGCACAATGGTGACTCTTGTTTGAAATCACACCAAACCTCAAGAGGGTTTTCGTCCTCAAGAGAATATGGAAGAACTCTTTGGTTCAATCCCAACAGCATTTCCTTACAAAATTCAAGCATGCCAAACAATGAGCCCATCTCTTCCTTTTATAACTTTTTGAGGGAAATAAAATATTATTTCCTCTATCCCTTCATATTTCTCCTCAAAAGTATAAAAAATAGTTCGTTATGTGTGCACAACTTAAAGTCACCTTTTTAATTAAAAGCTCCCTTTAGCTCAAAAGACCCCTTTATCAAAATAAAGGAAATATTTGATTCACAAGGCCTCAATATGATGCATCCATGATTTAGAGCTTTTCATCCCCTTTCCAACGAGCTATAACACTTAAGTGTTAAATGAACATTTCCCAACCTTTTTTAACTTAAGTGCAATAATTAATTGTTTAGCTCATTAAATCAACTAATTTTACGGGAAATGCCAAATATCACCAAGTTGCAAAATTAAGTATACCAACATACTCCATGATGTTTGGGAAGATGGATGATGCCTTCCGGGTGACTTTCTAAACATAGACGGCCTCTCGAAGAATCTTGGAGAGCAAACCGTAAACCCGATCAAACATCAGAAAGCGTCACAGCGATTCTAAACACCATCTGAGCTCAAAGCCATAACCAATTGTTCTGTAAAACTGATCTGTGGCCACTCCAAGAATATTGGAGTTCTCCCAACAAAGCCGAATAGCCACTAAGACTAAGAACAAGCCAAAATGCTCACAATAATCAATGTGCCAAAAATGGAACATTACAGTCCTCCTCGCTCAAGATTGCTTGTCCTCAAGCAATTCATGCTATCCAATTGAAATACCTGCATGATCAACAATAATATACCTGGATCCCAAACCAATCTGAAGAATGCTCCACATCGCTTCTGTTGCGCCACTCTGATATATATGTGAACTGCATAGCTATCACTCTGTATAATCCTCTGAAACATTCTTCCAATCACAAAACTATTTGGATCCCAAGCATCAATAAACCCAAAGATGAAAGAGTTAGCAATCATCAATACAATTATCCAACATGAAACTATTGTTGGGAACCAAAATCTGAAATGCTCCTCAGACGAAGAACATAAATCAGCTTGATCACAAGCTGAAAACAACTTAGAACAGCCATGAATCAGCTGATTCTCTCTCCAAAAGAGTATAATTAACTGTAACACTTGTTTCTTTCAACTGATTACTTATGTCATCTTCCCACAAAGAACTAAAAGCAACAAAAAGATCACTCTCATGGCTGCATAAGTTTGAAATAATCTTATGAAAATCAGATTTCAGTGATCTAAAAATGGGATAGCAACAACAAAACTGAAATTTTTTGAGAACAATAAGAAATTTAGGCCATTTACAATCAGAATATGTCAAAGTTATGAGGAAAATTTCTCTCCAATCAATCAATATGTATGCAATTAAACACTTATGATGGTTGATGGGAGTAAGGACAACAGCTTCATAGCTGAAATTTGACTCCAACATTAACCATAAAACCATCTTATCAACACCACTATCCTCCATAGAACTCTGCAAATAAACTCCATTATGAGAGTAAGCCATCACTGAACCCAATCCATTGCATACCTGAACCTTCTGCCCATCTTTAACAACTGATGAAAACTTCTAGTTGAAGTTTTTGTGAAGAGTAACATTCCATGAGTGTTCCTCACCCGGATCCCATATCCTGTTACTATCTTCCTCCATGTTGCAAATTCCAACTTGGTCTTCATCATTCAACATGAGAGGAGAATTTTCATGTGTTAACTCAACTTCCGTCATAGAAACAGAATCATCAAATGATTGGAAGTTGTTTTCACCTTTTTGTTCACACAATTCATCAATTTGCTCCAACTCCGCATCATCGTACTTAGGAGGATGTCCTAAATCATAACTTCTTTGGAGCAAATCAAATTCTTCAATTATCAGCTTGCCTTCATCTGCTCTAGCAGCTCCAACTTGTTCCTTGAATTGTAGTACATCAACAAGCTGATTTACAGCGTCTAAGAGAGCCATTTGGGTACTCTTTAAGGAATTCATAGTTGTTTTAAGCTTAAATGTAAGCTTATCAATTTCAACATCTCTTCCCTTCAATGCTTCACCTAATCGATCAACAAACTCAAGAACATGATTTCTATCAGACAACAAGTTCAAATAATCTGATTTCAAAGTTTCCAATGCCTCCTGACTATACACCAATCTTCAAGTGAAGCTCCTTTTTCCATGCCCATTTGTTTCCTTTCAACTTGAGCTCTCCAAATGTGATCTTCAACGAACTTGTGTGAGCTATCCAAATGTGTTAGAACTTGCACAACCTTGTCTTCGGTGACTAATAATTGATTCTTAAAATCCAAATCAGCTACACAATAAATTTTCTGTCATATCCTTATAGGCATGATTCTTGAAATCAGCTGCTTTTAAGTTTTCCTCTTCATGGCCACTTTGACTACAAGAAGTAACATCATTGAAATCCAATGTTAAATCAACCTTTGAGGTTGATCCAAGTTTTTCAACAAACTCCTCATCAAATGACTTTTTTGAAAAGACACTTGGTTCTTCAATTTGCATGGGAGATCAATCTTCTTCTTCTTCACTTTGATCAAATGTTATGGCAGTATCAAATTCATCAATGACTGATTTAAAATATTTATCAGCATACTCTTCATCCTGGATATTTGAGGAATCAATCAGCTCTTCACTTTCCATGGGAATTTCCCACTAATAATCAGGACTACCATCACTGGAATGGTTGAATTGCTCTTCATTAGGTGTTGTTCTGAAATTTTCAGCAGCATTAACTTCTTCAATTTCATTGTTTCCCATGTCCTCAAATAAACACTTCACTTCAATGTTCTCAGGCTCACTTGCATAGTCACCTTCTAGCAGTCTATTGATCATCTTTATCTCCTCAATTGTAGTGGCATCTTCAAGAGCTTCATCAAATAGAGGACTAGCTAAATACAACACTTCTGGTTCTTCGTCAAAGCAAGGCTCAGCTTTACTAATTTCTGTTGTAAGCTTCTCCAAATCAGCAAAGTCCGCTATGCATGTCTCATGATTGGTGACTGTGTCTTCATGATACAGAGACTTAGACTTATTTCTAATCAAGACTTCATTTTCACCATTTTCAGATTTCACATCATTCGGAAAAAAAGAACATGTGGTGAAGGTTGCTGATTCATCTTCCTTTTTCTTGCATTGGTGGTTAGGCTCCCAAGAATCTTTGCATAGGAAACAAAGATTTCTCCTTCTAAGTTCATTCTTGCTGAACTCTTTCTTCCTTGAAATAGGAGGCTTCTTGATCTGTGGGCTGGAAAGTGATGACTTCGAAAAGTTCTTGATCCTTGCCATTGGAGAAGTTAACTCAGGCTTGCATAAAGACTTTTTCTTCATATCCTCTTCCTTTCTTATCTTCTGAATGTATTCTATAAATCCCTTTTTGTCAGGATTACCCTCTTTGATGATTTTCAAGAAAGCATCCCAAGGAAGTTGCTGCTTACAATTATCTGTTAGTCGTTCGTACTCATCAATAATGTTAGAGGCCGCATGATGAGACTTCTTTCGATCCAACTTCTCTTGAACTGCTCTTTCTAATTCATCCTGACTTTGCCTAAGAGAATCAAATAGAACATCTGTCTCACTTTTCCTTTTAAGAGATGCCATAATCTAACAATCATTGAACAACCTCTGTCAACTGCCACACTGAACAACATGCAAGTGCTGATCACTTACATGCAAGGCTGAAAATTGACTTGATCAACTGAAAGATCTGCAACAAATTAGCTCCCCAACAGGTTGACAAGAACATACCAGCTCTGATACCACTTGTTGTGACCAAATCACACATCACCCCATTAGGAATAGGGATCCCCCCTTTTTTTGGAGCTCTGTGCTTTGCATGAAGTTTTGATGATGTCCTGGGTTCTTTTCCTCTGTCAATCCAACAAGAAGTCTCTCTCCTAGAAGGTTTTTGCTTCATAACTGGAGGTCTCATCTAGAAATGAAGAATCTTGATTAAATTCCATCCAAGTAATGAACAATGAGATCAATCCTGATGTATGTTTGAGATCCTGAAAATGACTAAGTCTGGCAGTCTGAAATCCTGAAAATCCTGAAAAATTGACTAAGTCTGAAATCTGATGGATCCTCCAAATTCTAGATTTTGCATGTTAAATCCGGTGGATTCGAGACCTATCTCAAACATCCTGAAAGGTATATTGAAAAATATTTAAATATACCTTTACCTTTAGAGACCCTGAAAAACGACCAACTCTAAAAAGATGATGACTTCGCATTCTTGATCCCGTGCGCCCACTCTAAAAAGATGATGACTTCGCATTCTTGATCCTGTGCACCCACTCTAAGAAGATGATGACTTCGCATTCTTGATCTCATGCGCCAAATCTCAAGGAAGATTTCAAACACCTCAACCAATGTGCTAATCCTAGAGGATTTGAAATCCTTATCTAATGCACTCAAATGGAGAAAAAATTATAACACTTAATCACTCCGCCCTATGATTTTTTGGAAAAAAACAAGTTTTGTATTGGAATTTTCATCACATTGAATAAGATGAGATTAAATTAAATGATTTTCACCTCATTTAATAGGGTCGGCCTGGGCAGTTAGGCAAAATTTAATACAAATTGGGTATTTATACTTGCTGTTGTCTTCATTTTCATCATTCATTAAGAGCAGATTCGTCTTCAAGGAGCAGAAATAAGGTGATTTTATAAAGTGTAGATCTGATTTTATCAATTTGAATTAGAATTTGATCAAATTTCTGAAGGTATCAACTCAAGTCAGCCTGTTGGGTAAGTCTGATCTGAACATAACTAATCTGGTTTTCCTTTTTATTTCATGTAGATGCATTAAAAATTGTCCAAGTGTTGGTAGGAATTAAGAAGATAAGTGGATTTATGATAAATCACTTGAGTTTAGATGATCTTAATTCTTGCAAGACTTCATATTACAAGGATAAAATCAGAAATCCATTGCATTAAGGAGGCTGAAGTGGATTGATAGTTATTTATATTCAAAGTTGCTCATTCATGTCAAGTTTGCAGGATTATGGCAATGACTTCGAGGGAGAGGCAAGCAAGGATTTGCATGGATGCTAAGGGTACAGTTCCGAAATCGAAGCTCGTTTCAAGGTGGACAAATGTCGGAGACACGAATATGGGCAACAGCAACTTAGAAGACATCAAGTCAGTACTTGAGGAACCCACTGGAGGTAGTCTTGCTAAAGCCATCATGAGGAGTGGAGCTATTGAAGCTACTTGTTTTCCGCCAGCTCTACCTTGTTCAGAGATGATCATTGAGTGTGTTAAAAAGTATAACATGGGTAATAGGCAGATTATTGCTAAGGATGAAACAGTATTAGCTTATTTGCAAAAGGAGGCAATTGGAGAGACCTTCAACATTCCAACTAAGGATAGGATGATTAGCATTTTTGTACAGCAAGGTCAACAGGAGTATAATATTGATTCAAAGACAAAGTTGCAGGAGATGAAGAGAGACTGGATGGCCAATCCATCCATGAAGTTCAATACGAATAATCCTCCACAGTTTCACAAGTCAGACTTTCATCTTGAAATCGGATACTTGATTATGTTCCTCAACAAAGTGACATGAATGCCACAGTCCGCAAATTTTCAATCATGGATGTATTCTTTCATCAAGTTGGTCCTCAAAGGGAAGATGATTGATTGGGCTGGCCTCATCAGTCAAAGCATACATGAACAGTTTATTAACTTTTCAAAGACTAAGTCATTCTGTATGAGTTCTTATGTGGTATACCTCCTAGCAAGGAATGAAGTTTATTCAGGTCTGACTAGAAGAGGAGAAGTTGGAGTTGGGCCTAATAAGTACTTGTCACATCAGTGTTACCCTCAGTTGCATTTCAAGAATATCAATCATTATACAAGATTTAATGATGCGTTTGCTATGTTCATTTTGAGGAAATTAAGAGGAGAGTTTCATAAAAGATTATCAAATGCAGCAAGGGAGTTCATTGCGGCATATGGACATTGGTATACTCAACATGAAAGGTACACTTACATAAGGATCCAAGGTTTCACCTCTTATCCATACAGGTTACCAAGATATCCAACCAACAGGATGGTGATGTTAGAAGTTTCAAGGCAACTCTTGGAACTCATCAGGCTTCAAAAGTTGAAAAAGAGAGGCGAGATTCAGTTTCCACTTCTTCTTGGGCAAAATCTGGAGTGTCCGTCATTAGTAGCAGCTGAGTATTCTGAGATAGAACTTCAGGCATACCATTTACAAACTCATGGCACCAAGAGGCTTAATTTTGATCCTTTTCAAGTTTGCTAGAAATATAACAGGGAGTACAAGCATGTCATGCAGTTGGAAGACCATTGGGCCAGTGTAAAAGATGAAGATGATCTCCGAACACTCAAATGTTCAAGACTCACATGGGATTTAGTTAGAGCATCCAAAGTATTCAGAATTCCGGATCAGTTCATAGAGGATGACACTCTGTTGTTAGATGAGTTTGAAAAGATAAAGGATTTACCTTATACAGTTGATTGGTCAAGGAGGGATGTATCCGAAGAGGAGTTAATGGAGCCAGTCCTAGCTATGACACAAATATGTATAACTCAACTACTACAAGAGATGAATGATGAGGGGCGAGTTCTCACTTACAACAAGATGGACGACGGAGAACCAGGACAACCTGGTGCACATAATGGACTCCAGCATAGTGGAAGTGATCAAGGTGATAATCCAGTTAGAAAAAGGAAAAGACCTAGACAAGACCAAGGAGAATCCAGTCAAAGACCCAAGAAGACGAATAATCCATCTACTTCATCTAGTCTACCGGAAGGTACTTTAGATATTCAGAATTCAATACAAGAAATTGAAGTAGTTGAAGAAACTGTTTGGATTCCATCCGAGGAAATTCATTCAAGTCCAACTGTTGTAATAGAGGAGGATGATGTTGTTGATCAAGATGAGGAAGGTCAAGCAGAATCTGATGAAGAAGTCACACGTGTACAACATAATCAAGTACAAAGACAACAGGATCTTTCTACATTTCCACCTTGGTTGAGGCATAGAATTGAAGAAAATACAATCATAGAAACATATCAGCCTGTTCCAATTGAGGAATTGCTTGTAAATGCACAGAAGAGTAATCAAAAGAAGAAGGCAACTGTCTTTTCAAAAATCACTCAGGATTCTTCTGGAAATAGAAAGGTACATGTAGCTGTTCCTAGAGTTGAAAAGGATCTAGAAGATATGGTGCCCGAAGATTACAATGTGATCACTATTGGCATGGGTCCAATCATAGGAGAACAAATAGAGGAGGAACTTCAAGAATCAGTGAATAATGTAAGAATCATGCTGAAGCAGGAAAGAGAAGCTAAGCTAAAGGTTGAACAGGATTTCAATACACTAAAGCAATACATTCAACAAGTCATGTAGCCTATCCAGCAGAAGCAAGCTACTCCAATACCTTCATCTATTCTTCCACAAGAAACAGTGTCTCAAGTTGAAAATATGAGAACTTCATCTCAGATAATGAAGGGGTGGATAGAAAAGATAGAAGAGAAAGCATATACTTACCTTGAAGAAATTGTGCAAGTTTATGACAGAGTCATTAATCTCAAGGATAGAGTTCAAGCTTTGCTAAAGATATGTGCTGAGTTCAAACCTATTAAGGAGCAATACATGCCATAGCTCAAGAGTTTGATGAAAACTCCAATGGAAGATTTAGTTCATAATAAGGTGGTTGATCAGAGTACTCCACATGATTTCACCACTTGGTATTTTTCCTTTCACAACAAGGGGCAGCTAATTGACAAGATTGAAATAGATATGTCAAGGATAAGAAGTGTTATTTTAAGGACAGAAAATCATGTATACACTACATTGACAACAATATGTAATCTTTATGGGGATATTACCATTGAAAACATGAAGCAACAAGTTAAGGCATTTTACTTTCAGGATGATGGAGTTAATGAAGGACAGCTTGATAGCATATTTACACTTGCATTTCATCTTGGAGCAAATAAGTCTTGGATAAATGACTGGGAGAAGACACTTGGCGTCTATGAGTCAGATGTGACAACAGCAGAAGGATCCATTAATGCTGCGACAAGTGTATCAATGGGAGATGTTGCTCAAGTTGTGTCTAGGTTCATTGCATCTCATAGTACTATCATGTAAAAGGGATGTGATGTGGCATCCTTATCTTCTTGGGAAGCGTGCCTTTATTGCCTCCTTCATTTAATAAAGTTAGCCTCTTTCATTTAATAAAATAGGAGTTTGTTATAACTACTTGTGATGTGGCTTGATCTGGTCCATTGGCTTTGCCAACCGCTCTTGACCCTTCGTTTATTTTGAGGTTTATAAAAGGGCTCTTATTGCTCTCATTTGCAAGGTTAAGACTCTGGAATTGTTGCAAGAGCTCTCTGAAATAATATAAGACTCGTTTCGGTGATTCTATATGTGTTTCTAAGAGTTGCATGGTTTGGATTTCTTCAAGCGAACATTAAGATTAGATTAAGTTTCCTTTAAGTTTATGTTAGTTGGTGGAAGGCTTTATTACTGTTTGTGGTGAAATCTTTGTGTTCATACCATTTGTAGTTTGTGGCTTGCAAATTGCAGTGTATGGTTAGTTTGAACAAAACTGAGCTTAAATTTGATCCCTATGTTTGTTGAACTCTTTATGAGCATAAGTGATTTAAACATCTTGTACACCCTAGAAGATAGCATCGATCTTGTGTAGTTGTCTAGCTTGGCGAAGCAAGATTTGGTTTGATTTCACTCGAGCAGTAATTGCACCTTACATCTAGGATTAGATTATTGTTACTGAACCTTTCATCTTTTGTTCTTTTTATCAGTTTGGTTAGAATTAAGATCAAGAACAACATTGCAACATCATACGTCATAAGCTGTAGTCCTTAGATATTTCAGTGTTTATCTTTTCCTCCATCAAATCAACAACTTGTCGAACAATTGCGTAAGTCCCTTTGTGTTTACCAGCATAATCATACTCAGTCACTGAACTAATCTCTTACAAAATCAAAAGAAAGGAACCTTGGAGTCATCTTGTTTGATCACTTTGTTAGCATTCGAGAGGCTTTGCTCAAGAGAGTTAGATACTCTGTATTTTACTCTATTGTTGACTTGTTCAAAAACAAACATCAACACCACTGTAAGATGCTACCCCAAATTTTTTTTTTCCAAAATATAGAACAATGATAAACAGTGTTAGCACAACTAAACTCCTCCACACTTCTGATCACCAAGATCCCGGAATGGGCAAGGTGAGAGCATATGGTGATTGGCTACAATGAAACTATGCAAACTATGAGCTATGATTCATCCGCTGCGGCGTGCATCCACAAATGTGGGGATTCACCACTTTTAGTGGGTAAGAAACAAGGAAATTACAATGCCATCCACTTATTTAGTGGGAATACTCCACTTTTGCAGTGGGTGAGAAAATTAAAGAAGATTCGTTCTCCATACTGGCGGTAAACCATCCAGGGGTACTTAATGTGTTGCATAACAGAAATCAATTACAATGTTCATAAGCAATGATATTCAAAATGATAGAAATAGGATTTGATTATGGCAACACAAGATTGAAGCAACTTGAGATTTTACCCTACAAATCAATGGCATTATAATCTCTGAATGGCTGTTCAAACTGCAAGAGACTGATAATGGACTCGCTGCTCACTGATCTTCAGAAATTTCAGAGATTCCTTGACTGTAAGACAGCCATGGAGGAGTCCATAGTACATAGAAACAAAATTACCTTTGATATCCCTTCAAAAACTACCTCAAACTGATCTCCATATCCAATACATCAATTCTGAGCACAAATGAATATATCAAACAGTAAATAAACTGCATTAAGTATTTTCTCTGCTGAGCACAGGGTCGTACGGTCATGAAGGTATGGCCAAATCAGAACTTCCTATTTTCTGCACTTAAAACCCTGAAACCACTCTTAAAATTGGTGTCTATAGCCCACAAACACAATGCAATAGTCTTTTATTTGAATGACAAACTATTATTTATTACATGCATTCATACCCTGCAGCTGGTATGGCTCCTTCAGGTGTACGGCAGCAATTTTTAGTGTCAAACAATTCACAAACTAACACAAAAACTGCTCAGATCTTGATGCCTAAAACACACAAGGAATATCCAAGTTTAACATGCACCAAATAACTTAGATTATGATCATCACCAAAATCACCATCTATACATTGTACAGCCTTGAAGGTGCAGATTGCATTAAGAAATAGAAATCAGACTCTATAACTCCAACAATGACTTAGAAAGGCAATGCTACGTCAAGAAGATAAATGCCCATTCATTTGCATTCCACAAAACCATGCGCTGAGCACATCATGAGAATCGCTCCTTAGACAGTGCTGGTACGGCCATCAAAGGAGAAATAATCAAACTTCATTATTACTCCAAATTATTATGAGAATCATTAGCATAAACAAATCCCAATAAGAACAAATACTTATTCGCACAATCATCAACTCAAATAACAAGTATCCATGAAACCCAAATGCAAACTCTGTGTGAGCTTGCTCCAATTTCCAGCTTCAGCACAATGGTGACTCCTGTTTGAAATCACACCAAACCTCAAGAGGGTTTTCGTCCTCAAGAGCATTCTACAAGAGGGTTTTCGTCCTCAAGAGAATATGGAAGAACTCTCTGGTTCAATCCCAACAACATTTCCTTACAAAATTCAAGCATGCCAAACAATAAGCCCATCTCTTCCTTTTATAACTTTTTGAGGGAAATAAAATATTATTTCCTCTATCCCTTCATATTTCTCCTCAAATGTATAAAAAATAATTCGTTACGTGTGCACAACTTAAAGACACTTTTTTAATTAAAAGCTCCCTTTAGCTCAAAAGACCCCTTTATCAAAATAAAGGAAATATTTGATTCACAAGGCCTCAATATGATGCATCCATGTTTTAGAGCTTTTCATCCCCTTTCCAACGAGTTATAACACTTAGTTTAGCTCATTAAATCAACTAATTTTACGGGAAATCCCAAATATCACCAAACTGCATAATTAAGTATACCAACATACTCCATGATGTTTGGGAAGATGAATGATGCCTTTTGGATGACTTTCTAAAAATAGATGGCCTCTCCAAGAATCTTGGAGAGCAAACCGGAAACCCGATCAAACATCAGAAAGCATTACAACGATCCTGAACACCATCTGAGCTCAAAGCCATAACCAATTGTTCTGTAAAACTGATCTGTGGCCACTCCAAGAACATTAGAGTTCTCCCAACAAAGCCGGATAGCCACTACGAGACTAAGAACAAGCCAAAATGCTCACAATAATCAATGTGCCAAAAATGGAACATTACAGCCCCTGATTAATTAAATTGGCTCCCCTTTTAAGAGTACTCCAAGTCATAGATCCCTTACCATAGAGGCATATTCTTGGAATATCAACATTTTCCACCCCCCCCTAATATTTATAGTTAAGAATCCTGGCCCAATCCTGATCCTGACCAGTACACCACCTCCAATACAACTTAGTAGCCAAAGCCTGACCAGTAAGTGATGCAGAGGCATTCACACTATAACATTCGCATATAGCATGGATGTCTGCAGACCAACCTCATCATCATCATCTTCGCCATCATCATCATATTTCGCGTTACACAGTCAGCATCATCATATTTCGGACGATCGCAATTGTCCTCCTGCCGACTACTATTCACCTTCTCCGCTTTCCTCCTAACATCATCATCATGATGTTCAGCGGGCGCAAACATCCTCCGGTTGCACTGTTCATCGGGCACCGAACTCCATCGTCATCATCATGACCTTCAACACTGTCTTCGTCAGCGGGATATCCAAATATCCGGTTGTTCAAATATCCTGATGACGACCACCTTCAGCAGCTTACCTTCGAGGCTCCGCTAGCCGACGACACAAGCAACAGCATCATGATCTACTTTATCCGGTTCTCTTCGAAACCTCCTGATGATGTTAACACAACTTCCTGCCACGGACTTCCGCCGATACCTTAGCACTTAACGACGGCAGTATAAACTCGTATAAGGGGATATCTCAATATCCTGATGACGATGACGTCATATCCTGATGACGATGACGTCATCCAATATCCTGATGACCTCTTTAACACTTAGTCAAAAACACGAACTTTCTCTCCCGCATCTGCTCGCGATATGCGGATGTTTGGTACTCCCGATAGATGATCCTGATGCCGATACATACACTTAGTATATGTCCGACCTAAAACATCCTGATGCTCTCGCAACATGCAAACTCCAACAGTTTCCTGACCCGATCTTCTACCTGATGCCGATGCACTCCTCCTCGGCAACTCCAGATGATGATCACCCCGACGAACCCGCACTTCATGCGCTCAACTGCATCATGTTCATCTTCACTTATCCGGATGACGATGCCTAACCCAACTGCAGGATATTCACCAAGATATCCTGATGATGCCGTCTTGACCAGTTTCTTCACTTAGCGAAATTTCACTTCGCCGATCCTTCAGGGATGACCCGATCCAACCTCAGGGTGATCTTCCAACACAATCAGCTCAACCTAGCACATGAGGATGCTAGGCTTCTCAACATCTGTCGACCGCGATCCTGCACACCTGCATGCAAACAAACAAACTACCTACTAACCTACTGTACATTACCATTCCACCGATCAGATGAGTCAACCGGTGGAATGGATCAGGAAATCCATGAAACCCTCTCAAACCAGCAAATCGATTACACAAAGGAATCCAACCAGAGCAAGAACACAAACAGGATCTTTATTGATTCAAAGATGCAATACAATATGATTGTTCCTCACACAGAACACTCAACCTCCTCTGCTTAATGCAACCCTATACTGCCGATCGATGATCTACAATCAACCGATCCTCATGCTTATAAAGATTTGCCTACGAGTACTACTGACCCGACTCCAAGCGGCTGGGAACTCTCCAGGCGGCTGGGAGATCCCACCGATCAAACATCATGACAGCTGTTATAACTAACTAACTAAAAATAGCAAAAGCCTGGTCAGCATGATCTTATCATGATCAGTGTGACCTTATTACATGCAATTGGTCTAACAGACCTTCTTGGAAACACAAACAAGACCTAAACTACTAACTGCCTCATGAAGGCCAGTTGTCAGGTAGGTGCTCCTGCACCAGTAAGATTAGCCATCTCCAGTTTGTTTTTAAATGTTTGTGATCTTGTTGTACAGTTCTCGCCTCAAAGAAGATATCACACACAGATTGTAAGTGCGGGTACACAGACAAGATGGGCGGTGCGCATCCCAAGAATCATACCAAAACAGGGCCTCAGACCCCCTGTTACAAATCCAAAAGAGCCCCTTGCTTAATTAAATTAGCTCCCCTTTTAAGAGTACTCCAAATCATAGATCCCTTACCAGAGAGACAGATTCTTGGAACGTCAGCATTTTCCACCCCCCCCCCCCCCAAATATTTATAGTTAAGAATCCTAGCCCAATCCCGATCGTGACTAGTACACCACCTCCAATACAACATAGCAGCCAAAGCCTGACCAGTAAAATTAGCCACCTCCAGTTTGTTTTTAAATGTTTGTGATCTTGTTGTACAGTTCTCGATGTACAATTTCAGTTTTCGTAGTGATCTTGTTGTACAGTTATTGTTTTGGGAACTTTGACAAGCCATAACTTTTGCATGTGGACTTCTTTTTGGGTCCAAGTTTTTTAAAAGTGCATATTTTTTTATGTACTCCGCAATGGTTCTATCACTTTCCTCTCATCTTCTAGCAAAATTGTATTTCCAACATGTGTTCATTTTAAGACATTGTAAGCATCTTTTGAATGCACTTTTTGATTTGTAAATGCACTGAAATAAAGTGCCACATCTTGTACATGTTTTGGGGATCTTGCACATCATTTTGTGGCATTTTTGTACTCGCACTACTTTATAAAGTGCCATAAAGGGTTTGTTGTGTGCTCCTTGTTATTTGCAATCACAATTTTGTCTACTTTCATATGAGTGTGCCTTGGTTTTGCACACCTTTTATAGTAGCATCCATGGGAGAGTGACCCTATTCTAGTTGCAGGACTTCTTTGTGCATCTTTTGATGTTGCTTTTTCACCTTCTTACACTACATTGTGACATACAATTTCAGTGGAGTTGCCATACCTCTCCCTTGTTAGCATTATGGGGGTATCATACTGTTTATGCTAATGCTTCCTTGGTTTCACTTTGGAGTGAGCTATGTATCTAGTTTATGTTTCTATTTACTAGGCGGATGCAGCGGCTGGTTACCTATGCATTTCAATGAGATGGAACTGGTACCATATAGACACTCTTGCATTCCTATTTATGGAGGTAAGTTTCTACCTTGTTCAGATGATCAAAGTTCTTGATACTATTAGCACCTGTATTTTCGACTGCTAGATTATTGCCTTATTGTAGTATAGTGGTGTGAATTCACCATCTGTGCCTTGTTCGAGTAGTGTCGTTGGGGTCGCTCATGCAGATTGATGTAGCATTTGTATTTTTGACTATCAAATTGTTTCCTTGTGTGCCATCCTGTATTGTTCAAGTAGTGTTGTTGGGGTCACTCATGCAGATTTGGCTCTTTGATCCTAATCTTCATCCTTATTTCAGTGGAGGCTTTTCGGTTTCAGCAATATAGTAGTTGTTCTTTGGTAGTAGTTTGGAACTTTTTTGTGCTCCAGTGGAGTTGTTCATGTTCCTAATTTTTCAAGGACATCTTTTGGGGATACTTCTTAATACTTCTCTTGTTTTTTATCCTATGGGGGGATGTCTATTGTATCTTGGTGAAGGAAGTTGTCCTTAGGGGGTCTTCTTCATTTTTTCATATTTTTCTTTGCATGTTTTATTTCTTTTGGTGAGGAGTTTTTTCCTATAGGTTCTCTCCATTTCTTCGTTTGTGAGAGATCTTTTGTACATGGGTACCTCATTAGGCCTTGTTGCCGAGACCCACCATTGCATCTTTGCATTTTTTTGTTCTTCCCTAAGTTGCACTTAAGGGCGGTGTTGGTGTAAATGGGGTTATTCCCTAACTGGTTCCCTTCTAGGACCTTTTCACACCTAGGTTGTTAAGGGGCACATTTAGGGCACACTTAAGATAGTTATCTCTTTGTATCTCATGCCATAATCCTATGTTGTCCTATATCTCACCTTGGCCTATATAACCAAGGTTTCTCATTGTATTATTACACACATACACACAACAATTGTATTGCATTCTTTGTAAAGATTGTTATTCTTGTGATTAGCTCTTAGGTATCTTGATCTTGGGATAGCTACCTCCATAGTTAATCCTAACAAGATGGTGAGAGAGAATTTTGGTATGTAAATAGGTATTCAAGCGAGGCTATGAATATGGTAGAGTCTCAACATAGATTGGCAAGACAATTGTAGCTGACTGAGACTCATTAACAAGAGGTGGAAAAAGGCCTTGTAGATCATGGGAGGAAAAGCAACTAAACTTTGTGGATGTGCAAATATACTGGAGTTTGTGAAAGGAGGCTGGTAAGAAACTAGATTTTAAACCTTCAACGACGATCATATTGTATTTTGAGAAGAGTACAAGTTGATGTGCAAATGCAGTGTTGAATCAACAGGATGATAAGATAAAGGTCATATATCAATGGAAAGAAAACCAGCAATTAGTTGGCAAGTAAAGATGATTTTTTTAATATTTTAGTTTTTACTCATTTAAACACACGAGCATAAGTTTCATGTCCATTTACATGTCAAACTGATATGCAACTCTCGTGTTAAGCCCCCATGCAACCTTTAATGAGCATCATTCAGATTGTTGCCAACAATGGAATTGGATGGCGAGAGAGAATTTTGAAGGAAGAGAGAAGCAGCTGCATGCATTGTTTTTTGTGCTTAGTTGAAGGAAGAGAGAAACAACAATGGAGTTGGATGGTGAGAGAATTTTTACATGTACATAGGCGTTCAAGAGAGGATATGAATATGGTAGAGTCTCAGCATAGCTTGGCAAGAAAATTGTAGCCGATTGAGACTCATTAACAAGAGGTGGAAAAGGCCTTGTAGATCATAGGAGGAAAAGCAACTGAACTTTATGTGGATGCAGCAGATATACTGGAGTTTGTGAAAGGATGCTACTAAGAAACCAGATTTTAAACCTTCAAAGACAATCATATTGTATTCTGAGAAGAATACAAGTTGATGTGCAAATGCAGTGTTGAATAAATGGGATGATAAGGTCAAGGTCATATATCAATGGAAAAAAATCAATAGTTAGTTGGCAATTAAAGATGATTTTTTTAATATTTCACCCATTTAAACACATGAGCATAAGTCTCATGTCCATTTACATGTCAAACTGATATGCAACTCTCATGTTAAGCCCCCATGCAAACTTTAATGATCATCATTCAGATTGTTGCCAAAGGATATTATTGCGGAAGCCTACATGTTGCAGAAGAAGTTGCTACTAGAGTACATATTACTGCTGAAGACTACATGCTCCAGAAGTGCAAATTGCTGCCAACGCACACATTGCTGCAGAAACTTACATGCTATGGAAACGCACATTGTTGTAGTGAATCACATCTGGGAAGTGACCATTGTGAAGGACTGAAGCTATTGTGGAGCTTGACAAGAATGAAAAAGTGTCGAGCTTTATAATTTTGAGTTGAGGGTGCATGGACACCACCTCAATCTTTTATGTTATGTAATTGACTTAAAGTCCCCACTTAATTTATTTTTGTTTAGTGGGAAAAGAGGGGTTTCAATTTCAAGGTTAAATCCTCCTTTCACACCTTACATTCAAGGACATAAATTGAGTCAAGCCACAAGTTTTTGCAAGAGGGCTTTGCTACTAATTTATTGTCCCTTAGAATGAAGAGGAAACTTGGAATTTGCTAATTAATTGATCAATTAAAGCTCAATTATGCTTAAAACCCTAATTTCGTAAAATCGTAAATAAACGGACGAAATATGACAAATGCTCATAGACAGAGATATAATATTCAGAGTAAACACACATCGAACTTGGAGATTCTGGATACGAAAAAATCGGGGACTAATGAGCGGGCGCCCAAGTCCAAGGTGCTAGTTTCTGTCGGGATCTTTGAAAGTTGTCTGTAATCTAATTCTGCTGTTCCAGGGATTTCTGTGTCTCGAGATCCGGAGGACTAATGAGCGGGCGCCCAAGTCCAGGTCCTGCTTTTCTTCTTTAATCTACAATTCCGATACTCTGTTATATCTCCCTGCAACTCCACTCCTTCCGCTTCTGCACCTGTAACCTGCAATCACAGAAAAGGGGGTTGAGGGTTGTGGTGTTTAAAGGCTTGCCTCGGTCAAGCCCCAGAGAGACATTCAAGTCTTCCGAACACCGTTGTCAGATGAGAGTGCGTATCCCTACAGGATAGAAAATTGATAAATGATTGAAAACACAAATAAATGTCACCTCGGAGGTGTAACTCGCATATAGATGAAAGTCCTTCACATCATGAGAAGATGAAGCCAAATCTGTATAACACAATAACAAGACAAGTCTGCTCTGCAACAATGAATATCTTGAATGCTCTAAAATCACAAGTGCGCCAAAAGTTCATAATCATCTTCTCCTAGTTTACAAATGAATCCCTAAACATGCTTATATATGCAACTAAACACATTCCGCTTTAATTTCATAATTCAAACTTGAGATGCCGACGTGGGACCCAACTAATGGTCACATAACCGACACTTAAAATTTGGGACCCTGCTAAATAGGGCAGGACTTGGGCGTAGGCGCCCAAGTCCTCAGCCCTTATTTAGGTTAGGGTTAAGCTCACAAGAGTCCCCTAGGCCCCATTTATCATGGGTTTTCAGGGATTTCTATCGTGAGTTAAAATGATCATGCATGATTACACTAAAAGGACCCGGGAGCTAAACATAGGAGGGAAAAAGTCCTAGGGAGACATTTTCCGACGTAACAATTTTAAGGTTTGCATTTTGTAGATAAAGTTAGTTATAGTTAGTTAGAAGGTAGTTATAGTTCACAACTACTTAGGGAGGTTATAAAAGAAGGTCATGACTTCCATTTTTGGGGTCACAATCAACAAGGAGAGCTAGAGAGAGCTTACAAGTTTGTAAAGGAATAAATATTTTTTTTTGCAATAGAGTGAAGATGTCTTGCCAAGGTTTTTATGTCATGAGAGAGGTCTATCTTTTGAAAGCTAATCTTGTAGATTCTTTTGGTTTATTTCTACCGGGTTATACTGAATGTTAGTTGATGAAATAGGTCCACGTCCATTCAGTTCTCTGCATTATTCTGAGTGGGTGTTTGATATTCTATAGCATAACATGAAAGGAGAAATTCTTCGTTATTTCTTTGCATAGTGTTATTTTCTTAAGATTGAAAGCTATTGAATGATTCATGTAATAGTTGATCTTTGTATGTATGTACATATTCTTGTATATTCTGCCACTTTTTAATTTTCCACAAGTTTTAAATAAAGAGAGAACTCCTTTGATAATAGAGGGACTTAGTCCCACATGCTGCCCCTAATCAATTTGTGTAGGCAAATTTTAGGGATAACACTATGACATAGATTTATTCTTCAAGATCTATATGTAGGAAAATTGTCTTCACATCCATTTGTTCTACTTCAAAATCAAAAGCAATAGCAACAACCAAAAGAAATCTAATGGAATTTAATTTAACAATAGGAGAGGAAATCTCACCAAAATCAATTCCCTCCACTTGGAAATGTCCCTTTGACATCAAATGAGCTTCATACTTCTCTACTTTACCTTTTGCACTGAACTTCACAAATACCCAGATTCGTATTGTTGTCATATCTTACCAAAGTAGCTTTGATCAAATCCCATGTCGTATTGTTGTCTAAGGACTTCATTTCTTCATCCATAGCCTTCTTCCAAAATTTACTTTTCCTTGAATCAAGTGCCTCCCTAATAGTTCTAGGATCATCATAAGTAGCAGATAAAACAAAAGAAGAATGAAAATTAGGTGGACTGTAACTTTTAGGTTGTCTTCTTTCTTGAGTCAATCTCCTCAAGATTGGAGTATAGGTTCTTCCTCTTCTAGTTCACTTTCTATTGATTCATATTTAGATATAGGTTCTCCATCTTTTATTCCTAATAGCACCTTTTTTGGCTCTTCCTTTCTTGGTTCTTGTTTTGGAGGCTTTTTAACCTCTAAATATTACGTTATGACTGTAAATAGTTTTATTTGTTTCTGGGTTCCAAAGCTCTTATGCTTTAAAACCATCACTATACCCAATAAAGATGTATGTCTTTGCTTTACAATCCAACTTAACTTTCTTTTCTTAAACATGCACATATGCATCACAACCAAAAACTCTAAGATGTCAAAGAGAAGGGTATTTTATCAGTCTATGCCTCTTGCAAAGTTTTATCAACAAGCACTGATACAGGTGATCAATTGATCAGATAACATGCAGACTTTACTTATTTTGCTCAAAATTTTTGTTCTAAACTTGCACTATGAGCATACTCCTTGATTTTCCATCAACCTCTCATTCATTCTTTCTGCAACTCCATTTTTTTTTCCCAAAGAAAAAATCATAATTTTTATTTAGTGGAAAAAAAATAGACATCATATATATGCACAAAGCCCATAAAAAATAGGTCTTAAACTCCATTTTGTTGTTGTGTATATAGAGTTGTCTTTTTCCTTGCTATTTGACTAAATTGCTCAATCTCATTTGAGAAAAACTTTCGACCATTATTTTTACTTAACACCTTTATCTTCTTCCCTATCTGGTTCTCTACAAGAGCCTTGCATTTACTAAAAACCTCAAATTTCTATTTGAGGAAATATACCCATGTTTTTATGGAGAAATCATTTATAAAAGAAACATAAAACAAAAATTTTCCTAGTGATTGAACAAGGGATAGGTCCAAACACATCACTATGTATCATTTGTAGAATCCCATTTTCCCTTGTAGCATTAGTGGGGAGCTGAACTTGATTTTGTTTACCATATAAACAATGTTCACAAAAATCAAAATCTAAGGAGCAATTAGAAATTCTTTCAGCCATACCTTTAGTGTACAAAGTGCAAAGGCCTTTCTTTCCAATAGGTCCCATTCTTTCAGGCAAGCATATGTGTTCCAACCTTAGGATCAATAGAGTTATTATATCCATCACTTGTAGTGCTTGCCTCAATCTTAAATAGTGTTCTAGTGCAGATTTTTCTTTCCAATACCATTGCTCCTCAAGCCATCTTGCAACTATCATTGTTAAATATTACCCGCATCACTCATTTTACTTATAGATATTATATTTCTAGCTAGTCCTAGAATATGCAAAACCTTGGGGATGTTTTAACCCTTCCATCTTTAAACATCACCTTGACTCTTCCATGCCCCATCATCTTATGTGATGAGTTGTCTCCTAAGAAGGCATCACTGCCGTTATAACTTTCATATTTGCAAACCCACTCCTTGTGAGGAGTCAAATGAAAAGCAACACCCAAATCAGTCAACCGTGCTTCATGACATGAGTGGGTACTTGAAGATGCTAGGTATACATCCTAGCTTCTTAAATGGAGATTTTTGTTTCCATGGAAGAATCATTGTTAAGTGTTTTATCTTTGTCAACCTTTTTAAATCTACACTTACTAAAATGTGCAATTTTATTGCAATTTGAACAATTTGTCATAGGTCTTCTTGGAGATTTGGATTTACTTCTAGACTTTGTTTGTTTGCCCCCTAACTTGTTTTTGTTTTTATCTTGGGAACACTCTCATAAACAAGGTGTCCTTTATTAGATCCTCCACAGATTTTCACTTCATTTCTTTTGATAACAAGGATGCAGCTACCTCCCTAGGCATTAATTTAAAAATTAAATGATCTACTACTAATGACCAAAATAAGATTATCTCATAAGTCTAGCAAAGAACATATCAAAGTAAGACATTCATTTTCTTCATCCATTTTAACATCAGTATAGGCTAATTGACTTACCATAACATTGAAAGCAATTAGATGCTTTTTTAGAGAGTTGCCATTATTCATCCTAAGAGAATACATCTTTCAAATAAGAAGTTTGTTCACTAGGGACTTTGTTTGATAGAAATACCCTATTTTATCCCATAGTTACTTAGCCTTGGCTTCACCTAAGACATTTGACAACATTGAATCTGAAAGGTACAATCGAATTGAACTCTTCGCCTTCCTATCAATCTTCATCCAGTCGTTTGCTGTCATACTTGAGGACTTCTTTCTTGACATACAACCCACTAATCTCTATCCACAAGAAGATCTTCCGTCTTAAGCTTCCATAACTTAAGTTTTGGCCTTCAAATTTCTCAATCTTCATCGTTGAAGTACTTGCCATTTCCTTCACACAAGACTCACCTACGCAGAACTCCCTCTCAAAAAAAGGGTTTATCACAAGCCAAATATGCCCTTCCTCTCAAAGATCTAGTTAAACCCTAACTCGAATACCAAATGAAGAGAAATAATATTGATAAACCAGTGCAATGCTAATAGAATCTTAATGCAATAGAAATAAAATAATGGCACAGTCACATATGACAAGACTATTTACCCTGGGAAACTCTTTTGAGAAAGAACCCACTAAAAACAACATTCACATATTGTATTATCTCAACAATTCACAATACAATAAGATTTTCTTGTTTGTGCTTTGCCCTAATCCATTTGCAATTATTTATACATCATTATAAGAAACTGATAAGTAGTATTACAATACAATGTGTAAAAACCATTGGCCAAAAACCCACCTTTGAAAAGGGGCCCAATTTTTTTTTACAGGGGCTGCACCCTCTGAACCCCTGCGCTGTGCGGACACTAGCCCCCCAAATTTCCCACCCAAGGTAATGCCCCAGACCCCCTAATTGTGAACGAGTGTACAATCTATAAGGGCCGGAAAACATGCAAAGTATACAACACATATCTATCAGTGCTAGGGTAGAAAGAACCATAGGTTTTGGAAAGCAACTAAACACAACAACACTACCAATAAGCATGTAAATATGCACACGTATGACTAGAGGGAGTAAACTGAAGGCAGCTGAACCACAGAGTATATTTTGGTCAGTGAATATGTTTTAGGTTTCTAGCATGACTCTTCAGCCCAGATATAAATTCAATTAAATTCTTTGCTGTTAATTTGCTCATCTACATCACAAAGGAAGGTGGAAATGGGGATTAAACCTAAACCCAAGCACTCCATTTAGACAAATTATAATAATAGTGGGGACTTACCATGTTATGTTACTCACATATAGCCTACATTTTCTTGCCAACTTCTGTATACAGATATGGCAGCAAATATAGCCCTGTTATATTATAGAAGATTTCATTCCTCATGGTACGAAAATATGCTAGTCTATTGTTTAAGTTTCTAAGATAAAAATGTTCTGTTTGAGTACGCCAAAATTGGTTTGGTATTTGAATAAAATTCAAGCTTCAATGTTTCTTATACAATGCTTGCTATGTTGCTTACAAAATCTGCATCTATTCCATGCAGGAGGAAAATGATAGACAAAGCAGATATTTATAACTTTGGTCTCATTTTATTGGAGACAATTGTTGGAAGATTTCCAACCATGCAAAGTCAAGAAGTTGATAAAGTTCACGAGATGGTGGGTATCATCGTCCATTAATTTAAAGCACACAGAAAGTTTGTTCCCACTTGAACAAGTGAATTTTAGGAATAATGAACAGTTAATGCTTCCTTCTGCAAATGTTTTTGAATTAGTTTGTGATCTTGGTTTTGAAAAAATTTAATTACTTGGCTACAGACTAGAAACAGATTTATGGTTCCATTTTACCAAATGCTTTCTCTTGGTTTTATGGCCTTAAAATCCTCACATCCAGATTCCAAGATCCCTGTGATCTAGTCTTGTTTGGATTTTGATCAATTTAAGCTGGCTAATACTACATCGATGTCTATTAATGATCCTCATGGATTTCTTAATCATTCTGAGGACCATTGTTCATTATGTATTCCTTGTTTCCAGCAAGTCATTGCTTATTACATTTTCATCTCTAACTGAGCTTGAGAAACTTCTGTATATCCATTATGCATTTAAAGCCTTCTTTTATGCAAGAAGTTAGGTTCTCAAGAAACATTGTTCTAACATGTTAGAGAATGAGGTTACTGCTACCTGAAAGCTGATATTGTTGTTTTCTTTGTCAGTGAATTTGAGGCTACTGCTTCATGAAAGCTGATACTATTATTTGCTTTGTCAGGGGACAAATGACATTAACTTTACTGTGCAGAATAACTTTATAAATTGTATCCATTCTATTTATTGTTCCTCTTAGTAATTTCATGATTCTTGTACACCATTACTTTATGTGAGCATGTCAACCATTTAATAATTCAGATCCTTGACCCATAACAGTTTCTGCTTCTTTACTGTGACTTTGGATGTTGCCATTATAGGCCTACTATGCAAAGGCTCTGTTCGTCTAGTTTTATAATTTTTTGAAGTATAATGTTTGAGCAACCTAAGCCTGCCTCAAGATGAAGACAAGGTGTTCATGTTCTTTTGTTAAATCTTGGGTGAGGTTATGGGCAACCATTTAATGCAGTGTGGAGTAAGATTAGACTACCTTTTTCTGCGAGGTAACATTGGTCTGCATTCTTAAGATCTTTAAGCTTGGGTCACATTCAAATGCACCCCTATTAAACCAGGGTCAAACGTACCCCATGTTCATTACATGATGACCTTGCCGTGTGTTTGCTGGGGTTATGTGGGGTCTAATTGTACTTAAGAGGGGTTTGAACCTGGGTCATGCTCTTACGAGTGTCCCCTTTACAATTACTCAACCCTGTGGACCATGAGGAAAACAATTTTTGTGTTGAAGAATGTGAGGGTAAGCTGTACAAGTTTTGTCCTTCCATTTTCTTTTTATAGCAGAATGTTATTTTTTCTATGTTGCATAGGGGTTGAAATTGTATTGAATTTACTTTTTCTTGTTCTCCAGGTGAACTTAATCACTGACCAGGACACTAGAAGCAACATTGTTGATCCTGCTATTGTAAACACCTGTGTTGAGGAGTCACTGCAAATTGTGGTAGAAATCGCTGCTAAATGTCTTTCTCAAGAACCAGCTTCTCGTCCTTCCATGGAAGATGTTATTTGGAATCTACAGTATGCAGCTCAAGTGCAAGACACAACTACAAGTGACTTGCAAACTGATGAGAATACATGACATTTATCTGGTCAGGTAACAGGTTGCTCTCACATTTGAGCCTTGAGGTTTTTAATAATCCTTAATATGGTGAGCAGAAATTCAAATTTCATGCTTTTGCTTTCATGCTATGTCAACAATATCCAGCTTAGGGAGAAGACAAACTGCAGGTAATGGTATGTTGTTTTTGGAGCTGACAAAAAAGATAATATCCTCTTCTGTTGATCAATAATGAATATCAATATTATCTAGCTAATGGCCTGGAAGTGGATTCTGCCTTTTTGTTGGATATAACAGCATGATCTTGGTCTTTTGAAGGCATGGCTTGTGGGTCTTTTCTCATGACCATGTAATTTTTTGGAGTCACCATAAAATCTTTGATTTTTTTCTGAAAGTGGAAGGCCCAAGAAAGCCTAGTCTACAAATCCAAAAACACATATACCCTTCCATTTTCTGATGCTTTTGTTTCTCATTCGGCTAATGGATGGTATACAAAAATGCGACCCGAGTTCTTTGGTTTAAATATGTATTTCATCTGTCTGAATGGAATCTTTTATAGTCTTCATGCTTAGTATCATTATTGTATTGGTTCTCTATGGTTGAGATGCAATCTCGTATCTGTTAGATTTGTTCGGTCTTTGTAAAACTACCTACATGCTCCTATGAATACATGCAAATCTTTTCCTTTAGGCAGCATTGGCTCATTTTTTTGCCACAAGAAAAAATGGATTGAATAAATCTTGTTAATATGCATTTACAGGAGAGCAAGCAATTCTTTTACTTTTTGTTTGATTGTCCTACCAGAGCGTCATGCAAATTCTATCTTTTAAAGGATTTCTAAGTTATAGTTGAACAAGACAACCTGAAATTTCATTCAAGAGCTGGAAATCAGATACGAACTTCTTGCATCTTTACAAAAATACTAGAGGAGAGTGTAGAAATGAAAAAGATAAATTCTTCCTAGCAAATTCAGCCTTTCCTCTTGTTCAATGCATATAGTTAAGGACTCTTTTTTGGCTCTTTTTGGGTTGGTACATGACCGTAATTTTAGTTCTTATCCATTCTAAGCACTTGTCTCAGCCTGATCCAATTCTATGCCACTCAAGGAAGAAGAAATTATATTAAAATTAATGTCTGATAGGAACTCAGTAAATATAATTATGTTTGAAGACACGATTTGCTCAAAAAACTGCTAACAAAGACTTTGCTAATCAGAATTTCAGGTGCTAAAATCAATTAGCTCAAAGTTGTAATAACCACCATGGTTACTACTAAACTCTTTTTTTTTAATATATATAAATATTGGTATATTTATAACGCTTCAAGTACTACTTAATGACCAAGCATCTTCTATCTGATTTAGAAGTGCCAAACTTCATAGACTCACCATCCATAGCTATGGAAACAACTTTGTGCCACGACTCATATACTCAAACTAGAATATGACAAACTCCCATTGTTAGGGTCATCCCTATGTTAGTGTAGGTTTTTATTTCCTAGATGGGTTATTTATTTTTCCTATATTCCTAGGTTTTTCCTACACTTCTATTAATCTCGCTTAGGTTAATAAAGCATGTCTTATTAGGTGAGTGGTTGCGAGGTGTCACCTTTCTACATGTGAGCATCCATTAGCTATCTTGGGAAGATACTTTGCTATCTTTAGTCTGATAAATGGTTGCTCCTCATTGGTCGGTGTTGCCACCTCCTCTCTCTTCCTAGTCTATATAAGTATGCTACCTGGCTTGTATTTTGCATCTTTTGTTTTTGCATCCTCTTAATGCTATTTTGCTTCTATCATTTGCATTGCTCTCTTGGAGACTAATTCTGTGTTGTTATTTTGATTTCGTATCATTTGCATTCATAGTTTTAATATCTATTCTTTGCACTAGTTTTCTGGGTTATTAATCTTTTCAGATTTTAACATGGTATCAGAGCTATTCTATGTGCAAGAGTAGATTTTAGTTTCCATATTTGAGAGATTCGGGGGGGGGGGGGGGGTAATAAATCTTATTACAGTTTTTCGAAGAACCCAGTATGCTCTTCTCTTGCATCTTCGGATGATCTTTAGAATCAGAAAAGTTTGACGGAAACTTTTTTAATCTCTGGGGTTTGCACATGTGTTTATGAAATTTGGGTGATTTCAGCATTTCTGGTTATACTGACAGCATATCCGGCTGTTCCAACGCGTCCAGGAGGCTTGAGAAAGTCAAATTTGGCTTTCGTTTCACCGAAATCAGAGATCGTCATACACAGTTGCGGAACCGGGGTTTCGAGCTCAAATCTGACAACTAGCTTGCATATTTGGTCTTTTGAATCAATATTGCAGGTTCCAGCATCTGATTCAGCCTTTGCATGTCGTTTTTTGGTTGTTGGGGTCGTTTTTTGTAGCTAAAGGCGTTCCATTTACACTGGAGCAACATCTTCTGTGCATTTGCAAGAAAAACGCCTTCTGGGTTTTGTTCGCAGCACAGAAAAACCATCTGGGTATCTTTCTGTTTTTGCATGCAGTCTGTATATTTTGCAAAAATGCGCTCAGAAAGCTATAGCAAGACCCCTCTCCGTTGGCAGCGGTAGTTTTGAAGATAGTTTTCAAATGCTCCGTTCTTGCTCATACGGACTCCTTTTCCCACGAATTTTTTTTTGATTTTGGCTATTTTTTCGTGCTCTATGCACTAGTGCAGTCGTTTTTGATTTTGATGCCAAAATTTTTCAGAAATTGCAGATTCTTAGTCGTGATATTGCACGGTTCTCGTTTTGGGAACTTCGGAGGATCATAACTTTAACATACAACCTCGTATCGAGGCGATTCTTTTTTTGAAAGTGCATAATTTTTCGAGTAGATCGCAGTGGTGCTATTTATTTCTCTGGATATTATGCCAAAGTTGTATTTTCAGCATATGCTCTTCATGAGGGTTTTGTAATGCATTGAATTCAAGACCACTTAGTATTTGTTGCTAGTGGTAGTTGTAAATGCACTAATATAAAGTGCCAAATCATATTTTCTTGGGGGGGTTCTTTGATTGAGTGAAAAGGGGGGGTTGTCTTGGTTGGGTTTTCTTTTTTTCGACACTTCTTATCTGCATTTCTTTATCATGGATCAAACAAATCTGCCTATCCTAACTCCATACAATTACTTTGAGTGGAAATCACGTATGACAATTCACTTAAAGAAAGCTGGATTAAATAGGATAACTATGGGACTTGAAACTGAACCTGCTAAAGATGAAGATAAGCCTAAGTGGTTTAACAAATGTGATGAGGCATATGGAACATTGTGTTTGTCTGTTTCTCCTGATTTGCTCTTTCACATTGAGTCTTTGAATATACCAAATGAAATCTGGACAAAACTAGAAACACTATTTGGCACACAAGATTCAATGAGGGGTCATATGTTGGAAAATGAACTAATTAATTTAAGTCCAGGCAATTTCAACACAATCCAGGATTTCTTCACCAAATTGAAATCACTAAGGTTGCAGTTAAAACAATGTGGAATTGAAAAGAAAGATGAACAACTGATTCTTAGTATTCTCTCTAAGCTAAGTTCAGAATATTCTGTGTTTGTTTCTACTTTCTATGCTATTAAGGGTGCACTTAGTACTCAATTCACCATGCCATCTTTAGATGATTTTGCTGTCAATCTCACTCAAGAACAAGACAAGCTAATCCAGATGGGCACTCTTAAGTCCTCTAAGTCACATGCCTTGGCTGCCAACCAAGGCACAAAAGAACAGAAAGGACAAAGTAGTAACAACAATAGTAAGGATAAGAAACAAAAGAATAGCAAGGAGAAGAAGGATCAGATAACGGTTGCTTCAAAAGCAACTAATGAGACCCAATATTCCAAGGGCGACAAGCCTAAGAAAGAGAGGGTCCAATGTGCCTATTGTAAAAGACCCGATCATGATGAACATAAATGTCTGAAGAAACAAATTGATCACTTGACACACATTCTTGAGAAGAATAATATTAGTGTTCCTGAGTCTATCAAACAGAGTTCTAATGAGGGGTCTAATAAGGCAAAAGAAAACAGCAAGGGAAAAGGAAAGGGCAAGGCCCTTGTTGCAGTTGCTTCTTCACCATCCACTTGGGTTCTTGATTCGGGTGCTTCGCACCACATGGCTTCATCTAAGGAAGAACTTGCATCCTTGGAGTCGTGTACTATGCCTTCCATTTTGATGGGTGATAACACTCCTGTTGAGGTGTGTGGGAGAGGGTCTGTTGATGTGGGGGATGGCACATTCCATGATGTTCTTTGTGTGCCCTCATTATCAACTAATCTCCTATCGGTATACCAGATCACTCACACAGGTTCAAGCAAGCGGGTTGAGTTCACTCCTGATTCAGTGGAGATTCGTGAGTTGCACAATGGTTCTACAGTTGCAGTTGGGAGAGTAGATCATCAGTCACGGCTCTATCTGTTTTCTCACTTTGTTCCTGATCCTCCTTCGACTGTTTTGCTCACTCATTCTAATGATGTGAGTAGATTATGGCATGAGCGGTTTGGCCATCTTAACTTCTGCTACTTGCAGCAGCTCAACCAGCAGAGCATGGTCACAGGGTTGCTTTCAGTTCAGTTTTCAGGTGGTGTTTGCCAAGGTTGCATTCTTGGTAAGCATCCTAAGGAAAAGTTTGACAAAGGTAAGGCATGAAGAGCTTCACAGATACTGAAGTTAGTTCACAGTGATTTGGCTGGTCCATTTCAACATCCTTCTTTCAGCAGGGCTAGATATGTCCTCACATTCATTGATGACTTTTCTCGAAATATTTGGGTGTACTTTCTCAAACAGAAGTCAGAGGTATTTGATCATTTTCAGGACTTCAAGACTTTTGTAGAGAAGCAATCCGGGAAAGCCATCAAAGTTTTGCGCACTGACAATGGTGGTGAGTATGTCAACCATCGGTTTGAGAGGTTTTGCACTTCAGAGGGGATTGATTTGCAGCATTCAGTTCCATACAATCCTCAGCAAAACGGTGTTGCAGAACGGAAGAATAGGTCCTTGAAGGAAATGGCGAACTGCATGATTCACTCCAGATCTCTTGCACCACAGTATTGGGCAGAGGCCATTAACTGTGCTTGTTATATCCAGAACCGTGTTCCTCACCGAGCCTTGAAGGGAGTCACTCCTTTTGAAGCTTGGAGCGGTCGGAAACCATCAGTTAAGCACTTTCGAGTTTTTGGTTCTCCTGCATGGGCCCACATTCCTACAGAGAAATGCAAGGCCTTGGATCCGCAGAGCAGACCTTGCATATTTGTAGGTTATCCTGATGGTGTGAAGGGTTATCGGTTGCTCCACCCTACTACACATGAGTTGTTCATTGAGAGGAGTGTTCAGTTTGAGGAGGGCTCTTCGAGCTCACTTTCTATCACTTCTCAAACTCCTACTTTGACATTGGAGTCACTTGGGATACATGATAGATCTTCTGATGAGTCAGATTCACCTGAGTAGTCTTCTACCTCCACTTTTGATGCAGAGAGCGATTCAGAGGACTCACCTCCTTCCTCTCCTAGTCATCATTCAGAGGTTGATGATTCTCCTCCAGATTCTCCATCTTCCGGTCCACTTTGGGCTAGACAGACCTTGCAGTCTGCAGGTGATTGGGTTGGGGATCCATCAGACACCAGGCGGACTCATTCATAGTTCCAGGATGCTCCATATGTCTTCATTGCTACTGCCTCAGATCCACAGTCTTTTCATGAGGCTTCTGGTATACCTGAGTGGGATACAGCTATGCAGGAGGAGTATAGTTCCTTGATGAGGAACCACACTTGGGATCTTGTCCCTCTTCCTAAGGGAAGAAAACTTGTTTGATGTAAGTGGATCTATCGGACAAAATTTGTAGCAGATGGGTCGGTTGACAAGTATCAGGCTCGCTTGGTCGCAAAAGGATTCTCCCAGGTTCCTGGGATTGACTACTCTGAGACTTTTGCGTCGGTTGCCCGAATGAATTCCATCCGACTTGTTCTTGCCATTGCTGCAGCTAATCATTGGGAAGTACACCAGATGAATGTGAAGAGTGCTTTTCTTCACGGTGACCTTCAGGAGGAGATCTACATGGAGCAGCCACAGGGGTTCCTTCAGGATTCTTCACTTGCGTGCCTTCTTCGGAAGTCTCTCTATGGCCTCAAATAGGCTCCTCGGGCCTGGTATGTCAAGATGGATTCCTTCCTTCTATCAGTTGGGTTCACTCGGTGCCATTCTGATCCCAGTGTCTACATTCTGCAGCAGGATGATTCACTCCTATTTCTGGTTCTGTATGTTGATGACTTGCTGATCACAAGGAGTTCTTCATCCACCATTGGCGCTGTCAAAACTGCCTTTCATGACAGGGTTTTGATGACTGACTTGTGCTTGTTGCATTACTTTCTCGGGATTGAGATCTACCAGTCTTCTTCCGGGATCACCATCACACAGTCCAAGTATGCTCTAGATTTGCTCTCGAGGTTTCATATGGCTGATTATAAGCCTGCTCCGACTCCCTTTCTTTTTGGAGTCAACTTGAGGCTAAGTGTTCTTCTCCACTTGTTGATGGCACTTTGTACCGACAACTTGTTGGGAGTCTCATTTATCTGACTCATACGAGACCTGACATTTCATATGCTGTAGGCATGGTTTCACGATTCATGCAGGAGCCTCATGAGTTGCACTGGGAAGCAGCCAAGCGGATCCTTCACTACATTCAGGGTTCTCACAGTTTTGGGATTCACTATGCAACGGGTATTGAGCTTGACTTGGTGGGCTACATAGATTCAGATTGGGCGGGCGATTCTCAGGATCGCAAGTCTACTTCAGGTTACAGCTTCTCACTTGGTTTAGGTCCTGTTTGTTGGTCGAGCAAGAAGCAATCTACTATTGCTCTATCTTCTATTGAGGCCGAGCATCGGGGGGCTGTGAATGCCTCTACTAAGGCCATTCGGCTTCAGAATCTTCTCACTGAGTTTGGCATCCAGATCAGACGGCCATCAGTCATATTTTGTGACAACCAGAGTGCCATTCAGATCTCACGGAATCCGGTCCATCATCAGCGGACCAAACACATAGAGGTCCACATGCACTACATCCGGGAGCTCATCCATGGCCACGTCATCGACCTTCGCTACTGTCCGACTTCCGAGCAGGTTGCTGATATCTTCACCAAACCCTTCACTGAGAGCAAGTTCCTTCATTTGCGAGCTTTGCTGGGGGTGCGGGATGCTTCATCTTTTGGGGGGGCTTCTTCCTCTCACTCAGAGTCCTGACTCTCTCTACTTTTGGGGGGGTCTCTTTTCTCTCTTTGGGGGGGAATTTTATGTACATGGGTACCTCATCAGGCTTGATTTGTCAGGACCCATTTCTACATCCACCTAAGCTTCGCTTGTGGGGGGGTGTTAGTGTAGGTTTTTATTTCCTAGATGGGTTATTTATTTTTCCTATATTCCTAGGTTTTTTCTACACTTCTATTAATCTCGCTTAGGTTAATAAAGCATGTCTTATTAGGTAAGTGGTTGCGAGGTGTCACCTTCGTACATGTGAGCATCCATTAGCTATCTTGGGAAGATACTTTGCTATCTTTAGTCCGATAGATGGTTGCTCCTCATTGGTTGGTGTTGCCACCTCCTCTTTCTTCCTAGTCTATATAAGCATGCTACCTGGCTTGTATTTTGCATCTTTTGTTTTTGCATCCTCTTAATGCTATTTTGCTTCTAGCATTTGCATTGCTCTCTTGGAGACTAACTCTGTGTTGCTATTTTGATTTTGTATCATTTGCTTTCATAGTTTTAATATCTATTCTTTGCACTAGTTTTCTGGGTTATTAATTTTTTCAGATTCTAACACCTTAGACCCAAACTTAAACCTCGAGGGTTTATTCGTAATAGTCCTGCCTACGTATCCCTTTTGGAGAATCAAAGGCTTCATAGTCCATACACCAATAATAGAGAGACTTCATTCTCTCCTTTGATATGAGATTTCTAATCTCACTTTTTAAATTATAACGTTTAAGTGAATCTTATGATTCCAATTTAGTTCTTACACAATAGTGTGATAGCAAATGCAGTTCAACCAAATGTTGGTTCAATGCCAACATCAATGTATGAACATACACAAAACCACATAGAGACTAGCTCATATAAACATCACATGTTGACACATAGTGATTAGCTCAAGCATACATTACATATATACACAATGTGAATAACTTAGGCATGTATCACATATACACAGTGTGACTAACTCATGCATGCGCATACATATACAATATACTTAGTTTACACATACATCACATATACTCAATGTGACCAGCCCATTCAGGTGTCACATGTACACAGTATGATTGTCTCATACGCACATCATAGGTACACATAGTGACTAGCTAGCAAAAGGGAATGGTTGTCACCTTATTGCAAGCATCTTCCCCTTTACTTGGTTCACTAACCCATAAGCCTTCAAATAAATCCTAGCTAGAAAAAAGAATGTTGGTGCATCTTGTGCTACATTGTGGGTCCCATCCTTTTCCCAATTCTCTACCAAGTGTGGTGACAAACAAAGCATCCATACTACTTACAGGCATCACTGGCTAAGGTATAAGTGTATCAACATACAACACATGAGGCCATTAATAAGATTTTCATAGCCCAATAAGCATCTGAATCATCTTATAACTAGATAAACACAATCACAATATCTTATGGTCTTACCTTAACTAAGACTAGTACTTGTTCTTTTTTTCACTTGGACTGATCTAACAATTGCAACCTTGATAACCATACCTTAGGCAGAACAACAGAAGAAACACTTAAAATCATTTTGATGCCCCAATGCCAATACTAAACTCTTGAGATGGGTAGTTATTGGCATCCATTGCCTGCATACCACTGGTGAAAGCCGAACTAGTACTGGCATCTATCGCATGCATGCCACTGGCGAAAGCCTATCTAAACTCTATGAATTCGGGTAGCTCATGACATTTGTCACCTGCATACCACTGGTGAAAGCCTACTGACCCTATGAAATCGGGCAGCGCTTGGCATCTATCACTTGCATGCTACTGGTGAAAGCTTACTAACCCTATGATACCGTTGAATACTTCTTTAGGCGGAGCACACATCCTGACTCTTGTCAAGCCGGAGTTATCTTTGATGCGGGTCATAGGGTTTATAATGTCGGTGATCACCACGGAGGGAGTAGAACAAGCTACGTTCTAGGAGGTATTGCATTCCTCCTACCTATGCCCTCGTAGAGCCCTTACTTGAACAATCATGTGATGCCAAAAGTCAACTCCTATATCGATCTCAGTTTAGCATTCTGACATTAAAAGGTATAAGAACATAGATCTAAAACATACTGTCCTAAGAGTTTACACCTTAGACTAGTTAATCTGGTTACAATTACCATATAGAAATCCATAAACCTATACACATGGTCTTATAGGTCATGGGGTCAAAATTACTAACATGCAAGTAACACATTGAACTCACATGAGTCAGGGCACATATACATAACAAAACAACTCAGAGAAATCTCAAAGACCATTCACATCATTCCATTGTTATATGAAAACACAATATTTATTAGACATAAATTCAAACCCACACTAGTAATATTATACAACATTCTACTTATGAGCACATAACATTTACATATTACCAATCATAAAACTTAACATACAATTATCCACCAAATAGATATAAAGCTAAACACCATACCTTGTTTAGTAATACTTACAATTATTTGCCCACATTCAACAAGCACAATCATAAGGAATTACATCCTAACTCAACATAAATGTAGGCACATGTTTAGAGCAGGCATATCATCCCCACATATCAAGAGTCACTCACACCATCAAATTATAATGGCTTCATTTAACATCATCATTGAATGCAAATTAGCAATTTCCCTAACATGTTCATAACCCTGTCATGGCCTAATTTATCATGCCCTTATTTCTTAGAAGAATATACCTTTCTAAGGTCTTGAGGCTAACATATGCCTTCTTATGTTTATTATTGAGCCTAGATGTAATGATATAGTGCTCTACACATGTCTCTAATAAGTATAGTTAGATAAGTCCAAATCACTCTTATACATTCACATTAGAGACGGACCACGATGATAGTGACTATACAAGTTCATCCAAGGTTGGAGTAGATTGTGGAAGCCAAACTCTACAATCCTCAGAGCAGATAAGCTTGATGATAATGAAGTGTCTTTTTTTGGCTCAAGCTTATATAGTTAGAACATATTAATTGGAAGGTGAGTTCATAGCCATATGAAGTAGTTTCAGCCTCAAGATAAAACGTACTAAAGAGGGAAGGTTGATCAAGTTTAGGAACCTCCATACCTTGGAGTCATTCCCTAAGCCCCTCCCCTACGAACTTAGGTCCAGGGGCATCCTTCACCCAAAGACTGCCTACATACCCGCTTCCAAACGGGATCAAAGTCCAATGTTGTTATCCTCACAGGATTTTCTCAAAGAACATACACATAGGTCTCTACCCTTAGGGTTTCACTGTCATCCCAATTCCATACCAATGCTTACTAATATTCCCATAATCAAATCCATGCATAGAAATATGCATAACATAATTAACATAAAATGGATTTAGTCATATCTGAGCACATGATAGTAGTAGTCAACATATCTTCACAATGCAATAATTATGCAAAGCTTTGCTATAGCTCCAAGAGATGTCCTACTATAATATGATTCAATGATATCAAATATCATTAATCCTATTATAGTATGACATCCTTTGTAAATGGAGCATGACATGCCAGCGTACCGAACCATGTCATACAAGTTCTTTCATATATAATTGCCCAACATAGGGGACTTGAGTTTAAAACCCATTCACTGATCTTATTCTTAAGACATATGAAATAGAACTTCGTATCAAATATCATTGTCCTATAAGTATTGCTAGTAATAAAGGAAACAAACTATCATTGTAGCCCTTAAAACTTTCTCCAAGTTGAATACACTATATAAACTATAGTGCATTATTCTTCTATAAGGAAGCATTCATATATAGTTCTTCAAACCATAGTAGGAACATAAACAAGAAGTTACTGTTAGGTCTCAAAAACGCAGGTTGTAAACCTTAAGAGGATGCCAAGCTTTTTGGTAATGTTTTTGGCTAACGAACGGGGTTAATTGATATGGTTGAGAACCCCTTGTACTGTAGGCTCTGCTAGACCTAAGCAGGTGAACCTTGATAACTGATGCAAATTTAAAGGTTGTGTGATGTAGTTGAACTTAGGGATCTATCCACAGTGGCATGTAAATGTGAGATAGATGTAAACTTAATAACTACTCCTTCTAATGTATGAATAGGGTTTTTTATAAGATATTGTGATGAAATGAATGTGACTAGTGCCTAATCCTATTGGGTAAATGGAATCGAGACGTGCAAGATGTGTGGATCCTTTTTCTTGTCTTAACTCTAATTGTTTGACACTTTTGAATGTTTATACCTTGTATAAACGTGAAAGTTTGTTAGTTACTTGTGCTCTTCTTACAAATCCTAGTGAAATTTTCCCAAGTTGCTGTGATGTTTGAAAGGACTTTTACTAAAGGAAACCAATTAAGATAATCAATTCAAAAAGGACTTTAATTATGGTAGAAACCTATTTAAATTTGATTCCTTAAAAGGATTTTAATTCTCTCCTCACAGAAACCAATCAAGGGAATCACACAAGTGCATCAAAGGTGTCTTGACAAGTTAAATATATTTTTGATATACTTAATTTGAATAACAGAGAAAGACCACTCCGGAGACAGCGAAGTAACATATAAGAATTAATATTAACATAACAATTGAACACCAGAAATTGGGCCACCAATTCAAATTTTTCTCCTCCATTATATTGCTTCAAATGATAATACAATTCATACTGGAAGTCTTTTATATTCTGGTTATATCTACTACCTAATATCTAATTCCTACTGCTGATGATTTTTTCCAACTTACTTTTATTTCCCATTTATACTTTGTATTTTTAGGGTTATGACCCTTCACTTGTCATACTGTGTGTCTCTTAATTATCTTGATTATCTTTGGCGATTTTTTTTTAATTTTACCCTTCATCTTTGCATCCGAGTGATAAACTAACTTTAATCATTATTATTTCTTCTTTTGCTGGCAATCTTCACGCTCATATTTACTTGTGTGCGTTTTCACCTTTATTTGGCAAAAATATTCATTTGTGTGAAAATGATTACCCCTTCTTATCCTTTTTGGTGAAAATGTTTCACTGGCCATTATATGCACTTTCATATAATAAAAAATATTCTTTAGGTAAAATGATTACCTACTTGGTTAATTCCTCCGAAAAAATATTTCACCTCAGAATGAAAACATTCTCAACTATGGTTATTAAAATCTTCACTTAGTATATTCATTATGTCTCTCGGGTAAAATAATTTCCAATTCCCACCTTATAACCCCTTCCATGAAAGTGTGAGATTTACATTTTCAGCTCACTATAGCCACACTTCATTTAATTTTTATTTGCACTTTTTTGCCAATATTTACTTTTCCTTTGACGATGTTCATAATTCTTTCATTGCTCCATCAGGTTTTCGAAAAGACCTTCAACACACTCTCTCCGATATTCAAAGTCTCCGATCTTCATTTTGTATAGATTTTGGCAATATATATTAGATATAGTTTTCGGGGCCCACCTCATCGACAGATTGGGGGAACTTCAATTATCTCCCATCGATGTAACATCCTCCTTTCGATGATCTTTAATGATATATTATATGCTCTTATAAATTGATCCATCGATGGGACTCCTCAACTGGTCTTTCCGATATTCATTTTTCCTCCCGATAGATTTTTGCTTTGTAGTACTGCACTATTTTAGGGTTTATTGCTCTGGCCTTATTTTCTACAGGCAGCAGCTTCATCTTTGAGATTGCGCTTTCATGTGAAATGGCCGAACCTTTTCTGGAGTCTTGCGTACTGAGATTTTTATACTTGTGTTTCATGGCTACTTGCTTTACTTTCATTATCCTTTATATGACTCACACCTTGAAACTTCATGCTTGTTGTGACTTCAACTTCCATTTGAAGAGACCGCACCATATCAAAAAATGCAGCGCCATTTTAGTGAAGCCACACCATGTTTTCCATATTGTGCTGCACTTTTATTCTCTGTTAAATGGCTTGCACCATGTTTATTACCACTCCCTACTATGATGGGGTGTGCTTAGATTGCAATGCCCATGCCTTTTGGATGAATAGTGCGTGCCCTTGTCACTTGATGGCAATGTGAGACTTATATACTGGTGCACATAGCATTTGGCTTGTGCCTTCATTTATTGCTAAGCCTCTTGTGTCTTCAACACCTTTGTAAAATGAAATGTGCCATCCTTCAGGGTATTGGCTGGCAACACCATTTTAGGGTTTATGCATCATATCGGCTTCTTTGTAGAATTGGAATTCTCCAAAATATTCCCTTCAGCAATAGCAATTATGGAACATGACACTAACATATCTGGAATTTAACGCAGCCCTCCATCTATCATAACAATTTAACTATCACTAGCGCGAGAGTCCAGTTCTTCAGAAGATCGTTTGAGCAACAACACCCAGTCCTGATGTAGTTTGTGTTGAGTTGTAACCAGTTGAACTAGCTTGTGCCGAAGCAGAACCATAAACGACACGAGAGAAAGCAGATCTAATAGAACCAACATTAGCACTAGATGAGCCACTTGATGCCACCGGAGAACTCTGAGTAGGTTAGTTTTGCCATGGAAGCCTTGCAAAATCCTCATAAACCTGTTGTTGTGTTGGAGATAATCGGCTAGATTATATACACTCCTGTACATCGGTCCATCGAAGAGACTATATAATATGTCTTGCCGATAATTGCAAGTATTCTCGATGAGGCTTTACCTAATTTTATCAGAGGGACATCAAAAAGCATTACGCCGATATGGAAGAGTCCTTTCGATCCACTTTCACGGCCCATCTGATAATTGCGAGTGTCTTCGATAGGCTTCCTCTCTCCAGGTTATCTTCAGACAAAGTTCCCTCCACGTGTTAAGGACATTTGCATTTGTTCCGGAATGTTTTTCGCCTTCCTTAAAACTGAAAAGTTCTCAAGATGCCCGAAAAGAGCTCTAGAACATTGCCATGGCAAAATTTGTCTGGGGAATCATGAGCTCTTAATTCGACAGACTTATTACTGAGATGAGATATCCTTATTGAATGGTGAAACTTCTCATTGATTCGCTTGTTCTTCACCATGTCTCATAGACTAATATTCACATAACCTAGACTTTCTCTTGCATGCAGGGCCAAGCCCATGCCCTTGCTCATAACCTCCACATGGAGCTTTTCATTTACAGGGAGCTCATCCAAAGTAAATTCAAATTCTTATTCCCACCTCGAGTCTCTGTTTTTCTTGACAGGCTTGGTCTTTCTCTCTTCTCCTTGCATTAAAAGTCGCACATAAGGATTTGTATGAGGTTTCCTTCAACATCACTGGCCTCATTTACTCTCACTACAAGCAAGCCTCCACTTGTTGGTATGCCTCACACGCAGTTTCTCTCATGCTTCGTTTTCTAGTGGCCATGATCAGTCTGCATCCTCTCGAAACTGCCCACAACCTGCTTATAGGAAATGACACTTGAAGGGCAATTTTCCATAGGATCCAACATTACCACCTTCACACCCACCTTGGAGGCTACCTTATAACTCCATAATTGTGTAAAGCATGCCGGTCCCCCTGTGGGCCCGACTAAAAACAATTTTAGTTTTGAAACAAGCTTTCATCTTGAATTGACTTGAGACTACATCTGTATGCTCCTGGTGTGAAAAAACGAGATGGGTAACAGTCAGAATCTTCTTTCTGGCACTTTGTATGTGACCAAAACAAGCCGAGTGGCTTCCAAAAATAGCTTGAAAAACTAGTCAAACCATCCCCTGGAGTCATGAAAATGCACATGTATGTAGATATTTGAACCAACAAGTCATTGCAACAAACATTTTGGCAAGACCCATCTAGATGTGAAAATTATTCAATGCCAAAGTACCTCACTTAGCCTTTTCTGAAACTGCACTTGTGAAAACTCATCTGAAACTCACCAACTTGCCATTTTGAAAAAATATCAAATCTCTTCCTAGGAAACTGTCACTTGGGGGATTTAGTTCATTTAGGTCAAATGAGCATGTGTGCAAAAGGGTTTCTTTCCAATCCACTTCTGTTATGAAATATTAAAGGCCAAAGTTGACCTCCCTTAAATTTTCTGGAAATGTAGTCATCAAAACTGTATAAATCTCATTTGCTTTTGATCTTGAAAAAATAGCGAATGAGGTGCTGGGGCCTTGAATGGACATGAAGGTAGATTATCATAGGGTAAATCTGAGACACCAATTAGTTTACCATGAAGATTATCCAACTCACAAATATTCGTCTTCAAAGTTGACCTCTTTGGCAGATTTAACACTGTGCAGACAACAAACTTTCCCCAAACCCTTCAACTTGGCACTTCAAAACTCTTTCAAATCTAATCATGGGAGGCTAAAATCAGACATGCACACTCACATATGACATATGAGTATGCCTACCAAGTGGTTTGGCATGAAAGTGAACATGTTTCAAGTTATAGTCCTCCAAAGTAGGTTATTGGGGCATATTTTTCAGGTACATTTTTGAGTGCTGAAATTAATTTTTTCATCATGGGACCTTCAAATTTTGCTAAAATTTGAAGGTTCCAATAGTGGCTCTTGCTTGGGGATGTATGCCCCTTGTGGGCATAGCAAGAATTCAGATCTCTGGGGAGCAAACCGATTGCCTTGTCCATTGGGTAATGAAGTCAAAAAGTCTCTTATGCCCTAAACTGATATGGTTTGAAAACCACACCACAGCTGATGGCTCAAGGCCACCAGAAAAAGAAAACCTTGAACTTACCTCTATCATATATCTTATTCTGATATGATTCCATCAATTTCCACTCGAAGATATTTATGAAATCATCATTCCGGTCACTGTCATGCATCATGAAATGATCTTCTAGCTGGGCTGAAAACTGGGAATATTTACTGTCTATCATGTAGCAAAGATCATCAAGTGCTATTTCATCATACGTTTGCATAAAAAAATTGAAATCATTGTAGGGCCATTGATGCAAACTAGGCAAAAAATGGTCATAGTCATCCATGTTGTTCATTCCATCATCTGATTGCCTGTCACGTGGGTTTGAGAACTTTGCTATATCTGCACATTTTGAGACAACCTAATCTAAAATATTTTCATTATCCTTCATATTATTATTTGGTACTAATATCAACTTCTGATCTTTGCATTCATTACTATGTATTTCCAGACATACATCATCAACATAGTTATTTTCTTCATGACTTAGTACAACACCCTAATCGTCTGTAAATGCTTCATTTTCCTCATATAATGGATTTGAAAATACATGCACATTATGTTCTGATACACCTTGGCAAAACATCATTTGGTTTTCTTCCTCCATTTCATCGTACAAGGGGTTTGAAAAATTACTTCTTCCTCACCAATTATGTCATCATGGCACTCAGTTGTACATGGATGTGTCACTTGTTCACTACCAAGTTGACTTGCTTCTGCTCTTACTTCATTGCTGATGCAATCCTTAGGCATTGTGTTCTCAACAACCTTTTTAATATTGCAATCCTCATCCCAGGTGGAGAGTTGGTCTTCCATAATTTCATCTTTATTCTTGTCTGGAACATTATTATTGAACACTTCACTTGCACATGTTTCCTCTATTGGCTGCATTGTTTGATCAGTTTTTTCATATTCATTAATGGCATCATCACTAGATTCACCATTGATAGCATACCTTTTTTTATCTATGATACTAATCAATTTACCCACCTAGTCTAGCATAATTGGTTTTAATGATTCAGACCAATAAATTGACGTAGGCTCATATGCTATCATGAATATCCTAATGCAGATGGATTCATCAGGCCTAAGAATAAAAGGTATTTGCATATAGATATTCACCATTCTGTTGAACAAAGCACATCTAGATTCTCCTTCATGTCTCCTTAGGTTAAAGAATGTGTCTAAGGGGGGTATGTGATATTTTGATCTCATGCTGGAACCTTGTCCTCTTTATTGAATATGCATGTAACGTCACGCCACGAAACCCTAGAGAAAAGCTTAACTATGCACCAAAAAAAAGGGCCAATTTTTTTTTTTAGAAGAAGGAATAATAACAAAGTGTAAATCATACTCACTTAAAAAGCAAGTTAGCTTTTAATCTCTAAGGTATCCATGACTGCATTACTACTCACTAATATAATCTGATTAGCATCTATGATTCAATCTGAAACCATGTACATCAAAGAGAACACATATATACTTCCATCATAATGAAACATCAGATAATAACATTAAGATCTAGCATATGAGATTACAAATATGTTTACAATTTCCTTACAAAAAAGTACATCAATGCTATGTTTACAATGTCACTTCCGAATTACATTTGAGGATATACATCAATATAATAATACATTGTTCAACTGATATACAAGGCTAAAACATAAACATAAATATCTGTTTTTTCTAGCAAAACAAGATCGGCGATCTTCTACATGATAAATCCTCCTCGCACACGAACAATAGCAAAGGAACCAATGGAGATAAGCACATCCACTCGACCATGTGGAACCCTAAGGCCCACCCCTTCATGCTAAGAGATGACAATAAGGTCCCACGACATGACTAGTCGGCTTGACAAGAATACTAGGTCCACAAATGACTGCACAATCACTCAAGCATAACCCAGACATCTATCCCAGAGGTGACTACTCAAAATAAGGCAAGTAAACAACAAGGGAGTGCTAGACTGTAGTAGGGAAAAGTGTCATCACATAGTTTGTCATGGGTTGTCCTGGTAAGCCTTCCTAGGCCCCGACCCCCACCTTAGGTTGTCCTAGCAGCCTCTCCCGACTCCTGACCCCCATACAAACTTATGTGGAATCAACATACCTTTCATGAAGACAAGGTAGTTGATATTGCCATTCCAGGCCTTCTCATTTCATCTCAAGCCTAAGTGAGCACTTGAGCTGAGTGAGACATCTACTTATCTTGTTTAGTGTGATTAATTACCCAACCCCTTATTTTATTAGTTAGGTTATCTCGAAGTTAAGAAACTCCCACATGGGTTGTCTTGGACGCCACTTTGGGCTCCGGCCCCCATTAAGAGCCACTCCCCTACCTGCATCTAGAAGACCCTACTCATCAAACATAGCAATTAACAAGTATACAAGAACCATGCAAGGCATTAACCCTCTTGCATACAAGGACATTTTTCACAAAACATTGCCCATAGCTTCCATATGAAGCAAACCATAACCAACATATTACTTTTATGTTATCCAACACCTCCCCATTTACAAAATCTGACACACTACTTATTGCATAATCAACATCATAATGAACCATGTCATCCATGCAAGACTTTATTCCACATCATGACATTTTTACAATCACAGCGTATACATGAAAAAAAAAATTCAAACCTATGCCTCTGGAACTAACCTTGACAACATGACTCTTCTACAAACACTAATACGACTTACACAAGTTTCACTCATAATTAACTAATTAGCAAAATCCAAAATGTAAGCTTTCAAAACAACTATTTCCAAGGATTTCATTTATCAAAGAATAATTTTCCTATAACTAAATCAATAATAGTTTGATAGTCTTATTCTATATTAAAGGATGGTAACAACTTATACCAAATTCATCTTATAGCACAAAGTAGCAAAACTCAACTATATACTTTTAATACCAAGTATGTTATTTTTATTCTAACAAAATATTTCCTAATTTACATATTCATAAATTTACATATGAATCATAATTTCATAAATTTATAAATTAAACATATTTTCCTTTTCTTGAAAAATAAAACTAAAAACTAACCAAAATTTAATTATTTAACTATCCTTTTCTTTTATAAAAAAAAATAAAAATAAAACTAAAATCTAAAATTTATTTATGTAAGTATATATATATATATTTACTAAGAAAAAAAATAAAATTAAAAACTAAAATTCATTTATTTAACTATTTGTTTTTTTTAAAAAAGAAAAAGAATAAAGCAAAAAAAAGCTAAAACTAAGGTTTATTTAATTCCAACTGTTTCTTCTCTTTTACTTAAAAATAAAACTAAAAGCTAAACTGAATTTCATTTATTTAGCTACTTGTTTTTTTTCCCTTTCAAAAATAAATAAAAAAAATGAAAACTAAGAGATACGAGCCTTTTAAAACTTTCTACTTTTCCTATCTCTTAACTTAATGACTTTTTCCAAGATCTTAAGAAACATACTAAAATAAAAGGAGAGGATAAGGAGGGAGTGTCGTACATATAGTACGGCCTCCTCAAGGAGCCTTAAAAAATGCAACTCAAACATTTAAGAAGTTTTAGTGATATCAATTCAGAAATTTTAATGAGATTTAGTCATTTGATTGCTCACGGTAATTTTGGAAGAAGCTACAAAAGGTAAAATTACTTATATATATATATTCAGAGTTAAATTAGCTATTGGAGTAAATCAGGGCATACTGCCTCCATAGGAAGAGATTTGGAAAAATTTTTAATCTGATTTCATTGCAGGTTAAATTTAATTGAATGTCATTTGTAGAAGACTGGAAGCTCCATAATCTTTTGATGAGGGTCAAAATGTTCATAGCTAATGGCTCTGGCATAATACCGTGGTGCAATTCAAGCATTTGCTATGACTGAATCATACTAAAGGATTGATTTAAGTTATGAGATATGAAGTTGAGATTTTATAAGATTCAAGCATTTGCTTGAGGTCAACGATGATAGATCTGGTTCAACAGGATACAGTGCTTTTTACAACTGGACTTGAGAAACACATTGTTCAAGACGAATTCAAACCCAATTTCTAGCATGCGAAGGACTAGAACAAAACTTTTAAGCAAAAGTGGTTTGCTGTGAAATATGGGCTATAAGGTATGATGCCTCAGGGATATGACACTGATATTGCATGCCGCCATACAAGTTTGGTGGATGAGATTTGTACCCTATCAACCCATTTGCAACCCAAGGGTTTTACAATAACGGTGGGTTATTATACATGCATAGCTGAGTGGCTACCCTGAACAAATCTATGGTGATAACGTAGGTTAATTTTCTTGATGTTTGAAGATCACAAAAGAATAGATACATAGGAATATTGATAGAAGTAAAAACTAGACGCTATGGCTGCTACTGATCAAAACTGGTTGCAGAGATAAAAGAAGTGGAGAGGAACTTGTGGCTCAAAAAAAAGACTCAACAAAGTCGTCAAGCAACGGATTTGAAGACAAGTAAATGCAAATTATTCAGCCACATTTTACAATGGAAGACATATATTAGTCAATGGTAATCATTCACAGAGAAAATTCAATAGAGTAAGTTTACTTCTACAGACTTGATTTCAAGAAGAGTGTGAACCACATGGCATCCCGGATTATGACACAACCACAACAAGATTTCCAGTCTACAAGCGCGAATGATAGGCGTAGATCAAAATACATAACCACAGCTCGCTTCCTCCCTGATGCACCCTTATGAATCACCCAGATAAGCTCCGAATGGATCTTTTGCTCTTTCCCCTAATTTTGAAAATTTCTAGAAAAGAAAAAAAACCATCCCCTCCAATCCCAAAGAACTCCCTAAATAACCATTTTCCCTCCCAAGAATAAAATAGCACAGAAAATAAATTCCTTCCTGCAACAAACCATCCACCACTACCACCATTATCTCACAATAAATTTCCACTACCCCCGCAACAGAACAAATTCATTGATTTGAAATATATCATACCAGATTCTCTGACAACATAGAATATTTAAATTTATTATTCACATAAAGAAGGAATATTTTTTATTTTCATGCACACAATGACTTCTAGCAATATAGTACCATATAAACACAAAACATAAAATTTACCTAAATATTATCATTTAAACTCACAAAATCCTTTATATACTAGGGTGGACTTATAATTCTATTTTATAAAATAATTTTTAATCAAGCAATAACATGCAAATACAATCCGAACACCCACATACCAAACAAAACAGACAACCTCAACAGAAAAACTGACCATCCACCTAACGGACCCAACCGATTGATGATAGAACAAGACATCTCATCCTCTTCGAGGATGATATCAAGTTAAGGGACCTTATGCCATCTCTGATCCACGATTCTCCATTGGATATAAGGCACGTTCAGACATGCCAATTCAGGTGGAGTCGATGCCTGGTACCTGCAACCTGCAACCGACACAATGTCGAGCATACATATATACATATAACCATCTAATCAAACACACCATGGAAGAGAGTTGCGGTGTAGCAGGGTACTCACGCATAAGTAATGCGACACCGTCCCTTCCACCAACAAGAATAAATAATCACATTATCCATATCCATCTAAACTAAACATCCATATAAGGCACCATCAGATAATCACATAAACATCAGATAGAATTAATCCACATAATCAATTTGCGTTCATACTCAATCATAATATAAGCATAAACATTAGCTCTAACATTACCATCAAAACAATAAATAAGTATCATAATCAAAACGATAAATCAAAACGTCATAATGTCTAAACAGAACAACTACCAGAAAGCCAAAATGAGGGGCACTACATCCTCCTCCCCTAGAGTCAGGCTTACTCCTGGAAGCCTACAAACAAGCTAAGGGTTAGTCTCTGCTAAAAGCCGCCACTCTCAAGAATCAAACCCTGATGCTGCAGAACGCGCACGGTCTCCGAAGAAAGCTGTCTATCCTCTGCCGGTAGTCTCCAAGACCATCCCCTGATGCCCTACCTGGAGGTGCTCAACTGCTGTGAACACTCGATGAGACCTCCCTGCATTACCTACCGTCGGCTCTGAAGCTGCCAGCCCCTGACTGAAACCTGCGACGTTCCTCTGTGGATAATGCCTGGCTATATGGCCCTGTTGACCACAAGAGAAACATCCTGTACCTCTATTGTAACCTCTGCCACCTGAGAAAGCATTGGATTGTTGGACCTCATCTCTATTAACTGCAGGTTGAGTGTTCTGAACTGGCTGATTAGGATGATAATTCTTGGCCAGCCAACAATTACGATCTTTTCCCGACTGAGTGCCACCACTCTAATGAGGCTGAAAAATTCTTTGATTTTGACAGGGAAGGTTGCTGTTGTTGTTGCTGCTGCTCCTGTCCACCTTTAGCAGGTGCTTGAAAACTTCTTGAAGAGCCGGCTATCTGAGACTGACCTCCATGTGACCCAACTTCTACCTGAGGCGCATTACCAATTTGCACACCTATATGACTACCAAGAGCCATTGCCAAATTCTCCTCCACCAAACGAGCTTTCTCTACAGCTACCTCCATAGACTTGGGTTCGAAAACACGAACCCCTCCACTGATTCGAGCGTTTAAGCCCCTGATAAAATGTTGCACTAACATAGACTCGTCATCACCGATACCCGCATACTGCTTGAGTTCGTAGAATCTACGCTCATATTGCTCAACAGACATGGCCATCTGTCTCAACTCATGAAACTCATCTGCGTGACGCTGCCTCCAATGATCAGACATGAAACGGGCTCTGAATCTCTCTAAGAACAACTCCCAAGAAATAGTGCTAATATCCAAGTGCAACTTCTACTCTTCTAACCGCCACCAATTTGAGGCAAAACCTCGGAGATGCAAAATAGCACATCTAGCTTTGGTGTTGCTGCCATAAGGATGCATGGCGAAAAACCTGCCTATATCCAGTAACCAAGTCTCCGCCTCTAGACCACTACTAGCTCCATCAAAGGTGGGCAGGCATGCCCTCAGAAGATCTCTCATATGGCTGGCTAATGTGGCCTCTTGTTCAGCGATCAACTCTCTCCGCCTAGGTGACCTCTCTCTTTCCCTAGATCCCAGCTGATCTACCTCCTGTCTAGGGCCCACATGCGCAAGAACCTCTTTAAGCAACTGGCGCAATTGAGCTCCCTCTGGTTGACCCTGACCTTCCATATTCTGACCCTTGCCTTCATGGGCACTCTCATGAGGAGAACTAGGAGGAGGTGTACCACCACCACCTCTCCCATGACCCCTACCTCTACCACAACCTCAACCCCAGCCTTGACCTCTAGGCATCTTCTACACTAAACCAACAAAGGGCAACCTCAGGCCATAAGACGAGGATAAGAAAAAGAGAAACCACACCTTACATAATCTACGCAACTAGGAAGACATAATAGGCTTATACATGTACCCAGAGTACCCAGTATTTGAAAACTTGGCTCTGATACCAAATGTAACGCCCCACCATGAAACCCTAGAGAAAAGCTTAACTATGCACTAAAAAAAAGGGCAAATTTTTATTTTTAAAAGAAGGAATAATAACAAAGTGTAAATTATACTCACTTAACAAGCAAGTTAGCTTTTAATCTCTAAGGTATCCATGACTGCATTACTACTCACTAATATAATCTGATTAGCATCCATGATTCAATCTAAAACCAAGTACATCAAAGAGAACAGATATATACTTCCATCATAATGAAACATCAGATAATAACATTAAGAACTAGCATATGAGATTACAAATATGTTTACAATTTCCTTACAAAAAAATACATCAATGCTATGTTTACAATGTCACTTCCTGATTACATTTGAGGATATACATCAATATAATAATACATTGTTCAACTGATATACAAGGATAAAACATAAACATAAATATTTGTTTTCTCAAGCAAAACAAGATCAGCGATCTTCTACATGATAAATCCTCCTCGCACAGGAACAATAGCAAAGGAACTAATGGAGATAAGCATATCCACCCGACCATGTGGAGCCCTAAGGCCCACCCCTCTATGCTAGGAGATGACAATAAGGTCCCACGACATGACTAGTCGGCTTGACAAGAATACTAGGTCCACAAATGACTGCACAATCACACAAGCATAACCTAGACATCTATCCCGGAGGCGACTACTCAAAACAAGGCAAGTAAACAATAAGGGAGTGCTAGACTGCAGTAGGGAGAAGTGTCATCACATGGTTTGTCATGGGTTGTCCTGGTAAGTCTTCCTAGGCCCTGACGCCCACCTTGGGTTGTCTTGGCAGCCTCTCCCGACTCTCGGCCCCCATACAAACTTATGTAGAATCAACATACCTTTCATGAGGACAAGGTAGTTGATATTGCCATTCTAGGCCTTCTCATCTCATCTCAAGCCTAAGTGAGCACTTGAGCTATGAGTGAGGCATCTACTTATCTTGTTTAGTGTGATTAATTACCCAACCCCTTATTTTATTAGTTAGGTTATCTCTAAGTTAAGAAACTCCCACATGGGTTGTCCTGGACGCCACTCTGGGCTCCGGCCTCCATTGAGAGCCACTCCCCTACCTGCATCTAGAAGACCCTACTCATCAAACATAGCAATTAACAAGTATATAAGAACCATGCAAGGCATTAACCCTCTTGCATACAAGGACATTTTTCACAAAACATTGCCCATAGCTTCCATGTGAAGCAAACCATAACCAACATATTACTTTTGCGTTATCCAACACCTCCCCATTTACAAAATCTTACACACTACTTATTGCATAATCAACATCATAATGAACCATATCATCCATGCAAGACTTTATTCCACATCATGACACTTTTACAATCACAGCATATACATGAAAACAAAACATTAAAACCTATGCCTCTGGAACTAACCTTGACAACATGACTCTTCTACGAACACTAATACGACTTACACAAGTTTCACTCATAATTAACTAATTAGAAAAATCCAAAATGTAAGCTTACAAAACAACTATTTCCAAGGATTTCACTTATCAAAGAATAATTTTCCTATAACTAAATCAATAATAGTTTGATAGTCTTATTCTATATTAAAGGATGGTAACAACTTATACCAAATTCATCTTATAGCACAAAGTAGCAAAACTCAACTATATAATTTTAATACTAAGTATGTTATTTTTATTCTAACAAAATATTTCCCAATTTACATATTCATAAATTTACATATGAATCATAATTTCATAAATTTATAAATTAAACATATTTTCCTTTCCTTGAAAAATAAAACTAAAAACTAACCAAAATTTAATTATTTAACTATCCTTTTCTTTTACTAAAAAAAAAAAACTAAAATCTAAAATTCATTTATCTATATATATATATATATATATATTTACTAAGAAAAAAAATAAAATTAAAAACTAAAATTCATTTATTTACTATTTTTTTTTAAAAAGAATAAATCAAAAAAAGCTAAAACTAAGGTTTATTTAATTCCAACTATTTCTTGTCTTTTACTTAAAAATAAAACTTTTTTTTTTTAAAATGCGCCTGGTAAACTTTTTAACGTGACTGGCGACGCTGGTGCGACACGCCCTCCGGGTCCACGTGAATGCTTTTGCCCGGAGCAATGAACCGGTGATGCCACAACTAGGGGACCTCATCCCCTAGGAGGAACACTTCAAACCCGCGAGCTCATCGGCCCAGCGAAGGCGTAAAGCCTTGCGAGCTCGTTGGCTCAGCGGGGGTTTGAACTCTGGTGGCCGCCACTACAACTGAACGACTTAACCACCGAACCATACCATCATCAGCTACTTAAAAATAAAACTAAAAGCTAAACTAAATTTCATTTATTTAGCTACTTGTTTTTTTTCCCTTTTTAAAAATAAATCAAAAAAATGAAAACTAAGAGATATCAATTCAGAGATTTAGTCATTTGATTGCTCAGGGTAATTTTGGAAGAAGCTGCAGAAAGTAAAATTACTTATATATATATATATATATATATATATATATATATATATATATATATTTTTCGTTTTCAGATTTAAATTAGCTATTGGAATAAATCAGGTCATACTACCTCCATAGGAAGAGATCTGGAAAAATTTTAAATTTGATTTTATTGCAAATTAAATTTAATTGAATGTCATTTGTAGAAGATTGGAAGCTCCATAATCTTTTGATGATGGTCAAAATGTTCATAGCTAATGGCTTGGGCATAATACCATGGTGCAATTCAAGCATTTGCTATGACTAAATCATACTAAAGGATTGATTTAAGTTATGAGATATAAAGCTGAGATTTTATAAGATTCAAGCATTTGCTTGAGGTTAGCGATGATAGCTCTGGTTCGACAGGATACAGTGCTTTTTACAACTGGACCTGAGAAACACATTGTTCAGGACGAATTCAAACCCAATTTCTAGCATGCGAAGGACTAGAACAAAACTTTTAAGAAAAAGTGGTTTGCTGTGAAATATGGGCTATAAGGTATGATGCCTCAGGGATATGACACTCAGATTGCATGCCGCCATACAAGTTTGGTGGATGAGATCTGTACCCTATCAACCCATTTGCAACCCAAGGGTTTTACAATAACGGTGAGTTATTATACATGCATAGTTGAGTGGCTACCTTGAACAAATCTATGGTGATAACGTAGGTTAATTTTCTTGATGTTTGAAGATCACAAAAGAATAGATACATAGGAATATTGATAGAAGTAAAAACCAGACGCTATGGTTGCTACTGATCAAAACTGGTTGCAGAGATAAAAGAAGTGGAGAGGAGCTTGTGGCTAAAAAAAAAGACTCAACAAAGTCGTCAAGCAACGAATTTGAAGACAAGTAAATGCAAATTATTCAGCCACATTTTACAATGGAAGACATATATATATATATATATATATATATATATATATATATATATCAGTCAATGGTAATCATTCATAGAGAAAATTCAATAGAGTAAGTTTACTTCTACAAACTTGATTTCAAGAAGAGTGTGAACCACATGGCATACCCGGATTATGACACAACCACAACAAGATTTCCAATCTGCAAGCGTGAATGATAGGCGTAGATCAAAATACACAACCACGACTCGCTTCCTCCCTGATGCACCCTTAGGAATCACATAGATAAGCTTCGAATGGATCTTTTGCTCTTTCCCCTAATTTTGAAAATTTCCAGAAAAGAAAAAAAACCATCCCCTCCAATCCTAGAGAACTCCCTAAATAACCATTTCCCCCCCAAGAATAAAATAGCACAGGAAATAAATTCCTTCTTGCAACGGACTATCCACTACTACCACCATTATCTCACAATAAATTTCCACTACACCCGCAACAGAACAAATTCATTGATTTGAAATATATCATACTAGATTCTCTGACAACACAGAATATTTAAATTTATTATTCACATAAAGAAGGAATATTTTTATTTTCATCCACACAATGACTTCCAACAATATAGTACCATATAAACACAAAACATAAAATTTACCTAAATATTATCATTTAAACTCACAAAATCCTTTATTTACTAGGGTGGACTTATAATTCTATTTTATAAAACAATCTTTAATCAAGAAATAACATGCAAATACAATCCGAACACCCACATACCAAACAAAACAGAGAACCTCAACAGAAAAACTGACCATCCAGCTAACGGACCAAACCGATTGATGACAGAACAAGACATCTCATCCTCTTCGAGGATGATATCAAGCTAAGGGACCTTATGCCATCTCTGATCCACGATTCTCCATTGGATATAAGGCACGCTCAGACATGCCAATTCAGGTGGAGTCGATGCCTGGTACCTGCAACCTGCAACCGACATAATATTGAGCATACATATATGCATATAACCATCTAATCAAACACACCATGGAAGAGAGTTGCGGCGTAGCAGGGTACTCACGCATAAGTAATGCGACACCGTCCCTTCCACCAACAAGAATAAATAATCACATTATCCATATTCATCTAAATTAAATAGCCATATAAGGCACCATCAGATAATCACATAAACATCAGATAAAATTAATCCACATAATCAATTTGCATTCATACTCAATCATAATATAAGCATAAACATTAGCTCTAATAGTACCATCAAAACAATAAATAAGTATCATCATCAAAACGATAAATCAAAACATCATAATGTCTAAACAGAACAACTACCAGAAAGCCAAAATGAGGGGCACTACTATGCAAATACTCATCCTCTTTAGAGACTGGTATATATTGTGATTTATTTGAAGCACGTTTGGCTCTCAATTGTTGCAGTTCCTGAATCACTTTTTTCTCTTCCCTTAACAACTCAAGCAGTCTCTCTTGCTCTGACATATTTATTTTGACTGAAAATGGTGTTGTTATAAGATGTCTTTGTATTCTTCATCAAGTTCTTTTCAGAGTCGCCACCTCTTGTCAAAAGAGGAATGATTTTATCTTCTGGTTTTTTCTCCACCAGCAGAATTATAATTCTTTAATTTATTAGCTCTTCGACTGGTTAAGCTGAAACCAATTTTTTTGGAGTTGTCCCCAATAGAGTCGCCAATTCTGTTAGGTCTCAAAAAACGCAGGTTGTAAACCTTAAGAGGATGCCAAGCTCTTTGGTAACGTTTTTGGCTAACGAACAGGGTTAATTGATATGGTTGAGAACCCCCTGCACTTTAGGCTCTGCTAGACCTAGGCGGGTGAACCTTGATAACTGATGCAGATTTAAAGGTTGTGTGACTTAGTTGAACTTAGGGATCTATCCACAATGGCATGTAAATGTGAGATAGATGTGAACTTAATAACTACTCCTACTTCTAATGTATGAATAGGCTTTTTTATAAGATATTGTGGTGAAATGAATGTGACTAGTGCCTAATCCTATTGGGTAAATGGAGTCGAGACGTGTAAGATTTGTGGATCCTTTTTCTTGGCTTAACTCTAACTGTTCGACACTTTTGAATGTCTATACCTTGTATAAACGTGCATATTTGTCAGTTACTTGTGCTCTTCTTACAAATCCTAGTGATATCTTCCCAAGTTACTGTGATGTTTGAAAGGACTTTTAATTCTGGTGTGAAGGAAACAAATTAAGATAATCAATTCAAAAAGGACTTTAATTCTGGGAAGAAACCTATTTAAATTTGATTCCTTAAAAGGATTTTAATTCTCTTCTCACAGAAACCAATCAAGGGGATCACACAAGTGCAGCAAATGTGTCTTGACAAGTTAAATATATTTTTGATATACTTAATTTGAATAACAAAGAAAGACCACTCCAGAGACAGCCAAGTAACATATAAGAATTAATATTAACATAACAGTTGAACCCCAGAAATTGGGCCACCAATTCAAATTTTTCTCCTCCATTATATTGCTTCAAATGATAATACAATTCATACTAGAAGTCTTTTATATTCTGGTGTTTCTGTTACCTAATATCTAATTCCTACTGTTGATAATTTTTTCCAACTTACTTTTATTTCCCATTTATACTTTGTATTTTTAGCGTTATGACCCTTCACTTGTCATCTTGTGCGTCTCTTCATTATCTTGATTATCTTCGGTGAATTTTTTTAAATTTTACGCTTCATCTTTGCATCCCAATGAAAAATTAACTTTAATCATTATTATTTCTTCTTTTGCTGGCAACCTTCACACTCATATTTACTTGTGTGCGTTTTCAACTTATTCAACAAAAATATTCATTTGTGTGAAAATGATTACCCCTTCTTAACCTTTTTGGTGAAAATGTTTCACTCGCCATTATATGCACTTTCATATAATAAAAAGTATTCTTGAGGTAAAATAATTACCTACTTGGTTAATTCCTTCGAAAAAATATTTCTCCTCAGAATGAAAACATTCTCAACTATGGTTATTAAAATATTCACTTAGTATATTCATTATATCCCTTGGGTAAAATAATTTCCCACCTTATAACCCCTTCCATGAAAGTGTGAGATTTACATTTTCACCTCACTATAGCCACACTTCATTTAATTTTTTATTTGCACTTTTTTGCCAATATTTACTTTTCCTCTGATGATGTTCATAATTCTTTCATTGCTCCATCGGGTTTTCGAAACGACCTTCAACACACTCTCTCCGATCTCCATTTTGTATAGATTTCGGTAATATATATTAGATATAGTTTTCGAGACCCACCTCATCGATAGGTCGGGGGAACTTCAATTATCTCCCATCGATGTAACATTCTCCTTTCGGTAATCTTTAATGATATATTATATGCTCTTATAAATCGATCCATCGAAGAGACTCATCAACTGGTCATTCTGATATTCATTTGGCCTTATTTTCTACAGGCAGCAGCTTCATCTTTGAGATTGCGCTTTCATATGAAATGGCCGAACCTTTTCTGGAGTCTTCCGTACTGAGATTTTTATACTTATGTTATATGGCTGTTTGCCTTACTTTCGTTATCCTTTATATAACACGCACCTTGAAACTTCATGCTTGTTGTGACTTCAACTTCCATTTGAAGAGACCGCACCATATCAGAAAATGCAGTGCCATTTTAGTGAAGCCGCACCATGTTTTCCATATTGTGTTGTGCTTTTATTCTCTGTTAAATGGCTTGCACCATGTTTATTACCGCTCCCTATTATGATGGGGTGTGCTTAGATTGCAATGCCCATGCCTTTTGGATGAATGGTGCATGCCCTTGACACTTGATGGCAGTGTGAGACTTATATACTGGTGCACATTGCATTTGGCTTGTGCCTTCATTTATTGCTAAGCCTCTTGTGTCTTCAATAATGCCTTTGTAAAATGAAATGCGCTATCCTTTAGGATATTGGCTAGCAGCACCATTTTAGGGTTAATGCATCATATCAGCTTCTTTGTAGAATTGGAATTCTCTAGAATATTCCCTTCAACAATAACAATTATGGAACTTGACACTAACATATCTGGAATTTAACACAACCCTCCATCTATCATAACAATTTAACTATTAGTAGCGCGAGAGTCCAGTTCTTCAGAAGATTGTTTGGGCAACAACACCTAGTCCTGATGTAGTTTGTGTTGAATTGTAACCAGTTGAACTAGCTTGTGCCGAAGTAGAACCATAAACAACACGAGAGAAAGTAGATCCAATAGAACCAACATTAGCACTAGATGCCACTTGATGCCACCGGAGAACTCTGAGTAGGTTAGTTTTTCCATGGAATCCTTGCAAAATCCTCATAAACCTGTTGTTGTGCTGGAGATAATCAGCCAGATTATACACTTGTACATCGGTCCATCGAAGAGACTATATAATATGTCCTGACAATAATTGCAAGTATTCTCGATGAGGCTTTACCTAATTTTATCGGAGGGACATAAAAAACATTACCCCTATATGCAAGAAGAGTCCTTTTGATCCACTTTCTCAGCCCATCTAATAATTGCGAGTGTCTTCGATAGACTTTCTCTCTCCAGGCGATCTTCAAACAAAGTTCCCTCCATGTGTTAAGGGCATCTGCATTTGTTCCAGAATGTTTTTCGCCTTCCTTAAAACTGAAACTCAAGATGCCCGAAAAGAGCTCTAGAACATTGCCATGACAAAATTTATCTGGGGAATCATGAGCTCTTAATTCGACAGACTTATTACTGAGATGAGATATCCTTACTAAATGGTGAAACTTCTCATTGATTCGCTTGTTCTTCACCACGTCTGATAGAATAATATCCACATAACCTAGACGTTCTCTTGCATGCAGAGCCAAGCCCATGCCCTTGGTCATAACCTCCACATGGAGCTTTTCATTTATAGGTAGCTCATCCAAAGTAAATTCAAATTCTTGTTCCCACCTTGGGTCTCTATTTTTCTTGACAGGCTTGGTCTTTCTCTCTTCTCCTTGCATTAAAAGACACACATAGGGATTTGTATGATGTTTCCTTCAACATTACTGGCCTCATTTACTCTCACTACAAGCAAGCCTCCACATGTTGTTATGCCTTACACACAATTTCTCTCATGCTTCGTTTTCTAGTGGCCATGATCAGTCTGCATCCTCTTGAAACTACCCACAACCTGCTTATAGGAAATGACACTTGAAGGGGAATTTTCCATAGGATCCAACATTACCACCTTCACACCCATCTTGGAGGCTACCTTATAACTCCATAATTGTGTAAAGCATGTCGGGTCACCCTGTGGGCCCGACTAATTTTTTTTTCATTTTGAAACAAGTTTTCATCTTGAATTGACTTAAGACTACCTCTGTATACTCCTGGGGTGAAAAAATGAGATGGGTAACAGTTAGAATCTTCTTTCTGGCACTTTGTATGTGACCAAAACAAGTCTAGTGGCTTCCAAAAATAACCTAGAAAAACTAGTCAAGCCATCTCCTGGAGTCATGAAAATGAACAGGTATGTAGATATTTGATCCAACAATTCATTGCAACAAACATTTTGGCAAGACCCATCTAGATGTGAAAATTATTCAATGCCAAAGTAGCTCACTCAGCCTTTTCTGAAACTGCACCTATGAAAACTCATGAAACTCACCAACTTGCCATTTTGAAAAAATATCAAATCTCTTCCTGGGAAGTTGTCACTTGGGGGATTTAGTTCATTTAGGTCAAATGAGCATGCATGCAAAAGGGTTTCTTTCCAATCCACTTCTGTCATGAAATATTAAAGGCCAAAGTTGACCTCCCTGAAAGTTTTTGGAAATGCAGTATCAGAACTGTATAAATTCCATTTGCTTTTGATCTTGAAAAAATAGCAAATGAGGTGCTGGGGCCTTCAAAATGGACATGGAGGTAGATTATCATAGGTTAAATCTGAGACACCAATTAGTTTACCATGAAAATCATCCAACTCACAAATATTAGCCTTCAAAGTTGACCTCTGGCAGATTTAACACTGTGCAGACAACAAAATTTCCCAAAACTCTTCAACTTGGCACTTCAAAACTCTGTCAAATTGGATCATGGGAGGCTGAAATTAGACATGCACACTCACATATGATAGATGAGTATGCCTACCAAGTGGTTTGGCATGAAAGTGGACATGTTTCAAGGTATATTCCTCCAAAGTAGGTCACTAGGGCAGATTTTTCAAGTACATTTTTGAGTGCTGAAATTAATTTTTTCATCATGGGACCTTCAAATTTTGCCAAAATTTGAAGGTTCCAACAGTTACATTACGCTAATCATAATTTCCACATCCAAATGTTACATCTAGATGTAAAGCCATGTAAGGTCTTGTCCTTCTAGCTCAACAAGGCCAAACCACACCTTTTTGGCACAATGTTACATGGTTGGGTTCCTTACTATTCCAATTAAGCATACCTTTGTGCACTTTAAGGTATCATTTACACAACACGACATATTCATGATCCATTCACAAGGGATGTATCAGTAATAGTGTATAGATGATGTTATGAAATGGTAATCTTATTTTAGCAAGTCTGCATCACAAGCTAATTTACAGATTATTCATATAACAAGTTTTTTAATCTATAAACTAACCAAAACACAACCATGAAATGACTGACACTCCTAAGAGCCATTATAATCCATTTCAACTATCATTTGCATTTACGACGACGAGGCTCAAATTTGACAATCAAACTAATAGGTCAATGTTTGTACAATAAACCTTCTCTATCATAGGTAGTGTTTTTACAAACACAAAATAGTCTTGATAATTTAGCCAGGGAAAAAGAAGCAATAAACCAAACTAACCAACTTAATAGATTGGTGCCAATTGATAAAAGTAGAACTTATTGTCATAACATAATAAGATATATAACTCTTTCCCTAATTATCAACCTTGATTAGGATGCAATGCCATACATGTTGGTATTTACACAATATACCATCAAGGTTCTCAACAAGTAAATGGCCTTAGAATAACCATAATCATTTCTACTTGTTTCTAATAATAGTGACTGATACATTTACATAGTTTTATAGACAAGCCTTGGCATTCAGATTTTAGACTCAACTTCTTTCACCTCAATAGAATCTTTGACCATTCATATATTTCATTGGTTATTACTAATTTTGATACAAGCTATTGCAATAGTAAACTATGAAAAAATTAAGAGCATAGATGTCACTAATATCACCTTACCTAGTACGACATTAACATATAACATTACTTGTATGTTGCTTACCATAATCAAAACATATACCATTACTATGCTAAGTAAAGTGACATGCTACCTATTTCAGCTACCATGAAAATGTTGAAGGATCTCTTACGAGAGATTTAACTATGAATAGACAAAACATGTGAACTGTTTGACAAAAGGTCACCAAGAAATATGAATCATGTGCAGGGTAGGGACTAATACCCAAAGGTTTCATACTCAAGCATGAATCAACCAGATCAAATTCGTTTCAACCTATAGAGTGTATAATTTAGAATTGACGCTATTTAGGAAAGGTGAAGAAGGGGGTGTGCTCAGCTCAAGGAACGATGTGGAAGATATTTCACATGTAATTGCTGAAATTTGCTCTTTCTTTTAACTACATAAGCCTCCATGCCTTCCTTACATTTGTGTCGTATGTAATGTTGAGATGGGCTAGCAATATGTTATAGTTGCTAGAATTCTGCTGTGTAGATTTTGAGTTGAGTCTAGCATGAACCTCCCTATTTTCCACTGGACCATTTTTGCAACAACCACATACCAAGTATGGACTTTTTTACAACCATTTGATGGAAGTTGCTTTAGGTTCCTTCCGTCCCTACCTTTTAGATAAATTAAACGGTTCACAACAAGCACAATCAGAAGGATCAAAAGGAGGGACATATACATAGCAAACTCACATAGCTAAGGATCCCTCTTGATTTGTTGGACTCTACTCATCTATGGCTTGCCTATACTTCCTGCAAAATTACAGTCAACATAATTGTTCACGTTCCTCCAAAAGTTGTCAACCCCTCAATCAATGATTCCCCCCCATCTTTTCTTATAGATAGTCACAAACAGTTGTGTATTGATAATGCCTTTGTCTTGTCATGACCAAGTCTTCTATCACCACCAAACTTATTTCAGGTCATTTAATTCATTGATGGATGTCCATACCTTGCTCCAAATCTTCTCATCTGACTCTCTTAATCCCCTCTCCATCCTTGGCATTTTTTTTTCATGCATTTAATTCTTTTCTTGCTACCCATGCCTCATTACTTTGCCTCCCTTCGATTCATTAATATCATTTAAAATTTGTCATCCTTACTCATCAAATTTTCCTTTATGCTTTGATAGATGTTCCTGTTAAAACATTTATATTACATCATTTATTTATCCCAACTAATAACTATTTCATAGTTATAGTTGGTCGGGCATGCCCGACTAAATGGTTATTCAAACCACTTTATTATGTATATTTATTTGCTCCTCTTTTCAATATCAAACTGCTTATTTGTGTTGCCTAGTTTAATATGGTATTAGAGCGAAATAAATCTTGATCCTATGTATGAAATCTGGAGGTTGAAAGGAGATTGGAGGAGAGCCAATTCTAATTGCTGTGGCATTCAAATCTATGAGATTGAGGCATTTAAATCAGCATTTTAATCAATGTTTACATTTGCAACTATAGTAATAGTCTGTTTTAAGAACGTTGAAATTTATTTCTAAGAAGTTGAAATATGTTTTTGCTATTGAAAAAACTATACCAAGAGATCGTACGATGCTCTATCTACTACTGGTTTTAGTCAAATTCAAAGGATGTGGAATATGTTAGAATCTGAAAAGATGAATAACCCAAAAAAACTAGTGCAAATGAATATATATTAAATTGTGAAAGCAAATGATACAAGATCAAAATAACGACACGGAGTTAGTCTCCATGAGATTAATGCAAATGCTAGAAGCAAAATAACATTATGAGGATGCAAAAACAAAAGATACCTAATATAAGCTAGGTAGCATGTTTATATAGACCAGGGAGAGGGTGGTGGTGGCAACACCAACCAATAGGAAGCAACCATCTATTAGACTAAAGATAACAAAGTATCTTCCCAAGATAGCTAATGGATGCTCACTTGTAGGAATGTGACACCTCATAACCCACTCACCTAATTAAACATGCTTTATTAACCTAAGCAAGATTAATAAAAGGTGTAGGAAAAACCTAAGAATAAAAGGAAAATAACTAACCCAACTAGGAAATAAAAACCTATATTAACACCCCCCTTAAGCATAGCTTAGGTGGATGAAAAGATGGGTCCCGACAAATCAAGCCTGACAAAGTACCCATGTACATAAAGTTCCCTCAAAGAGAAGAAGCCCCCCCCCCCAAAAAAAAAAAGAAAAAATAGAATAGCCCCCATCCCCCACAAATAGAGAGAGGAGACCCCCCATAGTAGAAAGAGTCAGGACTCCGAGTGAGAGGATGAAGCCTCTCGCATCCCCAACAAAGATCACAAATGAAGGAACTTGCTCTCAGTGAAGAGTTTGGTGAAGATATCAACAAATTGCTTGGAATTTGGATGGTAGCGAAGGTCGATGATGTGGCCATGGATGAGCTCCCGGATGTAGTGCATGTGGACCTCAATGTGTTTAGTCTGCTGATGATGGACCAGATTCCATAAGATTTGAATGGCACTCTAGTTGTCACAAAATATGACTGATGGCCATGTGATCTAGACACCAAACTCAGTGAGAAGATTCTAAATCCAGATGGCCTTAGTGGCGGCATTCACAGCCCCCGATACTCGGCCTTAGTAGAAGATAGAGCAATAGAAGACTACTTCTTGCTCGACCAACAAACAGAACTTAAACCAAGGGAGAAGTTGTAACTTGAAGTAGAATTTGATCCTGAGAATCACCTTCGCAATCTAAATTTGTGTAGACCAGGAAGTCAAGATCAATGTTTGCTGCATAGTGAATCCCAAAACTATGAGTACCCTGAATGTAGTGAGGGATCTGCTTGGCTACTTTCTAGTGCAACTCATGGGGCTCCTGCATGAATCGAGAAACCAGACCTACAGCATATGAAATGTTAGGTCTCATATGAGTTAGATAAATAAGACTCCCAACAAGCTGTCAGTACAAAGTGCCATCAACAAATGTAGAACATTGAGCCTCAAGTTTGACTCCAGAAAGAAAGGGAGTCAGAGCAAGGTTACAGTCAACCATATGAAACCTCAAGAGAAAATCTAGAGCATACTTGAACTGTGTGATGGTGATCCCAGAAGTAGACTGATAGATCTCAATCCTGAGAAAGTAATGCAACATGCCCAAGTTAGTCATCAAAAACCTATCATGAAGGGCAGATTTGACTACCCTAATGGCAGATGAAGAACTCCCTGTGATCAGTAAGTCATGAACATACAAAACTAGAAATAGGAATGAATCATCCTGCTACAAAATGTAGACATTGGGATCAGAATGGCACTGAGTGATCCCAACTGTCAAAAGAAAGGAGTCCATCTTGACATACCAGGCCCGAGGAGCCTATTTGAGGCCATAGAGAGACTTCCGAAGATGACACACAAGTGAAGAACCCTAAACAAACCGCTGTGGCTACTCCATGTAGATCTCCTCTTGAAAGTCACCATGAAGAAAATCACTCTTCACATCCATTTGGTTTACTTCCCAATGATTGGCTGCAGCAATGGCAAGAACAAGTCGGATGGAGTTCATTCTAGAAACTGGCGCAAAAGTCTCAGAATAGTCAATCTCAGGAACCTGAGTAGGAACCTGGGAGAATCCTTTGGCGACCAGGCGAGCCTTATTCTTATCAACTTACCCATTTGCTGTAAATTTTATTCGATAAATCCACTTACATCAAACAAGTTTTCTTCCCTTAGGAAGAGGGACAAGATCCCAAGTGTGGTTCCTCATTAAGGAACTATACTTCTCCTTCATAGTTGTATCCCACTCAAGAATACCAAAAACCTCTCGAAAGGACTGTGGATCAGAAACAATAGCAATGAAGACATGTGGAGCATCCTGGAATTGTGAATGAGTCTACCTAGTGTCTGATGGATCTCCAACCCAATCTCTTGTAGATTGTAAGGTCTGTCTAGCCCAAAGTGGACCAGAAGTCAAAGAATGTGGAGGAGAATCATTACCCTCAGAATGATGACTAGGAGAGGAAGGAGGTGAATCCTTTGAATCACTCTCATCATCAAAAGTGGAGGTATAAGACTCCTCATCATCAAGAATCTGCTCAGGTGAATCTGACTCATCAGAAGATCTGTCATGTAGCCCAAGTGACTCCAATGCCAAAGTAGGAGTTGGAGAAGTGATAGGAAGTGAGCTCGAAGAGCCCTCTTCAAACTAAGCACTCCTCTCAATGAATAACTCATGTGTAGTAGGGTGGAGCAATTGATAACCGTTCACACCATCAGAATAGCCTACAAATATGCAAGGCCTGCTCTGCGGATCAAAGGCCTTGCATTTCTTGTCATGTCCGGATATTAAGGCATTGTTTAAATTAAAGATTTAAGCATCATGATAGGATAGAGAAGTCACTTTTGATGATGATCATGTATATAATAATATTTAATAAACATATATAATGTTATTAATATATAATAATATTATTTTATTAAAATATAATATATTTATTGTATTTATAAATAATAAATATAAATGCAAATATAAATAATATCAATTTAAATAATTTTTTTTTGGCTACGTAAAAAATGATATTTTATATATATTTTAAACTTCAAAAATTACATTGGGGCTGCTATAGCTTGAATTCCAGTATATACTTTCTGCATACTATCCCTATCTGACCACGCAGGGTCTCAGAAATGGATAAGGGCCACACAGCGCCAGAGTGCACCAAAATTGGCCCTAATGGCTTCTATATCTCCTATGTATAATAGAGAAATCTATGTACCTTCTAGCCAACCGAGAACATAAACTTGAAAGCTTTTAAACAAAACCAAAATTTACCAGGGGAGGTAACCACAGAGTCACGTGAGATTCATTTCCTGCACCAAGACCTAGAAAGACTGCACCCATTCAAACTGTCCATTCACAGCCTCCATTTGCAACATCTATTTGAGGAATGAAACTGCTTTGTCCACCCTTTCTCTGTGCTCTAGCAATATCATACCTTTCAAGTTGAGGATGAAGGGAAAGAGTTTTATCACTTCTCCCTGGTCTTGAGGCAGAGGGATATCTCTTGGATGGGGAACCCCAATCCCTATGAACACAACACTGAGAGTCTTCTCCAAACCACCAAGGAGATCGGCTTTGAAGAACTTGGAGATTAGAGCCTTAGCTTCAGCCTTGAAAACCCCTGCATCCAACAAAGAGGTGAGAAATCTCAAGGAAATACTGGTGTCTACTCTGTATGCTTCCCCTGAATCTAGGAAACTGTTGCCCAAAATGATCTTTACTGCTGCCAGGATGAGATCATCATGGATTCGCAAGACTCTCTTCAGTCTTTGATTTGTAATTCCACCTTTGAATGCCATTTGTCTCACTGAACTTTCTAATTGAATTGGAGTATTGACTCCCATATTCACCATGCCATCAATCACAATGCGGGCTATGAATCTTGAGCTACGGGCCATTGAAGCCACGAACTATTCTCAGATTGAGCTCTTCAAGATGAAATGAAAATAGGGGTTTGCAAGAGAGAGAGAGAAAAGAAATTGGTGCTGGAAAGATCTCAAAACCACTGTCTTATCGAAGAGCCTAGAAACTAATTATGGTTACTCAACTCTCTCCGTAGAAATTACATTAATGATGGTTATCTTTCCTGTGTCTAGCTTTCCTTGTGAGAGGCTTCTGCCAACCTTTATAATTAATTTCTATGTGCTTTGAAGATCCAATCACTTGGTATGATGACTTGGAAATCAGTTCGATTATCATCGATGTCGACCCTTCCACTTGCTATGAGTGAATAGGGTGCCCACCCTTTCGCCCACTATTTCTAGTTGTTAGAATTTCCAATTTCTTTTAACTTTATCCCATCGGCTCCTAGATTGGATAAAAGATCTGCTTCAGAATTAGCTTCTCTATAGACATGAGAGATAGTCACCATTTCACATTTATCCATCAGACTTAGGGCTATTTCTAGTTTGGTAGCCAGAATCCAATTAATCATTTTGCAGGAACGAAGAGTGTTGATCACTAAAAGGGAGTCTCCTTCAATCGCCACCTTTTTGAGTTTTAACTCAAGGCACATTCTTCCAAGAATAAGCGCTTCCAACTCTGTTGAGTTGTTTGTGCCCCTTGGCAAAGGCTTTGCTAATTTGCCTATACAATTCCAATCTTTGATTATGCATCCTACTCCGAAATTCTCGGGTTGCCATGAGAAGCACAATCAAAGTTTAGTTTATACCAATCATATTCTGGTGGAGACCATTTGGCATCTTTTCTCTTTCTTTCCGTATTTTCTCCCCCTTCCCCACAAATGGGAGGAATGATTAAGTTGTGCCAATTCGGCCTCATCTTTGCATCCCATTCTGTAAAGGTTGGATTTGTATTAGTCATATCCCTCAGTTTAGAGTTTATTAGTTCAACTATGCATGCTTCTAACTTGTTCTGGAGAGATTGAAAAGACATTTCCTTGTCTTGAAAGATTCTCCTATTTCATTCTTTCCATAGTTCCCAAATGAGAAGGGAAGGGCTGGAAGTCCATAGACTATGATACAAAGTGTTTTTGTTAATTCTTGGCCATCCCAGAAGCCAATCTAAAAAAAGAGTTCAAGATCACTGTCCTCCATTGGAGCTTGTCTAGTAACCAGTACCAACACCTTTGGGTAAAAGGACACTTTAGGAATAGATGATCTCCATTCTCCTCAGCTTCTTTGCATAAGCAACATCTGGATGGGCCTTAAAAACCCAATTTAGCAAATCTATCTGCCGTTAGAACTCGACCCTGTGAGGCTATCCATAAGAAGGTTCCTGCCTTGGGGAGGCAATCTGGATTCCAACATAAATTGTTTGGAAGTTTTGCTTCATAGTGTTGGGTCTCAAAGAGTTTTTTGTAACCTTCTTTGACGCTATAATCTCTAGATGGGGAACCAACCCAATAGAGAACGTCTTGCCCCTCTCTTAAGCAAATTATTCATTCTAACATCATCCTGTCATACATTTCTACTTCCCTTTGGCTTAGCCCCAAGTTCTGTGGACTTTTCCATTGAATTGAAGGTATTCCATCCTGGAAGTTAGAGATGAGATAGGCTCTTACCTTATCCCCCATCTCTATTTAGTTATTCTTTTGATGTTTGCCAACTCTTCTCTGTCTGACATCTTAGGGTACCCCTGCCATGAATCTTCCCAGAAATTTGTTGTCCTTCCATTTCTGATTTCCCATGATAAATAGTCTGTTATCAAGTCCCTGCAATTCCGAATGTAGTTCCAGACTCTGGACCCTTTTGGAAGCAATCTTGATGTGAAGATGATGTCCTCACCTTCATCTAAGTATTTCACCTTTATCACTTTAACCCGTTTTAAGTCTTGTTTGGAGTATATGGCCCAAACTAGCTTCTCCCCAAATGCCTTATTCTGCATCAGGAGATTTTTCAATCCTGTGCCATCCCTTAGTTTGCTCTCACATATTTGATTCCATTTGACCAAAGGATATTTAAATTGCTCTAAGGAGCCTTGCCAGAAGAAGTTTTCCATTTTCTTGTTAAGTTCCTTGCTTACACTAATTGAGAGAGGAAGACATGATATCAAATATGTGGGTAGTGCTGAAATTATTGACTTGAGTTTGGTTAGACGACCAACCCATGAAAGCCATCTATTTCTCCATGAAGCTGTTTTGATACTTACCTTTTCAATTAGATTGTCCCAAATATTTCTCGGTTGAATACCCTTGGCCAAGGGGATGCCGAGATACCTGCATGGAAGAGTTCCCTTCTTGAAGCCAAGAATTCTTAGAATCTGAGCTTCTAATCTGGCCCGAGTATTGAAGAAGAAAACTTTTGATTTTTCCAAGATAACTTCTTGACCTGAAGCTAGAGAGTAATTTTTGAGGATTTCTTTGAAGTGTCGTGCTTCTCTTTCGTGTGCTTTACCAAAGAGCATGGTATCATTTGCAAACTACTGGTGGGTGGCTTTCAGGATTCCATTAGTGATTTGTATTCCTGACACTTTTCCTGTGTGCCATGCATTAGTGATTGATCTTCCAAGAGCCTCCACCATAATGATGAAAAGAAAGGGAGAAATGGGATCGCCTTGTCTTAAACCATGAGATGCATTGAAAAATCCTTCTGGGGACACATTCACAATCACTGAGTATCTTGGGCAAGCAATCCAGTTGAATATCCAATCTAGCCATTTTTTATTGAATCCATATCTTTCCAATACCTTGAAAAGGAAGCGCCAATTGATGCAATCATATGCTTTCTTGATGTTTAACTTGATTAGCATGGCTTGTTTGTTCATTCTTTAGATTGAATGGATGGCTTCCTGTGCTATAATAACACCATCAAGAATCGACCTATCAGGCATGAAACCCATTTGTTCTTCTGATATGATATCTGAAAGAATGATCTTAAGTCTGTTTGCCATCATTTTTGCCAAGATTTTGTAAAAAGTGTTGCATAATGCAATGGGTCTGTATTCATCTAGAGATTCAGGCTTTTCCTTTTTTGGTATAAGAACTAAGAAGGTGTTGTTTATCTCCTTGAAAATTTGACCCGAATTCCTAGATTCTTTGAGAGCCTCAATGATGTCCTTACCTATAATGTGCCAACATTTTTGAAAGAATCCCACTGGAAAGCCATCTAGATCTGGTGCCTTGTCCGGGTGGAGCTGAATGAGAGATGTTTGACTTCTTCGGAGAATTTATTGTTTAACATATCATTCTAGGAATCCGTGAGCAGGCTTGGGATGCATTCCAAGAGATCCCTCTGGGCTGAAAGATTGGATCCACCTGTCATTTAGAAGAGTATTATAGTATTCCACCACTGCTTGTTTAACATCTTCTACCTTGTCCAAAATTCTTCCATCATTGGTTTTAATGCTGGAAATTTTGTTAATTTCTTTTCGGATTTTTGTTGAATTGTGAAAAAAATTTGTGTTCTTGTCCCTTGATCTGAGCCACACTTCCCTCAACTTCTGTCTCCAAAAGATTTCCTCCTTTGCCAATAGATCATTCATTTTCTACATGAGCTCTTTCTCTTTAGTGTAGCTTTGGTTGTCCATCCCTTGCTCAATGATTTTTCCTGAGAGTTTTTTCAAGGCTACTTCACACTTCTGCTTTTCCTCAAAAATATTTTTGAAGTTTTCTTTGTTCCAACTTTTTAAGTTTTGTTTGATTACTTTTAGTTTTGCAGCAATGCAAAACATTTTCGATCCATTTGGTTGGTGGGCTTCCCACCAGGATTTTATTAGATCAAAAAAAAATTTGTCCTTGAACCAGATGTTCTCAAATTTAAAGGGACATCTAACATGGCCCCTTTCCCCTACAATATCCAAACTCATTAGATAATGATCTGATCCAGTGATGGGGAGAATCTGGCAATCTAAAGTGTAGGGAAACAAGCGAAGTTCTCCTTTGAGGAAAAACCTGTCTAGCTTTTTCAGCTATGTTGCAAAAACCCAACCTCCTATTTGTCCAAGTGAATTGTCCCTCACCTCTCTGAATGTCATATAACATTTTTCTCTCTACAAAGATTTCAAAATCTATCTGAGATTGTGGCTTTCTTCCAACTCCACCTTTCTTGTCTGAAGTTTTAAAATTGCATTGAAATCCCTGGGTTGATGCAAGAAGTTGGGTCCACAAAAAGCTCAAAAAGTGGAAGTGTTTTTTCTGTTTTTCAGAATTTGTCACACTTGGATTGGAAATTTGAAGCACTTACACAATGAATCTTAAAAAAATTTAGTAAAATGAAAGTTATCATTTTGAATCTAGTTTCCAAATATGTAATTTATTCAAATACCTAGATGGCAGAAATTAAATTTTGATAGGCATGTATAAAAACCACTTTTTAAAAGTCATTTTTTTACCATACCATGCATGTGTATGGACACCACTTTTTGACCTAAATAAAAATATTTTTCTAATTCCTTTTGGAAAAAGATATCTAACAACATGAAGATTGATGAGGATATTTTTTTGTAATTTTTTTCTAAATGTTTTTTTTTCTTGAATTTTTTATTGGCCCTAATTGTCATTTTTAAACATCAACGTGTACAAAGAGCATAATTGGATCTAGACTAAATTTTTTTTATTTTATTTTTCATTGTGTAGAGAATTGTCTGAAGATTGATGTCATATAATTTTTTTACAAAAAAATTAACCAAAAAAAAGTTATTAAAAAACAAAAAAAACCTGATATTTCAAGTTTATGGACCAGTTTGCTTTGAAATTAATTAAAAAATAGAAAAAGTAATCCAATCTTAACAAAAATTATATATTTGGAAAATAGAAATCATATTCTATAATGGGTTTTAATTTCATAGATTAATTCAAAAAAAAAATCCATCTATATTGCCAAAGTTGGACATTTCTCTTGAACCTGCCTTAGTTTTTTAGTTGCAGGTCAAAGGCTAAGGGTTAGGTTGCCAAGCCTTTCCAGAGCCTCAAAATTTAAAAAATGCGTACGCGTTATAAAATGCATACGCGTTATAAAATGCATACACGTTCTTAAACTAAATGCGTATGTGTTATATAACGCGTATGCATTATGTATTTTCCCATTTGAATACCTTTAAGAAGCACATATGCGTTTCTTGTTATATGCAGATCCTTACATGCAAGATTTTTTTTTTGGTCGAGACTTCCTCTTTTTGTGGACCCAACTTCTTGCTTTTACCCTCCCCCAAATGCAGAATTCAAATGCAGGGAAACTACAAATTTTATCCAATTCACTCCAAACCATTCTTTTTTGAATACAATTGTTGGGTCCATAAACATTCATGAGTAGAAAATTTAATTCAGAGGAAAGACTTCTTACCTTACATGCTATCCAATGTTTGTTTGAGATTGTTTCTTCCAAAATAACCGATTGAGGCTTCCAAAGAACTAGCAGTCTACCAGAGGCTCCATCAGAATTGACTCCTCTCATTTTCCACATCTTCAATTTCAGGCCCAAATTGATCTTATCTTGTTCTCCTAGCTTTGTTTCTTGCAACAGACAAATATCGAGATGAATATCGATCAAATGATGCCTTAGAAGACATCATTTGTTAGGGGCATTAAGGCCCCTAACATTCCAAGATATGATCTTCATTTTTGTTCAGGAAGGGAGTCACATCTTCATTTTTGTTCAGGAAGGGAGTCACCCTTCCCTACTTTGAGCATTGAATTTATCTTCAATTGGCCAGTGGCCTCTCCATTCCATTTTAGTTTTTCCCTGTTTGGTATTCTGCCTTTGCCCCTGTAATCTCCACAATCCAAGGATGTTTTGATGGGCTCCTTGGTCCCAAGTCCTAGCTTTCCATGATCTGTATTTGGTTGGGGGGGTGTATTCAACACCCTGCTTAGGATTTGCTCTTCTTCAAAAGCAAGATTAGCATCTAGATTTTCTAAATCCTGGCTATCTAGCCAATCTTCACATTCGTCATTTTCTACGTTTAGGTCTCCATTTTTGGCCACCCTTGCCAGATCTGCCAGTTCATTTCCCACATCTATAAGAGAATCTAAGTCTTCTTCTCACACCTTGTTCCCCAGTAGTCCAATGGCTTCAGATAATTTCTAATCCAATTATGTTAACCTTTCTTTGTCACCCAGAGTTTCAACTGCTTTTGATTCGGCTTACAATTCCGTTTCTTTGTGTTGCAATTGATCCATATGATTTGAGTGCTGATCTTGAATTTCTGGATTCAAAGCTTGTCGATTCAAAGATTGAGAAGTTTTGCTCTGCTCTAAATTTTCCAGAGACCTTTTAGGGCATCACCACCCTAATGTTTTCACCAAAGAATCCGTGGTGATGGAGTTTGTAATAAGGGTTTGTGTCCAGACCCAGAGCTCTGAGGATAACTTGATCTCCTTTAAAATTTCTCTGTCAGGATTGTTAACAATGCAGATCCTTACATGCATTCTAGGTCCTTTCTAGTTAGATCTTTCTTCCACGCACAAATATGTCCCCAATCCATTTCATATTTCTTCCAAGATAATTGGATCCCAATATTCCAAAGGTAGGTTAGGGAGAACATACCAATCTTGAATTGATTCTGTTTGATGTTGTGCTGGGTTGAAACCGGTTGTCCATCGACGGATATAGAATCTGCAGTTGTCCATGATCCATACCCCACTTTCTATTTCATTTCTAATTTCTAGTGAAGGGAAAATTACCGCAAAAAAATCATTTGTTAGCGGTTTGAATTCTAACTCCTTGCCCCATTTTCTGCTCCACCATGTTTTGAGCCCATCCTAGTTTAGGTTTTTGCCATACCATTTGACCATCAGAGCTAAGTTTTCCAACTTCAAAATCTGCTTCTAAATTCTTGTTGTATTTAGCTCTATAGTTCTGCTATTTTCCTTCGACGGATTGATGATATTCTCTTTGTTTCTCCAAAAGTAAAGCTGTCTGAATTGAGGGTTTCATCCTCTGAAACCGCCTCTCTGACCGCCCCCTGTAGGGTTTAGACCGCCTCTTCACAGACCATCATAATTTCTATGAAAATTGAAATTGTTTTACCCTGACCCTTGATTTCTTGGTCTCCGAAATCCATGATTTTGATATCGAGACAAATTTCATCCACTGAAGGTTTAATTTGTAGGGTTTCGCCGTGGTTCATCTGCTGTCTGTTGTTCGATTCTTTCCGCTAGAATGTCTAATTCTGTTTCTCTCACCCACCTTCCTGGATACCAGATGCCTTAGAAATCTGCTGGACATTGTCCTTTCTTGCCTCTTCTTCGCTCCTGCTCTACTCCTTGTCGTGCCATATCAATTTCAATAATATTATAGTTATAATATATATAAATAAATATTAATAATCTAAATATTATTATTATCATAATATAATACTATTTACGAATAAATATAAATATAAAAATAAATATTAACAATTCATTAATATGAATATTAAAAATAATATATAAGAATGACTTTATTAGTCAAATCTTAAATCCCATAAGACAATGATTATATTTATAAGACAGAAGTCTTAATAAACAATTACTAGTATAGGCTGTAGAAGGCAGCGACGTAAGAAAAAGTGAAGCCAATAACCAAGGATAAAGCAGTGAATGGAATAACCAAAGACAAAAGTCTTATGATAAAGACTACTAATTAATAAAAAGACAAGGTGCTATGATTCATAAATGGTATGATACGAATTGTTTAAGGAAGTAGTTTTAAGGCAACGATTAATGTTTTTAAGGGGTGCGATTATAATATGAAGAGGTTGCGATTATCATTAGTGAAGGCATAAATCAATAAAGAAAGACATTAATAACATGTGATCTATTTTATTAACAAAGGGCAAGCATTAAAATGTAATTAAAATTCAATGAAGAGGTGTGAATATAAAAAGAGATACCACCTTTGTGAGATGATATGTCTCTTGAGAATGAATCAAAGAATAGAAAAGGTAGAAGATGATTGAATTGGAAGAGAAGCAAGTAGATATAAAATTAATAATTTCTAAGTCTGAAATACACAGACATATTAGATCATAATAGCAAAAAAAGGAATAAAAAGAATAAAGTTTGAAATAAAATACATCTTTGATTATATAGCAGAAAGGAAGCACAACACAATACAAGTAAATCAATCTCATCTCCGCATCAAAGAACATTCATTCTCATTCAAATCATCATTCAAGCAAAATCTAAAACATCATTTATTACAATCTACAGTCAAGGATTATAGTAGTCTTTATATCAACAAGGCAAAATAATATATATGTTTGATTTAATACATCTAGGTAGAAATTCCATATAAGGATCCATCCATAAGAGGTGGAAATCCTATCAAAATTGATATAGATCCTTGCATAAAGGAATTTTGATTATTGTGGCAACCTTGTGAGAAATCAAGGCAAAGAATCATCATTAATGATCTATAGGATCACTTGTACATCCCTAAGGAGAGCAAATCTACGAATCAGTATGATATTTCTAACTTATATATATCTATGCTTATATAAGGATACTTAGTCTTGCCCATGATATACGAGTGACGTTGTGTGTCTTGCCGTGTCATTAATCTTATCTAATGCCTATGAGGACGTTTGGGTCATTAAGGAAGGGTGATTTATTATTATTAATAAGTCTTACGTGCTAGGTGACTCTCAAGTGGTGAAGTATTATTAGGAATGCAATGAAGCCCTTGAGCCAAGTGGTGAAGTATTGTCGGGCGTGCAATGAAGCCCTTGGGCCTATGGCAGTGGAGATTAGTTTGTTATTAAAAGGCTTACATGGTAGGTGACTCTCAAGTGGTGAAGTATTGTCGGGCGTGCAATGAAACCCAAGCCAAGTGGTGAAGTATTGTCAGGTGTGCAATGAAACCCTTAGGCCTATGGCAGTGGAGTATTGTTATCCAACGCCTTAACGAGTATATACCTATCCTCCGTTAGGGTTGATGATTAGGTTAGATTAACGACCAAGCACGACGATAGCTATTCCCAAAGTATATCATGTGGCAAAAAACGTATCAAGCATAAGTATATTAAAGTATGAAGAAATACAATTGAATATATGCTCTCTGCCATAATGTTATATTCCTGTTCATTGTTATTGATTATGATTATGATGTATTGATTTCATTACTAAATTGACCTTTAATAGTACGAATGTCCCTTTCTAGTAGTTATTCTTGTGTGCAGGTTAAGAAATCAAGAATATCCTAAAAGGGGGCATTATAAGTGGTATCAGAGTAGTCTTCCTTCCATCCTATGAAAGATAGTTGTTACATAATCTTATGCTAAGTTATATTGTGGGCCCATAACCCACAAATCCCAGGATCATTCTCTACATTATCTTATCATCGTTCATTGATTATTCTACAACTTGCTCAATAAACAAAGTCTTTCTTGAATCTACCTTCTCTACAACATCATTAGATTCATCTCTCCGAAATCTCAATACTCTCAAAACCTTCTTTAGCATTGAAAAATATTTTCATTGTCTAAAACCACATCTTCATCTATGATACTTGCATCATGTCGTTGTTATTCAAAAACATCAAACAAATGCTTACCTATACATTTGTATTTAATTAGATCTTTGATCACAAATTCTCTTTCATGGAATCACAATCATTTTCTCTTCACTAAAGCAATATTTATTCTGGATCAAAACCATGATTTTGTCTCAACACATCGGAAGGTAGACGTTAAAAGTGCAAGGTAATGAAAGAACTAGTTGTGATTACTTGAGGACAAGCAATCTTGAGTGGGGAGGGCTATCATGTCCTGATATTTAGACATTGTTTAAATTAAAGATTTAAACATCATGATAAGATAGAGAAGTTGCTTTTGATGATGATCGTGTATATAATAATATTTAATAAACATATATAATGTTATTAATATATAATAATATTATTTTATTGAAATATAATATATTTATTGTATTTATAAATAATAAATATAAATACAAATATAAATATTATCAATTTAAATAATATTATAATTATAATATAATATATTAATAAGTATATATATATAATATATAAATAAATATTAATAATCTAAATATTATTATTATCATAATATAATACTATTTACAAATAAATATAAAAATAAAAATAAATATTAACAATTCATTAATATGAATATTAAAAATAATATATAAGAATGACTTTATAAATCAAATCTTAAAGCCCATAAGACAATGATTATATTTATAAGACAAAATTCTTAATAAACAATTACTAGTATAGGCTGCAGAAGGCAACGACATAAGAAAAAAGAATTAAAAAATAATAATAAGTGCAATGATCAGTATAAAGTGAAGCCAATAACCAAGGATAAAGTAGCGAATGGAATAACCAAAGACAAAAGTCTTGTTGGTTTTTCTTCTGAATCAGCATTAGGGTTTGCCACTTCTAATGCACAGGCAGATTCAGCCAACTAATACAGGAGGTTGCGTGAGCTCCTCCCCTTCACTTCTGGTTCTGCTGCACCAAGGGGGGTATCCCTATAACTCAAGATGTAACCTTGACTAGCTCAAAGATAGAAAGATCTAACTTGACAACAACAGGCAGAATACTCTCATGTATGGACCAAGATCTGTATGATAGATCACAAGGTGGGCAACGTTCTTGGACATATATGTCTGGTTAGGGATGAGAGCATGCAAGGGTTTCCTACTCCTAATCCTACAACTAACAGATGGAAGGAAGAGATGGTTTAGTTTGAATTTTGGATGCAAAGCTGGACATGGTTGTAACACAAACACAAAGCAAGATTGGTGCCTATCCAGGGCCTGGATTCAGTAGACATACACCTGTGAATGATCAGCATGAACAACTAAAACTGGATTTCAGGGGGATATATATGATACCTGCCTTACAGACATCTCCCAATACAGAGTGTTAAGTTATCTCTACTTATGGCATCCCTACTGCAGTATACCCTTCCCAATGTTCAATTCTGAAAATAGTTTAATCTACCCCTTGAGCAGAAGTTAAAAGATCAGACATTCAACATAGGAATTCTATGTTCTAGAGTCTCAAATATTGCTTAAATATCCAAACTCAGAAGAAGAATACATGCAATACTGGAGACAGAATTAACAAAACACATGCTAAGATAGCATTTCTCATATAAGATTAATCATGAAATCAGTGGGTTCATGCCAAAAACATACAACAAGAGATACATAAACTCACAGGTTAAGTTGTACAGAGCAACCAGATCAGCTTGTTTTGAATTACAGAGCCCAAAAATCTTCAACTTTCAACAACCTACAAATGAGCAACACAGCCCTACTTATACAGCAAGGAGGTGCTCAGCCTTAACTACATAGTTGACCAAAAATCCCGCCAGATACACAGTATCAGAAAAATGGCGCTCAACGCATTGAATGCGGCAGGTAGAAGAGGGGACAGAAGAGGATCTCGAGCCATGAGCCGCCAGCTGTGGATGTAGAACTTCAGTCGGGTACTGGATCCGTCCACGCCATCTCCCATACCTCTTGCAACAATCGCCATTAATGGCGCACCAACCCGCGGCCTTGGGAAATGCAGAATACTGTGCATCGCAAACCTTTCCCGCCAAGATACATCGTCATGATATTTGAAAATATGCAGGGTCGAATTATCCCACATGCACCCCGCGGCAACCTCCTTAACACTTTATATACTAGGTCGTGAGCATATATGATGTCGGTGCTTTTGCTCCCGACGACACTAGTATAAACCTTCATCATCATCCTCCAGCAGCATGATATCCTGTTGCTTGAAATATCACCCTGACATCAGCATCATCATCACAATATCACCTACATGATAATCACCTTCATCAGCACAACCTGATGCATCGGAGGAAGATCCTCCTGCTTAGCCGATACCAAATGTCTGGCCGATGAACATCCTGATGACGTCACCGTCATATCCTGCTGACGTCATCAACATATCTGCCCACTGCGCACCTCCTCATAGCCGGATGACGTCATCGTCATATTTGCAAATATCAGGGGATCTCCACAAGATGACTAGTGTTAGAAATATGACCCCCCCGGACCTTGATGACGTCACCATACATCGGCATCAGGATGATATTCGGAAGATCGCCGGATATTTGGAAATATCATCCTGATGCACACATATCATGCTGCACTGTAGCTCCACTATAAGATCGGGGTGATATATGAATATGTGACTGATATTTGAAATGATCACCCCCATTGGACAATGCATGAAGCCAACAGGCGAATATCTCCCTTCGGAAATATCATGATGCAGATAGGTAGAAAAGCGGATATCACCCTGACATAAGAATGACGTCAGCATCATCAGGGTGATAAAACAACGAACATGAAGTGATAAAACAACATCAGGATGATCTTGACTAAGATCACCCGATGTTCAAATATGATGACCCCGATGAAGATCGGGTCATACTTAGGACTTTGCAGCAACATCATCAGGATGATCTTAAGTAAGATCACCCGATGTTAGAATATCACCTCGGCGAAAGATCATGCAGGTAGAAAATATGATGACCCTCGCAAGCAACACGGCGATAACTGGAAATATGATGATGATGATGACGACCCTCTCCTTAAGAAAAATAGGTCGGGTTGAACAACTTAGAAAATAACCCCTTTAGAAGATTGGGGTGACATCATCATCATATAAGGGCAGGGTGATAATTGGAAGATCACCAGATATTTGAAAAATCACCCCCCGCAAGAAAATCAGGGCACACTGTAGCTCATCAGCAGGATCGGGATGATATCCAAACATCAACTGATATTGAAACATGATGATCCTGATAAAAAACTGGTTGACAGAAAACATGATGATGTTGACCACCATTGAAGAAAATATGATGCTGCAGTTGAAAAATGCTGAGGAGACCCAAAGACTTAGAACTTTTTTGGATTTTTAGGGAAGGTGCCTGCATGTTTATATGCTTGAAAACTGACTGCTCATGCAGGCACCAACAAGTCTTATGATAAAGACTACCAATTAATAAAAAGACAAGGTGCTATGATTCATATATGGTATGATACAAATTGTTTAAGGAAGCAGTTTTAAGGCAACGGTTAATGTTTTTAAGGGGTGCGATTATAATATGAAGAGGCTGCGATTATCATTAGTGAAGGCATAAATCAATAAAGAAAGACATTAATAACATGTGATCTATTTTATTAACAAAGGGCAGCCATTAAAATGTAATTAAAATTCAATGAAGAGGTGTGAATATAAAAAGAGATACCACCTTTGTGAGATGATATGTCTCTTGAGAATGAATCAAAGAATATAAAAGGTAGAAGATAATTGGATTGGAAGAGAAGCAAGCAGATGTAAAATTAATAATTTGTAAGTCTGAAATACACAGACATATCAGATCATAACAGCAAAAAGAGGAATAAAAAGAATAAAGTTTGAAATAAAATACATCTCTGATTATACAATAGAAAGGAAGCACAACACAATACAAGTAAATCAATCTCATCTCCTCATCAAAGAACATTCATTCTCATTCAAATCATCATTCAAGCAAAATCTAAAACATCATTTATTACAATTTGTAGTCAAGGATTATAGCATCCTTTATATTAGCAAGGCAAAATAATATATATTTATGATCTAATACATCTAGCTAGAAATTCCATATAAGGATCCATCCATAAGAGGTGGAAATCCTATCAAAACTGATATAGATCCTTGCATAAAGGAATTCTGATTATTGTGGCAGCCTTGTGAGAAATCAAGGCAAAGCATAATCTTTGATGATCTATAGGATCATTTGTACATCCCTAAGGAGAGCAAATCTACGAATCGGTATGATATTTCTAACTTATATATATATCTATGCTTATATAACGATACTTAGTCTTGCCCATGATATACAAGGGACGTTGTGTGTCTTGCCGCGTCATTAATCTTGTCTAATGCCTATGAGGACGTTTGGGTCGTTAAGGAAGGGTGATTTATTATTATTATTATTATTATTATTATTATTAAGTCTTACATGGTAGGTGACTCTCAAGTGGTGAAGTATTACCGGGCATGCAATGAAGCCCTTGATCCAAGTGGTGAAGTATTGCCATGCGTGCAATGAAGCCATTGGACCTATGACAGTGGAGATTAGTTTGTTATTAAAGGCTTACATGGTAGGTGACTCTCAAGTGGTGAAGTATTTTCGGGTGTGCAATGAAACCTGAGCCAAGTGGTGAAGTATTGTCAAGTGTGCAATGAAACCCTTGAGCCTATGGCATTGGAGTATTGTTATCCAGCGCCTTAATGAGTATATACCTATCCTCCGCTAGGGTTGACGATTAGGTTAGATTAATGATCGGGCACGACGTTAGTTATTCCCAAAGTATATCATGTGGCAAAAAATGTATCAAGTATAAGTATATTAAAGTATGAAGAAATACAATTGAATATATATGCTCTCTCCCATAATGTTATATTCTTGTTCATTGTTATTGATTATGATTATGATGTATTGATTTCATTACTAAATTGACCTTTAATAGCACTAATGTCCCTTTCTAGTAGTTATTCTTGTGTGCAGGTTAAGAAATCAAGAATATCCTAAAAGGGGGCATTGCAAGTGGTATCAGAGCAGTCTTCCTGCCATCTTGTGTAAGATAGTTGTTACATAATCTTATGCTAAGTTATATTGTGGGTACATAACCCACAAATCCCAGGATCATTCTCTACATTATCTTATCATCATTCATTGATTATTCAATAACTTGCTCAATAAACAAAGTCTTTCTTGAATCTACCTTCTCTACAACATCATTAGATTCATCTCTCCAACTTTTCAAGAAATCTTCAACATTCATTGGAATCTTGGAATCCCAATATTCTCAAAACCTTCTTTAGCATTGAAAATATTTTCATTGTCTAAAACCACATCTTCATCTACGATACTTGCATCACGTCATTATTATTCAAAAACATCAAACAAATGCTTACCTATACATTTGTATTTCATTAGATCTTTGATCACAAATTCTCTTTCATGGAATCACAATCATTTTCTCTTCACTAAATCAATATTTATTCTGGATCAAAACCACGATTTCGTCTCAACACATCGGAAGGTAGATGTTAAAAGTGCAAGTTAATGAAAGAACTAGTTGTGATTGCTTGAGGACAAGCAATCTTGAGTGGGGAGGGCTGTCATGTCCCAATATTTAGGCATTGTTTAAATTAAAGATTTAAACATCATGATAAGATAGAGAAGTCGCTTTTGACGATGATCATGTATATAATAATATTCAATAAACATATATAATGTTATTAATATATAATAATATTATTTTATTAAAATATAATATATTTATTGTATTTATAAATAATAACTATAAATACAAATATAAATAATATTATAATTATAATATAATATATTAATATATAAATAAATATTAATAATCTAAATATTATTATTATCATAATATAATACTATTTACAAATAAATATAAATATAAAAATAAATATTAACAATTCATTAATATGAATATTAAAAATAATATATAAGAATGACTTTATAAGTCAAATCTTAAAGCCCATAGGACATAGATTATATTTATAAGATAAAAGTCTTAATAAACAATTACTAGTATAGGCTGCAGAAGGCATCGACGTAAGAAAAAAAAAAAAAAAAGTGCAATGATTAGTATAAAGTGAAGCCAATAACCAAGGATAAAGCAACGAATGGAGTAACCAAAGACAAAAGTCTTATGATAAAGACTACTAATTAATAAAAAGACAAGGTGATATGATTCATATATGGTATGATACAAATTGTTTAAGGACGCAGTTTTAAGGCAACGATTAATGTTTTTAAGGGGTGTGATTATAATATGTAAAGGCTGCGATTATCATTAGTGAAGGCAGAAATCAATAAAGAAAGAGATTAATAACATGTGATATGTTTTATTGACAAAGGGCATCCATTAAAATGTAATTAAAATTCAATGAAGAGGTGTGAATATAAAAAGAGATACCACCTTTGTGAGATGATATGTATCTTGAGAATGAATCAAAGACTATAAAAGGTAGAAGATAATTGGATTGGAAGATGAGCAAACAGATATAAAATTAATAATTTCTAAGTCTGAAATACACAGACATATCAGATCATAACAACAAAAAGAGGAATAAATAAATAAAGTTTGAAATAAAATACATCTCTGATTATACAGCAGAAAGGAAGCACAACATAATATAAATAAATCAATCTCATCTCCGCATCAAAGAACATCCATTCTTATTCAAATCATCAATCAAGCAAAATCCAAAACATTATTTATTACAATCTACAATCAAGGATTATTCAGCCTTTATATCAACAAGACAAAATAATATATATTTATGATCTAATACATCTAGCTAGAAATTCCATATAAGGATCCATCCATAAGAGGTGGAAATCCTATCAAAACTGATATAGATCCTTACATAAAGGAATTCTGATTATTGTGGCAACCTTGTGAGAAATCAAGGCAAAGCATCATCATTGATGATCTATAGGATCACTTGTACATCCCTAAGGAGAGCAAATCTACGAATTGGTATGATATTTCTAACTTATATATATCTATGCTTATATAATGATTCTTAGTCTTGCCCATGATATACGAGGGACATTGTGTGTCTTGCCACGTCATTAATCTTGTTTAATGCCTATGAGGACGTTTGGGTCATTAAGGAAGGGCGATTTATTATTATTATTATTATTAAGTCTTACATGGTAGGTGACTCTCAAGTGGTGAAGTATTGTCGGGCATGCAATGAAGCCCTTGAGACAAGTGGTGAAGTATTGTTGGGCGTGCAATGAAGCTCTTGGGCCTATAATAGTGGAGATTAGTTTGTTATTAAAGGCTTACACGGTAGGTGACTCTGAAGTGGTGAAGTATTGTCAGGCCTGCAATGAAACCCAAGCCAAGTGGTGAAGTATTGTCGGGTGTGTAATGAAACCCTTGGGCCTATGGTAGTGGAGTATTGTTATCCAACACCTTAACAAGTATATACCTATCCTCTGCTAGGGTTGGTGATTAGGTTAGATTAACAACCAAGCACGACGATAGCTATTCCCAAAGTATATCATGTGGCAAAAAATGTATCAAGCATAAGTATATTAAAGTATGAAGAAATACAATTGAATATATGCTCTCTCCCATAATGTTATATTCTTGTTCATTGTTAGTGATTATGATTATGATGTATTGATTTCATAACTAAATTGTTCTTTAATAGTACTAATGTCCCTTTCTAGTAGTTATTCTTGTGTGCAGGTTAAGAAATCAAGAATATCCTAAAAGGGGGCATTACATTTCTCTGTAGGAATGTGGGCCCATGCAGGAGAACCAAAAACTCGAAAGTGCTTAACTGATGGTTTTCAACCACTCCAAGCTTCAAAAGGAGTGACTCCCTTTAAGGCTCAGTGAGGAACATAGTTCTGGATATATGTAATGTCCCCTTTTACAATATCCTTTATTTCTCAATATGCACACAAGAATAACTTCTAGAAAGGAACATTATCCATATTCGAGATCAATAATGAGATCAATATATAATAATCAATGTTAGTAACAACACGATAATAATTGATAACAATTAACAAATACATATATCCAAATATATATTTTTTCATACTTATTCTTTTATCATATTTAGGCCTCATGATATACTTTGGGAATGGTGATCGTCATGCCGGGTCGTTAATCTAACCTAATCATTCACCCTAGTGGAGGCGGTGAATATATTCATTAAGGTGCTGGATAACAATGCTCCACTGCCATATGCCGAAGGGTTTCATTGCTACACCTGTCAATTCTTCACCACTTGAGGGTCACCTATCATGTAAGACATTCATAATAAACTAATCTGCACTGCCATAGGCCCAAGGGTTTCATTGCTACACCCAACAATTCTTCACCACTTGGCTCAAGGGTTTCATTGCTACACCTGGCGATTCTTCACCACTTGAGAGTCACCTACAGTGTAAGACTAATAATAATAATAAATTACCCTTCCTTAATGACCCAAACGTCCTCATAGGCATTAGACAAGATTAAAGACGCGACAAGACACGTAACGTCCCTCACATATCATGGGCAATACTAAGTATCGTTATATAAGTATAGATAGATATAAGTTAGAAATATCATACCAATTCGTAGATTTTCTATCCTCAAGAGTGATCCTATAGATCACCAATGATGATGATTTGCCTTGATTTCTCACAAGGTTATTATACGGAATCCGAGATTCCTTTTAATTATACTATTATTCCTATATTAGGAACTAAGTAAGATTAATAATGTTAATTGTATGTCTTAACATAACTGCTGAGGTATAAATATATGTATATCAGATGTGTATTGTCTTTAGATGAATTGCTCTCTTAATTATATTGTTATTTGATGATATTTAAATGCTGAATAGCTTGACGGGCTTGAATAGTTGTTGATGTTTCATGTTTTCCTATTGCTTTGAATGCTAGTTTGGACCGATTCTATTGATGATTAGATGTTGATATCTGAATGAGCTGCTGATGGATTCGATGGTAATCATTCCCAATTGATGAGATGCTAGATATTTGAATGTGATATGCACTAAAGTGAATGGTTGATCAATGATATTATTGATTGATACGATGAGATATTTTTACTGGATATGTTTGAAGGTGATTGCCTTCTCATAACACAATGACCACCAACCTTTATATCTTTGAACGATTGCAACTTATGACCCATTGCATCCCTTCATGGTTCCTTGCCAACCTTTGGTAAGTGCTTATCATTACTTATCATAATTGATGCCTTAACACAAATTGTTGTTATCTTGTCTTATTCTAAATGATCACTGACTTGGGGTCCAATTCCTTTGTGCCTTAATATTATTTATCTTTACTTTGTTTATACCGCTAACTCAGCAATATGAAATTACTTTCAAAAGGTAGTGCCAAGGATAGATGGAGTCAGTTAGTGACTTGTCTTATATCGGTGTTGACTATGATTCGCACCTATTGTGACCATTTCCTTATTGTTTAACGACGTGTGTAGAGTATTTCTAGGATATATTCGTTGCTACTTTATAATTCATAATCTATATTATTATAATAATATTTAATATCTATATTTATTTATATATTTGTAATTATATTATATTTATATTTCTTCATTTGTAATATAATATAATATTTATTTATTTATATATTAATAACTTAATAATTATATTATTTATATTTAATAATATATGTTATATATTAAATTTGTATTTATATTATTTAAATATACTTAATCTTTAATTTGAATGAATAGTACATAATTGATTCAATTACAAATCATCAATATGGGGACATGACAGGCCTCCCCACTCAAGATTTCTTGTCCTCAAGCAATTTTGGGTTTGGATGATCAATAATTTCAACTCATTTTGATATGTTATTGACCTCAATGCGAAGAAGAGTCCTATTCTCGAGGAGTAATAAATTATATGGAGAGAAATTTGGATCTCAAGTGAGACCTTGATCATTGAGCAAGTTGTAGATGTGTAGAATAATCATTGTACGATGATAAGATAACATGGAGAATGATCCTGGGATTTGTGGGTTATGGGCCCACAATATAACCAAGCATAGGTTTATGTAACAATTTTGTCGTCATTTGATAGGTATTGATTTTATCTAAGTCACTCTAGTCTTAAAAGGAGACTCTTGGAAGAAAACATCTAATAAATTTAATAGATCAATTTGTAAGCTACAAGGTTGATCCGTGTATCGTTATTGTTCCTATGAGTGTAGGATAGATCATATGTGTTATGAATTTAGTTAAGCATGATGATTTGGTCCTAAAGGGATAGAACAAATATCTTCTTATCTCAAGCTTCAATCTTTGAATAATCTTTGCAAAAATCTGAATTCCCTCTAGAATGTAATTTTGATTATGTTATGTTCTTGTGCTATAATGCTCATCGTTGAGACTGTGATGACCATTTGGATGTTGAATATTCTTTATCTGTTGTCTTAGTCTTGAATGGGCTAGATGATATTAGATAACCTTGTATTGGTTTGAACATCTTTTGGCTTCATATAATCTTTACATTGACTGGACTATCTTGAGACCCTATATCAATTCCATGGCAATGTGACTGATCTATATTTTTTAACTTGGTATTGTCATCTATGAGATGCTTGATGTAATTTAATGGGTGATAATAATCTTATGGTCATAGGACTGTCATACAGGTTTTGGGCATGAGGAAGAGTATTCCAACCCCCAACGAAAAGTCTACTACATCCTAGCAGTATAGTCCTTAATAGTTGTGATTATCCTTGGTAAGGTCTATTGATCAAGAAGTCGTTATGAAGATGGACAATAAGTAGTGCTTAAGGCATTTGGGATCATAACAAAGGAATTATGATTTCATTCATACTCAAAGAAATGTCTCTCATAAGCTTAGGATTGTTAGATTCATTATCAGACCTATGAGCAATTTAAATTTGCCAAGGTACTGTTGTGAACTGCACAAGATAGTCGTAGGCTCATCTTAAGAATGTTACATTCTTCATGATTCTTATGATTGTTATCATGCACTTGGGCCCATTGGGCTGTCCATTTGAGGGATCACCATCAGAGTTACTTCTTTCATCTTGAACTGACTTATACAGCATACTTCTATATGAAAGATTGTTGTCAAAGACTATTAGCACTATTTTACATTGCATTGGAGATCTTAGATGATGAAGGTGCAGTTACCCTAGTGATTACAATGACAATATTAAACTTTAAGACTGCCATAAGAAGTCCTAATTGTCAATGCATCTTTACAAGGTTTTAAAGTATTCCATCTCACTGTCAATGCATGTCTTGTGACATCAGGGCCTTACAAGGGTATAAAGAATCTCAAATTTGGTTGTCCTCAAGGAAACTCACTAAATTCTGAGTGATAAAGGTTGTTATGGAATTGAAACAACATCTAGTTAAGATCCCAAATTTGATTACAATGAAGATTGTCATAATTATTTGGAAGCAACAATCCCAAAACAAAGTGTTTGCTGCCAATCAAGATAACAGTAAGGACAACCATGAAGAGACACTGAATCCTATAAGTCTTCCTTGCTACGTTGTTGACCATTCAAGGAATAGACAAAGCTAATTCAGGTTGTCATTGTCATAAGGTCATATGGGATAATAGGGACAGTCAAATTGCTAATGGGGTCATTTGTATGCTATGTCATCTTATGCAGACCTAGCTATGACTAAGGGTAGTAATAGAGTACCTTTCTATCAAAGGTTAATTGTATTTTACCTTAGATACTTAGGGGTAAATAGATTACCATGAACTGATTGAACATAGTCTATTATAAGGGTTAATTGTATTTTACCTTAGATACTTAGGGGTAAATAGATTACCATGAACTGATTAAACATAGTCTATTATAAGGACATAGCATAGTGCTAGATCTCTACATAATAGTTAGGTTGAGGTCATTACATTGTATCAGTCCAATGAAAAGATGGAAGTCATAGTAGAAGGCAAATTTGTATGACAAAAAGTGAACCTAGCACTTACATTTCAAAGTCCAATCATAATGTTTTGATAATTATATCTAGACTAGGATTTGCAAGAACTAAATTTGTAGGTGATAATGGTTAAACTTTTTCAGCTATTATAGTGTAACTATATATAGTGTTGTAAACTCTTAACATTGATAATCATGATTGTTAATCAAGAAAGAATGATGAGAGAGAAAAATTACATTTGTCTATATCATGATGAGTGAGGCTCTTTGGTCTGACAGTTCAAATAGAAACACCATCTGCACAAGACAAAACTAAGTTATAGTTGATGGAAGACATGAATGGTGAAACCATCTTGAAAGTTTGGAGAGATGAATTTGTATAGAAGGTAAATTCAATCATAGAGGTGTATAATAGATGATGATATGATAGCATGGAGACACTCAATGATGCATAAGATTATCACCAGAGAGAAGATCTATGTAGAAGTATATGTGAGACATGTGTATAATATATGGAGTACACATAAGTCATGTAAGTCCTTATCATTCACAGGATGACAAGATGACTGCTCTGATACCACTTGTAATGTCCCCTTTTAGAATATCCTTTATTTCTCAATCTGCACACAAGAATAACTTCTAGAAAGGAACCTTAGCCATATTAGAGATTAATAATGAGATCAATATATAATAATCAAGGTTAGTAACAACATGATAATAATTGATAACAATGAACAAATGCATATATCCAAATACATATTTTCTCATACTTATTCTTTTACCATATTTAGGCCTCATGATATACTTTGGGAATGGTGATTGTCATGCCGAGCCATTAATCTAACTTAATCATTTACCCTAGCGGAGGCAGGGAATATATTCGTTAAGGCGCTGGATAACAATGCTCCACTACCATAGGCCCAAGGGTTTCATTGCTACACCTGACAATTCTTCACCACTTGGCTCAAGGGTTTCATTGCTACACCCGACAATTCTTCACCACTTGGCTGAAGGGTTTCATTGCTACACCCGGTAATTCTTCACCACTTGTGAGTCACCTACCATGTAAGACTAATAATAATAATAATAAATTACTCTTCCTTAATGACCCAAACGTCCTCATAGGCATTAGACAAGATTAAAGATGCGGCAAGACACGCAACATCCCTCATATATCATGGGCAAGACTAAGTATCGTTATATAAGTATAGATAGATATATAAGTTAGAAATATCATACCGATTTGTAGATTTGCTCTCAAGGAAATATAAGTGATCCTATAGATCACCAATGATGATACTTTGCCTTGATTTCTCACAAGGTTATTATATGGAATCCGAGATTCCTTTTATTATGCTATTGTTCCTATATTAGGAACTAAGTAAGATTAATAATCTTAATTGTATCTCTTAACATAACTGCTGAGATATAAATATATGTATAACAGATGTGTATTGTCTTTAGATGAATTGCTCTCTTAATTATATTGTTATTTGATGATATTTAAATGCTGAATAGCTTGATGGGCTTGAATACTTGATGATTCTTGTTTTACTATTGCTTTGAATGCTGGTCTGGACCGATTCTATTGATGATTAGATGCTGATATCTGAATGAGATGCTAATGGATTCGATGGTAATCATTCCTGATTGATGAGATGCTATATATTTGAATGTGATATGCACTGAAGTGTATGGTTGATCGATTGTATTGTTGATTGATAAGATGAGATATTTTTTACTGGATATGATTGAAAGTGATTGCCTTCTCATAACACAATAACCACCAACCTTTATATCTTTGAATGATTGTAACTTATGGCCCATCATGTCCCTTCATGGTTCCTTGCCAACCTTTGGTAAGCGCTTATCATTACTTATCATAATTGATGCCTTAACACAAATCGTTATTGTTATCTTGTCTTATTCTAAATGATCGTTGACTTGGGATCTGATTCATGTGTGCCTTAATATTATTTATCTTTACTTTGTTTATACCGCTGACTCAACAATACGAAATTACTTTCAAAAGGTAGCACCAAGGATAGATGGAGTTGGTTAGTGACTTGTCTTCTATCGGTGCTCACTATGATTCGCACCTATTGTGACCATTTCCTTATTGTTTGATGGCATGTGTAGAGTATTACTAGGATATATTCGTTGCTACTTCTTTATAATTCATAATCTATATTATAATAATAATAATTAATATCTATAGCTATTTATATATTTGTAATTATATTATATTTATATTTATTCATTTCTAATATAATATAATATTTATTTATATATTGATAACTATAATAATATTTAATTATTAATATTTATATTAATAATTATATTATTTATATTTCATAATATATGTTATATATTATATTTGTATTTATTTTATTTAAATATATTTAATCTTTAATTTGAATGAATAGTACATAATTGATTCAATTACAAATCATCAATATGGGGACATGACAATATAACAAGCATAGTTAATGACCTCTACCTAATACTATGGTGCAAGAGATCTAGAGTGAATCATGCAGTTCACCATTTCCTTCAAGGACCTATTCTTCCTTTCTGCAACACCATTCTGTTGAGGATTGTATGGAATTGAATGCTGAAATCAATCCTCTCTAAAGTGCAAAACTGCTCAAAATGATGGTTGAAATATTCACCACCATTGTCCGTGCACAAAACTTTGATGGCTTTTTTAGATTTCTTCTTTACAAAAGTTTTGAAGTCCTGAAAGTGATCAAATACCTCAGACTTCTGTTTGAGAAAGTACACCCAGGTATAGCAAGAAAAGTCATCAATGAATGTTAGAACATATCTAGCCCTGCTGAAAGGATACTAAAATTGTCCAACCAAATCATTGTGAACTAACTCCAGTATCCGTGAAGCTCTCCATACCTTACCTTTGTCAAACAAAAAATTTAGGATGCTTACCAAGAATGCAGCCTTCGCAAACATCACCTAAAAACTGAATTGAAAGCAACCCTATGACCATGCTCTATTGGTTGAGCTACTGCAAGTAGTGGTAGTTAAGATGGCCAAACCATTCATGCCATAATCTACTCACATCATCAGAATGAGTGAGCAAAATAGTCGAAGGAGGATCAGGAACAAAGTGAGAAAATAGATAGAGTCATGACTGATGATCTGCTCTCCAAACTGCAATTGTAGAACCACTATGCAACTCATGAATCTCCAATGAATTAGGAGTGACCTCAACACGCTTGCCTAAACCTGTGTGAGTGATCTGATATATTGACAAGAGATTAGTTGATAATGAGGGCACACAAAGAACATCATGGAATGTGCCATCCCCCACATCAACAAACGCTCTCCCACACACCTCAAAAGGAGTGTCATCACCAATCAAAATAGAAGGAATAGTACATGGCTCCAAAGATGCAAGTTCTTCCTTAGATGAAGCCATGTGGTGTGAAGCACACGAATTAAGAACCTAAGTGGATGGTGAAGAAGAAACTACTACAAGGGCCTTGCCCTTTCTTTTCCCCCCTTTTTTTGCCTTGTTATACCCCTCATTAGAACTCTATTTGATAGACTCAAGAACACTGATATTATTCTTCTCAAGAATGTGTGTCAAGTGATCAATTTGTTTCTTCAAACACTTATGTTCATTATTACCAGGTCTTTTACAATAGGCATATTGGACTTTCTTTTTCTCAGGCTTGTCGCCCTTAGAAGATTGGGTCTCATTAGTTGCTTTAGAAGCAACTCGTATCTAATCCTTCTTCTCCTTGCTATTCTTTTGTTTCTTATTCTTACTCTTATTGTTACTATTTTGTCCTTTCTATTCTTTTGTGCCTTAGTTGGTAGCTAGGGCATGTGACTTAGAGGACTTAAGAGTGCCCATCTGGATTAGCTTATCTTGTTCCCGTGTGAGAGAAATAGCAAATTCATTTAAAGATGCCATGGTGAATTGAGTACCAAGTGCACCCTTAGTAGCATAGAAGGTAGAAACAAACACAAAATATTTTGAACTTAGCTTAGAGAGAATACTAAGAATCAGTTGTTCATCTTTCTTTTCAATTCCACATTGTTTTAAATGCAACATTAGTGATTTCAATTTTGTGAAAAAATCTTGAATTGTGTTGCAATTGCCTCGACTTAACTAATTAGTTTATTTTCCAATATGTGACCTCTCATTAAGGGTGATCCCACAATAGTGGGTTACAATTGCATTGAGGAAGGAAAATTGCTCGTGCCTAAAAAAAATGACCAGGTTTGATCGAACGAGTAGGTTCAATCGAACCCATTTTTGGGTTTGATTGAACCTCCCCGTTTGGTCGAACACTACATAAGCCTAGGTCATTGGAGGGTTCGATCAAACCCCTGGGTGACCTATTTTTTTATTAATAAAATGGGGGGTTCGATTGAACAGGTGTTCGATCAACCCCCCCCATTTAGGGTTTTTTAAAAAGTGTTTTAACTATCATTTTTGACAGTTTTACTGCTGCTGAACCCAAAAGAGAGCGACCTGAATCCCAGGAGGACCCCTGGAGCTCCTGACCAACTGAACATCACCACCTTCTAGCCAGCCACCCTCTAGGTATGTAGATCATTTTCTCCCTTTCTTGTTTATTATGCCTTGTCTATGCTTCCACATTTTGCATACATGTCTACCAGAGCATTTCCAACTATATTATTTACCAAAAACCCCCCTTCGATTATGCTATGATGGATGTCCATATCAATTCCAAAGCTCCCATTTTGTCATAGGCCTGCGTGGGAGGATGCTGGCAAAAGTTGTGGTCTCTGGCTTTATACCTTCCAATTGCATTTGCTTGAAAGTTTCTAAAGCCTTTTCTTCAAATCTATTTTGTGCATACCCTGTGATCATTGCCATCCATGAGACCATATTTCTTTGAGGCATTCTGTCAACAGTTGATGTGCCTTGTCTACGCTTCCATAGTTTGCATACATGTCTACCAGAGCATTTCCAACTATAATATCTGGCAAAAACCCCCCTTCGAATATGTTATGATGGATCTCCATACCCATTCCAAAGCTCCCATTTTTTCACAGGCCTGCACAGGAGGATGCTGGTGAAGGTTGTGGTGCCTGGCTTGACACCTTCCAATTGCATTTGTTTGAAAGTTTCTACAGCATTTTCAACAAATCCATTTTGTGCATATCCTGCAATCAATGCAGTCCTCGAGACCATATTTTTGTGAGGCATTTTGTCAATAGTTGACGTGCCTTGTCTACGCTTTTACATTTTGCATTTACATGTTTACCAGAGCATTTACAACTATAACATCTACCAAAAATCCCCATTCCATTATGCTATGATGGATCTCCATACCCTGTTCCAAAGCTCCCATTTTGTCACAGGCAGGGAGGATGCTGGCAAAGGTTTTTGAATTTGGCTTTACACCTTCCAATTGCATTTACTTGAAACCTCATGTTATTTCTATTTCTCCTACATGGATAAAGCTTGTAATGTGCTTGAGCATAGTGATAATTTACGTTTTTCGTACTTTTCCTTCATATGATTTGATTCATGATACATGGTTTGAGAAGGATACACATGATATACCTTTACCCTCTAGTGATAAAATTATGATGGATACTTTATGTGGTGAAGCTACACCTTCCTTAATCCTTCATGACATTGTTATATGCCTTGTGATGATGATGATCCTTCATGTGATGATGGTATACCTAGTGAACATATCCTTTATGCATGTCATGATAGATTTCCTTGTTCACTTATGGATTTTCCTACTTGTGTCTCTCTTGCTTCATCTTGCCTTGAGGATCCTAATGATAAATTGATACACATGTTCCACCTTCACATGAGGTTACTAGTACATCTTAGCTATCTTGTGGATCATGGCTTATTGTTGATATGTATTGTGATGAACATGAAATGAAGTTTTTATCTTCCCACAATGAAGTTTATGACTCTTTGTATCACATATGTACTCTATTGGCCCTTCCTTAGTGGATTGCATTGATTTTTCTATGCATCATGATGATATACAACTTTTTGATGGAGACCCTTCTTTGGATTCTTTTATGCTTTTTATTATGTATTCTTAAGTGATCATGGAGTACATTCTTCTACATCTTCTATGCATAAATTGATACACATGTTTTGAATCATGAAAATGAAATAAAGTCCTCTAGGATAGATGGAAAAGCATTAACAAAGTCCATTGAGAAGGATAAGCTAGATATACATGAAAACAACTCTCGTAGAAAAAATATGGTGATATCATCAAGGATCGAATTGTAGGAATCAACGAAGCATGAGAACACCTTATAATCCTTGAGATATGTATGAAAGTAATCCCAAGGTAAGGGCCCTTATAAGAATTCATACTAGGATATAATATAATCAAGGAATAATGGATGAAAGAAGTGATACACCAACTCTAAACCCTACGAAAATTAAGGCAAACAAGCGTGAGTGGATGGGGTTCAAATAAATAACAAATAATGAAAGCCCAAACTAGGTAATCAAATATGAAATGAAAGATGAACAATTTGAAATATTAGATTTGAAATCCCTAAGAAGAATAAAACCTAAGGATAAACTCTAGGGGGTGTAAGATAAGTTAGGTTCACCAATTTATATAAGGAAACAAAACGCCCTCACATAAGTTATCTTGGTTAAATCAAAGAAAGCATGTAATAATAAATAAAAATGCACCTAGATATCATAGTTGAGACTATTATGCTAATTAAACATGTTCATAAAAATGTGCATGGAAATTAATAATAAAATAAATGTACTTATCTCTAGATCTAATTCTAAATACATTGTGATAGATGACACTATGATTTTTCCTTGTAACACATGCTCAAAAATTGGTTAGATAACTAGTATATATATACTAAACTCAATTTCTATAGATCTAGGCCATTTCTATGTTGCACATGGGTTTGATCTCTTAACACATGGATTTGACCCTCTTCCATAGAATTGACCTAATTATCGTTGGACTTAAAATTCATGTTCACCATAGTATTTGGACTTGTGTTTGAAGACTAGAAGTGTTAACAAATACCCTTAGGATCTTTTTATACAAGGATCTTCTACATGGTTAAACCCTTATATACGATTTAATTGACCTTTTTAAACAATGATCAAATGTACACATCAAGTAATCATGCAAAATACTTAGAATGTTGATGTTGATGTCATGCTAATACTATGATGATGCTATGTGCTAATCCAATGTGTGTTTTTCCTCTTGCTAAGTGATTCCTTGATAGTCACAATGAATTAACATTTGTCATTTTATACAACACCCTAGCATGCAAGTTTAAAAATTTAACTCTCAAGTTAACAAATAACAACTAATTGGAACAAAGTTAGCTTAGGCCTAGGATAAAATTTAAAATTTAAAATAAAAAGGTTATTTTTGTGTTGTAGATTTGAATCAGGGTCATTTCCAGAATAAAACAAACAAGGCTAAAAAATGCAACATGTGTAGATTCACCTATGGGACCTCTTGAATATGTTTTATTTAACACCAACAAGAATCCTTCGAAGTAATAGTCAATAACATGAAACTAACACATAGCTTCCTACCCACCTGTAAAATTGAACACATTTCCCCAATGTACCAAGCAACATTCTAGCTAACATTGATGCCAATGAAACCCCTGAAATTTTTATGAAGATTTCATGAAGGCTCTTTTCTTCATAATATAAATTTTTTCTGCTATTGTTGAAGTATCCTCCTCCCTTATTGTTGTAATTTCATTCTTTTTGTGTTTCATGTGTCCATAGAGTCCAACTTATGCATGTGGATAGAAAAGTATGTCCTTGGTACATTATCATCTTTATTTGGTACAACCTTTTGGATTGCATGTAAATTTACTTTTTTGGTCTTGAGATTGAACTATGTCACTAACATTGGATCAAGGCACCATTTGTAAAACACTTGGCCTTTCATTACACCAGTACATGTATATTAAACAATGCATAAATCTTTTAGTATTTTATTGAACTAGTTGTTCTTCCAAATTTACATAGCTCACTACTTTGACAACATTACATCTTTAAGGACTTAAACTCAAGTAAAATATTTAAAGGGATATACATTATTGTTTAGTTTGTATTCATGTATGAAGTGTAGTCTTCAGGCTAAAATACATCATAAGGGATAACAACTAATATGTCTCTGGTCTCATACATGACTTTCCTTTCTACTTAAAAAATAGGTTTCAAGTCTTTCCTATGGTAAACCAATGCACTAAAGCTCAGTGACAAATATTGAAGCTTTCTTGTGCATAGGGTATGATTTACTATTAGGATAGGTTGTGTCTATTCATTTCTCTTTAATTTCCCTATAAGAAAACCTTAGGAAATACCCCCTTGGCCAAGCATATAGTCATTGGTTGTATCCATGTTCTTAGTGTGTAACATTATTTTATATCTTTAATTGTTGAACCTATGTGCTATAATGATTGAAATAAATCTCTTTATCTCTCTCTCCCTTGGTAAATGTGTTCAAAAAGAAAGAAAGTGTATGGAGTAGGAATGACTTAAATGTTTTATAATTGCACACATGGTATTCATTTTTATGACATGTCTTTGGAAAAGTTAAAATCTCTCTCTCTCTCTGTGCTTTGAAAATGAAAAGAATCATCCATGCATAAATTGGAAATGAAATCTTCCTTCTTGAAACTATTTAACGTGTTGGAATATGATAATGCTATTGGAAATGTACTTAATGGTTATTTAATTATAATTTCTATTACACATATATGTGTTATTGAAAGGTTAACATATGTAAATATAACTTCTATTAAAACATATATGTGTTAATATATGTGCCAAATTTTGAGAGGACATGTGACTTGATGATATATAGGTCCGCTCACATAAAAATGTACATATTTTTTTTAAAAATTAGTAGATGACATAGTCTACATGTACAAAATTAAATTGTTTGAAATAGATAATTATGTGTTGAATTATACTTACAAAACCTTATTTATAACGAGCTATAGTTGCATTAGGATGGCCATGTTGAACCAATTCTCTACAAGATGACTAATATGTCTCACCAACATCAGTGATAACTAGTGTCTACTTTGGAAGTTGTGGAAGAACATCAACATACACACCTACATCAGAGAAGAAATTGTATGTTGATAGGTGAGCACAACACAACATCCCTATCTACTTTGATGTAGGTGTGTATGTTCATACATTTGTTCCACAGTCCAAAGTAGACACTATCAATGATGTTGGTGAGACATATCAGTCATCAAGTGTAGAGAATTGGTTCAACATGGCCATCCTAATGCAACTATAGAGGTATAAATATAAGATTTTTTAAGTACATGTTTTTTAAAAAATAGTAGATGACACAGTCTACACGTACAATTAAATTGTTTGAAATAAACAATTATGTGTTGAATTATACTTACAAAACCTTATTTATATTGGGCTATAGTTCCATTAGGATGGCCATGTTCAACCAATTCTCTACAAGATGACTGATATGTCTCACCAACATCAGTGATAACTAGTGTCTAAGTTTTGGAAGTTGTGGAACAACATCAACATACACACCTACATTACAGAGAGGGATGTTGTGTTGCGAGCGTAAATCACCAGGGATAAGCGATCTCAACAAGTTAGAACCAAGAAATTGTATGTTTATAGGCGAGCACAACACAACATCCCTATCTACTTTGATGAAGGTGTGTATACATTGATACATTTGTTCCACAACTTCCAAAGCAGACACTATCAATGATGTTGGTGAGACATATCAGTCATCAAGTGTAGGGAATTGGTTCAACATGGCCATCCTAATGCAACTATAGAGGTATAAATTAGGTTTTGTAAGTATAATTCAACATATGTATAGATATTTTGAAAACAATTTAATTTTGTGTAGACTGTATGTATCATCTACTAATTTAATTCATCTCTTGATTCACACATTTAAGTCAATTAATCCAAAGCATCCTTTGCTATATTTGAGTCACTAACATGTAGAATCACATTATTAATTAAATTATATAATATCCAAAAGAAAACTTTACCATATATCCATATTACCTCCCACTTGCTGATAAATTTTGTGGAGGCTTGACTTTTTTTTATCAACTAAAATGAGTCCTTATATTTTAGCAAAAACACCTTCACTATAAGATTTCATATATATTAAAACCTTAATCATTGAATTGATCTATAAGGATTTATGATTCTCCAATGCCTTCTACTACCATCTCTTTTTCTTTATAAAGTTTCAAAATCTTACAAGAATTCTAGTTGATAAAAAATGAGATTTATGGCTTTGATAACATGTTAAAATATTAAGCATGTATTTCAAATGTAGTATATAGTAAATAAATTGATTCATAAATAACATACTCAAACAAAGGCATATAATATGTACTTTCCTTGCTTTTCTTAAGGCATATAAAATTTATAAAATGTTCTTGTATTGTATATTGTGTGTATTCCGTACTACTTATTCTCTTTCTTGTTTTCTGTATATTTATACTCGTGAGAACTATGAATTTGTACATGCACATGATGTATCTCTAGATGTCTAATTTTGCAGATGTTTTATCCAGTTCTAGAGATCTCTGACTACATCACACATGGCAAATTATGCACCAGTTCCACCTCAGGAACTATTTGCATGAACTAATAATAAGATCGATAGATTGAGAGTTTCCACAAATGATGGTATGAATATGGGAATATATAAGGACACTTGTAGGTCCATAATGGAAAGCCAAGAAAAGATTAGAGATAAAATTGGAGACACAAGTGCTTATTCCCCTAATGCTATAGATGCTATTCTTTCCCACATGCGGGAAGAAGTTTGTGGTGATGTTCCCTTTCTCATGTTCAGAGTGTGGTGACCAAAGAAACCATTAAATCCAAGTGTTTTCCATTCTATCAAGATAAGGCAAAGGTGAAGGGATACCAAGTAACCAGATGTGTCGATGGTGATATGGCCAAATTGATCTACCCTCGATTTCTTGCTATCTTTGGTCGTTATCGAAATAATGATCAAATTCCCTTATATTTTGCACAACAGTTGTATGCTTAGGTTCATTTGGGCCTCAAAGTCAACTACTATGACATTCCTCCATATTGTGGTTAGGGTCATGGTAGGCTTCCTGATAGGGACGCTTATCGTCAACCTAATCAGGCGGCCCCAACGTATAGGGCATTGGTTGGTGAGAGGAATCCTTCTATCTCCCTAGCCATAGCCCCCCTGAGCAGATCATTTTGTCGTTGCTTCCCAAAGGGAAGCAATTGATAATGTTGGCGATATTGCAGTTGCCACCACTACGATAGCTACTGATCATGTGGGTCAATTTTTGATGGCACGATATCCACGATCTAGAGCTTCATTTAGAACACAGTGTACCGGCACTCTTTGTGATCCTTATGCTATGGAAGACATCCCTACACCTGCACAATTGGATGGTCTCACAAGGGAGATGGAACGTAGCACTTTACATTGTTTCGCGGAGGATCTCTTGGAGGCATATGCATTCATTGCATCAGAGCTAGGGATCTCGATAGATCAGGTTAGAAATCATCTGGCTATGTCTATTCATTCACATTTAGGATATCATCATTCTGATATATATATTGTAGATGGAGATACCTCATGTTACTCCTAGCCTAAGGTCAGACCGTATACGTCGGCGTGATTCTATTGACGATGTTGTTGTCAGTGGACATGTGAGTTTTGTATACATGTATATATATATATATCTAGATAGATATAGATCTATTTATACTATTACATATACATTTTTAAATAGTTCTATATATCTAGATAAAATGTATTTAACACATTGTACTTGATTTTATCTCTAGTACTTAGCACATCCATCAGAATAGGATTCTCATTCAGAGGATCACTTGACTAGGAGTTGACACGATGATTAGGCTACAGCCACCTAGAGACCTCCATTTGATGTTGCATCAGTTGGGAATTAAGGTGTCTCAACCTTTACAAATTCCTAGAATTATTTATTTATTTGTATATTTATTTATTGCCTAATGTTGTAATTACTTGCACATTCAGTTTGGTCACATAGTTGAGGTGGCACGGTGACTTGTCATCTTACTTGGAATGTGACTTGGATGGTCAAGTCAAACCTACATGGATTTGGACATCCCATTTGAGGTGGCACTAATATGCCATGTGTCAGCATCTTGTGGTGTGTAGAAAACAATATTCCATATGACAAAATCTATGATGTGTAAGAGCCAAGTTTGGAGATTCCTATGACAAGTGATGACAAGTGTCGGTGAGGATCTTTGTATGAGGGAAAGGCATCTTTGGGCACCCAAGTTGGGCTATGACATGTTGTAAGAGGAATATGCTATATTTAGCATTGTATGACAAATTCTCTTACAACATTAAAGGTTGTTATCTTGGGAAAATCTATGACAACTGTAAGATGCGTAAGAGCATCCGTCATAGTCCATTTTTAGCCTAGAGAGCTCTATATTGGGAAAGTCAAATCTGCCATGTATGACAGATGTAAAGGATGTATTTGTAGAAATAACAAGTGTCCTTTGATGTGGGATAATGGCCATGTGGCCAAGGTGGATGCCTATCCCAAGATGCTCTCAATATTTGCCTTGTAATCTCTATATATTGCATAGTTTGGAGTTGTAGTTGCATAGTGTTTTTACAGGTTCTATTATGCTGTTGGAATAACTCCAGAATTGACATTTGAAAACTCTTGTAAGAACTTACATTGCAAGTGTATTGTAAACACCCATTGTTTTAGATAATACATTGTGCGGGTTTTAGAGTGGTTTTTTCACCTGAAAAGGTTTTCCCCACGTACATCTTGTCTTCTCTCTGTCTACATTCTTGTTTTGTATTTGTTGCTATAATATCTTTGATATATGTTTCATATTGCTACAATTATAAAGGTTGTAAAGAATTTGTATACCTCTCCCCTCATTAGATTAGTTTAGGAAGCGATTTTCGCACACCTAGCTTCCTTTCAATTAGTATTAGAGCATGACCAGTTTTGGTCTTAGCTGTTGGGTAGGGGTTTTTTGTACTGATCTTAGATTGAGTGGGAGTCTATGTAGAGTATTATGAAATCTTGTTGCAGGAAGGAGATGGCAGACACATCCGAAAGAATAGAGGTTAAAAAGTTTAATGGCAACAATTTCAAGTTGTGGAAACTCAAAATGGAAGACATGCTCATTAATAGAGACATATGGGAAGCAATTTCTGATGTAAAATTCGTGGCAATGTCCCAAGATGATTGGGATTTCAAAGATCATAAAGCCAAGGGTATTGTGAGACTTTGTTTGGTTGATTCCATCCTGTTAAATGTTCATGAAGAGAAAATTGTGAAGGATCTATGGAAGAAACTTGGTGATGTTTATCAGGCTAAGTCCCTAGTAAACAAGCTATTCCTACAGAAGAAGCTATATTCTCTAAGGATGGAAGATGGAGGATTTGTTGCTGATCACATGAATGCTTTTTATATGCTAGTTGTATAATTGACATCTATTGGTGTGAAGATGGAGGAGGAGGATCGGTGTATGACCCTACTTTGTTCTTTACTGGATTTGTGGGATCATCTTGTTATGACCATCATGAGTACCACATCCACTTTCAAAATGGATGAAGTGGTGTCTTTGCTGTTATTTGAAGAGATGTGGAGAAAGTCATCTGAGTTGGTCAAAGAAGCTCTTGTAGTTCGTGGAAGACCCAAGGAGAAAGGGAAAAAGAAAGATAAGAAAGATGAGAAGTGTCAATCCAAATCCCCTGGGAGATTGAAATCTCCTGGAAAGTCCAAGGCACTATGTTGGAACTGTGTGTAAACTGGGCATTTCTGAAAGGAATGCAAAGAGGAGAAAAGGAAGAATGTCCCAAATTTAGATTTTGACAAGTCACAAGATGATGGTGATGCCTTCATTGCAGCCTTGGCCACCCATGCATCTGATGATGTGTGGCTGATTGATTTTAGTGCATCTTTCCACATGACCTCGCATCGAGATTGGTTCATGAAGTATGAAGAGTTCAATGGTGGAAGAGTGTACCTGGATGATGACTCTCATCTGAAGATTGTTGGTCGTGGAAGAGTCTCAATCTAATTCCTTGATGGTCGAGTGAAGGGGATCTCTGGGGTTATGTACATCCTAGTCTTGGCATGGAACTTGCTTTCTATAAGTAAATTGAATGATGCAGGTGTATAGGTTGTCTTTTTGAAAGAAGGATGCAAGATGACTAGAGGAGCTATGTTGCTTGAAAAGGGTACTCAGAGAGGTACTCTGTTTCAGCTGGAGGCATGTACTTCATAGTGCAATAGTTCTTCTGACTCGAAGAAAAGAGTTGCAGTCACTTCATCCCCACCATTGGATTCGGGAGTGAAAAAGTCTGTTGTAACAAATTCTGATGGTAGTGCATTTTGGGTACCTAAGGATGCTCATGCTTTGGAAGTTAAGCTTCCTGCTGAGAAGACAATGTTATGGCATAAGAGACTTGGCCACATTGGTGAGAAGGGTCTTAGAACCCTGAAAAATAAAAACCTCGTTGAGGGGTTAAATTATTGTAATGTTGAGTTTGACTTTTATGAACATTGTATATATGGGAAGCAAAACCGTGTTTAGTTTTACCTGAGTTGTCATAAGTCTTCTGGTGTATTGGAGCTTATTCATTCTGATGTGTTTGGTCTAGTTAATGTTCCTTCGATCTCTAAATCTGTATATTTTGTATCTTTCATAGATGACTACAGTCGAAGGACATGGATTTATTTTCTCAGAAGCAAATATGAAGTCTTTAGTCGGTTTAAAGAGTTTAAAGCCTTTGCTAAAAATGAAACTAGTAAAAAGATTAAGTGTTTGAGAACTGACAATGGTGGTTAGTTTTGTTTGGCAGAGTTTGATAAGTTCTATAAAGAGCAAGGGATTGAAAGACTTAAGACAACTCCATACACCCCACAACAAAATGGAGTTGCAGAGGGGATGAACATGACACTGATGGAGAAGGCTAGGAGTATGCTTAGTGGACCAACCGTCAAACAAAAGTTTTGGGCTGAAGCTATAGCCACTGCTTGCTACCTAGTAAACAGGTCTCCTACATCATCTCTTGGTGGTAAGACACCTATGGAGGTGTGGTCTGGTAAGAAGCCTTTAGTTAGACATCTTTGTGTTTTTAGTTGTGAGGCATATGCACATGTGCCTAGGGAGAAATGGTCAAAATTGGAGAACAAGGCTATTAAGTGTATCTTCATGGCTATGGTGTTGGTGTGCAAGCATACAAGCTTTGGGATCCTATGGCTAAAAATTTGTTGTATAGTAGAAGTGTTATTTTCAGAGAGCTAACACCTTCTTATAGTGTTCTACAACCAGAAGAGAAAGAAAAGAAAGAGGATGTGGTTTAGTTTCCTTCTACCCCTGAGAGGACTGAACTGAATGACCTTGTTGGACCTGATGATGAGAAGAGCTCTGGGAGCTCTGAAAGTTTAGAAGATGAAGTAGAACCTCTACCTCAGCCTTTGAGGAGGTCCACACGAGTCAGGAAGTAACCTGAGAGGTTTGGTTATACATTGGTTGATTCTAGTTGTGCCTTTGCTTTGCTTACTAATGTTGATGATCCTAGAACTGTGACAGAGGCGATGCGCATGAAAGATGCAGGTTCCTGGAAGGAGGCCATGGAAGATGAGATGGCTTCTTTGGAAAATAATAAAACTGGGGAATTGGTGCCTTTGCCTGATGGTCAGAAACCTGTTGGATGCAAATGGGTTTTCAAGAAGAAATTTGGTGCAGATGGTAGTGTTGAAAAGTATAAAGCCATATTAGTTGCGAAGGGGTATTCACAAGTGGAGGGAATTGATTATGGTGAAATTTTCTCTCCCTTTGTAAAGCTGACATCTATTCAGTTCCTATTATTTCTTACATCTGCTTATGATTTAGAAGTGGAACAACTGGATGTGAAGACAACTTTTCTTCAGGGTTACTTGGAGAAAGAGATTTAATGTCACAACCAGAGCATTACATAGAGAAAGGTAAAGAAAATTTGGTTTGCAAGTTAAATAAGTCTTTGTATGGTTTGAAGCAATCTCCTACGATGTGGTACTTACAATTTGATGCCTTTTTGTTGTCAATTAGATATCTAAGATCGAAATCAGAGCATTGTGTGTATTATAAGTTTGACAATGATCGTATTCTCATTATTGCACTATATGTTGATGATATATTGCTGATTGGGAATAATAAGAATATGATTTCTGATTTGAAGTCTCAGTTGTCAGCACAATTTGAGATGAAAAACCTAGGGGTAGCCAGGTACATTTTGGGAATGGAAATCAGAAGAGATAGACCAAATAGAAAACTTTGGTTAAGCCAGAGTAAGTATGTGAAGATCGTGTTGGATAGATTTAGCATGGCAGATTCCAGACAATTAAGTGTTCCTATTTCATTAGGGACAAAGTTATCTATGAATGATTGTCTAAAGTCTCCTTCTGAGATAGAGGATATGAGCAGAGTACCTTATGCTAGTGCTGTTGGCAGCTTGATGTATGCTATGGTCTGTACAAGACCAGACATTGCCCAAGTAGTGGGAGTCCTTAGTCGGTTCATGGCTAATTCTAGACAAGTACACTGGGATGCAGTAAAGTGAGTGTTCAGATATTTGTCAGGTACTTCCAAGTATTCCCTATGTTATCATGGTCATCCTACAGGACCTCCGCATTCTGTATGTTTTCATGGATTTGTGGATTCTGATTGGGCAGGTGACATTGACAACAGGAGATCCACCAGTGCTTAGGTGTATACTATGTTTGGTGGTTCAATTAGTTGGATGAGTAAGCGACAACCTATGGCTGCTTTGTCCATGATAGAAGCTGAGTATATGGCAGCAACTCATGCTTGTAAGGAATCCATTTGGCTTAAGAGATTGTGTTCAGATGTTGGAGTTGATGCAGGACAGATTATTATTTGTTGTGACAGTCAGAGTATGATTTGCTTAGCAAAGAATCTGACTTTCCATGCTAGAACAAAGCATATTCATGTACAGTTTCATTTTGTGTGAGACATGGTAGAGGATGGGAAGGTGATATTGGAGAAAGTAGACACTTTGAAGAATGTTGTAGATGCATTGACAAAACCAGTGGGCACAAAGAAGTTCAGATGGTGTTTGGAGTCTATGGGCCTCTTGGCCCCCTAGCAGTTAAAATCTTGTCATTTCTTTTGGCTCTTGCATGGTGTTCGACAAGTGGGAGAATGATGGGAATTAAGGTGTCTCAACCTTTGCAAATTCCTAGCATTATTTATTTATTGCCTAATGTTGTAATTAATTGCACATTTAGTTTGGTCACATAGTTGAGGTGGCACGATAACATGTCATCTTACTTGAAATGTGACTTGGATAGTCAAGTCAAACCTACATGGATTTGGGCGTCCCATTTGAGGTGGCACTAATATGCTATGTGTCAGCATCTTGTGTGTGGAAGACAATATTCCATATGACAGAATCTATGACGTGTAAGAGCCAAGTTTGGAGATTCCTATGACAAGTGATGACAAGTGTCGGTGAGGATCTTTGCATGAGGGAAAGGCATCTTTGGGTGCCCAAGTTGGGCTATGACATGTTGTAAGAGGAATATTCTATATTTATCATTGTATGAAAGATTCTCTTACAACATTAAAGGTTGTTATCTTGGGAAAATCTATGACAATTGTAAGATGCATAAGAGCATCCGTCATAGTCTATTTTTAGCATGGAGTGCTCCATATTGGGAAAGTCAAATATGCCATGTATGATAGATGTAAGGGATGTAATTGCAGCAAGGACAAGTGTCCTTTGACGTGGGATAATGGCCATGTGGCCAAGGTGGATGCCTATCCCAAGATGCTCTTAATATTTGCCTTGTAATCTCTATATATTGAATAGTTTGTAGTTGTAGTTGCATAGTGTTTTTACAGGTACTGTTATGCTTTTGGAATAACTCTAGAATCAAAATTTGAAGACTCTTGTAAGAACTTGCATTGCAAGTGTATTGTAAACACCCATTGTTTCAGGTAATACATTGTGCAGGTTTTAGAGTGTGGGGTTTTTCACTTGAAAAGGTTTTCCCCACGTACATCTTGTGTCTTCTTCTCTTTGTCTACATTCTTGTTTTGTGTTTGTTGCTGTAATATCTCTGATATATGTTTCATATTGCTGCAATTGTAAAGGTTGTAAAGAATTTGCATGCCTCTCTCATTAGATTAGTTTAGGAAGCAATTTCCACACACCTAGCTTCCTTTCAACATCTAGACATTTCCATTTATATATGTTTGATATGTTGACATTTCCAAGACTTGATTACATACATGTGTTTGATGATTTATGTTTGCACTATATTGACATTTCCAGGAACTTTTTTACATACACATGTTTGATGATTTATGTTTGATATATATTGACATTTCCAGGACTTGATTACATACATGTTTGATGATTTATGTTCAAGATATATTGACATTTCCAATCTGACTTGATTACATACATGTTTGATGATTTATGTTTGATATATTGACATGTGCACATTTACACCAGTGTGAGTGATCTGATATATTGACAAGAGATTAGTTGATAATGAGGGCACACAAAGAACATCATGGAATATGCCATCCCCCACATAAACGGACCCTCTCCCACACACCTCAAATGGAGTGTCGTCACCAATCAAAATAGAAGGAATAGTACATGGCTCCAAAGATGCAAGTTCTTCCTTAGATGAAGCCATGTGGTGCAAAGCACACGAATCAAGAACCCAAGTGGATGGTGAAGAAGAAACTACTATAAGGGCCTTGCCCTTTCTTTCCCCCCCCTTTTTTGCCTTGTTAGACCCCTCATTAGAACTCTATTTGATAGACTCAAGAACATTTATATTATTCTTCGCAAGAATGTGTGTCAAGTGATCAATTTGTTTCTTCAAACACTTATGTTCATTATGACCAGGTCTTTTACAATAGGCACATTAGACTTTCTCTTTCTTACGCTTGTCGCCCCTAGAAGATTGGGTCTCATTAGTTTCTTTAGAAGCAACTTGTATCTGATCCTTCTTCTCCTTGCTATTCTTTTGTTTCTTATTCTTATTCTTGTTGTTACTACTTTGTCCTTTCTATTCTTTTGTGCCTTGGTTGGCAGCCAGGGCATGTGACTTAGAGGACTTAAGAGTGCCCATCTGGATTAGCTTATCTTGTTCCTGTGTGAGAGAAACAGAAAAATCATTTAAAGATGGCATGGTGAATTGAGTACCAAGTGCACCCTTAGTAGCATAGAAGGTAGAACAAACAGAAAATATTTTAAACTTAGCTTAGAGAGAATACTAAGAATCAGTTGTTCATCTTTGTTTTCAATTCCACATTGTTTTAACTGCAGCATTAGTGATTTCAATTATGTGAAAAAATCTTGAATTGTGTTGAAATTGTCTTGACTTAACTAATTAGTTTATTTTCCAACATGTGACCCCTCATTAAGGGTGATCCCACAATAGTGGGTTACAATTGCATTGAGGAAGGAAAATTGTCTGTGCCTCAAAAAAAAATGACCAAGTTCGATCGAACCCATTTTTGGGTTTGATCAAACCTCCCCATTCGGTCGAACACTACGTAAGCCTAGGTCATTGGAAGGTTCGATCGAACCCCCGGGTGACCTATTTTTTTATCAATAAAATGGGGGGTTCGATCGAACATGTGTTCGATCAAACCACCCTATTTAGGGGTTTTTTTAAAGTGTTTTAACTGTCATTTTTGACAGTTTTATTGCTGCTGAACCTGGAGGAGAGCGACCCGAACCCTAGGAGGACCCTTGGAGCTCCCCACCAACCAAACATCGCCACCTTCTAGCCAGCCACCCTCTAGGTATGTAGATCAATTTCTCCCTTTCTCATTTATTATGCCTTGTCTGTGCTTCCACATTTTGCATACATGTCTACCAGAGCATTTCCAACTATATTATCTGCCAAAAACCCCCCTTCGATTATGCTATGATGGATGTCCATAGCCATTCCAAAGCTCCCATTTTGTCACAGGCCTGCGTGGGAGGATGCTGGCAAAGGTTGTGGTCTCTAGATTTCCACCTTCCAATTGCATTTGCTTGAAAGTTTCTAAAGCCTTTTCAACAAATCCATTTTGTCCATACCCTGTGATCATTGTCATCCACAAGACCATATTTCTTTGAGGCATTTTGTCAATAGTTGACGTGCCTTGTCTACGCTTCCATAGTTTGTATACATGTCTACCAAAGCATTTCCAACTATAATATCTGCCAAAACCCCCCCTTCGATTATGTTATGATGGATTTCCATACCCATTCCAAAGCTCCATTTTTGTCATAGGCCTGCGCAGGAGGATGCTGGCGAAGGTTGTGGTGTCTGGCTTTACACCTTCCAATTGCATTTGTTTGAAAGTTTCTACAACCTTTTCAACAAATCCATTTTGTGCATATCCTGCGATCGATGTAGTCCACGAGACCATATTTCTTTGAGGCATTATATCAACAGTTGACATGCTTTGTCTACGCTTCCACATTTTGCATGTACATGTCTAATAGAGCATTTCCAGCTATAACATCTACCAAAAATCTCCCTTCCATTATGCTATGATGGATGTCGATACCCTATTCCAAAGCTCCCATTTTGTCACAGGTAGGGAGGATGCTGGCAAAGGTTGTCAAATTTGGCTTTACACCTTCCAATTGCATTTGCTTGAAACCTCATGTTGTTTCTATTTCTCCTACATGGATAAAGCTTGTAATGTGCTTGAGGATAGTGATAATTTACCTTTTTGCACTTTTCCTTCATATGATTTGATTCATGATAAATGGTTTGAGAAGGATACACATGATATACCTTTACCCTCTAGTAATAAAATTATGAATGATACTTTTTGTGGTGAAGCTACACCTTCCTTAATCCTTCATGACATTGTTATATGCCTTGTGATGATGATGATCCTTCATGTTATGATGGTATACCTAGTGAACATATCCTTTATGCATCTCATGATATATTTCCTTGTTCACTTATGGATTTTCTTGCTTGTGTCTCTCTTGCTTCATCTTGCCTTGAGGATCCTAATGATAAATTGATACACATGTTCCACCTTTACATGAGGTTACTAGTACATCTTAGCTATCTTGTGGATCATGGCTTATTGTTGATATGTATTGTGATGAAAATCACATGAAGTTTTTATCTTCCCACAATGAAGTTTATGACTCTTTGTATCACATATGTACTCTATTGGCCCTTCCTTAGTGGATTGCATTGATTTTTCTATGCATCATGATGATTTACAACTTTTTGATGGAGACCTTCTTTGGATTCTTTTATGCTTTTTATTATGTATTCTTAAGTGGTCATGGAGTACATTCTTCTACATCTTCTATGCATAAATTGATGCACATGTTCTAAATCATGAAAATGAAATAAAGTCCTCTAGGATAGATGGAAAATCATTAACAACGTCCATTGAGAAGGATAAGCTAGATAGACATGAAAATAACTCCCGTAGAAAAAAGATGCTGATATCATCAAGGATCGAAGTGTAGGAATCAATGAAGCATGAGAACACCTTATAATCCTTGAGATATGTATGAAAGTAATCCCAAGGTAAGGGCCCTTATAAGAATTCATACCAGGATATAATATAATCAAGGAAGAATGGATGAAGGAAGTGATACACCAACTCTAAACCCTACAAAAATTAAGGCAAACAAGTGTGAGTGGATGGGGTTCAAAGAAATAACAAATAATGTTTGCCCAAACTAGGCAATCAAATATGAAATGAAAGATGAACAGTTAGAAATATTAGATTTGAAATCCCTAAGAAGAATAAAACATAAGGATAAACCCTAAGGGGTGTAAGATAAGTTAGGTTCACCAATTTATGTAAGGAAACAAAACACCCTCACATAAGTTATCTTGGTTAAATCAAAGAAAGCATGTAATAATAAATAAAAATAAACCTAGATATCATAGTTGAGACTATTATGCTAATTAAACATGTTCATAAAAATGTGCATAGAAATTAATAATAAAAAAATGTACTTAGCTCTAGATCTAATTCTAAATACATTGTGATAGATGACACTATGATTTTTCCTTGTAACTCATGCTCAAAACTTGGTTAGATAACTAGTATATATATACTAAACTCAATTTCTATAGATCTAGGTCATTTCTATGTTGCACAAGGGTTTGATCTCTTAACACATGGATTTGACCCTCTTCCATAGAATCGACCTAATTATCATTGGACTTAAAATTCATGTTCACTTTAGTATTTGGACTTGTGTTTGAAGACTAGCAGTGTCAACAAATACCCTTAGGATCTTTTTATACACTGATCTTCTACATGGTTAAACCCTTAGATATGATTTAATTGACCCTTTTAAACAATGATCAAATGTACACATCAAGTAATCATGCAAAATACTTAGAATGTTGATGTTGATGTCATGCTAATACTATGATGATGCTATGTGCTAATGCAATGTGTGTTTTTCCTCTTGCTAAGCGATTCTTCGATAGTCTCAATGAATTAACATTTGTCATTTTATACAACACCCTAGCGTGCAAGTTTAAAATTTAACTCTCAAGTTAACAAATAACAACTAATTGGAACAAAGTTAGCTTAGGCCTAGGATAAAATTTAAAATTTAAAATAAAAAGGTTATTTTTGTGTTGTAGATTTGAACTAGGGTCATTTCAAGAATAAAACAAACAAGGCTAAAAAATGTAACATGTGTAGATTCACTTGTGGGACCTCTTGAATATGTTTTATTTAACACCAACATGACTCCTTGGAAGTAATAGTCAACAACATGAAACTAACACATATCTTCCTACCCACCTGCAAAATTGACCATATGTACTTAACGTACCAGGCAACATTCCAGCTAACATCGATGCCAATGAAACCCTTGAAATTTTTATGAAGTTTTCATGATGGCTCTTTTCTTCATAATACAAGAATTTATATTCTATCCTATGGATTGTTGAAGTATGCTCCTCCCTTAGTGTTGTAATTTCATTCTATATATTTTTCATTTGTCCATAGAGTCCAACTTATGCACGTGGATAGAAAAGTATGTCCTTGGGACATTATCATCTTTATTTGGTACAACCTTTTGGATTGCATGTAAATTTACTTTTTTGGTCTTAAGATTGAACTATGTCACTAACATTGGATCAAGGCACCATTTGTAAAACACTTGGCCTTTCATTACATGAAGACATGTATATTAAACAATGCATAAATCTTTTAGTATTTTATTGAACTAGTTGTTCTTCCAAATTTACATATCTTACTACTTTGACAACATTACATCTTTAAGGACTTAAACTCAAGTAAAATATTTAAATGGATATACATTATTGTTTAGTTTGTATTCATATATGAAGTGTAGTCTTCGGACTAAAATACATCATAAGGGATAACTGTTGGAACTAGACAATTGAGAGGGGGGGTGAATTAGTTGTCCCTTTAAAACTTTTCTACCTTTAACCCTTTTTATTATCTTACTATTAGATTAGTAATGCAAACATTTAAGCATGAATCAACAACATAAGAGCAGAAACATAATCAACACATTTGACACCATGATTTTGACGTGGAAACCCAGTTAAGGGAAAAACCACAGTGGGGGTTAACCCACAAAATGCGTACCCTGTTAAAAGTACTTAGAAAAATAGAAGGCACATGTCTTCGGGCACATTGGCCAGAGCTCACTGCTCAAAAGGAGAGGCTCACTGCCTATAGAATTTATTTAGAAAGAATTAACTAAGAATTACCATCTACTTCATGCCTGATTCAGTTTCAATGAATGCTCAATAACTTTTTCTTTGCCTCAAACTTTTCTTCACATTCTACATTGCTCTTGCTCCTTTTCTTCTCTGCTTTGCTCCTAATCCTTCCTTCGGATTTTATTTATTTTGCACAAGGATGATTTTGTTACTTCTTCAACAAGTATTTATATACTTCATCAACCTTGGAATGATCAACAAGGTTGGCTAAACTTGACGCGGATCATCACACTATCAGCCAAACACAACTGAGACTTGAATCTGCTTCTACAACCACTCCACGCTTCATAAGAATGTATTTAAAGCATCCGTAATAGGTTAGGAACATCCGGTTGGCCAAGACTGGGAAGAACATCAACCTCAAGAAGAAATCTTCAATCAACAAGCTCAAACTTCAACACGGACTTCTAACATAGTAGTCATACAATCCAGAGACCTCCACAAGCGCATTGAAATCACCAATAACATCCATTCTAAACCAATTTATCAGAAACAATTGAATCTTCCTCCAGAACCTCAAGAACACTCTTTGCCATGACTATCAAACTAGAAGGATAGCTTATGGACCTCCAAACCACAAACCGTTGGTGTTGATGATACACATTGAATTCCCAAACATGCCTTCAGATCCACAGATCACAATTTTATGTTACCGGAGCAATCCGGACCTCTTTCCTATCACTTTGTCTTTCCTGAGTATTGCAGGAACCGGTTCTACTCAGATGGCCATAATTCCTTCAAATCTTCATGCGGACTTCTCAAATCTTGACTGGAGCAACCTCTGACAATTCTCTACATTTCCACTTGATCTGATGCATTGATTGTTATTAATTTTCTCAATATCCTCAATAATTTAGTCTTCTGTATAGATAGCAAAATAGGATACAATTTACACTAATGGAAACAAGAATATGTTGATATCAATGACAACACCACTTAGGCACATATTTGCAACAATGTCCCCCTTTGTCATTGATGGCAACATGTGATGTGAAAAACTAAATCTAACCATCAAGACAAAAACTTCTTCCCCTTTCTCTTCTCACTTCTACAACTACTTTCCTTATTGTTGCCCCTCACATCCACAACTAGTTTTTCGCATGACTTCTCTCTCCCTTTGACATCAATGGCACATATTTGCTATCTTTTCTCCCTTTTTGCTTTAGATTGATCCCAAAATTTGCATATTGACTACTCCCCCTCTGAGTAGCACCTCCTTAACATCAATCCAAATCACAAGATATGGATGTGAATCCCATCAGACTGATGCACCTTAATGCATCTTAGTTCTGCTCAGGAGGGGTAATAACCCCTAACTTCTCTTTGAGATACTCAAAAGTATCCTTGGGAAGAGGCTTAGTGAAGATGTCTGCAATTTGATCTTTAGAAGGCACAAACTCCAACTTGACTTCATTCTCATTTGCTTTCTCTCTCAAGAAATGAAACTTGATAGATATATGCTTTGTCTTTGAATGCAATACCAGATTCTTTGAGATGCTTATTGCACTAGAATTATCATAGAAAATTGTGACTAGCTCCTCAAACACAATTCTGATGTCCTTCAACATTTACTTCATCCACAAAACCTGAGTACAATTATTTTCTGCTGCTATATACTCTGCTTCTGCAGTAGACAAAGATATTGCCTCTTTCTTTTTGCTTATCCAAGAGACCAATCTTCTCCCCAAGAAAAATGCACCACCACTAGTACTTTTTCTGTCATCCACATCTCCTGCCCAATCAACATCTATATATGCATGAAGAGTGGAGTTATTGTCCTTTGGATGCCACAGTCCATAATCAATTGTCCCCTTGAGATATCTAAAAATTCTTTTGACTGCCATAACATGGGATTCTTTTGGATCAGCTTGAAATCTGGCAATAAGTCCAACTACATTCATGATATCAGGTTTGGTCTGAGTTAGATAAAGTAGTCCTCCAATCATTGATCTATATCTTTTCTGATTTGCCTTGGGAGAGTCATCATCTTTGCTTAGCTTGCATTCGGTTACCATAGGTGTACCCACTGGCTTTGAGTCTTCCATTCTAAATTTCTTTAGCTATTCTTTTACATACTTGGACTGAGATATGAAGATACCTTTATCTGATTGAACAATTTGCAGACCTAGGAAGAAATTCATCTCACCAAACATTGACATCTCAAACTCACTTTTCATCTGATCAGCAAATGCTTTACACATGCATTCATTTCCACCAAAAATGATATCATCAACAAAAACTTTGACAATTAGAATATCCTCATGGTCAATTTCGAAGTAGAGATTACTATCAGCAGTACCTTTGTTAAATCCTAGCTTAAGCAAATGCTTATCCAATCTAGCATACCAGGCTCTTGGAGCTTATTTGAGTCCATAGAAGGCTTTTCTCAATCTACAAACCATATCTCTCTAATCAGACAACTGAAATCCTTCTAGTTTCTCAATGTAGACTTTTTCCTCCAAATCTCCATTCAAAAATGTTGATTTCACATCCATTTGATATACTTTAAAATCTTTGAAGGCAACAAATGCAAGAAATAATCTAACTGCCTCTATCCTTGCCACCAGAGCAAAAGTTTCTTCAAAATCAATTCCTTCCACTTGAGAGTAGCCTTTACATACCAACCTTGCCTTATTCCTTACTACCTCACCATCTTCATTCAGTTTATTTTGGAAGACCCATTTGGTTCCAATCACATTTTTGTCCCTAGGTCTAGGAACTAGATCCCATGTGTGATTCTTTTCAATTTGTATCAATTCCTCTTCCATTGCTTTAACCCAATTTTCATCATTGCAAGCTTCACTTACCAATTTAGGTTCAATCCTTGAAATCAAACAAATCTCTTCTTGATCTTCAAACATTTTTCTCCTAGTTCGAACACCTTTACTCTTATCTCCTATGAACTGGTCTTTAGGATGATTTAACCTTACATACCTGGGAGTTTTTGAAATTGTTTGAGCTTCTATTTCTTGAACTTGTTCCTCATCATCTGTGTTAACCTATGGAGTCACCAGTTCAAACTAAATCTGGGTCTGAACTTGAACTTGCCTTCCTTGATTTTCACTTTCATCATCTGAATCATATCTAAAGTATCTGGAATGTCCTTCTTTGCTTTCATCAACTTTAACATTCACACTTTCAACAATCTTCTTCAATCTCTTATTGAAGCACTGGTAGGCCTTACTTTGAGTTGAGTATCCCAAAAATGATCCTTCATCATTTCTTGCCTCAAACTTACCTAAGTCCTCACCTCTTTTGATATAACATTTATTACCAAAGACTCTAAAATATCTCATAGTAGGAGAATGACCAAACCAAAGTTCATAAGGAGTCTTACCAGAATTTCCTTTGATCTGTACTCAGTTAAGAGTGTAGACAACAGTACTCAAAACCCCTCTCCAGTAAACTTGAGGAACATTTGTTTCCATCATCATGGTTCTAGCAGCTTCTTGAATGGTCTGGTTCTTTCTTTCCACAACTCCATTTTGCTGAGGAGTCCTAGGAACAGATAACTATCTTTTTATTCCATGATTTTCACAAAAAGCATCAAACTTACTGGAGGTAAATTCTCCACCTCTGTCAAATCTCAGACATTTTAATTTCCCACCAATCTCATTTTCAACCATCATCTTGAACATCTTAAACATGTCAAGGGCTTCTGATTTTTCTCTCAGAAAGGTTACCCCCATTATCCAGGAGTAATCATCAATTAGTAACATGAAATATATGTCTCCTTGCACACTCCTAACTCTAGTAGGACCATAGAGATTAGTACGTACCAGTTCCAATCTTTCACTTAAACTTTGTTCCTTACTCTTGAAAGAAATTTTGTTTTGCTTGCCCAATTGACATTCTCTACATATGTTATTAGGTTTCACAAGTCTTAGAAGATCTCTTACAACATGAGTGGAACTTATTTTGACAATGTTGTCAAAATTCACATGACACATCCTCGTATTCCATAGCCAACTTTGATCTGTCTGAGTAATCAAACAACTTTTACCAGAACTACTTAAGTGAAAGATGTTACCTCTTGTTTGAGTACCTGATGCAATTTCAGTTCTGGAGCTTTCTAAGATTCTACATTTTCCATCCTTGAACCAAAGATCATTACCCTTGTCAACCAACTATCCAACACTGAGAAAATTATGTTTCAGGCCATCCACATACAGAACATCATTGGTGTTGTTCTTGCCATCAAAAGAGATGGATCCTCTACCACAGATTCTACCAACTGAGTTGTCTCCAAATTTTACAAGGCCTCCTTCATAGTTTTCAAAGTTCACAAACTTACTCTTGTCACCACTCATGTGATGAGAGCATCCACTATCAATCACCCATTCATCCCTTTCAATAACCTAAGCAGCCAAGGCACTTTCCACATTTTCATAGCTAGCAGACTCAGTAGACACTGGATCTTCTTCTTTGATAGCAATAAACACCCAATCATTTTTAGAGGAACCTCCATGATCAGATTCATCATTTGTTATCCCTTCTTCTCCATTTTCATGGACGTAGTAACATTTATTTTGACCTTTAAACCTGTTAGGGTTAGGTTTTGAAAACCTTTTCAGACATCTTGAGGCAAAATGACCAATCTTGTTACAAGAAAAGTATTTGAGTGGTAATTTTCCTTCATACTTACGGGATCCTCTTAGCATTCTTCTGGCAATAAGAGCTTCAAGGTCTATTGTTTCTATCTCAACATCTTCAAGATCCTTTCTTGTCTTTGTAAGCCTATTTAATCTTGCAGAAGATCTTTCACCCGGATCATATCTTTGTTTTCCATACATACTGGCTTTAAATGTAGACTCTAACTTGGGAAGAGAATCACCAAACTCACTTAATTTAAAATCTAAAATTTTGCCAACCAGATGATCTCTTGTAACCTCTGAGACTATCCTGATTTCTTCTATAGCTGCAACCTTATGTTTGTAAGAATTTGGTAAAGATCTAAGTACTTTTGATACAATTTCTGATTCTTCTAAAACTCCACCAACACACTTGATGCCACACACAAGTTCATTTATATTTTGCATGTAGATTGTGATGTTTTCATCTTCGCTCATCCTCATAGTTTCAAATTTTCCTCTTAGACTTTGCAATTTTGCACATTTGACATAGTTGTCACCTTCATATAGATACTCCAACTTTTTCTAGATTTGATAAGCAATTTTTAGACCAAAGACATTTGTCATTTCTGAATCAGTTAGGGCACTCAACAAGGCTTCTTTAGCTCGAAGATTATTTTCAGCATCTTTAACTTGATCAGGAGTTGAAGGACCTTTCTCTGGAGGTTTATACTCAACACTGGTTATTGCCCAATAGGCATCACCCATGCATTGCAAATGGCACTCCATGCGATCTTTCCAAACAAAATAATTTGTTCCATCAAATCTTGGACTATCCTTCTTGTAGGTTGACATCCTGGATCTCCTCAAGCGGTTAGGCTTTTATGTGAGGATTTGACTCTGATACCAATTGTTGGAACTAGACAACTAAAAGGCGGGGGTGAATCAGTTGTCCCTTTAAAATTTTTCTACCTTTAACCCTTTTTATTATCTTACTATCAGATTAGTAATGCAAACATTTAAACATGAATCAACAACATAAGAGTAGAAACATAATCAACACATTTGACACCAAGATTTTGATGTGGAAACCTGATTAAAGGAAAAGCCATGGTGGGGGTTAACCCACAAAATGCATACCCTATTAAAAGTACTTAGAAAAATAGAAGGCACATGCCTTCGGGTGCACTACCTAGAGCTCACTGCTCAAAAGGAGAGGCTCACTGCCTACAAAATTTATTTAGAAAGAATTAACTGAGAATTAGCATCTACTTCATGCTTGATTCAGTTTTAATGAATGCTAAAGAACTTTTGATTTGCGTCAAACTCTTCTTCACATTCTACACTGCTCTCACTCCTTTTGTTCTCTGTTCTGCTCCTAATCCTTCCTTCAGATTTTATCTATTTTGCACAAGGATGATTTCGTTACTTCTTCAACAAGTATTTATATACTTCATCAACCTTGGAATGATCAACAAGGTTGGCTAAACTTGATGTGAATCATGACATTGTCGACCAAACACAACTAAGATTTGAATCTACTTCTATAACCACTCCACGCTTCATAAGAATATATTTAAGGCATCCGTAATATGTTAGGAACATCTGATCAGCCAAGACTGGGAAGAACATCAACCTCAAGAAGAAATCTTGAATCAACAAGCTCAAACTTCAACGCGGACTTCTAACATAGTAGCCATACAATCCAGAGAGCTCCACAAGCACATTGAATTTGCCAATAACATCCATTCTAAACCAATTTATCAGAAACATTTGAATCTTCCTCCAGAACCTCAAGAACACTCTTTGCCATGTCTGTCAAACTAGAAGGATAGCTTGTGGACCTCCAAACCACAAACCACTAGTGTTGATGTTACACATTGACTTCCCAAACATGCCTTTAGATCCGTAGATCACAATTTTATGTTATCAGAGAAATCTGGACCTCTTTCCTGTCACTCTGTCTTTCTTGAGTATTGTAGGAACCGGTTCTACTTAGATGGCCATAATTCCTTTAAATCTTCATGCAGACTTCTCAAATCTTGATTGGAGCAACCTTTGACAATCCTCTACATTTCCACATGATCCATATGCATTGATTGTTATTAATTTTCTCAATATCCTCAACAATCTGGTCTTCGGCACAGAGAACAAAATAGGATACAGTTGACACTAATGGAAACAAGAATATGTTGACATCAATGACAACACAACTTAGGCACATATTTGCAAAAATAACAACTAATATATCTCTGGTCTCATACATGACTTTCCTTTCTACTTAAAAAATAGGTTTCAAGTCTTTCCTATGGTAAACCAATGCACTAAAGCTTAGTGACAAATATTGAAGCTCTCTTGTGCATAGGGTATGATTTACTATCAGGATAGGTTGTGTCTATTCATTTCTCTTTAATTTCGCTATAAGAAAACCTTAGGAAATACCCCCTTGGCCAAGCATATAGTCATTGGTTGTATCCATGTTCTTAGTGTGTAACATTATTTTATATCTTTAATTGCTGAACCTATGTGCTATAATGATTGAAAGAAATCTCTTTATCTCTCTCTCCCTTGGTAAGTGTATGGAGTAGGAATGACTTAAATGTTTTATAATTGCACACATGGTATTCATTTTTATGACATGTCTTTGGAAAAGTTAAAATCTCTCTCTCTCTTTGCTTTGAAAAGGAAAAGAATCATCCATGCATAAATTAGAAATGAAATCTTCCTTCTTGAAACTATTTCACTTGTTGGAATATGATAATGCTATTGGAAATGTACTTCATGTTTATTTAATTATAACTTCTATTACACATATATGTGTTATTGAAAGGTTAACATAGGTAAATATAACTTTCTTTAAAACATATATGTGTTAATATATGTGCCAAATTTTGAGAGGACATGTGACTTGATGATATATAGATGCTCACATAAAAATGTACATATTTTCAAAAAAAATTAGTAGATGACACAGTCTACACGTACAAAATTAAATTGTTTGAAATAGACAATTATGTGTTGAATTATACTTACAAAACCTTATTTATACCAAGCTATAGTTGCATTAGGATGGCCATGTTGAACTAATTCTCTACAAGATGATTGATATGTCTCACCAACATCAGTGATAACAAGTGTCTACTTTGGAATTTGTGGAACAACATCAATGTACATACCTACATCAGAGAAGAAATTGTATGTTGATAGGCGAGCGCAACACAACATCCCTATCTACTCTGATGTAGGTGTGTATGTTGATACATTTGTTCCACAATCCAAAGTAGACACTATCAATGATGTTGGTGAGACATATCAGTAATCAAGTGTAGAGAATTAGTTCAACATGGCCATCCTAATGCAACTATAGATGTATAAATATAAGATTTTGTAAGTACATATTTTTAAAAAACATTAGTAGATGACACAGTCTACATGTAAAATTAAATTGTTTGAAATAGACAATTATGTGTTGAATTATACTTACAAAACCTTATTTATACCAAGCTATAGTTGCATTAGGATGGCCATGTTGAACTAATTCTGTACAAGATGACTGATATGTCTCACCAACATTAGTGATAACTAGTGTCTAAGTTTTGGAAGTTGTGGAACAACATCAACATACACACCTACATCAAAGAGAGGGATGTTGTGTTGCGAGCTTAAATCACTAGGGATAAGCGAGCTCAACAACTCAGAAGAAAGAAATTGTATGTTGATAGGCGAGCGCAACACAACATCCCTATCTACTCTGATGTAGGTGTGTATACATTGATACATTTGTTCCACAACTTCCAAAGTAGACACTATCAATGATGTTGGTGAGACATATCAGTCATCAAGTGTAGAGAATTGGTTCAACATGGACATCCTAATGCAACTATAAAGGTATAAATAAGGTTTTGTAAGTATAATTCAACATATGTATAGATATTTTGAAAACAATTTAATTTTATGTGTAGACTGTATGTATCATCTACTAATTTAAGTCATCTCTTGATTCACACATTTAAGTCAATTAATCCAAAGCATCCTTTGCTATATTTGAGTCACTAACATGTATAATCACATTATTAATTAAATTATATAATATCCAAAAGAAAACTTTACCATATATCTATATTACCTCCTACTTGCTGATAAATTTTGTGGAGGCTTGACTTTTTTTTATCAACTAAAATGAGTCCTTATATTTTAGCAAAAACATCTTCATTATAAGATTTCATATATATTAAAATCTTAATCATTGAATTGATCTATAATCTTTTATGATTCTCTAATGGCTTCTACTACCATCTCTTTTTCTTTATAAAGTTTCAAAATCTTACAAGAATTCTAGTTGATAAAAAATGAGATTTATGGCTTTGATAACATGTTAAAATATTAAGCATGTATTTCAAATGTAGTATATAGTAAATAAATTGATTCATAAATAACATACTCAAACAAAGGCAATAATATGTAATTTCCTTGCTTTTCTTAAGGCATATTAAATTTATAAAATGTTCTTGTATTATATATTGTGTGTATTCCATACTACTTATTCTCTTTCTTGTTTTCTTATTTATAAATAATATATTTATACACGTGAGAACTATGAATTCTACATACACATGATGTATCTCTAGATGTCTAATTTTGCACATGTTTTATCTAGTTCTAGAGACCTTTGACTACATAACACATGGCAAATTATGCACCAGTTCCACCTTAGGAACTATTTGTATGAACAAATAATGAGATCGATAGATTGAGAGTTTCTATAAATGATGGTACAAACACGAGAATATATAAGGACACTTGTAAGTCCATAATGGAAAGCCTAGAAAAAATTAGAGATAAATTTAAGACACAAGTGCTTATTCCCTTGATGCTATAGGTGCTATTCTTTCCCACATGTAGGAAGAAGTTTGTGGTGATGTTCCCTTTCTCATGTTCAGAGTGTGGTGACCAAAGAAACCATTAAATCCAAGTGTTTTCCATTCTATCAGGATAAGGCAAAGGTGAAGGGATACCGGGTAACCAGATGTGTCAATGGTGATATGGCCAAATCGATCTACCCTCAATTTCTTGCTATCTTTGGTCATTATTGAAATAATGAACAAATTCCCTTATATTTTGCACAACAGTTGTATGCTGAGGTTCATTTGGGCCTCAAAGTCAACTACTATGACATTCCTCCATATTGTGGTCAGGGCCGTGGTAGGCTTGCTGATAGGGATGCTTATCGTCAACCTGATCGAGAGGCCCCAGCGTATAGGGCATTGGTTGGTGAGAGGAATCCTGCTATCTCCCCAGCCATAGCCCCCTCAGCAGATCATGTTGTCATGACAGTGTTGGTGATATTGCAGTTGCACCACTACAATAGCTACTGATCGTGTGGGTCAGTTATTGATGGCATGACATCAACGATCTACAGATTCATTTACAGCACAGTGTACCAACACTCACTGTGATCCTTATACTATGGCAGACATCCCTACACCTGCATAGTTGGATGGTCTCACAAGGGAGATGGCACATAGCACTTTATATTATTTCGTAGAGGATCTCTTGGAGGCATATGTATTCATTTTATCAGAGCTAGGGATCTCGATAGATCAGGTTAGAAATCATCTGGCTATGTCTATTCATTCACGTTCAAGATCTCATTCTGACCACCCTGCTAGGCCCAACACCAGTGCACATCAGGATCCACCTACAAATCATTCAGTTGCTGTACAGGCTAGTGATCCTTCAGATCATCACCTTGAGAGGATGCAGTCTACAGGTTTTATGGAGATGTTGATGCACTCAGATTCTATACCGATGCCATCTCTGTTGGTTAGTCCCCTTCACGCATAATTACTATGACATGAGATGGATCAAACAGATACATTAGATCATTTGGATGATTAAGTGGAGGCAGACATTGCAAAGGGATCGGATCCTATGCTATGAGGTGATATGCAGGTAAGTATGTGTATCTATAAGATATATGTATGTGTGCATGTGCATGTTCAATTCATTTTTTAAAAAATTATTTAGATTTTAGTTTTAAATGAATGATATATATATATAGTAGATGGAGATACCTCATGTTACTCCTAGCCTAAGGTCAGACTGTATACATCGACGTGATTCTGTTGACGATGTTGTTGTTAGTGGACATGTGAGTTTTGTATATATATATTATGTTGATGATGTTGTTGTCAGTTGACATGTGAGTTTTGTATATATACATTTTTAAATAGTTCTATATATCTAGATAAATTTAACACATTGTACTTGATTTTATCTCCAGGACTCAGCACACCCATCAGAATAGGATTCTCATTAAGAGGGTCACTTGACTAGGAGTTGACATGACGATAAGGCTGCAACCACCTAGAGACCTCCATTTGATGTTGCATATGTTGGGAATTAAGGTGTCTCAACCTTTACAAATTCCTAGCATTATTTATTTATTTGTATATTTATTTATTGCCTAATGTTGTAATTAATTGCACATTCATTTTGGTCACATAGTTGAGGTGGCACGGTGACATGTCATCTTACTTGGAATGTGACTTGGATGGTCAAGTCAAACCTACATGGATTTGGGCATCCCATTTAAGGTGGCACTAATATGCCATGTGTGAGCATCTTGTGGTGTGTGGAAGACAATATTCCATATGACAGAATCTATGATGCATAAGAGCCAAGTTTGGAGATTCCTATGACAAGTGATGACAAGTGTCGGTGAGGATCTTTGCATGAGGGAAAGGCATCTTTGGGCACCAAAGTTGGGCTATGACATGTTGTAAGAGGAATATGCTATATTTCACATTGTATGATAGATTCTCTTACAATATTAAAGGTTGTTATCTTGGGAAAATCTATGATAACTGTAAGATGCTTAATAGCATCCGTCATAGTCTATTTTTAGCCTAGAGCACTCCATATTGGGAAAGTCAAATCTGCCATGTATGACAGATGTAAGGGATGTATTTGTAGTAAGGACAAGTGTCCTTTGATGTGGGATAATGTCCATGAGGCCAAGGTGGATGCCTATCCCAAGATGCTCTCAATATTTGCCTTGCAATCTCTATATATTGCATAGTTTGTAGTTGTAGTTGCATAGTGTTTTTACAGGTACTGTTATGCTTCTGGAATAACTCCAGAATCAACATTTGAAGACTCTTGTAAGAACTTGCATTGCAAGTGTATTGTAAAAACCCATCGTTTTAGATAATACATTGTGTAGGTTTTAGAGTGGGTTTTTTCACCTAAAAAGATTTTCCCCACGTACATCTTGTGTCTTCTTCTCTTTGTCTACATTCTTGTTTTGTGTTTGCTGCTATAATATCTTTAATATATGTTTCATATTGCTGCAATTGCAAAGGTTGTAAAGAATTTGCATACCTCTCCCCTCATTAGATTAGTTTAGGAAGCAATTTCCGCACACCTAGCTTCCTTTCAGTTGGTATCAGAGCCTGACTAGTTTTGGTCTTAGCTATTGGTAGAGGATTTTTGTACTAGTCTTAGATTGAGTGGGAGTCTGTGCAAAGTATTTTAAAATATTGTTGCAAGAAGGAGACGGCCGACACATCTAGAAGAATAGAGGATGAAAATTTTAATGGCAACAATTTTGAGTTGTGGAAACTCAAAATGGAAGACATGCTCGTTGATGGAGACCTATGGGAAGTAATTTCTAGTGTAAAACTAGTGGTAATGTCCCAAGATGATTGGGATCTCAAAGATCGTAAAGCCAAGGGTCTTGTGAGACTCTGTTTGGCTGATTCTGTCCTGTTACATGTTCATGAAGAGAAAACTGCGAAGGATTTGTGGAAGAAACTTGGTGATGTTTATCAGGCTAAGTCCTTGATAAACAAGCTATTCCTACGGAAGAAGCTATATTCTCTAAGGATGGAAGATGGGGGATTTGTTGTTGATCACATGAATGCTTTTAATATGCTAGTTGCACAATTGACATCTGTTGGTTTGAAGATGGAGGAGGAGGATCGGTGTATGACCCTGCTTTGTTCTTTACCATATTTGTGGGATCATCTTGTTATGGCCATCATGAGTACCACATCCACTTTCACAATGGATGAAGTGGTGTCTTCACTGTTATCTAAAGAGATGCGAAGAAAGTCATTCGAGTCAGCCAAAGAAGCTCTTGCAGTTCGTGGAAGACCCAAGGAGAAAGGGAAAAAGAAAGACAAGGAAGCTAAGAAGGGTAGATCCAAATCCCGTGGGAGATCCAAATCTCCTGGAAAGTCCAAGGCACTGTGTTGGAGCTGTGGGAAAATTGAGTATTTCTAAAAGGAATGCAAAGAGGAGAAAAAGAAGAATGTTCATAATTCAGATTTTGACAAGTCACAAGATGATGGTGATGCCTTCATTACAGCCTTGGCCACCCATGCGTCTGATGATGTGTGGCTGATTGATTCTGGTGCATCTTTCCACATGACCTAACATCAAGATTAGTTCACGAAGTATGAAGAGTTTGATGGTGGAAGAGTGTACTTGGTTGATGACTCTGATCTAAAGATTGTTGGTCATGGAAGAGTCTCAATCTAATTCCTTGATTGTTGAGTGAAGGGGATCTTTGTGGTTATGTACATCCCAGGCTTGGCACAAAACCTTCTTTCTGTAAGTAAATTGAATGATGTAGGTGTGCAGGTTGTATTTTTGAAAGAAGGATGTAAGATGACTAGAGGAGCTATGGTGCTTGCAAAGGGTACTTGGAGAGGCACTCTATTTCAATTAGAGGCATGTGTTGCAAGTATGGAGCTAATTGGTGTTGTCATTGATGTCAACATACTCCTATTGCATTAATGTCAAGGATTGGATGAGTTGTGTGCTAAGGATATTGAGAAAATTAGTCCTATCAGAAATAGAGAAGAATAGTGAAGACAATAAAGCTCTATGAATTGAAGATCCCAGATAAGATGAAGATCAGAGCATACACATCAAAGGGTTTGTAGATATGTGTCTAAATGTGATCCAGTAAAGATTTGAGAGGTTTGCATGAAGATTTGAAGAAGTTATGGCCATATGAGTAAAACCAGTTCTGGCAGATGTTCAGAGGTGACAAAGTGACACAAATAGGTCAGGTAAGATCTAGAAATGCAATATCTTGTTTTGTAGATTTGGTGGAGCGTTTAGGAAGTCAATGGGAATTGGCATCTCAATTGGTTCATGGTCTGGAGGTTCGCAAGCATCTATTTCAATATGATAGTGATGACAGACTATGTTCTTAAGATTTCAGATGAAGAAGAGAATGATTTTAGTTATCAGAAGTGGTGTGGATGTTCCTGGTGAATTAGGCAAGCTTGTGGGGGTCTCTAGATTGTGTCTAGTTTGTGTTGGTGGTTCGTATTGAAGATTGAGCTCGTAATTGAAGAATTACTTCTGAATGATGATGTTCTTCCTCAACTTGGCCGACCGGATGATTTACACATCTTGCAGATGATCTTGAAGATGTTCTGCGAAGGATGGTGTGTTCCTCAAAGAAGATTGAAATCCCAGACATGTGTGGCTGACAAAGTGGTGATTTGTATGAAGTCTCTTGAAATAAGTCAAGTTGTATTTGTGTATTTTCTCTGTAATAAAATAAAGTATGCTGACTTTGATGATTATCCCAAAGTTGATGTCTTGTATAAATAAGAATTGTGAAGTCATTTCAAAAACATCTTGGCGAAGATGAGAGTGTGTTAGAGAGGAGAAGAGAAAAAAGCAGAGCAAAAGTATTGAGCTTAAATGGAACTGACTCAAGCATGGTGAAGATGCTATTCTTCAGTTCAGGTATGTAATACTTATTATTATGTAGACAATGTGTCCCCTGTAGGTAGTGGGCCTTTTGTGAGCAGTGTGCTCGGGTAGTGAGCCCTAATTGGCATGTGTCATTTTGTTCCTTTTATTCTTTTAATAGAGAATACAATCTTGGGTTAGTCACCCTATGTTTTTTTCCTTAACCGAGTTTTCCACGTTAAAATCTTGGTGTCATACGTGTTAATGTGTTTATGCTCTTGAATTATTGCATTGTGTTTCCATGATTGATTTATTATTATGCTGCTAAATTATAAGAAGGATTTAAGTGGTTAATAAAAGGAAAGTTTTGGGTCAACTAATTCACCCCCCCTCTCAGTTGTTTGTCTTGAAACTAACAATTGGTATCAGAGCTAAGTTCCTCTAGAAGAAGCTTAACTGCTTGAGGAGATCTAGAATGTTGACCTACAAGAAGGACAATCCAAGGTTTGATGGTTCAAACTTCACTGCCTGGAAAAGTTGCATGGAATGTCACATATAATGCATGGGATATCAGTATTGGAACATAACCTCAATTAAATATGTTCCCCCAACAAATGGCCCTACAAATTTAAATGAAATCAGAGATGTAGAGAATAATCTTTGAGATAAAGAAGCCCTACTGAGTGCCTTGTCTGATTCAGAGCTGACGAATGTTATGGGTTTGAAGACTGCCTATGAAATTTGGACAAAGCTTGAAAATCTATATGAAGGAGACAAATATGTTAAGTGTGCCAAGCTACATAGTCTGAAAGGAAAGTTTGAAAACTTAAAGATGAGTGAAGATGAGAATATCACTTCTTACATGACAAAAGTAAATGAGCTTGTTTGTGGCATCAGATGTGCTGGTAGAGTACTGGATGAAGATGAAATTGTTGCTAAAGTTCTCAGATCCTTACCTCCTTATAAACACAAAGTTGCTGCTATTGAGGAAATCAGATCCTTAACAACTATCACAAGGGATCAATTAGTTGGTAAGTTATCTGCATTCGAGTTAACTGAGTTTGGTGATGCACTTCCCAAGACTGAATCTGCATTCAAAGCTAGTGCCTCTACAAAAGGCAAATAGATATATGATCCAGGAGAAAGTTCCTCAATAAAATCATCTTGGTAGGAAAAAGCAAGAAAAGATCTGGAAGAGGATGAATTAGAAGCTGAACAACTTGAGGCCCTCATTGCAAAGAGACTACCAAGAGGATCTAGTAAGTATGAAGGAAAATTGCCTTTCAAATGTTTTAACTGCAACAAGATTGGTCATTTTGCCTCAAGGTGTCAGGAAAGATTTTCAAGGGCAAATCCAAATAGATCAAGATTCCAAATGAAATGTTACTATGTTCATGAAGATGATGATGATGAAGGAGTAATAGATGATGAATCAGAGACATGAAACAAATCCGGAAGTGATTGGGTGTTTATTGCCATCAAGGAAGAAGATTCAATGCCCTCTGAATCTGTCAATCATAAAATGATAGAAAGAGCTCTGGCTGCCCAAGTTGAAGAAAAGGATGATTGGGTCATTGACAGTGGATGCTCCCACCATATGATTGTGACAAAAATAAGTTCATAGATTTGGAAAGATATGAAGGAGTTGTAAAATTTGGTGATAATTCTGCTGGCAGAATCAGAGGTAGAAGAACTATTTATTTTGATGGAAAGAACAAAACTAGTGATGTACTGTATGTTGAAGGTCTGAAGCACAATCTTCTCAGTGTTGGACAGTTGGTGGACAAAGGATATGATCTCTGATTTAAAAATAGAAAATGTAAGATCTTTGAAAGCTCTGGAATAGAGATTGCATCTGATACTCAAACAAAAGGTAACATCTTCCACTTGGTTGGTACTAGCAAAAGTTGTTTATTTGTTCAAATTGATCAGAGTTGGTTGTGGCATAGGAGAACATGTCATGTGAATTTTGATAATATCATCAAGATAAGCAACACTCAGGCTATAAGAGATCTTCCAAGACTGGTGAAACCTACTAATAGTTTGTGCAAAGAATGTCAGTTGCGTAAGCAGAGCAGAGTCACATTCAAAAGTAAGGAACAATCTTCTACCAGATTGTTGGACTTAGTACATACTGATCTATGTGGACCGACAAGAATAAGGAGTTTGCAAGGTGATAGATACTTCATGTTATTAATTGATGACCACTCCCGGATGATGTGGGTGACTTTTTTGAAAGAAAAATCTGAGGCTCTTGAGAAATTCAAAATATTCAAAGCTATGGTAGAGAATGCAACTAGATTAAACATAAAATGTCTCAGGTCTGATAGAGGTGGAGAATTCACATCTAGAGAGTTCATATAATTTTGTGAGAAACATGGGATAAAAAGACAATTATCTACTCCAAGGACTCCACAGTAGAATGGAGTAGTGGAGAGAAAGAACCGGACCATCTAGGAAGCATCTAGAACCATGATGATGGAAGAAAATGTTCCTCAGATCTACTGGAGAGAAGCTACAAGTACTGCTGTCTATACTCTTAATCAAGTACAAATCATAAACAATACTAGTAAGACCCCTTATGAACTCTGGTTTGGCATCACTCCCACTGTGAAGTATTTTAGAGTCTTTGGTAGCAAATGTTACATCAAAATAGATGAAGACCTTGGCAAACTTGATGCTAGAAGTGATGAAGGAATATTCTTGGGTTATTCTACTCAAAGCAAAGCATACCAGTGTCATAACAAGAGATTGAGAAAGATTATAGAAAGTACAAATGTGACGGTTGATGAAGGTATTGAAAAACCCTCAAGGTTTTATGAATATGAAGAAGATGATCAAAATAATGTTTTGGTCCAAGAAGTTCAAGTTCCTTCCGAAATTCAGATCTAGATTGATCCAGAGAATCAGGAAGAAGAGATAAGTTTGAATGAACCTGTCCAAGAAATAGAAGTGCAAGAAATTCCCAAAACTCCCAGGTATGTAAGAGTGAATCACTCTGAAGATCAGATCATAGGTGATAAAAGAAAAGGTGTTCAAACAAGAAGAAAGATTGCTCAAGACTCATAAAAGTATTGTCTGATTTCAAAAATTGAACCAAAAATAGTAAGTGAAGCATGCAAGGATGAAAGCTGGACTAAAGAAACGAAGGAAGAGTTGATGCAGATTGAGAAAAATCACACTTGGGATCTTGTCTCTAGACTTAAGAACAAAAATGTGATTGGGACTAAGTGGGTCTTCCAGAATAAACTGAATGAAGATGGTGAAGTGGTCAGAAACAAAGCCAGATTGGTCTGTAAGGGTTATTCTCAAGTAGAAGGAGTTGACTTTGAAGAAACTTTTTCTCCGGTGGCAAGAATTGAAGCAATCAGATTATTTCTTACTTTTGTTGCCTTCAAGGATTTTAAAGTATATCAAATGGATGTCAAGTCTGCCTTCCTGAATGGTGATTTGAAAGAAGAGGTATACATTGAGCAACCAGATGGATTTCAATTGTCTGGTCATGGTGATATGGTTTACAAGTTGAAGAAAGCACTATATGGACTCAAACAAGCCCCAAGAGCCTGGTATGAAAGACTAGATAAACATCTTTTGAAGGTTGGGGTCAACAAAGGTACTGCTAACAATAACTTATACTTCAAGATTGAACTTGAAAATATCTTGATTATTGAAGTGTTTGTTGATGATAAAATTTTTGGAGGAAGAGATAGTATGTGCAAGACTTTTACAAATCAAATGAAAAGTGAATTTGAGATGTCTATGTTTGGGGAAATGAATTTCTTCTTGGGTCTACAAATCACTCAAGCAAAGAAAGGAATCTTCATATCTCAGACCAAATATGTGAAAGAATTGTTGAAGAAATTTGGGTTGGAAGATTCAAAATCAATGAATACTCCCGTGGCAACCGGATGCAAACTAAGCAAAGATGATGAATCTCCTAAGGCTGATCAGAAAAAGTATAGGTCAATGATTGGAGGACTACTATATCTTACTCAAACTAGGTTTGACATTATGAATGTTGTTGGTCTTGTTGCCATATTCCAAGCTGATCCTAGGGAATCTCATGTCATGGCAATCAAGAGAATTTTTAGATATCTAACGGGAACAATTGAGTATGGTTTATGGTATCCTAGGGATCATGATTTCTCTCTTCATGCATATACAGATGTAGATTGGACAGGAGATGTGGATGACCAGAAGAGTACCAGTGGTGGTGCATTCTTTTTGGGGAAAATTATGGTTTCTTGGCTGAGCAAGAAACAAGAGGCAATATCTCTGTCCACTATAGAAGTAGAGTATATTGCAGCAGTAGGTAGTTGCACTCAAGTATTATGGATGAAGCAAATGCTAAGAGACATCAGAGTGGAGTATGAGGAACCTATCACAATCTTCTCTGATAACTCAAGTGTAATAAATATTTCAAAAAATCCAGTGTTACATTCAAAGACAAAACATATATCCATCAAATTTCCCTTTTTGAGAGAGTAGGTGAACAAAAATGAAGTCAGATTGGAGTTTGTGCCCTCCAAGGACCAGATTGCAGACATTTTTACTAAACCTCTACCTAAGGACTCTTTTGAGTATCTCAAGGAGAAGTTAGGGGTTATTACCCCTCTGGTTCTGAATTAAGGTGCACTGATGTGCATTAGTCTGGTGGATCTCACAGCAATATCTTGTGGTCCAGATTGATGATAGGAAGCTGCTACTCAGGGGGAGCAGTCTATATGATTCTAAGTGATGCAAGTATGTGCCCTTTGCCATTGATGTCAAAGGGGGAGAGAAGACATGTGAAAAACAAAAAGTGGTTGCTGAGCAGTAAAGGAAGAGAAGACATGTGAATGGTTGTTGTTGATAGGGAAAGCTATGTCAGTCAATAAGAAGAAGTTCTTGTATTGATGGTTAAAATAGTTTTTCACATCATATGTTGCCATCAATGACAAAGGGGGAGATTGTTGCAAGTATGGGCCTAATCGGTGTTGTCATTGATGTCAACATACTCCTATTGCATTGATGTCAAGGATTGGATGAGTTGTGTGCTAAGGATATTGAGAAAATTAGTCCTATCAGAAACAGAGAAGAATAGTGAAGACAGTGAAGCTCTATGAAGTGAAGATCCTAGCTAAGATGAAGATCAGAGGATGCGCATCAAAGGGTTTGTAGCTATGTGTCTAAAGGTGATCCAGTAAATATTTGAGAGGTCCACATGAAGATTTGAAGAAGTTATGGCCATATGAGTAAAACCGGTTCTGGCAGATATTCAGAGGTGACAAAGTGAGACAAATAGGTCTAGTAAGATCCAAAAATGCAATATCTTGTTCTACGGATTTGGTGGAGTGTTTAGGAAGTCAATGGGAATTAACAACTCAATTGGTTCATGGTCTAGAGGTCCGCAAGCATCTATTTCACTATGACAGTGATGATAGACTGTGTTCTTAAGATTCTGGATGAAGAAGAGAATGATTTCAGTTATCAGAAGTGGTGTGGATGTTCTTGGTGAATCAGGCAAGCTTGTGGGGGTCTCTGGATTGTGTCCATTTTGTGTTGCTAGTCCGCATTGAAGATTGAGCTCGTAATTGAAGAATTCTTCTAGATGATGATGTTCTTCCTCAACTTGGCCAACCAGATGATTTACACATCTTGCGGATGATCTTGAAGATGTTCTGTGAAGGATGGTGTGTTCCTCAAAGAAGATTGAAGTCCCAGATATGTGTGGCTGACAGAGTGGTGATTCGCATGAAGTCTCTTGAAATAAGTCAAGTTGTATTTGTGTATTTTCTCTGTAATAAAATAAAGTATGCTAACTTTGATGATTATCCCAAAGTTGATGTCTTGTATAAATAAGAATTGTGAAGTCATTTCAAAAACATCTTGGCAAAGATGAGAGTGTGGTAGAGAGGAGAAGAGCGAAAAGCAAAGCAGAAGTATTGAGCTTAAATGGAACTGACTCAAGCATGGTGAAGATGCTATTCTTCAGTTTAAGTATGTAATACTTATTATTCTGTAGACAGTGTGTCTCATGTAGGCAGTGGGCCTCTTGTGAGCAGTGTGCTCAGATAGTGAGCCCTAATTGGCATGTGCTATTTTGTTCCTTTTATTATTTTAATAGAGAATACAATCTTGGGTTAGTCACCCTATGGTTTTTCCCTTAACTAAGTTTTCCACGTTAAAATCTTGGTGTCATATGTGTTAATATGTTTCTGCTCTTGAATTATTGTATTGTGTTTCCATGATTGATTTATTATTATGTTGTTGAATTACAAGAAGGATTTAAGTGGTTAGTAAAAGGAAAGTTTTGGGACAACTGATTCACCCCCCCTCTCAGTTGTCTGTCTTGAAACTAATAGCATGCACTTCACATTGCAATAGTTCTTCTGACTCAAAGAAAAGAGTTGCAGTCACTTCATCCCCACCATTGGAACCGACAGTGAAAAAGTTGTAACAAATTCTGATGGTAGTGCATTTTGGGTACCTAAGGGTGCTCATGCTTTGGAAGTTAAGCTTCCTACTAAGAAGACAATGTTATGGCATACGAGATTTGGTCACATTGGTGAGAAGGGTCTTAGAACCCTGAAAAATAAAAACCTCATTGAGGGGTTAAATGATTGTAATCTCGAGTTTGACTTTTGCGAACATTGTATATATGGAAAGAAAAATCGTGTTCAGTTTTACTCGAGTTCTCATAAGTCTTCTGGTGTATTGGATCTTATTTATTCTGATGTGTTTGGTCCAGTTAATGTTCCTTCGATCTCTAAATTTGTATATTTTGTATCTTTAATAGATGACTACAATAGAAGGACATGGATTTATTTTTTCAGAAGCAAATCTGAAGTTTTTAGTCAGTTTAAAGAGTTTAAAGCGTTTGTTGAAAATTAGACTAGTAAAAAGATTAAGTGTTTGAGAACTGACAACGGTGGTGAGTTTTGTTCAACAGAGTTCCATAAGTTCTATAAAGAGCAAGGGATTGAAAGACATAAGACAACTCCATACACCCTGTAGAAAAACGGGGTTGCAGAGAGGATGAACATGACACTGATGGAGAAGGCTAGGAGTATACTTAGTGGACCAAGCATCGAACACAATTTTTGGGTTGAATCTATAGCCACTGCTTGCTACCTGCTAAATAGGTCTTCTACATCAGCTCTTGTTGCTAAGACACCTATGGAGGTGTGGTCTGGTAAGAAGCCTTCAGTTAGACATCTTTGTGCTTTTGGTTGTGAGGCATATGCACATGTGCCTAGGGAGAAACGGTCAAAATTAGAGAACAAGGATGTTAAGTGTATCTTCATGGCTATGGTGTCAGTGTGAAAGCATACAAGCTTTGGGATCCTATGGCTGAAAAAGTGTTGTATAGCAAAAGTGTTATTTTTTAGAGAGCTAACACCTTCTTCCACTGTTCTACAACTAGAAGAGAAAAAAAAGAAAGAGGATGTGGTTCAGTTTCCTTCTACCCCTGAGAAGACTGAACTGAATGACCCCAGTGGACCTGATGATGAGGAGAGCTCTAGCAGCTCTGAAAGTTTAGAGTATGAAGTAGAACCTCCACCTCAGCCTTTGAGGAGGTCCACACGAGTCAGGAAGCAACCTAAGAGCTTTGGTTATACATTGCTTTATTCTAGTTGTGCTTTTGCTTTGCTTATTAATGTTGATGAGCCTAGAACTGTGGCATAGGCTATGGGCATGAAAGATGCAGGTTCCTGGAAGGAGGCCATGGAAGATGAGATGACTTCTTTGGAAAAGAATAAAACTTGGGACTTGGTACCTTTGCCTGATGGTTGGAAACCTATTGGATGCAAATGGGTTTTCAAGAAGAAATTTGGTGTAAATGGCAGTGTTAAAAAGTATAAAGCCATATTAGTTGCAAAGGGGTATTCACAAGTGGAGGGAATTGATTATGGTGAAATTTTCTCTCTCGTTACAAAGCTGACATCTATTTGGTTCCTATTATCTCTTGCAACTGCTTATGATTTAGAGGTGGAACAAATGGATGTGAAGACAACTTTCCTTCATGGTGACTTAGAGGAAGAGATTTATATGTCACAGCTAGAGCATTACATAGAAAAAGGTAAAGAAAATTTAGTTTGCAAGTTAAAGAAGTCTTTGTATGGTTTGAAGCAATCTCCTAGAATGTGGTACTTAAAATTTGATGCCTTTGTGTTTTCAATTGGATATCTGAGATCGAAATCAGATCACTGTGTGTATTATAAGTTTGACAATGATCGTATTCTCATTATTGCACTATATGTTGATGATATGTTGTTGATTGGGAATGGTAAGAATATGATTTCTAATTTGAAGTCTTAGTTGTTAGCACAATTTGAGATGAAAAACTTAGGAGCAACCAGGTACATTCTGGGAATGGAAATAAGAAGAGACAGACCAAACAAAAAATTTTAGTTAAGCCAAACTAAGTATGTGAAGACCGTGTTGGATAGATTCAGCGTGGCAGATTGCAGACCATTGAGTGTTCCTGTTTCATTGGGGACAAAGTTATCTATGAATGATTGTCCAAAGTCTCCTTTTGAGATGGAGGATATGAGAAGAGTACCTTATGCTAGTACTATTGGCAGCTTGATGTATGCTATGGTCTGTACAAGACTAGACATTGCCTAAGTAGTGGGAGTCCTTAGTCGATTCATGGATAATCCTAGACGAGTACACTATGATGCAATAAAGTGAGTGTTCAAATATTTGTGGGGTACTTCTGAGTTGTCCTATGTTATCATGGTCATACTACAGGACCTTCGCATTCTATATGTTTTTGTGGATTTATGGATTTTGATTGGGCAGGTGACATTAACAGCAGGAGATCCACCAGTGCTTATGTGTTTACTATGTTCGGTGGTGCAATTAGTTGGATGAGTAAGCAACAACTTGTGGTCACTTTGTCCACGACAGAAGCTGAGTATATGGTAGAAACTCATGCTTGTAAGGAATACATTTGGCTTAAGAGATTATGTTTAGATATTGGTGTTGATGCAGGATAGAATACTATTTGTTGTGACAGTTAGAGTGAGATTTGCTTAGCAAAGAATCTGACTTTCCATGCCAGAACAAAGCATATTGATGTACAGTTTCATTTTGTACAAGACATGGTAGAGGATGGGAAGGTGATATTGGATAAAGTAGACACTTTGAAGAATGTTGTGGATGCATTAACAAAACTAGTGGGCACAAAGAAGTTCAGATGGTGTTCAGAGTCTATGGGCCTCTTGGACCCCTAGCAGTTAAAATCTTGTCATTTCTTTTGGCTCTTGCAAGGTGTTTGAAAAGTGGGAGAATGTTGGGAATTAAGGTGTCTCAATGTTTGCAAATTCCTAGCATTATTTATTTATTTGTATATTTATTTATTGCCTAATGTTGTAATTACTTGCACATTCAATTTGGTCACATAGTTGAGGTGGCATGGTGACATGTCATCTTACTTGGAATGTGGATTTGGGTGTCCCATTTGAGGTGGCACTATTATGCCATGTGTTGGCATCTTGTGGTGTGTGGAAGACAATATCCTATATGACAGAATCTATGACGCGTAAGAGCCAAGTTTGGAGATTCCTATGACAAGTGATGACAAGTATCGGTGAGGATCTTTGCATGAGGGAAATGCATCTTTGGGCGCCCAAGTTGGGCTATGACATGTTGTAAGAGGAATATGCTATATTTAGCATTGTATGATGGATTCTCTTACAACATTAAAGGTTGTTATCTTGGGAAAATCTATGACAACTGTAAGATGCGTAAGAGCATCCATCATAGTCTATTTTTAGCCTAGAGCGCTCTATATTGGGAAAGTCAAATCTGCCATGTGTGACAAATGTAAGGGATGTATTTGCAGTAAGGACAAGTGTCCTTTGATGTGGGATAATGGCCATGTGTCCAAGGTGGATGCCTATCCCAAGATGCTCTCAATATTTGCCTTGTAATCTCTATATATTGCATAGTTTGGAGTTGTAGTTGCATAGTGTTTTTATAGGTACTCTTATGCTGCTAGAATAACTCTAGAATTGACATTTGAAGACTCTTGTAAGAACTTGCATTGCAAGTGTATTGTAAACACCCATTGTTTTAGATAATACATTGTGCAGGTTTTAGAGTGTGGGGTTTTCACCTGAAAAGGTTTTCCCCACGTACATCTTTTGTCTTCTTTTCTCTGTCTACATTCTTGATTTGTGTTTGTTGCTATAATATCTCTGATATATGTTTCATATTACTGCAATTGTAAAGGTTGTAAATAATTTGCATACCTCTCCCCTCATTAGATTAGTTTAGGAATCGATTTCCGCACACCTAGCTTCCTTTTAGCATCTAGACATTTCAATTTATATATGTTTGATATGTTGACATTTCCAGGACTTGATTACATACACATGTTTGATGATTTATGTTTGCACTATATTGACATTTCCAGGACTTTGTTACATACACATGTTTGATGATTTATGTTTGATATATTGACATTTCTAGGACTTGATTACATACATGTTTGATGATTTATGTTTAAGATATATTGAGATTTCCAGTCCAACTTGATTACATACATGTTTGATGATTTATGTTTGATATATTGACATGTGCACATTTACACCAGGGCTTGATTACATACATTTGATGATTTAAAAATGTTATGTTAAAAATGTTTTTTAAATATATGCATTTACTTGATGTGAACTAATAGTTAGTCTTTGCTCCTTTCACTACTCTTGGTGTTTATACAAGAAAATGAAAGTTTACTAGGGATTTAACAAATCTTAGGGCCTACATTTTCTATCTCGTTGATATTTTTGGTTAGTCTACTGTTGTAGTAGTTGTAAAAGCTTTCCACCAATATCATATGGGCTATCTATTCATTTTTGGATTAGTACTTGAATATTTTCTCATGTGAATATTTTGAGTCTTTGAGTTGTATTTGAGTGAAAGTGCAACAAGACTGGTAAGATATCACATGCATTTTTGGTTTTGTCTTAGATTTACATAAATGTTTTCTCACTACTTTATGGTTTCACTCTATTGGACATGAATCAAGACATTAGTCATATTCTTAGCCATTTGATCAATATTTAAGTAATAAATCATATATTCAATGTTTTAACAAATTATTCATAATAAATTTTTACTAGTATGCATAAACTCAACACTACATGATTTTGCCACATCCTTTGAGAGATAGAATTTTTGAGTCATTTTAGAGAGTTATGCATGTTTCTAGGTTACAAGTTATAAGTGAGGTAAGTAATCATAAGAGTTTTATATTTGGGGATATGAATTTATTTTTACATCTAATTTGTACCATAATTTGTTGATTAATCTGCTTCACTGAGAGATCTATGGTCTAAAAGACTATTAAGAGAAGTATTAAAGGAATGCATCTCCCATTGGTAAAGTACATCCATACCAAATATCATACCAATAAAAAATTAGACTATTTATTACACACAAAGCACTCCACCATCTAGTGACATAATATACCAAGTTAGTTCATAGCTCTTAGTCACAGATATCCTAGCTTTAGTGACAAAAAAAAATCATAATTAGTGCATCTACACCCTATGAGACCCTTTGCCCATTCAAAGCACTAAAATGAATGTGAAGTGTCTAATGTTAGTAGAGCATATGATAATCTCTTTGTCTAGTCTTACTTATAAGGAGACAATATTTATGTATGATGGTTAAGGAATTAAAGGAGGTGATGTCAGTTGGAATCATCCAAGAAACGCCCAAGTCCTCTCAACCCATAATAACATAGACATACAATCACAAATGCTTTTATATCTCAAAATCTATAATCTAGCTATGGATGATTTTCTATACAATTTAGTAAATTTATTGGCACATTGTTCTTAAAATTATTAGGAAAACATAGTTTCTAAAATAAATCTTCTTGAAGATGCAATGAGCTGTTTTTTCTCAAGACATTTTTATCATTTTTTACAAAAACTAGTCAATTTATTTAATCCACAAAACAAAAACTATGTAAGATGAAATTATAAAAATTATAGGAAAAGTTTATTCTATAGTTGGAAACTACATATGCAAAATTCAATGGTACCCAACTCACCTTTTACGAAATATGACCAATCTAACATAGGTTGTTTTCTTTTCAAGACAACTAGTTTGTGATTCATACACAATGTGATCAAAATTCAATTCTTTCTTAAACAAAACCTAAGTTTATTAATTACTAGGCAAACTAAATATTATCTACAACTTTTCATGATTAGATTATTACCTTTAATACTCTTGCATAAATTTTAAGTTTGGCAAAGATCTTGAAATTTGAATTTCCAAAAAAAAAAGCCACATGCTTAATTCTTATTTCTATAAGTTAATTCTATTTTTTCTCTTATTTTAAATAATCAATAATTGTGTAGTACCTAATAAAAGAATTAATGCGTAAAGAAATAAAAATAATAAAGAAAACAAAAACTACATTTCAAATCAAAGTTTTCTTCTTTTTCTTGCTTTCCTTTTCTCAACTCTATCTCATGAATTCTCCAAAACAAGAATATAATATTTAAAGACAACAATTTTATTTCAAGTAAATAAAAAAATAATTGAATAATCATTTCCTATTTACAACTAAAGATAAAAATATTTACATTATTTTCCTTTTCCAATCATGAAATAAGTATAATTATCCTTCTAACTAAATAATTAATAAATAAAAATCTAAGTATTAATAAAAAATTCACCGCCATAATTATTTATTATATTATGAATTCTGTAATTTTCAAAAATCAAATAAATAATTAAACTCAAATAATTATTTACTTCCGATTGATTAATTATTTATTTCAAACTCCTCCCATAGAACCTTCACCTGCATGATTATTCTATTATGAAGATGGGCATCTCTATGGTCAAGAATACTAATGGGATCAACATGGAATTACCCCTTGCAATCCATTTGAAGAACTTGCTAATTTGCCGTGAGAGTTCCTCAAAATATAGAAGTAAACAACTTATCCTTATCAAAGATAATCACCTATAGAACCCCATGCAATCATACAACCTCCTTGATAAACCTTCTCGCTACAGTCTATGCACCATCCTTCACATTTCCTAGGATGAAATGTGCAACTTTAGTCAACTTGTCCACAACTACCAAGATAGAATTGTGGTGACATTTAGTCTTTGGTAGACCTATAAAAAAATTCATATAAATAAAAGACCACTTGTGAAAAGGTACATCATGAGGATATAATTGTCCACTTGGATGTCTATGTTCTACTTTTACCATTTGACATTTTAAACACAATGAATTAGAGACATGTATTTTGGCACACATAGGTGATCTAGAATCTCTCACAACCACATAGTACTTCATTCAATGCTTGCACTTGTATTATGCATCTAATATCAATATAGAGGCAATTGTTAGAGTTTGGCCCAAATGTGTTTCAATTCCAAATGGTGACTCACTTGAATATGAGGGAATTTGATGAGTGAGTTGTTCTTTAAACCATTCACAACATGAGAGTTGATATTGGAGTTGAAAAAAAATCTTTATTCAAAACTTGGAGATAATTATAAATGCACATCATGCACATAATTATGTACATTTGTCTTTAATTAAACTACATGTTTTTCCCTTTTAAGAAAAAATTAATGAGTTGATATCTACCTGAAAATAGGAAAAATTGAAAGTTCAAAGAAACATAATATGAAAACTAGACTTTACAAAAATAAGAACTGAGCTAGAACTTTACAACTTGAGAACTTGTAGCTCATAAATTTTGAAGAAGTTCAATTTAGACACTAGTGCACTAGTGTTGCAATCCATAAAAACTTGCAATTTTTGTAGTCATCAATAATCACTATTGTTATATAATCATAAATTTACAAATAGTTGCAATTAAAGTAATTCTTTTCCCATTAAATTAACACACATTATTTAATTAATTTGGCTAAGGAATGAAGCTCAAATAATATAAATCAATTCATAATTTGAGATAAAATATCACAATCTGTTAAATGCACTTAGATAACAATTAAATATAAATATTCTTTCACACATGTCTACAAGCATGTACAGGTAAATCACAAAAATTCCTCATTACGAAAATGTATAAACTAGAAATAAATATAAATGCAAACTAGGAGAGATAATAAACACATTTAATGAGAACATGTACACAAATTAAACTAGTTTATTTATAATACATGGGTCTATCTAATTGGCATCGATTTGGATCAAGTGATAATTTCATAGGTAGATCAACAAAATAAATCTCATTATAACTTGAATCAAGTGAGACTGGGAAGATACACAGAACATATAAATGCCCAAACTAAAAAAGTGTTGAACACTAAATATAAAAGTACTTTGAATTAAATAGTAAGTTTCTAAGTTTGGATCCTAAGAACATCTAGAAATTAACTTATACCAATGTGTAACTTCAAGATCTCACTAATTTTATAAACTGTAACTAAAACAATGGAGTTCAAACAAGTTATGTTAGATATAAGTTCCCATTCAAACATCTGGTTCAACCCACTCTTCAATAACAATAATATTTTCTAATGATCCTCACTATCTAGTCTCCATTTTTTCATCCACGTGCATGTGGAACTGGATGAAGATGTAGGGTGGTAGCAATTACCAAGTGACTATATTGATATACCTTGTTCTCAGGTTGATAGTCAATAAAATGAATCCCATGTTGAAAAATTTTGACTTGTTTGAGATATGTCCCTTGCACTACAACTGAACTTGCATGATAAACAACATGAACCAACTTGGTAAGACATGTGCACATAACATTTTCACTCAACCCAGGTATTATAATATAATGTAAAATTGTTTAATGTACATGTGTACATGTATAAATAAATTTAAATGTGACCCACCTGTGGGAAACACCATTTCATCGCTTGTTTTAGGTCGTGTTAGCTTCTTCCTCTCTTCTGTGCAATGCATTACATAATAACTAACACCTTCTATGTTTCTAGGCTCTACTATGATTGCAAAAACATCTCCTAGAGTACACACCAAATTTACATGGTTCAAATTTTGTAAAAAATTACAACTATCTAGACTTTATAATCATTAAATTTAACTCATCAAAGTACTAAACTAAATAAATAACTATACATGTGTTGTAAATTTACATTAAATTTATTAATCTGTACACATACATACATACATACCTTTTCTAATCAATCCTAAAATATGGTCATAATCAATTGAAATCAAAGGAACGTCTTCAAAGACTTCATCGTCATCTTTGTCGTATGTGTTAGAAACAACTAATGGCACCGCATTCCATTCACTAACATATCCACGTTGTTGGTTGTTGCATGCCTCAAAGTTTTCCAAAATGTACTTGTCACAGAAACAAGAGTAATCCCTCATGTACAATTTCCATCTAGGGCGATTATCTGTACTCATGACACAATGCAAATATCTTGTTTTGTCTACCCTCTTGCATCCATGCTTCGATCTTCTATCCACACCTAGATACATAAAAATTATAAAAAAATTACATATATATAAATTTAATAGAAATTCATTTAAAATAATTAAATTTACTAGATTTAAAATTTAAACTTAAATACAAATTCAAACATACACATGTATATATATATAAATTAAATTTAAAGTTTAAAATTTTCATTTATGTAAAATTTATATATAATACCTGATATCTCCCAAAACACTCTATGTGGGATGTATCAATTCGTTCCTGAAGATGTGCTGACCTCATTTGATGTAAAGTATTTCTTACACCATTCAACATCATGTGCATTGTCTATACAATCTCCCAAATAACTCATTTGATGCTTTCTTAGAGCACGTTTGATGCAAGCTCCTGTGCCATCATGTTCACCCTTTCCATGCCCTCTCTGAAAGAAACTCCAAACATGTTGTATTTTGTAATTTCGATGATATCTACATAGTGCATAAAATGGTCGTGATGATTTGAATTGTGCTGCACATCCATCTGACCATACAAAATGCTTTTCAATTTTTACACGCCTGCTTGCCAAATTCTCAAAAAAAATTGTAAAGCAATATTGTACAAAAAGTGGGTCATGCTCTTTATCATCACTAATATAAAAGTGATAATTTTTCTTAATGAATCATTCATCATTTATACTCTCAACACCATCCAAATCCAATTGTGCATGTCGATAACACACATGCACCATAATAGTGATCTGCTTTGAAAAGTAATAATCTGATTGAATCTCTTTTTAATGTACAAAAGAGTAATTTTCTATAAAGTTGACTATTGATAGAACTATTCTAGGTGAGAAAGTATCTCTTAATGTTTGAAACTATTGTGCTTTCCACCTAGCAAAAAAGGCATGTTGTATGTACGGTTGTATCAATTTTCAAAAATTTTCCATAAATGTTCCAATAGGTATCTCCTCTAATTTATTTGAAACTTTACATACTTGTAACTCTTGCAATATGCTGACTTTGTTGGGTTGGTATCTTCATTTCTCAAAGGTAATTTAGACAAATTTTGACATGTTTCACAAAGTCCTTTTATGCAGTTTATTTGATCAATTACATTATCACATAAGATGGATTCTATGAAAAGACTTACCCGTTTAGGAGGTGCATTTTGAAAACCATCACTTTCTTCTCTCATGTTTCGAAACACGTGATAGTAGAGATCAAATTCAATATGATAATGACAAAAACAAGTTTCAAAAGCTTTGTTTATATTCACATAATATGGCTTTAACCTTTTAAACATTGTTTGCCCAATCTTTATATTAGGATTCGAATTACAAAATTTCACATACATCTCATGTTGTGTTATGTTTAGCCAATGTTTCGTATGATGTTCATTATCATTGAGCCCAATCCTATGTTTGATAACATCTCTACTATTTGATGATGTACGAGTATCATCTTTCCAAATATTTGAGACCAAGTTCCTAACATCATCGTCAATCATGTCAGAACGAGGAGCTCTACACATAATTGCCCAATTGCCTTCTGGACTATCATCCAAAACCTTTCTCATTTTCACATATTTTGTTAGTGTCTTTCTACTAATACCAATTTCAGTCGAAAGTGAAGAGAGTTTTCTTTTTCTTGATATATCTGTATTTAAAATACCTGTCAACATCACTCTTCTTGTAGTGGCCTTATCCATTGATCGAGATTTTTTCCCAACATAATCTAAACCTTTTTTTACATTTTCAACAATATCTTTTCCTAGGTCATGTTAGAAATGAAAGAAACACTACTTCAATGGAAATCTAATTCAATATAAATTTCTGCAATCTTTAACTGTGTGTTATTAATGGAGATTGTAACACAGAAACAAAACTATGCTTCACAGAAATGCAAAATCAGAAATATGAACACATAACACAATGTTTAACATGGAGAAAACCCTTTTGGGTAAAAAAATCCACACAGGAAAGAGGCCCAATGTTTGTATTAATTTGAAAATGGTTTACAATACAACAACACTTCAACTCTCTCCACCAGTCTTCAATCTGACAGCATTCTGGCAGCACCCGAGTACCTAAAATCTGTATTGTAGCAACTAATACATAGAAAATACTTATAGAAACATTTTCTAACTCATCTTAGGCATTCACCTTCTCTCTCCTAAGATTCTCCAAACTGTAAACATTAATTACCATCTTACAAGCATCTTACACTTGTCCAAAAATGACCATGCAAAGGTTGGGCTCCCAAGACTAAATCTAGCCTCTTACAACATCTTATGATGCATCATAACCGTCATAGATTCTAGCAAAAGAGTATGTTTCCAAGATAGGAACTTTGGGCTAAATATAGCAAATATACAACTAACATATCCATCATGTGTCATAGAATCTCAGAATCTTATGACAACTTGTAGCTGTCATAGATTCACTCACCAAACATTATGATAGTTGCCATACATGCCAAAAATAGTATATTCCTCAAGGGAGCATGCCTATCCTCATTTACTATGAGTTTTTACATTTGCCAATAGTAAAAGTCTCTCCGTAATAACTTCTGATGACTCTGAAATTACCCCTGCCAGTGAAACTAGTACATCTCCTCATGGATAATTATAAATTACATATAATAAATAGAATAAATACAATATTGGGATTTACAAGGTTAATGGCACCTTATCCCAACATTCTCCCACTTGACATTATACATTGTAAATCAACCCATAGGAAATCAAATGAAAATAATCAAGCACTAGAAATAAGGCCCATGGCCTCTCTGTACTACACGAACTTCTCTGTGCTCATAGGCTTAGTCAATGAATCTACAACATTCTCCTTATTGTCTATCTTCTTTAGTTAAATCTCTCCATTTGTAACCAACTCTCAAACAAAGTGATACTGAACATCAACATGCTTAGTCCAAGCATGACACATGGGATTCTTGGCCAAACAGATAGCACTCCGGCTATCACAACCAATCTGAATGATCCTGCAATCAAAACCAATACCTGTACACAGTCTCCTCAACCAAACTACCTCCTTAGAGACATGATTAGCAACCATATACTCTGCTTCTGTAGTGGACAAAGCAACTATGGGCTGCCCCTTACTCATCCAACTCACTACACCTCCAAATAGAGTAAACACATAGCCACTAGTGGACCTTCGACTATCCAAGACACCTGCCCAATCTGCATCAACAAAACCCTGTATGTCCAAATATTTATCAGCACTATCAATACTAGAATAAACCAAACAATGGTCAGGAGTACCTGCAAGATATTTAAACACCTTCTTCACATAGTTCCAATGCTATCTACCAGGGTTAGACATAAATCTGCTCAAAACTCCCACTGCTTGGGCAATATCTGGTCTAGTGCAAACCATTGCATACATCAAACTCCCTATAGCACTAGAATATGGCACATTAGACATATCCTCAAGATCATCCTCAGTCTTTGGACACATATTTAATGAAATCTTAGTACCAATGGGTAAAGGAACTCTAACTGGGTTACAGTCCTGCAAACTAAACCTCTGCACAATAGTATTCACATACTTTGTGACAACCAAAGCTTTCTGTTAACTCTTTCCCTCTTGATCTCCTTTCCCAAAATATACCTTGCCGTACCAAGATCCTTCATATCAAATGCAACTGAAAGTTGGGATTTAAGTTCACTGACCATACCCTTAGTATTGCTGAAAAATAACATGTCATCAACATACAAAGCAATAACTAGTATAGAATCATCAACACAATGAATGTAAACACAATGATCCTCCTCACATCTAACAAAACCCAATTTCAAAACAAATGAATCAAACTTTTGATACCACATTCTGGGGGACTGTTTTAGACCATAAAGAGACCTCTTTAACCTACAAACCCAATGTTCTTTTCCTTTTACCTCAAAACTTGTAGGCTGTTGCATATAAATTTTTTCTTCAAGATCTCCATGCAAGAACACAGTCTTAACATCCATTTGCTTAATCTCCCAATCATAAGCTACAACAATGGATAAGAGAAATCTAATAGAAGTCAATTTAGCAACAGGAGAGAATATCTCACCAAAATCAACTTCCTCTCTCTAGGAGTAGCCCTTGGCTACCAGTCTAGCCTTGTACTTCTCCAATGATCCATCTGCTCCAAACTTCTTCTTGAAGACCCACTTACATCCTATGGCCTTTCTTCCTTTGGGCAAATGAACAAGATCCCAGGTGTTACAAGAGTCTAAAGCCATCATCTCCTCCTACATGGCTAACTGCCAAGACTCACTATCATCTGCAAAAATAGCTTCCATGTAGGATCTAGGTTCATTGTTAGTACTCAATAAAGCATATACACAACAGAAATCTGGTGGGCTATACCTATCAACTAGATTCTGTTGTCTTGTGAATCTCCTCAAGGGTGGAGTAAGAGACTCTACTTGTTCTTTTGCATGATCATCTATACAAACTTCTTATGTCACAATAGATTCATCTTCATCAGAACTACTCCAATCTTCTTCTTCTTCTTCACCCCCCAATCCATCATTCTGTTCTTCCTGAGGTGCATCTTGCTGCTCTAAATCAAAGTACACCTTCTTTACCTTTTCATCTTTTTCTTTTGGCTGCTCAGGTTTAGAAATAGGTCTAAGTTCCCTGAAAATAACATCTCTAGAAAAGATAATCCTACGGGTTAGTGGATTCAAAAGCTTATAATCTTTCACATTATCACCATATCCAATGAATGTACACTTTTCAGCTTTTGGATCCAACTTAGATCACTTTTCCTTAGGCACGTGAACAAAAGCCTCACAGCCAAAAACCCTTAAATATGAAACAAAAGGTTTCTTATCTGTCCACACTTCATAAGGTGTCAAATCAAGAGCCTTACAAGGAGATCTGTTTATCAAGTAGCAAGCAGTACACACAGCCTCTGCCCAAAAGCATTTATCCAATTGTGCATCACTAAGCATACTTCTGGCCTTTTTTATAATTGTTCAGTTCATCCTTTCTGCAACACCATTCTACTGTGGTGTATACAGAGTTGTCTTTTGTCTGATTATACTTGCATGCTTGCAAAACTCATCAAATTCCTTAGAGAAATATTCCCCTCCATTGTCAGATCTTAATATTTTTATCCTTAAACCTGATTGGTTCTCTACTAAGACTTTGAATTCCTTAAACTTAGTGAAAACTTTAAATTTATGCTTCATAAAATAAATCCATGTAAATCTGGATACATAATCAATGAAGGTTACAAAATAACGATATTTTCCAATACATTCATTATCCGTAGGTCCAAACACATCTGTATGAATAATTTCTAACTTCTCTTTTTCTTTATTGCTTCCTGAAGGAAATGACTTTCTGTTTTGTTTACCAAACACACAATGCTCACATAAATCAAAGTGCTGATCAAAATAGGAGAAACCATCCAACAAATTTTTGTTCTTAATAGTTTTTAATACATTATTACTTGTGTGGCCGAATCTACGGTGCCACAACATACATGTATTTTCAGTAGTGGCCTTAGATACATAGGAGGCATTACAAACTGTAGTGTCTTCAAGCTTAAACAAGTTCCTGAATCTCTTCCCTTTCACTACCACTAAGTTCCCTCTCACCAATCTATAGCCATGCTTGTCAAATGTCACATGCATTTCCAAATAATCCAACTTTGAAACTAAAATCAGATTTCTAGCTAATCCAGGAACATGCAAAACACCAGGGAGGGTTTTAATCCTCCCATCACTAAAACACAACAATACCTTTCCTTTCCCGATAATCAGATATGTAGAGTTGTCACCAAGGTTGATATTACCTCCATCATATCCTTCATATGTGGAGAACCATTCCTTATGTGGGGTCATATGAAATGAGTATCCTAAGTCAACCAACCAATTTTCATCAGAAAAAAGATTACATGCACAAAGTAAAACTTCTTCACCTGCATTAGAGGACTTATCCGAAGCACTCTCCCACTATTTGTTGGGGTTTTTGCACTCCTTCACATGTCCTCTTTTACTGCAGTTCCAACACTTAACCCTGTTCTTTTTACCAGGAGTCTTAGACCAGCCCTTGGACTTGTCCTTAGCCCCTTTCTGATCTCCTTTAGGTCCCCTTTCCTTAGACCTTCCCCTGACACTGAGAGCATCCCTTGAACTATCCGAACTCTTCTTCCTCAATTCTGGTGACAGTAGCACTGAAACAAGAGCATCCAACTTCGGATCCTCAAGGTTAGCAGTGATAGCAAGGATAACATTCTCCCAAGGCTCAGGTAAAGAACAAAGAAGTAAGATACATTTATCTTCCTCACTAACCTCAACATCTACTGAATCAAGCTGACTCACTAACAAATTAAAAGAATTTAAATGTTCTACAACTGATTCAACTTCTCGTTATTTCATGGAAAATAATTTTGTTTTTAAATAAAGTTTATTTACCATACTCTTGGCTTGATAGATCTCACCCAACTGTTTCCACAACTTGTATGCAATCTCTTCCTTTGTGACATTCAGTAGGACAAAGTCTAAAAGACACAACCGGATGGTTCCCCGTGCCTTCTTATCCAGTCTATCCCACTCATCTTGAGAGACATCATCAGGTTTTTTCTCTTTTTGAACAGCCAACCATTGGTTTCTTTCTTCCAACAAATCTTCCATTTTTAGCTTCCACAACTCATACCCCATTCTGTTGAAGTTCTTAATGTCCAATCGAGAGGTTGATGTAACGGTGGATGCAACCATAATAACGACACAAGATTTGCAAAACAAATGCAACCAAATCTCCCACTGCAGCCACAGCTTCCACACTACCACCCAAGAGTCAAAGTTGGCCAGGCTCTGATACCAAATGTCAGAAATGAAAGCAACACTAATTCAATGGAAATCTGATTCAATATAAATTTTTGCAATATTTAACTGTGTGTTATTAATGGAGATTGTAACACAGAAAAAAAAACTATGCTTCACAGAAATATGAACACATAACACAATGTTTAACGTGGAGAAAACCCTTTCAGGTAAAAAACTCCACACAGGAAAGAGGTCCAATGTTTGTATTAATCTGAAAAATGATTTACAATACAACAACTGTAAGGTCATGTGTAGACCCACTAGAATTCTCTCTAGTAATGATAGTTATGATAGGACTTGCTTGGAGAATATTTACAAACTTCTTGTTCTCTATGTGAGGACATCTATTGGAGGTTATGTGACTATAGTGTATGACAGTTATATGATTATGCTCAGGCTATCTCCGGAGTACTTTTATCAAATTATATTTCTATGATATGAGACCCACCCTCAGTTATTACTAGTTACCATATTATTTTGTGTTGACCTAGGATCGTATGGGTTGACTCTTGTATAGTTTCCTCGTATGACTTACTACATTTTGTGGATCTTAGGATTCCTATTAATAACTAAATTGGTGATATTGTTAAGTTTGGTTATGGTTGATATGGTTTATGATATATATATACATATATAACTAATCATGTGATTTCACCTTTCTTTATGCAATATTGTTGAATGGTGTAGACATGTGTTCTAAACAGAGATGTAGCAGGATTAACCATTGGTATGATCTAATATTTTATGCTGATATCTTGTGTAGAGATTTACTTCCTGATAGGATATTATGATTCAACATTGTGTGAAAGTTTTGATTCTTATGAAATGCTTCTCGTTATTAAATCCAATATTGTTACTTTTGAAATAGACTTGTCAAGATATGCTTAGTACGAGGGATCTAATTTTGGATGTATTTATCAATATCCATCATTAGTGCTTCAGCTATGATATTTATGAAAACAACTGACATTGGTATCGAGTGTGCAGGTGCTTACTAGTCAGTGGAAAATGGGGAAAAATACATGGAGACCCTATTGTGAACAACCAGTTGAGCTGACCAAGTCCACATGGAGTGACTTAGGTCCTTTGTGTTACATTATGTGTTTTCCCTTTGTGTTACATTATGCATTGTCATATGTTATGATTTGTGTCATATGTTGTCTCTTATGTAGTATCATGTATGGTATGTGCCGTGTGACTTAAATTGGTTTATTTCCTTCCTTTTTCTTGCAGTGTGCAAAATAATTCAAAAATAATTTTGCCATAATAATAATTTCTCAATATCCAATAATATAGTTTAGGCACATGCTGCACAAAAAAAAATAATTGTTTTAAAAAAATGGGAAAGGTTGAGTCATCAAATAGGGTTGTGTTGTAAGGAGTTAAGAGGGAGAGAGAGTTGGAAACTATAGTTAAAAAAAGTAACAAGTGTTGTCTGGACAAGAGGACAAGTGTTCTCTCAGGAGGAGAGGTGTCAAGTAGAAATTTTTGTTGGGCTTGGGACTGCATTTTTTTTAACATATGTGACAATCATTTTTCTTTTAAAAAAAAAGGTAATTCTCGGGGGGTGTCGGACAGGGAAAATTTCTAAGTGTTGTAATTTTACTTTTTGAGCTGCTGAAATTTTATCTTCTGATCTGTTGTAAGTTGATTTTCTGAGTTGTGGTAATTTTATTTTTGGAGCTGTGAAAAAAAAAAAAGTAAATTGGAGGTAGAAAGGATTTCTGTGGACTTGGAATTATCTTTTTCAAGTGCTGGACAAAAGAGGTAGGCACCAAACCATACTTGAGAGTACTATCCTTTGTGCTGGTAATCAATTTAGTTGGGGTTTGTGTTACACTGTGAAAATTATTCCTTCTTGATATTGTTTTTTTTTCCTTGATTTTGTGTGGCCTTGGAGTCTGTACTTGGCTTAAGTTGGGCAAAAGAACACCTAAACAAAGTGTGAACAGCAAGCTTGAATTGTTAGGAAAAAAAAACATTGAAGTGCAAATTAAAAAGAATTTATCTACCAGAGTAATCTTCATGGTGAATAAAAAAGAAGAGAAAAAGAGTACTTGATGTTGAGACCTGTGTAAACTAGTATGTTTTGAGTATTGTCCATGTTGTGTGGCTATGTGAAAAAGTGTGATTGTGTTGTGATCTTTCGGGTCTCCATGTGTATTTCCCTTGGCTCAGGGGTGGGTAGTTTATGTCCTAGGTTGGGAGGTGAACCTCCACTGGCTACACAGAGAGGTTTAGTTTGGTTGCAGGTTTCTTCCGGATGATGTAGATTTTACTAGCTGGGCTGCATTGTTGTCCTGTGGAGCTGCCAAAGAAAATTCCTAAGTAATAAGGAGAGCTATTGCTTACATTAGATGTAAAACATAAATGTTTTAAAGGCCTGTACAACCAACTGGTCTGTTAAGGGCCATGAAGGACATGTGGGATACAAGGATAAAAGTCTGTTCTATTATAAATTTATTATATTTCTCTAGGTTGTTGTCTACTACACTTGCCAGTTGCATTTCCTTGAAGGGTTCTAAATTCTTTGATACAAATCCACTCAGTGTGTTTACTAAAATTATAGAAATGCCTCTAGAGGCACTCTTGATATTGGCATGCCTTGCATTTGGCATATAGCATCTACAGGGCACCTGCAAACATCTCCCCCTGATTTTATGCTTGATGGAATACCCTTCATTCCAGTACAAATTTGACAGTGTATTATTACGATGCCAACTTACCTTTTTGATTTCTCATCTTAGTATCAGTGAAGCTCACAACAGTGAATTTAATTTTTGTTCTAATAAGGTCCTACTATTCAATGTTGGAATAATAAATCCTATTTCTTATTTCATACCTTAGCCTAGCTACAAGTGTTTCATGGATGTGCATAACCATAGACAGCATGAAATTTGAATCAGAAATGAATTAACCTTCTCCTAGCATTTTCTGCTCAAATGAATATTTTTGTGTAGGTGCTAAAGAAAAGTTGTTCTAATTATACCCAGAAAGGATTTAGTCCTTAGAATATCATTTTCTCTTCTAGTAATCCATTTACTTTTGTTCTCTAATAAAATTTTGCATTTTTGTTTAGTACTACCTAGCAGCCCCTAAATGATATTATAGATCACTAATCTTTGCATTCAACAGAGCTAGTTTCCTCCACATGCTCTTCTGCATTGTTCTCTTGACCTCTTGCCTCTTCCTATACATAAAACTCATATAATGTACAAACCTTGTTGACTATTCACTTAGGCTACTTGGTCATCCACCATGACAAGCAAATGCTGCAGAAACTGCCTCAGAAGTGTGGCATGCCTCCTTCCATAAGTATTAGAAAGCCCTTCTAGTCTAATACTGCCTTTACCATAGAGAATATGAGTGGGATCCTAAAAACAAAAAGGAGAGAAATAACCATCCGATTAACTCTTGCTGCAACTCCTCAGCGGTAACACCATCCATGACTGTGTGTAGAAATAGCAAAACAAAAAAAGAGAGAGAGAAAGTTTGGTAGTTGTTGCTCTGTGAAGGCCTATGCAGGCTGCTCCCCACCCAACTTCCTTTATGTAGTAAAAGAAAAAAAGGAAGAAAACATTCAAAACTAAATAAAAAGGATGTCCAATGATCTACCGCTAGAGGAGCAGCTCCTCTAGATCCGCACATGGCCTATTTTGGTTATGAACTCATCACAGAGAAAGAAGAACCTAGTCAAGGACTGCATATGCCAAGTTTTCAACCTCCATCTGTCCAATCAATCTTCCTACTGAAAGTGTTCTCCATCCTAGCCACCACCATTGGCAATACAAGGGGCAAATAGAGAAATAAAAGAAAATAAAAAAAACAAAGAACAGATTGAAACACAACACAACAAACATTAGGGATTGGGAGATGTTGTCCTAATTAGGGTACACCCCCTATTCCCCTTGTTGGGCAGTTAAGCCACGCCTTAGGCATGTGAAAAAAAAAAGAGAATTCGTGACCTTCTATTTAGATTTAACCTTTCTCTAGCGTGCCAGCAAGGAAAGGTGAGTGGGGTTTAACTTTTCACCATGTGATTTACTTGTCTTTTAGTGTTCTTACTATGACATTTTAGAATCACGAGTCATTGGCTTTAAAATTCAGCCTTACCTTAAGATGTAGAAGATTTAGGAGAAATCGATATAATGAACCAATGTCAAAGTTTTGACTCCATTGTTTTTAGTTATTCTTTTATTGTCCTTATGTCTAGCAAAGAATATTAGGTTCGTTAAATGATGGATCCTTTTTCTACAATAGTTGTTTCATTACACTTTGATGGATTTCCCTTCATTATTGCTGTAGATCGATTACTGTGCATATTATTATAGTGCAAGCCTATTTTTCAGATTTCTGCACTCACCATCACCAATAATTCCCATAAGAAAAATTGTCCCTGTTTAAAATGATGAAAAAGGTTCACATCTCTCACAACAATTTCTCTTGTAACAATCTTAGAGATAAATTTTACTGCAGTATGGCATTCAACACACACTCCAAGGTTCTTAACAACTTTAATAGCTGATTTGTTGGGTGAGTTTAACAAACTGAATGCATTTGCCAACTCCTCACTATGGTGAGAGAAAATAATTCTTTTTTTTCTCTCTTCCGTAGCATTAATTCAACATTTTCTTGTTCTTGTGGAGTATGTCCAAATAAAATCACAGAACATGCAAATTAGCTTCTTTTATTTTATCAAAACATTTCAGGTTACTATTTCATACGAATATTTTTCAGCCAAAAATTCTTTCTGGAAGATTTTTACTATGTATTTTCCTGAAGCAAGCAACAATATTTGATTCCTACACAGAATTAAGTCATTTGTTATTATGTATGTATTACAGCTAATCTTAATTTATTTATTGTTTTTTTTTTAACACAATTTGCAAGGGGTTGTAGTAGATCATTGTATGAATATTTTGCACATGTTTGATTTATGTTGCTCAAAAAATTCACAAACGTACTAATGGTAACCTATTGCCGAATGTGTATTATAGCAGTTAACCTGAATTTCAAAATTATCTCAATTTTAAAATATGTTTTGTTGTGTCCTTTTCTTTAATGTGATTATTTGTCCCGATGCATTAGCTGTAATCCAAAGGCTAATTAAGAGATTAAAATTTCCTCAGCTATGTATTCCCTTTTTCAAAAAGGATAAAATAAATTTAAAAAAAAATTAGGGTTTTATGTGGTATTTTCATGTTAGTGGGTCATGGGCATTACAACAACACTTCAACTCTCTCCACCAGTCTTCAATCTAACAGCATTCCGACAGCACCCGAGTACCTAAAATTTGTATTGTAGAAATTCATACATGGAAAATACTTATAGAAACATTTTCTAACTCATCTTAGGTGTTCACCTTCTCTTTCGTAAGATTCTCCAACCTGTAAACATTAATTACCATCTTACAAGCATCTTACACTTGTCCAAAAACAACCATGCAAAGGTTGGGCTCCCAAGACTAAATCTGGCCTCTTACAACATCTTATGACACATCATAACTGTCATAGATTCTAGCAAAAGAGTATCTTTCCAAGATAGGAACCTTGGGCTAAATATAGCAAATATACAACTAACATATCCGTCATATGCGTCATAGAATCTCAGAATCTTATGACAACTTGCAGCTGTCATAGATTCACTCACCAAACATTATGACAGTTGCCATACATGCCAAAAATAGTATACTCCTCAAGGGAATACGCCTATCCTCATTTACTATGAGTTTTTACATTTTCCAATAGTAAAAGTCACTCCGTAATAACTTCCGGTGACTCTGAAATTACCCCTGCCAGTGAAACTAGTACATCTCCTCATGGATAATTACAAATTACATATAATAAATGGAATAAATACAATATTGGGATTTACAAGGTTAATGGTACCTTATCCCAACAGGTCATATGAAGCTTTCCTCTTATTCAATGTTGGATCTACACCCAACCATTGTAATGGCTCTTTCAACTCATCACAAAGAAGTAAAAGTGATAGCAGTTGGTTTTTTTCAAGTGTACTAAGATGATTGAAATGAGCGTTGATTATTTCCTTTACAGATTTATTCATTGACCTCTTACTAGTATTTATAGGTTGTTTGGCATATGATTTCAACTTCTCCACATCCATTTCAAGTAAATGATCTAAATTTCTATAACTTGAAATTTTTGACTTCACCTCTTTAGCCAGATTCATATGCTCATCCATACCAATAGAAGGAAGTGATCCTAACCCCTCTCCAACATGCATTGTTTGAAATTAGGCGTCCTCCATATCTTCAACTATGTGCTCTTCAACCTCATTTGTCCCAATATCTAAATTTGGCTCAACTCCTGCTTGAGAACTTTCTGCTTGTTGAGCTTGCTCTCCACACAAAATACTTAAGTCAAGAGAGATCTAAAGAAAGAGCTTTAAAAAAACTTAAGTCAAGAGAGATATAGAAGACCTATCTAGAAAAGTCCTAGTAAAGAGAGAAAGAAGGAACTTTAAAAAGACTTAAGTCAAGAGAGAGAGATAGAGAGATAGAGAGCTTTCAAAATCTACTTGTACTTGTCAAGAGAGAGAGAGAGAGATAGACTTATCTAGATTTAAGGAGATCTCTAGAGAGATACAAAGAAAAACTTTAAAAAGATCTACCCAAGAGAGAGAGAGAGAGCAACTTATGACTAAATAATACAAGTATAATTTACTTCTAGTGTGCAAACCTATGAAGGACCCTAATACACATTCAATTGAAAAGATATAAATTCACTTAGTATATTTATGTTCAAAACTACAAATAACATCCTACTACATGCTAAAAACTCATCAATTAAATAGGAAAGAAAATATGCATACATACCTTGTTTCTTTCTATGGTATCTTGCCAAATTTGTTTTGCATATCTCTTGTTTTGGTGTAGTCATGGTAGGAGGGTTCATAGAATGAACTATCCAGTCCATGCAACAAGAGTAAACACAACAAAAATAACTCAAAGATGTAAAACAAATGCAGATTCAGTCATTCAGTATATCATAGAATTCAAATACAGATCAGCTGGCAACACGCAGGCTTACAATTAGGGCTCACAGGTCAAATAACATACTATCATAATATGCTCTAGATATAGCTTTGAAGCACCTCTGCTAAGAATTCTAAACTAAGAACTATGAATCAATCTCTAACTACTTTTCTAGGCATCTATTACATCAATATATCATCTCCAGAACAATAGATTCCTCCGCGTCGGCCAAGGAAGATCACATACTCCAATGAAGAGCTGTAACATGTGTACACAGATAGGTTAGGCCTAATGAATAGAACTCCTCCTCAAATGAATGGAATGATATGCGGATCTCAGGAAAGGTTAGCCACAAACCCAAACAACATTGATTGATGTGTCTTTTATCTCCACAAGTTGAGGAGTGCTTCGCAAGTCTTCTCCCTTAGCTGATTGTCTGAGACTGTTAGGATGCCCTGTTCTAAGAAAATAGTCAATCTTCTTATAGAGATATCTTTCCAATACCTTAACCAAATGCTCTGAGATTTGGATATGATGTAGATGAATGAATCTAGATGTTAAGTCTTGCTCTGCAAGGTCTGAGATGCAACTGCGATAGAATGTGGACCAAAATATAGAAACTGCTACTGATTGAACTACCTAAACTGAATTGGAAAATGAAAGGAAACAAACTAAATTGCAAACAACTGAAATGTAAATGTTTTTGGTTGATGCAAGATTGCTCTTGAACCAGGGATGCTCCTGCATCAAACATCTAGGGTTATTGAAAAAAAAGTGAGTCCCTTGTTGGCAAGAGACACTGTGTGGCTTCATAAGTGTTATCATTGGTGGAAACAAAGTCTATCCCACACATCCACAGTACATAATATGCCTTCACCGGAAGTCAGATTGAAGAATGTTTTGGTCTGGTGAACAAGAATAGTGTATGTAACAAGGTCTGACAATCAGGTCCGGATCTCTCAGATGGTGTAACTCAGTAAGTTGTGAACTTGGACAAGTCAAGAGGGATATCATGACTACTATACTCTAGAGATTTAGCCTCCAGTGCTAAATCAAGAAAAATATATGAGCATATGAGTGTTGGGTTCCAATCAAGTAGAGCAGACAAAGGAAGATTTGACCAACAGAGTATCAGACTTCAATCCGAATAAGTAAAGGTGTTGATCAAGCAATTTGTGGGATTATACATTGTTGGCCAACATGATTAATGACTTCTATGATTAAGCTTTTGATACACATCACAAATCAAGCATGGATTTAGCTGACAAATCAATATCTTCCAAATATCTTGAGTGTTCCTATTGTTGACTAGAAAGTTGATGGAAATCCTTGATGTGGATATATATACCAGATGGATTCTAGCATGTAAGTGTGTGGTATAGATGAAAAAGTAAGAAGGTGTGAAGAAAAGCAAGGATAAGTGTGAGAACAGTAATTCAAGTCTGGTATGTGACTGAATAACAACATAGAATAGAGAAAGGATGAAGTACGTCAGATCAGTATATTGTGCCTAACTGGAACTAAACTCTTGCATTTGTAGATGCTTCTCATCAGTTTAAACACCTGATTATCTTCTATAAGTTCTTGTAGGTAGTGTGCCTCTTGTGAGTAGTGTGCTCAGGTAGTGAGCCCTAATTGGCAAATGTCATTTTGTACTCCTTTATTCTTTTAACAGAGAATACAATCTTGGGTTAGTCACCCCGTGGTTTTTCCCTTAACAGGGTTTCCACATAAAAATCCTTGTGTGATGTGTGTTTATTTTATTTCTATTCTTATGCTTTCATGTTTGATATAACACTAAATATTGAGATAACAAAATTAAGTAAATTTTGAGATAACTGATTCACCCCCCCTCTCAATTATATGCCTTGCTTTCAACAATTGGTATCAGAGCAAGGTTCCTCTGAACAAAGCCTAACAACTTGAGGAAGATCTGGGAATCTCAATGGATGCATATGATATGAAGGAACAACTTTAGTCTACCCTAGATGATCTTGAACAATCCCACTTTGAAGTCAATAATTTGAGAGAAAGACTTAAACAAGCCAATGAATTCATAAATGAGCTAAAAGAAAAACTTAGTATTTTTGTGAAAAAGAGAAAGGAACTACTTCAAAAATTAGCCAATCAGAGTGAAGTCAATGATACTAATAAAGATCTGAATGAGAAAAATAAGCTATGTGAGAAGTTGTCAAAAGAAGTCATTATGGTAAGACATGAAATGGAATCAGGGGTTATGAGATTCACCCAAGAAATTGAAGAAAAAAGAAAGATTGAAGATAATCTAAAACAATCCCTCAAGGAGAAAATAAAGGACTGCAACAAAATGGACAGAATAATCAGGCATCTTGAATCTGATCTTGAAGAAGCTAGAGACAATGAAGAACAACTTGAGAATTAGATAGACACTCTTAAACGAGATCTCCAAATTGCAAATGAATACAAAGAAAAATTCAAGATAAGCTTAGCCCAACTTGAAGTTCTTCTTGAAAGCCAAAAGAGGGTAGATGATAAGCGTGGCTTGGGATCTGAGAAAGGTGAAAGCTTTGGATCTGGTCAGAAAAACTTTAGATCAGGAAATCAAAGAAATAGGCCTAGAAGACCTTCGGTAAGGCAACCAAATGCCCAAAGATATCCATCCTTCAATGGATACTGCTTCAATTGCAACAATTTTGGTCATAAAGTAACTCAGTGCAGGAGGAGAATGAATCAGAATAATCCATCCTTCTCCGGACAATATTTTAATTGCAAAAGGTATGGTCACAAATCTCATGAATGCAGAAATATGCAAATAAACAATTCATTCAATGGTAGCTGCTTTGCATGCAATAGAATGGGACATATGGCTAATCAATGTTGTTCAAGAGGATATCAATCAAATAAGCAAAGAAATGTTGTATGTTACAATTGCAATAGATCCGGTCATATTGCCAAATTCTGCAGAAGCAAAATCAGGATAGAAAAGGTCTAGTGGAACATGATTAGAAACAAGATAAGGGTAAAGGTAAAGTGAATGCGGATGAAGTTCAAAAGGAGATGAGAAATATTTGGGTAAAGAAGAGTACAGAAAATACTTGGGATGGATCAGCACCGGAACCTAGTGCTGATATTCCTTCCAAAAACTAAAAGGGTGAGCTCTAGATCAGGGGGAGTCACAGAGTAAAACAATTTCCCCTAGCCAATCAACTAGTGCCTAAATTTAGCACAATGAGTAAACATATGATGCTATGGATTAAAGGGTTCTCAAGAAAACCTCCAAATAACCTTTAGTCAAATTGTGAAAGATCCGCATGGAGTTTTGCAAGATTTATAACTACTCAAGTTAATCTAGTTTTGACAGCTATCTGGTAAAGTAGAATTTCATAGACAGATCCAGTATGATTTAGAATTGAAATGCTTTGATCTAAGGACCCATGGCGTGATTAAAGAAAAGAAGATATGTTTTCAATCCTCACTGACAATGATTATAAGTTTGGCACAGTGATTCAAGAAGATCTCTCTTAAAACAGGGGAACCAAATAACTTAAGTTGTGCATTTATTATAGAAGAAAATTAGGGTTTGTGCAAGGATAAAAGGGTTCCTTCACTCATCATTTACACAATTGTGCTCATGAAGAAGAAGAGAAGAGCTCTGTAAAGAAGATTCTACAATTCACTCAAGATCAACTAAAAATCAAATTCAACCAGTGATTCATTCCGGCTCCTGCTTCAAACCCTAAAAGCATGAAAAGGTACTTCCATTCTAAAAATCTCTCTCTAAATCTTTTGCAAAATGACTACTCTAATGGTTGTCAAGATTTCTGATAGGCCGAGACCTAAATTCAAGAAACACCCTTACAAATCTCTAGAAGTTGATCCCTTAGGGGCATTTTCTAGCATTCCGCATGGAGTGTTGCATGTAGAAGATGTTAAGGTTTATATCCATGCCAACATTGAAGAATTTGGAGACTCAAAATTGATGGACATTTATCACAAACAGCTAATAGATGAAAATTTTGAACTCAAACCTAAATTCAAGGCCCTCCATGACAAACACTTCAGACATTGCATGATAATTTTATGTGGCTAATGAGGCCATTCAAGATAACTAAAGATGCCATCAGGGCAATGACCAAACTACATTCATCCAGTGGGTTACTTGCACTTAAATTTGTGAAGAACCAAATAGTAACTGAAGCCATCAGATCTAAATTTGACAAAAGAGCAATGACCATAGATGACATCACAGATCCGGATGTCAAGTTTTCCTCAATGATAATCAGCTACAAGATCTATCATTCGAGCAGGGAGAATTAAATGTTTGGCACAACAATCTATGCAGCATATCAAATGTTGAGGGAAGATGCAAATTATGATCTATGTGAGCTTCTTCTAAACCAGCTGTTGGAGAACTTGCAAAAGATCAAAAAGGATAAGAAAAATTCCTTTAAATATGGTAGTCTAATACTATGTCTATTCTTCTATTATATGAATGAACTGCCTAGATCAATTGGTTGGGTCTGGCAAAATGATAAACCAGTTGCAATTCAGATCAGAGACTACATGTATGGACTTGGTGATGCTCAAGCCCAAAACACAGCCTTCTGGGGGTACTTTAAGAACTTCCAAAGCATGATGCAAGCCAGAGAGAGAATACCACAGTCCATAGTTGATAAATACAAGGACATAGTTTGCTTCATGGTTGACACTGATCAATGCCTAATGGAGGTAGTTGAGCCAAGAACTATGTGGATAATGCCTATGGGATATGAGGTCGATGAAAAAATCTTGGAGATACATATTCAACACCTATTGAGCTAGCCTAAGGACACTGAAGCAGAAAGGTTTGGCACCTTTCAAGAGCTAAGTGTAAAAATACATGTTGAGTTAAGACAGTCAGAGATGAAGAGGAAAGTAAGAAGGGAAGTTGAGGGAATTGCCAAAAGATTTAGCATATCAAAGGAGGCTCTAGATGCTAATAGAGAGAAAATGGAGATGGCAGAGAAAGAAAGACAAGAAGCAAAGAAAGAAAGTGCCCCTGCACAAACCTCCTCTAGGACCAGATCCTCCAAGAGCTCTTCTCCTGTCACTTCCAAAAGCTCAAAGTCTGCCAAACCCAAAGTCAAAACATCCAGAAAAGGAGAAAATAGGATGAAGACCAAATCCTCAATGAAGTATACAAGCCATAAATATGATGAGGCAATAGAATTCGATGAAGAAATCAGGGAAATAAAGAAAAGGAAAACATCCGGGAAGTTCTCTGCTAGCAAAAATGAGGAAGAGAAGGCAGAGGAATTTGTAGAAAAGCCTACTCTTTCCATTGATGGCATCATCAAGGCAATTACTATGGATGGGAACCTACAGCCGGTGACTGAGTTCTATGATGAATACAGTGATGTTGACAAGAGAATTTTGGAAGAAGCTACTATCAGGTACTTGAACATTTACAATAAAGCTTTCATTAAAATTATATCATTAATTCCTAAGAGTCTAGAAAAAGTACTTGAGCTAAGAAAAGAGAAGGCAAAGGCAAAAGACTTAGAGATTCAGGAGCAGATAGCAATTTAGCTTTATCCTTCCATCACTCCAAAACAAATGGACATGATTTTCAAAGATTGTAAGGATGAGTTCCAGAGTAAGGCAAGAATGAATAAACTCATGCTTGGAGAAACAAACCAAGTAGAAAGTGAAACAAAAGATATCCTCTGGAATGCATTGAAGAGATTCAATCTTCCCATTGTAGAAGAAACAGATGAAGAAACTTCTACCATGGATGTTGAAGGATTAAATGCAATCAATGAAGAAATTTCTGACAAGGATGTCGAAGGATTAAAGAAAATAAATGAAGAAATCTCTGAGAACTTAGACTCCTTAGTTCTGGAAGAGGAAGTTCATGAAGCAATAAACACAGGTGACATCTCTCCTCTAGATCCCATTGTAGTTATGACAAACACTCCAAACTTTGAAGCTGAAGGAGAAAACAGAAGAGAGGAGAAGAAGATTCAAGAAAAAGAGGTTAAAGGAAAAGAAGAAGAACAAGCAAGAAAGACTAATGATGATTATTCTGATATCCCAAAAGAAAAGAAGACTCAATCACCAGTAAGAGACACTACAGAGATAGTGAAGAACTTCTTAGACAAAGAGGTGGTGGAGTTAGATGAACCAGAGTTGTTTCAAGGGCCTCTAAATCTGGACACTCTCTCTCCAGTACAGATGATGAAGATAACATCTTTTGCCCAAGCCAAGGCTAAAGAAAAACTCTTGAAATCTCACATGGAGGACTATGAACTATTGGAGATTGCATCCGGGATGCTGGAGAAGATCATGCCATCCTATGAAAAGGATCCTTTGACCTCACCATCCAGTAACTTGAAAAACTTAGTAAACTCTGTTGACACTCATTTTGAATCTCTAGAGAAATCAGCAGAAGCAAAGGTCCAGAAGGAGTTTCTAGGAAAAAGATTCACTGAAGTTCAAGGACTTATTGCTAATGATAGGAGGACCCTAGACATCATAATAAAGAGCCTTGAAAATGCTCTTAAAGATAATGGGGACATATACAAATTTTGTTTATCTTGGCCCAAAGTGACAAAAGATATTGAAAAGAAGGTAAAAGAACAGGAAGAAAAACTGTCAAGCCTAGTTTAGAATTTTTACCCTCTTTCCTCCTCTCTAATGAATCAAGAATGCCAAGCTATTGTTATCATAAATGAAATAAATAGGTTGGACAAAGAAAAGAAGAACATAATGAATAGAATGGGTGAAATCAGAGGGATAATTATCCCTAAGCTAGAGGCAATGCATGAGGCCTTGACAGATGCTCAGACCACAGCCCGGACCAGTGATCCAGCAAATTTAAGAAGGGCAGAAGCATATGCATTTTTCTTGAGTGGTCACATCTCCATTTTGGATAGGATGAAGCAGAGCTGGGCCATAGAGTTTGTACAATTGAAGACTACTTTTGCGGATATACGTAAGTATATGTAAGTATAACATATGATTTATATATACTTATGCGGCCATGTATAAGACAATTTTTGGAAAATTTTGGTATGTGAATTCCACCCTTTGCCATTGATGTCAAAGGGGGAGTGAGGAGTAGTTAAAAATGTGGAATCCAGCTAAGGGGGAGCTCTAGTAAAACAGTGCAAAAGACAGAGCATCAGCCAATGGGGAGTTACTGCGACACTTAGCCATTTTCCACTAAGTGTTGCCATCAATGCCAAAGGGGGAGATTGCTGGCAAGAGACACTGTGTGGCTTCATAAGTGTTGTCATTGATGGCAACAAAGTCTATCCCACACATCCGCAGTACATAATATGCCTTCACCAGAAGTCAGATTGAAGAATGTTTTGGTCTGATGAACAAGAACAGAGTATGTAACAAGGTCTGACAATCAGGTCCGGATCTCTCAGATGGTGTAACTTAGTAAGTTATGGACTTGGACAATTTAAGAGGGTATCATGACTACTATACTCTAGATATTTAGTCTTTGGTGCTAAATCAAGAAAAAGATATGAGCATCTGAGTGTTGGGTTCCAATCAGGCAGAGTAGACAGAGGAAGAACTGACTAGTAGAGTATCAGACTTCAATCCAAATGAGTAAAAGGTTTTGATCAAGTAATTTGTGGAATTATACATTGTTGGATGACATGATTAATGACTTCTATGATTAAGCTTTTGAGACGCATCACAAATCAAGCATGGATTTAGCCGACAGATCAATATCTTCCAAATATCCTGAGTGTTCCTGCTGCCAACTAGAAAGTTGATGGAAATCTTTGATGCGGATATATATACTAGATAGATTATAGCATGCAAGTGTGTGGTGTAGATGAAAAAGTAAGAAGGTGCGGAGAAAAGCAGGGACAAGTGTGAGAACAATAATTCAAGTCTGGTATGTGACTGAATAACAACATAGAACAAAGAAAGGATGAAGTGCGTCAGATCAGTATATTGTGCCTAATTGGAACTGAACTCTTTGCATTTGTAGATACTTCTCATCAGTTCAAACACCTGATTATCTTTTGTAAGTTCTTGTAGGTAGTGTGCCTCTTGTGAGTAGTGTGCTCAGGCAGTAAGCCCTAATTGGCAAGTGCCATTTTGTACTCCTTTATTCTTTTAACAGAGAATACAATCTTGGGTTAGTCACCCTGTGGTTTTTCCCTTAACAGAGTTTCCATGTAAAAATCCTTATGTGATGTGTGTTGATTTTATTTTTGTTCTTATGCTTTCATGTTTGATATAACACTGAATATTGAGATAACTAATTCACCCCCCTCTCAGTTATCTGCCTTGCTTTCAACATCCCTCACTTTGTAGGGGCTAGAGGGAAACCAAGACAGTCTACCTCAGCCTGGGAAATCCATGATAAATCTTCTTTCGGTCTACCTTTCCACTTCACAAGTTATTCTTTGTATTGTTTTTCTCTGGCGTTGCATCCAACTCTACTGTCCAAAATGTCTTCAATCTATTCCAGTGCTTGTTGTGGTAACTGCTTCTTCAGGTCTTCTATCATGCTATCACTGAACTCTACTTCATGATACTGATATAGGTCTACAATGTTGAAAATAGGTGATATACCCAATGTCTCTGGTAATTCCACTTCATATGCATTCCTTGGATCAAACTTTCTGAGTATCCTACAAGGTCCAAACTTCTTCATCTTCAACTTGTTATATGTTCCCACTGGAATCTTTCTTTTCTCAAGTATAACATCACTTCATCTCCAACTACAAATTCCTTATGTCTCCTTTTCTCATCTACCTTCTCCTTATACTTGTTGTTCAATCGCCTTCAAATGCTTCCTCACTTGGTTATGCACTGTCTCCATGTGTCTTGATTGAAATTCTTCTACTTCTGCACTTCTCTTCTCTTCCAAACTAAGATCTCTCAATTCTGCAACTCCTCTAGGGTTTACTCTAGTAACAATCTCAAAAGGTGTTCTTCTAGTACTCCTATTCACTAAATTATTGTATGCAAACTCTGCTTGTGAAAGAATCAAATCCCAAGTTCCTGCTTTCTCTCCAACCAAACATCTCAACAAGTTTCCCAAACTCCTATTCACTACCTTTGTCTATCCATCAGTCTATGGGTGAGATGTTGAACTAAACTTTAATTATGTCTTCATCTTCTTCCAAAGTGTCTTCCAAAAGTATCCCAAAAATTTGGGGTCTCTGTTTGAAATTATGCTCTTAGGTAATCCATGCAATCTCACAATCTCTTTGAAAAATAGGTCAGCTACATGCACTACATCAATTGTCTTCTTACAAGGTATGAAATCTGCCATCTTTGAAAATTTGTCTACTACTACAAATATTGAATCATGTCCTCTTTGTGTCTTAGGTAATCCCATTACAAAATCCATACTTATGTCTTCCCAAGGTCTCTCCGGTAGTGTCAAAGGTTTATACAATCTAGTATTCTGACTACTCCCTTTTGCAACTTGACAAACTCTACAATTATACACAAATTTCCTAACATCCTTATGTATCTGAGGCCAAAAGTAACTTTCACTCACCAAAGTCACTGTGTTATCAACGCCAAAATGTCCTACCAATCCACCATTATGTTTCTCCTTCATCAAATTATCTCTCAGGTATGCACAACTGATTTCCTATAAACAAGATGTCTTCTTGAATGAAATAGTCCAACCACTTACTCCTATCTATCACAACTTGTTCCTTACATGCTTTCCAAGGTTCTACAAAATTAGTATCTCCCTCATACATATGCTTCAACTCATCAAAACCTAACACTTCAACTCTCACCTCTATCAACAAGTTTCTTCTCCTACTCAAGGCATCTGCAACTTTGTTTGACTTACCAGTCCTATGCTTCAACACAAAAGTATAACTCTGCATGAACTCTACCCATCTCAGATGTCTCTGATTCAACTTACCTTGACTGTTCAAATATTGCAAAGCTTGATGATCTGTATACAACACAAACTCCTTAGGCAACAAGTAATATCTCCACTTCTTCATGGCTTGAATTATGGCGTAGAACTCTTGATCATAAACTGAATATCTTCTCCTTGCATCATTCAACTTTTCACTAAAATATGCTACAGGTCTACCTTCTTAACTTAACACTACTCCAATTGCATTCTGGTGCAGGAGCACCTAAGAGAACACTCTGGAGTAAGAAGGCACACATGATCAAAGGAGAAGCCCATGGATCAAATCAAATCAAATGGAACATCCTAGAACCAATTATGGCATATTGTAATGGTCAAGATGATGTAATGTTTAAATGTCTTGAGGGTCCTGGTAAGGACCCTAGGACCAAAAATGATGTAAGTTGGGCCAATAGTGCCCCTAGAGTCAAATAGAGGTGTCTAAGATCAATAAGAAGGTTTAATGAACCTAAATAAAATCAAACATGATAAATAAATAAGGTAGAAGTTTATTAAATAAGGCAAAAAATTCACTAAACCAAAGTTCAGAAATTCAAATTTCTGAATTATGCATTTAGGAGGGAAAGTCAATTTGAGTAGTTTCTTTGTGGTTAAACCAACTCCAACCAATGGGGATTGGTTAAGGAAGTTGGATAGAACTTATGTAATCATTCCAAGGCATTTGATGTACGGACAAGTACTTTGGAGGCTGTTTTTTGGTACGGCAGACTGGGAAATAACAGAAATTTCAGTTTTCTTGCATTTTTTCTTCTCATTTCCATTGATTCTTTGGTTGCTGAGTGTTGGCAAATGTATTAGGACCTCAGTTAACATTATTAGACTTCATTCCATGCTCTGAAGAAGTTTTTAGATCAGTTTTATTTCTGTTCTTGTTGACTGTCATAAAAAACAGCAGACTGTTCTGTGTGTTTTGAGTGGTGACAATGCATCTTTGGGCCTTCCCATGAATGTAAGACCCTGGTTCTCATGGGATAGGTCCTTGCTAACATGTATACTATGATTCTTTAACCTTTGCAAGGCAGGAGGAGTTCAAACTGGAAGGTGATCACCATTTGAAGTCAAGGATTGCTTGTGGAAGAGCATTGAAATGGTGGCATGGTTATAGCAACCGGAGATCCGTCTTAACAAGGTGATATTTTTATGATTGCTGTTGTTTAATATGGTCAAGGAGATGGTGTTAGATCTTTGAATGAGGTCTGGAAGTGATTGGAGGTGGAAGATCTAGCAAGCCCTAGGTTTTGAGGCCTAGAAACGAGTTTTTTGTATTTCAAACCATAAATGTGCAAAACTCTTGATAAGACCTGGAAAATCCTTGGTTTTGAACCCTTTCCTAAGACTGTTTTTAGGTTTGAAGTGTGTGGGACAAGTTTGTCATAGGGTTCCTTTGTAAAATGGTCAATTTAGGCCTTCTAGGAAGGCAGCAGGGTGTTAGGACAGTCACATTTCGTCCAAAACAACAGTAGGTGAGTTTGAGATATGTTTTAGAACTCAATAGAGGGTATCCAAATCAGTCATTTTTTTCAAAAGTGTTTTGGGAAAGTTTGGAGAAAAGTACAGTTTAGTTGCTGAACAAGACTACAAGGATTAGGCCTGTTTAAGGGGAATTGTCAAGAATCTATCAAATTGGTTTGTGAAACCTTTGGAACCTTGTTGGTTGGAGTAGGTTGAGACCCTAGAAGGTGCTAAAATTCATCTGAGAAGTTGGAATCCAAACTTGAGCCCTTTGGTGGAGTTTAGGACAAGAGGAAGGCTAGAGAAGTCTTATTGGTTGAAGCCCACAAACTATTGAAACCTTTTGATCTTGTTAGATTATCTTTGGAGACCTAACACCTCTACATCACATTCCCACTTGCATCACAATCTACTTAAAATACCTTATTGAAATCTGGTAATGCCAAAATAGGTTGCTCTATCACTTTTTGCTTCAACAATTCAAATCTTTTATTTGCTCTTGATGTCCACTTGAAATCTTTTTATTCTCCTTTCATTGTCTCTGTCATAGGGTTACATACTGAACTGAAATTTCTGATGAACTTCTGGTAGAAACTATCTGATGCATGAAATGATCTAACCTCTCCAATGCTCTCTGGTGTAGGCCATTCAACAATTGCTCTTACTTTCTCAGGGTCCATCTTCAATCCTTTTGCAGAAATCACAAATCCCAAGTATACTAGTTCTTCCTTCATGAAACTACATTTCTTAAGGTTTATCAACAATTTCTCTTCTCTTAGTCTCTGCAATACTTGTCTTAGGTGCTGCAAATGTTCTTCCTTCATCTTACTGAAAATCAAAATATCATCCAGGTATACAATAACAAACTTACCCAAGAATTTCTTCAAAAATTCATTCATCAATATCATGAAAGTACTAGGTACATTTGTCAATCCAAAAGGCATCACCAACCACTCATACAATCCTTCATTTGTCTTAAAAGCAATCTTCTATTCATCTCCTTCTCTGATTCTGATCTAATGGTATCCACTTTTCAAATCTATCTTTGTAAAATATTTTGCCCCACTCAAACAATCCATGATATCATCCATCTTAGGTGAAGGAAATCTATACTTAACTGTGATCTTGTTTATTTCTCTAGAGCCTATACACATTCTCCATTCTCCATCTTTCTTAGGTGCTAGCACTGCAGGTACTGCACAAGGGCTCAAACTTTCCTGGATCAAACCTTTCCTCAACAACTCTTGTATCTATCTATTCAGTTCTTCATTCTTTGTGGGTGTCATTCTATGCGCTGCTTTGTTAGGCAAACTTGCTCCAGGAATAAGATCCTTGTGATGACTGATACTCCTGATTGGTGGCAATCCTTTGGGTACATTATCTAATATGATGTCTTCATACTCTGTCAGCAATTTAGTATCTCCTTCGGTTGTACTTCTTCAATGTTTCAGGCTTCTTAGGAATCAAATCATAACACATATTCTCATGTCTCAAACCATCCAATTTTTTTTTTCCATCTACCAAACAAATTCTAGCATTCCCACATACTTCACTCTTAGGATCATCTTCCAAAGGAATCAAGGTAATTCTCTTTCCATTTGATGTTATAGTGTATGTATTCTTTCTCTCATCATGTATAGCTTTCCTGTCATACTGCCAAGGTCTACCCAACAAGATATGACAAACATCCTTAGGCATAATATTACACAATACTTCATCATGATATGATCCAATATGAAATTTCACTAGTACCTTATGATAATCCCAAATCCATGCTATCTGATAGGGCTTAGGGTGTTTCAATCTTTCCAACTTTAGCTTAGTCACCATCTATTTTGAAACTAGGTTATCAGAACTACCACTATCAATTACAACTTTACAACATTTACCTCCTGATTTGCATCTGGTCTTGAACAAACTTTTCCTCTACAGTGGTTCCTCATTTGCCTCTGCTTGAAATAGTGCTCTCCTCATCACAAGTGATTCTCCTTTCTCAGGTTTGCCAACTAAACCTGGTGATCCAACATGTTCTTCTTCCACGTAGGTTGTTCTTCCCTTGTTCTCTGTCTTCTTGCTTCTACTCCCCTAATTACATTCAAATGCTCTATGTCCTTCACCTCCACACTTGAAATAGGTTCCTCTAAATATCCTCCTATTAGGTCCTCTTCCTTCTCTTATGTATGCTTCACTCCGGTATGAATTATAATTACCTCTGTGATGAATTTTTTTTTCATTTCTCTAGTATGCATTGCTACATCTGTCATCCTTCTTAAATGGGTTGTCAAGCTTGTTCTACTCCAGATATGATTTGTCTCCTCCACAAAATGTTCTAACTCTTTGAAATTTACCTCCTCTACCTCTCTATCTTGGATCATGCCTCTTATTCAAGTTCTCTTCAACTTTTGTTACATCCCAACTTAAATTTAGACTTAATCATTAACTTGGCATGATAATCAGGAGGAGTAGTCATAGTTAATTGATTTGATATTGTGGAAATATCTGATTTAACTTTTGATTATGAAGTAGAAATGGATGTTAAATAGATTTGTAAATTAAATGATTTATGCTACGAGATATGATAATGATGCACTGATTATAATCTTGTGGTCCTGAGTGTGACAGAAAAACTGTTGACAAGAGACACTATGTGGCTTCATAAGTGTTGTAATTGATGGCAACAAAGTCTATCCCACACATCGACAGTACTTAGTATGTCTATATTGGAAGTCAAATTGAAGATTGTTCTGGTTCAGTGAACAAGAACATAGTATGTAACAAGGTCTAACAATCAGGTCCGGATCTCTCAGATGGTGTAACTCAGTAAGTTGTAGACTTGAACAAGTCAATAGGGGTATCATGACTACTGTATTCCAAAGATTTAGCCTCCGGTGATAAAGCAAGAAAAAGATATAAGCATCTAAGTGTTGGGTTCCAGTCAGGCAGAGCAGACAGAGGAAGAACTGACCGGTAGAGTATTAGACTTCAATTTAGATGAGTAAAAGGTGTTGATCAAGCAATTTGTGGGATTATACATTGTTGGCTGACATGATTAATGACTTCTATGCCTATGTTTCTAATATGCATCACAAATCAAGCATGGATTCAGGTGACAGATTAATAACTTGCAGTGTTCTTGTTGCTGACTAGAAAGTTGATAAAAATCCTTGATGCAGATATATATACTAGATAGATTTTAGCATGTAAGAGTGTGAGTGAACTAGTGAAGAAATAAAGTGTGAAGAAAAGTAGGGAGAAGTGTGAGAACAACAATTCAAGTCCAGTATGTGACAGAACAACAACATTAAACAGAGGAAGAATGAAGTGCGTCATATCAGTATATTGTGCCTAAATCAGAACTAAACTCCTACATTTGTGGATGCCTCTCATCAGTTCAAACACTTGATTATCTTCTGTAAGATTTGTAGATAGTGAGTCTCTTGTAGGCAGTGTGCCTCTTGTGAGCAGTGTGCTCAGGTAGTGAGCCCTAACTGGCAAGTGCCATTTTTGTACTCCTTATTCTTTTAACAGAGAATACAATATTGGGTTAGTCACCCCATGGTTTTTCCCTTAACAGGGTTTCCACATAAAAATCCTTGTGTTATGGGTATTGATTTTATTTCTATTCTTATGATTACATATGCTTTCATGTTTTGATACAACACTGAATATTAAGATAACAAAAAGAAAAGAAAGTCAAAGAAATTTTGAGATAGCTGATTCACCCCCCTCTCAGTTATCTACCTTGTTTCCAACAATTGGTATCAGAGCTAAGTTCCCCTAAACAAAGCCTAACAGCTTGAGGAAGATTTGGGAATCACAATGGATGCATATGGTATGAAGGAACAACTTCAGTCTGCCCTAGATGATCTTGAACAATCTCACTCTAAAGTTAATAATTTGAGAGAAAGACTCAAACAATCTGATGAATTCATAAATGAGCTAAAAGAAAAACTTAGTATTTCTATGAAAAAGAGAAAGGAACTACTTCAAAAATTAGCCAATAAGAGTGAATTCAATAATACTAATGAAGATTTGAATGAGAAAAATAAGCTATGTGAGAAGCTATCAAAAGAAGTCATTATCGTAAGACATGAAATGGAATCAGGGGTTATGAGATTCACCCAAGAAATTGAAGAAAAAAGAAAGATTAAAGATAATCTAAAACAATCCCTCAAGGAGAAAATAGAGGACTACCACAAAATGGACAGAATAATCAGGCATCTTAAATCTGATCTTGAAGAAGCTAGAGACAATGAAGAACAACTTAAGAATCAGATAGACACTCTTAAACAAGATCTTCAAATTGCAAATGAATACAAAGAAAAATTCAAGATAAGCTCAACCCAACTTGAAGTTCTTCTTGAAAGCCAAAAGAGGGTAGATGATAAGTGTGGCTTGGGATATGAGAAAGGTGAAAGCTCTGGATCTGGTTAGAAGAACTTTGGATTAGGAAATCAAAGAAACAGGCCTAGAAGATCTCTGGTAAGTCAACCAAATGCCCAAAGATATCCATCCTTCAATGGATACTACTTCAATTGCAACAATTTCGGTCATAAGCAACTTGATGCAGGAGGAGAATGAATCAGAATAATTCATCCTTCTCTAGACAATGTTTTAATTGCAAAAGGTATGGTCATAAATCTCATGAATGTAGAAATATGCAAATAATCAATTCATTCAATGGTATATGTTTTGCATGTAATAGAATGGGACATATGGCTAATCAATGCAGATCAAGAGGATATCAATCAAATAAGCAAAGAAATGTTGTATGTTACAATTGCAATAGATCCGGTCATATTACCAAATTCTGCAGAAGCAGAAATCAAGATAGAAAAGGTCTGGTGGAACATAATTAGAAGCAAGATAAGGACAAAGGTAAAGTGAATGCGGATGAAGTTCAAGAGGAGATGAGCAAGATTTGGGTAAAGAAGAGTACAAAAAATATTAGGGATGGATCTGCACTAGAATCCAGTGGTGATATTCCTTCCAGAAACTAAAAGGGTGAGCTCTGGCTCAGGGGGAGTCACAGAGAAGAATAATTTCCCCCAGCTAGTTAGCTAGTGCCTAAATTCGGCACATTGAGTAAACATTTGATGCTATGGATTAAAGGGTTCTCATAAAAACATCCAAATAACCTTCAGTTGAAATGTGAAAGATCTGCATGGAGTTTTGCAAGACTTATAATGGTTCAAGTTAATCCAGTTCTGACAACCATCTAGTAAAGCAGAATTTCATAGACAGATCAGGTATAATTCAGAATTGAAATGCTTTGATCTGCGGACCCATGGCATGATTGAAGAAAAGAAGATACATTTTCAATGCTCATTGACAATGATTATAAGTTTGGCGCAGTTATTCAAGAAGATCTCTCTTAAAACAGGGGAACCAGATAACTTAAGTTGTGCATTTATTACAAAAGAAAATTAGGGTTTGTGCAAGGATAAAAGGGTTCCTTCACTCATCATTTACATAATTGCACTCATGAAGAAGAAGAGAAGAGCTCTGCAAAGAAGATTCTAGAATTCACTCAAGATCAACTAAAAATTGAATTCAACCAACGATTTGTTCTGGCTCCTGTTTCAAATGCTAAAGCGTGAAAAGGTACTTCCATTCTAAAAATCTCTCTCTAAATCTCTTGCAAAATGGCTACTCCAATGGTTGTCGAGATCTCTAATAGGCCGCGTCCTAAATTTAAGAAACACCCTTCTAAATCTCTAGAAGTTGATCCTTTGGGCGCATTTTCTAGCATTCTGCATGAAGTATTGCATGTAGAAGATGTTAGGGTTTATATCCATGCCAACATTGAGGAATTTGGAGACTCAAAATTGATGGACATTTATCACAAGCAGCTAATAGACAAGAATTTTGAACTCAAACCTAAATTCAAGGCCCTCCAGGATAAACACTTCGGACATTGCATACATTTTCCATGTTTTGCAGAAGATGATTGGGTCCAATATGTTCTAAGTAGGATGCATGATAACTTCATGTGGCTAATGAGGCCCTTCAAGATAACTAAACATGCCATCAGGGCAGTGACTGGATTGCATTCATCTGATGGGTTACCTGCACTTAAATATGTGAAGAACCAAACAGTAACTGAAGCAACGGATCTAAATTTGACAAAAGAGCAATGACCATAGATGACATCACAGATCCAGATGTCAAGTTTGCCTCAATGATAATCAACTACAAAATCTATCATTCGAGCAGGGAGAATTTTGTGTCTGGGACAACAATCTATGCAGCATATCAGATGTTGAGGGAAGATGCAGATTATGACCTGTGTGAACTTCTAAATCAACTATTGGAAAACCTGTAGAAGATAAAAAAGAACAAGAAGAATTCATTTAAATATGGTTGTCTAATACTGTTTCTATTCTTCTATTATATGAATGAGTTACCTGGATCAAGTGGCTGGGTTTGGCAAAATAATAAACCAGTTGCAATTCAGATCAGAGATTACATGTATGGACTTGGTGATGCTCAAGCCCAAAACATAGCCCTCTAGAGTTACTTTAAGAACTTCCAAAGCATGATGCAAGCCAGAGAGAGAATACCTCAATCCATAGTTGAGAAATACAAGGACACAGTTTGCTTCATGGTTGACACTGATCAATGCCTAATGGAGGCAGTTGAGCCAAGAACTGTGTGGATAATGCCTATGAGATATGAGGTTGATGAAAAAATCTTGGAGCTACATATTCAACACTTGTTGAGCCATCCTAAGGACACTAAAGCAAAAAGGTTTGGCACCTTTCAAGAGCTAAGTGTAAAAATACATGTTGAATTAAGACAACCGGAGATGAAGAGGAAATTAAGAAGGGAAGTTGAGGAAATTGCCAAAAGATTTGGCATATCAAAGGAGGCTCTAAATGCTAATAGAGAGAAAATGGAGAAGGTAGAGAGAGAAAGACAAGAAGTAGAGAAAGAAAGTGCCCCTACACAAACCTCCTCTAGGACTAGATCCTCCAAGAGCTCTACTCCTGTCACTTCCAAAAGCTCAAAGTCCACTAAATTGGAAGTCAAGACATCCAGAAAAGGAGAAAAGAGGATGAAGACCAAAGCCTCAAGGACATATACAAGCCATAAAGATGATGAGGCAACATAATCAGATGAAGAGATCAGGGAAATAAAGAAAAAGAGAACATCCGGGAAGTTCTTTGCTAGCAAAAATGAGGAAGAGAAGGCAGAGGAATTTGTAGAAAAGCCCACTCTTTCCATTGATGACATCATCAAGGCAGTCATTGTGGATGGGAACCTACAGCTGGTGACTGAGTTCTATGATGAATATAGTGATGTTGACAAGAGAATTTTGGAAGAAGCTACTGTCAAGTACTTGAACATTTACAATAAAGCTTTCATTGAAATTATATCATTAATTCCTAAGAGTCTAGAAAAAGTACTTGAGATGAGAAAAGAGAATGCAAAGGCAAAAGACTTAGAGATTAGGGAGTAGATAGTAATTTAGCTTTATCCTTCCATCACTCCAAAACAAATGAACATGATTTTCAAAGATTGTAAGGATGAGTTCCGGAGTAAGGCAAGAATGAATAAACTCATTCTTGGAGAAATAGACCAAGTAGCAAGTGAAACAAAAGATATCCTCTAGAATGCCTTGAAGAGATTCAATCTTCCCATTGTAGAAGAAACAGATGAAGAACCTTCTACCATGGATGTTGAAGGATTAAATGTAACCAATGAAGAATTTTCTAACAAGGATGTAGAAGGATCAAAGGAAATAGATGAAGAGAAGTCTAAGGAATTGGATTCCTCTATTCCGGAAGAGGAAGTTCATGAAGTAATAAACACAGATGACATCTCTCCTCTGGAGCCCACTGCAGACATTCTAGATTTAGAAGCTGAAGGAGAAGGTAGAAGAGAGGAGAAGAAGATTCAAGAAGAAGAGGTTAAGGGAGAAGAAGAAGGACAAGTAGAAAAGACTAATGATGACTCTTCTGATATTTCAAAGAAGTCTCAATCTCCAGCAAGAGACACTACAGAGATAGTGAAGAACTTCTTAAACAGAGAAATTTATGGAACTAGATGAACCTGAGCTATTTCAAGGACCACTGAATTTTAACTCTCTCTCACCAGTTTAGACAATGAAAATAACATCTTTTGCTCAGGCCAAAGAAAAAGAAAAACTCTTGAAATCTCACATGGAGTTGGAGATTGCATTCGGGATGCTGGAGAAGATCATGCCATCCTACCAAAAGGATCCTTTGGCCTCACCATTCGGTAACTTGAAAAGTTTGGTAATTATGTTAACACTCATTTTGAATCTCTAGAGAAATTAACAAAAGCAAAGGTCTAGAAGGAGTTTCTGGGAAAAAGATTCACTAAGGTGCAAGGACTTATTGCTAATGATAGGCAGACTCTAGATATTGGAATAAAGAGGCTTGACCTATTCAAATTTTGTTTGACTTGGCCTAAAGTGACAAAAGATATTGAGGAGAAAGTAAAAGAACAAGAAGAAAAACTGTCAAGCCTAGCTCAGAATTTTGACCCTCTTTCCTCCTCACTAATGAATCAAGAATGCTAGGCTATTGTTATCATAAACGAAATAAAGAGGCTAGACAAAGAAAAGAAGAACATAATGAACATAATGCGTGAACTCAAAGGGATAATTATCCCTAAGCTAGAGGCAATGCATGAGGCCTTGACAGATGCTAAGACCATAGCCCGGACCTGTGATCTAGCAGATTTAAGAAGGGCAGAAGCATATGCATTTTTGTTGAGTGGTCACATCTCCATTTTGGATAGGATGAAGCAGAGCTGGGCCATAGAGTTTGTATAGCTAAAGACTACTTTTGCGGATATACTTAAGTATATGTAAGTATAACATATGATTCATATATACTTATGTGGCCATGTATAGAATAATTTTTGCAAAATTTTGGTATGCGGATTCCATCCTTTTCCATTGATGTCAAAGGGGGAGTAAAGAGTAGTGAAAAATGTGGAATCCAACTAAGGGGGATTTTCGGTATAACAGTGCAAAAGATAGAGCATCAGCCAAGGGGGAGTTACTGCGACACTTAGTCATTTTTCACTAAGTGTTGCCATCAATGCCAAAGGGGGAGATTGTTGACAAGAGACACTATGTGGATTCATAAGTGTTGTCACTGATGGCAACAAAGTCTATCCCACACATCCATAGTACTTAGTATGTCTATACCAAAAGTCAAATTGAATATTGTTCTGGTTCGGTGAACAAGAATAGAGTATGTAACAAGGTCTGACAATCATGTCTGGATCTCTCAGATGGTGTAACTCAGTAAGTTGCAGACTTGAACAAGTCAATAGGGGTATCATGATTATTGTATTCTAAAGATTTAGCCTCCGGTGATAAAGAAAGAAAAAGATATAAGCATCTAAGTGTTGGGTTCCAGTCAGGCAGAGTAGACAGAGGAAGAACTGACTGACAGAGTATCAGAATTCAATCCAGATGAGTAAAAGGTGTTGATTAAGCAATTTGTGGGATTATACATTGTTGGCCGACATGATTAATGACTTCTATGCCTATGTTTCTAATACGCATCATAAATCAAGCATGGATTCAGTTGATAGATTAATAACTTGCAGTGTTCTTGTTGCTGACTAGAAAGTTGATAAAAATCCTTGATGCGGATATATATACCAGATAGATTTCAGCATGTAAGAGTGTGAGTGAACTAGTGAAGAAATAAAGTGCAAAAAAAAGTAGGGAGAAGTGTGAGAACATCAATTCAAGTTTGGTATGTTAAAGAACAACAAGATTAAATAGAGGAAGAATGAAATGCGTCAGATAAGTATATTGTGCCTAAAATGGAACTCAACTCCTACATTTGTAGATGCCTCTCATCAGTTCAAACACTTGATTATCTTTTGTAAGATTTGTAGATAGTGAGTCTCTTGTAGGCAGTGTGCCTCTTATGAGCAGTGTGCTTAGGCAGTGAGCCCTAATGCAATCTTGGGTTAGTCACCCCGTGGTTTTTCCCTTAATAGGGTTTCCACGTAAAAATCCTTGTGTTATGGGTGTTGATTTTATTTTGTTCTTATGATTACATATGCTTTCATGTTTTGATACAACACTGAATATTAAGATAACAAAAAGAAAAGAAAGTCAAAGAAATTTTGAGATAACTGATTCACCCCCCCTCTTAGTTATCTACCTTGTTTCTGACAAAAATGAATGTCCTTCGAAGAAGGAAGGAGAGTATCATCCTAGAGGAAGGGTTAGACATTGTGAAAACAAAAGGTTGACTAGCCATCTGAGTAATCAACTTCTATGTCCTTCTCAATCCTTTCGTAAGTTGTCACATGTCATGTCTCTTTTCTTTTGTTTCGATGTTCTTGGTAAATCATGATGCCGTTGAATTTATCACGGCAAGTCATGATGACCAATTGATGTTCTTGGAACATCATTCCAAGTCATTCGACTAATGGGAATAGTTGATTTTAGGGGAGTATTACTTGTTAGGGTTAGTTGGCAAAAGATATCAATTAAATGCAAATAAAGATTAAATAGAGGAATGGAAATACACAGAAATAATAACAATGAGAGACAAGTTTTAACGTGGTTCACCCAAACCCGGGCTATATCCACCAAATAGAGAGTCCAATCTTATTATCCAGTAAATCAAACCGATTACAACCAAAAATCCCTGCAACTCAATACCATTGCAAATGCTACAACACAATATATCAAAACCCTAACCCTTAGCCACTTTTATCAAGCCTTTTTGTCAGTTACAAAAATTAGGGTTTTCTTATGTACAGTACTTTCCTGATCAGTCGCCACCTACCAACATTACTCGACCCTGATAACTGACATTTTAGTGTGAATCTTTTTATGATTGCAATCTCATAGTGATAATCCTTAGATAAGGATGAAACCTCTTAATAGGTTGTAACCTATAATATTGTTATTATTTACTTATATTAATAATTGTATACTAGCGAATATTATTAAGTTGTTATAGTCGATCATGAGGATCGATGGGAGCTTTGAGCTCAACCATCCCATGTATGAAAAGAATCAAGCCACCTTTTGTGGAGATACTACTGAGTGGAATGGTAGTTATCAACCAAAATCGGCATGCCATGGGACTGATTATCATGTGTTTGGTTTTCCATTTTTGAGTAGTTACTTTTCAGGGAATTCATTATTTTTAGGGTTTGGAGAAAGGTGGCAAAACTATTCAAGGAGAATAGGGGAGGAAAAAAGATGTGAGCAGTTGAAAGAGTTGCGGTCTAGAACTACATCTTGACTATCATCTTTGGGACAGGTAATATGGGGAACAAATATACCATTTTCTTTTTGTATGATGAGTTTAAAACTTAGTAGGACTTTTTCCTGAGTCCATGTAGCTTAAATTTTCTTGTTATCTATTAAAAAATGAGGCACAAAGCCTATAGGGTCGTGCCATGGATATTGATTATATTCTTTTCTATGTTGTGACTCAAGGCCAAAATGGTTGAGCTATTGTTGCTTTAAAACTTCTATTTACAGTGGTTTAGAGCCGTATGGCCAAACCCTAACAAGTCAACTTTGAAGAATGAATTGGCTTGAAGCCATGAAGGTTGAGCTAAGTAAACATAGTAAACTTTCTTTGAGACCATGCTCTAGGTCATTGAGCTAAGTAGAGAATTTAACAAACTTTCTTTGAGGCCATGCTCCAGGCTATTGAGCCGAGCAATGAAACCTTGCAAACTCTTCTTGAGACTACACTCAGCCAAGTCGTAATACTATGTAATCTTGTCTATGATTAAGCTTGAGGCTCTAAGAGCCAAGTAACAACTGCGCTATGTTTATTTGGGACTAGCTCAAGGCCTTGAGGCTGAGCTATATAATGATAGACTCTTTTCTATGTTTGAGCCCACGGTCTTTTGACCCAGTTTTATTATATTGTATAATACATTCTATGATGATTGGAGCTTGAAGCCATTATGGTTGAGCAAGTATTCAAAATGTATATTAAACTCACATCATACAATGATAAAGGTAGAGCCTAAGAACTCTTGAAATGGAGTAATGAATAACTCTAGATGAATATAGTCGATAATTATTTAACACGGTCATTTGATTGTAATGACAGCCAAGAAGGCTTTAATACTTATTATACAATCATCAACTGTAATAACAACCAAGAAGGCATTTAATATCATAAACACAGTTCTTAGAATGAGATGATATCCAGGAAGGCAATGATAGCTGGGAAGACAAATATATATCAGTGTGATTATAACACCAAAATAATACCAAGTCAGGCTTGTATGGGAAGCAGACTATGAATTATATATAGTTGTTTAAACTATTAAGAATGTATATATGTGAACCTTTGAATATGAATGTGGTGGGATCTTTTATGATCATGGTCTCATCATGAGACAGTTAGAATAAGTTTATAAAAGAATATAGACTAGTTCTATATGTGACTGAATTATGACTTATTGGTTATGGGATATATTTCCTTTTACTTAAAAGTAAACTATTAGGTTTGGTGATTAACACATTAAGCTCATTGGGGTAATAAGAGCTAATGAACCTAATGAAGCTAATGTACTTTACTAAGACATGGTATGCCTTGAGTACCATGAAATTGACTTCATCATATGTGATGATTTGCTATCGAAAACATTAACCATGGGAGACCAAGGCGGTCATAATGGTTGAATTTGGTATAAATTGAAAACGGAATAAGGTGACAAGGAGTCACTAGTCTTGCATTACAAAAGTAACCTATATAGTTGTAACTGACTTATGATGGGAGTCGAATGACCAAGATTGGTCTATGATTCAAATTGATCCCACTCATACTAGACTTAAAAGACAAGTTCGTTAAGAACTTATTGTAGGACATCGTAGCTTATAAGTTGAGTTAGGGTGGTAGACATACGACGACGTTCATTGTGCAATGTATATGAATGAAAAACTTTGGCCAAAGTAATTCATCCATCTCTGCATGCATTATCAGTCCATAGTGTTCTAGATGGCCTAGTGTCTCCAGTAGTATCATACAAGTTAGAGTGGATCTATAGTGTGTGACCGTGAGCCATTATGAAGGACACAACACTAGATACTTGGATGGCTATCCATTTGGTTTCTAATGTCTAACCTTTCTGTGAAGGGTAGGGCCTCTTCCAATTAGGAAGATGAGCGGGGGACCGCAGGTCCATGGTTGGAGGAAAAGCACCAAGATGATGCTCTCCTTCCCAAGCATGAGACAGGGTGAGGCTTATGAAGACAGATGTCATTGGTTCCAGATATAGTGTTTACATTTTATGACCAGTTGGTCTATTGTAATGTAAAAACTTGATTAAGATGCCTAGAGCATATATTGTATTTGATTAGTGATGGTTACTCACTAAAGTTTGTAATGGTTACTGGATTGTAGATTTTGTTATATCTTGATTTGATTAACAAGCTTAATTGATGGAAAATAATATGTTTCTTTTGGTTCAAATTTTTGATTATCTCTATCAATTCTTAATTAATGACTTGATTAAGTTATATGTTTAAATTAAATTTTTGAGCATTTTGGAAAGTGATGTTACATATGGTATCAGACCTACCAGGTTCAACACATGGACCTAATGAGCTCACTATTTGATGATTAATGTATCCAACATTAAGTATGCTAATGATTGGATGTTCTATGGCAGAATGGTAAAATTTAGAACTACACCTTGCAAGAAGGTAACGAAACATGGGCGTTACCTACACAAACAAAAGATCTTAAAGGCACGAGCCTCCATGAAGGAGAAACTTGAACAAACTAGATGCTTGGTAGGTGTAGGGCTATCTGATGAGGAAACTTTTTCTTAGGTCATGAAATGCATCAAGCAAAAGTTAAGGAAGGCTAAACGGTTGTCTGCCTCTAACTCTACTAGAGCATCAGTGACACCCTCTACCCCCAAAGCACCATCTGAGGGAAATATCCCTAAGAATTGCAATATACTTATAAAGGATTTGATGGAATACCAGTGTGTATCCTCACCTCCTGAGACTAAAAATAAAACATGATTATGGGAAGTTATCCTAAATTGTAAATGACTTGCAGAAGTAAGGTGTAAACACAATTTTGTAATTTTGTGGATTATACATAATCCAATGGAAACTGTAATGTGATGGAAAATTTTGACAATCTTGTTAGTTTAAAGACAAACAACCGAGGGGGGGTGAATCAGTTGTCTAAAACTTTTCTTTTATTAACCACTTAAATCCTTCTTGTAATTCAGCAGCATAATAATAAATCAATCATGGAAACACAATGCAATAATTCAAGAGCAGAAACATATTAACACATATGACACCAAGATTTTAATGTGAAAAACTTGGTTAAGGGAAAAACCATGGGGTGACTAACCCAAGATTATATTCTCTGTTAAAAGAATAAAAGGAACAAAATGGCACATGCCAATTAGGGCTCACTGCCCGAGCACACTGCTCACAAGCGGCCCACTACCTACAGGAGACACACTGTCTACAGAATAATAAATATTACATACTTGAATTGAAGAATAGCATCTTCACCATGTTTGAGTTAGTTCCATTTAAGCTCAATACTTCTTCTCTGCTTTTCACTCCTCTCCTCTCTACCACACACTCATCTTCACCAAGATACCTTTGAAATGACTTCACAACTCTTATTAATACAAGACATCAACTTTGGGATAATCATCAAGGTTGGCAAACTTTACAAAGAAAATACACAAATACAACTTGATTTATTACAAAAGACTTTATACGAATCACCACTCTATCGGCCACACATATCTGGGACTTCAATCATCTCAATCATCTTTGAGGAGCACACCATTCTTCGCATAACATCTTCAAGATCATCCGCAAGATGTGTAAGTCATCTGGTCTGTCAAGCTAAGGAAGAACATCATCATCCAGAAGTAATTCTTCAATTGTGAGCTCAAACTTCAATGCAGACCACCAACACAAACTGGACACAATCTAGAGAGCCCCACAAGCTTTCCTGATTCACCAAGAATATCCACACTACTTCTGATAACTAAAATCATTCTCTTCTTTATCTAGAATCTTAATAACATAGTCTGTCATTACTGTCATATTGAAATAGATGCTTGCTGACCTCCAGACCATGAACCAATTGAGTTGTCAATTCACATTGACTTCCTAAACACTCCACCAAATCCACAGAAAAGATATTGCATTTCTAGATCTCACCGGACCTATTTGTGTCACTCTATCACCTATGAACATCTGCTAGAACTAGTTTTACTTATATGGACATAACTTCTTCAAATCTTTATACGGACCTCTCAAAACTTTATCGGATCACCTTTGGACACATATCTACAAACCCTTTGATTCGTATCCTTTGATCTTCATCTTAGCTAGGATCTTCACTTCATAGAGCTTCACGATCTTCATTGTTCTTCTCTATTTTTGATAGGACTAATTTTCTCAATATCCTCAACACACAACTCATCCAATCCTTGACATCAATGCAACAGGAGTATGTTGACATCAATGACAACACCGGTTAGGCCCATACTTGCAACAATCTCCCCCTTTGTCATTGATGGCAACATATGATGTGAAAAACTATTTTAACCATCAAGACAAGAACTTCTCTTTATTGACTGACATAGCTCCCCCTAACAACAACAACCATTCACATGTCTTCTCTTCCCTTGCTGCTCCTCCTTTAATCAACAACCACTTTTTTTTTCCACAAGTCTTCTCTCCCCCTTTGACATCAATGGCAAAGGGCACATACTTGCATTACTTAGAATCATACAGACTGCTCCCCTTGAGTAGCAGCTTCCTATCATCAATCCGGACCACAAGATATGACTCTGAGATCCATCGAATAGATGCACATCAGTGCACCTTAATTCAGAACCGGAGGGGTAATAACCCCTAACTTCTCCCTGAGATACTCAAAAGAGTCCTTAGGTAGAGGTTTAGTAAAGATGTCTGCAATCTGATGTTTAGAGGGCACAAACTCCAATCTGACTTCACTCTTGTTCACCTGCTCTCTCAAAAAGTGAAACTTGATGGATATATGTTTTGTCTTTGAATGTAATACTGGATTCTTTGAAATGTTTATTGCACTTGAGTTATCACAGAAGATTGTGATAGGTTCCTCATACTCCACTCTAAAGTCTCTTAGTATTTTCTTCATCCATAATACTTGAGTGCAACTACTTGTTGCTGCAATATACTCTGCTTCTACAATGGACATAGATATTGCCTCTTATTTCTTGCTTAGCCAAGAGACCAATCTTTTCCCTAAAAAGAATGCACCACCACTGGTACTCTTTCGATCATCCACATCTCCTGCCCAATCCGCATTTGTATATGCATGAGGAGAGAAATCATGATCCCTAGGATACCATAAACCATACTCAATTGTTCCCTTAAGATATCTAAAGATTCTCTTGATTGCCATGACATGAGATTCCCTAGGATTAGCTTGGAATCTGGCAACAAGACCAACAACATTCATAATGTCAGGTCTAGTTTGAGTAAGATATAGTAGTCCTCCAATCATTGACCTATACTTTTTCTGATCAGCCTTAGGAGAGTCATCATCTTTGCTCAGTTTACATCCAGTTGCCATGGGAGTATTCATTGGTTTTGAGTCTTCCATCCCAAATTTCTTCAACAATTCTTTCACATATTTGGTCTGAGATATGAAGATTCCTTTCTTTGTTTGAGTGATTTGTAGACCCAAGAAGAAATTCATTTCCCCAAACATAGACATCTCAAATTTACTTTTCATTTGATTTGCAAAAGTCTTGCACATACTATCTCTTCCTCCAAAAATTTTATCATCAACAAATACTTCAACAATCAAGATATTTTCATGATCAATTTTGAAGTACAAGTTACTATCAGCAGTACCTTTGTTGAAACCAATCTTCAAAAGATGCTTATCTAGTCTTTCATACTGTTAGGTCTCAAAAATGTAGGTTGATAATCCTAAGAGGATGCCGGGTTCTATGTTTAGATTAGCAACGTTTTTGAACTAACTTAATGAAATCAACCTATAGGGTTTGATGATTTCCTACACTTTAGGTCCTGCTACACCTAGGTGGGTGAACCTTGGGAATTTAGGTAGACTAAATGTAAATGTATTAACTGAATCTATCTACAATGGCATGTGGTGAGGGATAGATGAAAACTTGCTTAACTAATTCTTATATCTAACTAATGGTTGGTATAAATTGTATAAGTAATATCAAGGTAAAAAGATTTAAATAATGAATGGAAATAAGACCAGTGCCTTGTTGGGTAGCCGAGTCAAATGAAGGACTAAGATTAGTGGCTTACAGTGGGCAATAATTCTAACTGTTTGGCACAATTTTAGTTTATAACTTGTATAAACATGCAAGGAGATGACTGACAAACTCTTCTTATTGATCCAACCAATATAATCAAATATCTTATAATTCACCAGAAGGTATTTTAATCCTTTCTTGAAGGAACCAATTTAGTGGAATATGTAAGAATAACAGATAATATTAACTTGGAGATAGAATGGCAATCCTAATTATATGGCTCTTCTTAGTGATCCAAACTAACACTTCCAGGTTACTGTGACTGATCAGGAGGATTTTAATTCCTATTATGGAAACCAATTAATCAAACCACACAACTGCAGCAAATGTGTATTGACAATTTAAATATATACTTGATATATTAATCTAAATAACAAGGAAATACAGAACTGGAGACAACCACACAATTGAGTAAGTTTAACAAACAATTGATGCCAGAATAAAACCACAAGATCAAAAAACTTCAATTTACTTCTTCAATAGTAATCTTGCAACATGGTCTTTTGAGAACATTGTGAACTATATATATATTATATTCTATTGCTGATCATTCTCAGCACCAATTGTTTGAACTTATATAGATATTTTATGAAGAGACATAACTCTTCAATAAGTCTTTTGGGAAATTAACAAGATTAACAACCATTACCTAACCACAATTAGGCTCTATTCAACCATAAGTAAATTTTAACCATATGGTCTAAGTACTCTTGATCACGATGGAAATCAGTAAGCTCAATAGCATTTCTTGTAATCACATCAATTGTGACCATCTTTTCCAGGTGTTTGCAAGCTTCTCCAGATGCATAATTATTATCTTTAATAGCTCCAATAGCCTCATGTAATATAGCTTGACAATCAATGCTCCACTCTTCTTTGCTTTTTAGTTCTCCATTACTTTTAAATAACGCGGGCACTCTTGCATTCGTAGCTTCAATACCTTCTTTAGCATCAGTTTTAAGTTGGTCATAGTGTTTCTGATGGTGCTTGACCAATTCTTTGGCATTGGAATCACCTGCAATGTCAGAAGCACCCTTACTTTGTTTCTCATTCAATTTCTCCTGCACTCTCTGTTCGAGCCTTTCATGTTCTTGAATTGCTTTATAATTCTGAGAGTAATTATCCCAAAATAGATTTAACCAATGTACCATGTTGGCATGCCTACTCTGTAACACTGTGACAAGTGTATCCATCTGAGTTTCTACTACCTGATCTGTGGATAGTGCTTGAGTGACTTGTGAACTTTCATCCTGAGTTAATCTCCATGTTGACCCCCCAAAGGTACTCTTAATAGCATCCTTTAAATAATCATTTTCTTTAGTCAGTCTCTCACAGCTCAATTTGTATGTATCTCTTTCCTTAATTAACATTTGATCTTGTGCCTTATTTAGTTTTGCAACATTAATACCAATATTTGCAGTAATCAGAGGATCGGTTTCCCCTGCCTTTAAAGTCATGACATGACCAAAAGTTTATTCAGTGTCTATGATAGCTGTCTTCTTATGGGGAGGATATAGGGCCCAAATCATCAATGAATTTTCATCATTATTGTATTTTGTACCCATATATACTTCACTAACGCCTTTTGGAGTGAGTCTTACTTATCATCTGTATTATTTAAAAAACTATCAAAAACTAAAGCAGAATTCAAATCAAGACCAGGAAAAATCATAACCCCTACATCTTTAAGCAATTATCTCCCCTTGCTAGGGGTCATATCCTGCATCTCCTTATGTACAATTGGCTCCCCTTGTGGGTTGCATATAGCTTTCAGACTTGGATTATATTGTTTGGCAAGAAGTTGGAGGAGTTCAACATTCAAGAATACATCAGGGACAACTAGTTTTCCCAAATTCAAGTGCCATGGGTTTGACACTGGAGCATTCCTGAATCTTCTGTTATAGTGGAACTTGAAGAGTTCATATCCTCTAATCGGGGTCCAAATATTTCCTAGACGTTTACATTTGTCTTCTAATTTTTCCATTTCTGCCCTAAGTTGAGCAGATCTCCTGGCCTTGGGAGTTGACCCTAGCAACTGATCAATTAAATCCTGATTCAGTTTTCTATCTTTTATCTTTTCCTTAGGGGTTTTATCAGTTTTTTGTTTCTTAGCTTTACTTGTTTCCCCTTGTGATTTTAAACTTTTTCCCTTTCCCGGAGTCTCCATTTTCAAATTTTGACAGGAAATCCAAATACAAGTTATAACACAATGGTTCGTATGTATGTACCTATCGTTTGTGGCTGCAATCGAAATCCTCTGTTTGCGTTTTAAAATTCTTCTTTACCTCTTCTCAAACAGCCCTGTCAATTGTAATTACAATGATCTTAGAGGATTTCATCACTGTTTGTATTTAATTGATTGAGTAATTTTGATGTCATTCATCGCTGTGAAATGTCACATCGTCATAACTCCTGTCATCGGCATGATTTTCAAAATGTCTGGGCGACCTTAATATCTCTTCATGGCATGAATAATCAATTGGTGTAACCCCTCAATTGTCTTTCTGATACTATGTTGAATCATATCAGAGTGGGCGCAACCATCGGCATGACTTCTTTCATTGCCGTGTGATTTAAATTTCCTTTTGATATAGTGAGTGTTACCGATACAACTATTGGTGAGAGTCTCACCGATATGTGACAACAATCTGTTATCAAGGTGATCAATACCATCGGGATAACACATTTATGTTTCCCTGAGCTTCGTCATCTTCCCGATAATCTTCTATATTCTGGATTGGAAGGACTATCTTAATGTCTCACCAATATGGTTAAATTTCTTATCAAAGGGTGTGATCTTATTTCCATCAGAGTGAGATATACCATCAGAGTAATCCTTTTCAGATCATCTGATCACAATTATCTCCCTGATGGCCACTTTATATTCTTTATCGGAGAGACCCTTTCAAAGTGTCACCGACACATTTTATCACTGTGACTTGTGAGTCGGCAAGACATAAGTACTTCATTCCAATATGTTGAGTTATGCCGATGGATATGTGTATCAGTGTGATTCATACCGAAAGCACTTTTTATTGTTTCGCCCAGACACTGGAGCATCGGAGACTCATTAATTTTTCATCCCAATGTTTATTTCTTGCCGATGGCTATCATTTCCTTTATCGCCATAGGATGTTCGGTGAGACTTTTGCTGAAATGCTTCATCAGTATGATATATACCATCGGGGTAGTTTTCAAAGCACCACCCGATGACTATTAGTCATACCGATCGGTGTGACTGCTTGATTCTCTTACCGATAAGAGGCCATCAGTATTACTTCTTCCATTGGCAACTTCTATAAATCTCTCTCTGATCTTTACTCTTATGCCGATAGTCATTTTTCATTGACTTCTTACGCATCGGCACAAACAACACAAAGTCTTGCCGATAAATTGAAATTTAAGTAATTTTGCATTGTTTGGCCATGGACATCTTGTGGGATGTATCAAATTTTTACCATGGTTTTGGGATGTTTTATGATTTGCTCAGATATGGTGAATTGAGAATACAGTAAAAGTTTTAAGTTTTTACTGTCCCAATAGTGGCTCTGTCTGGGATGTATACTCCCTGTGAGTATAACAAGGATCCAGATCTCCTGGGGAAGTAGACCACATGTTTTATTTGTTTAGGGTGATGAAAAAGAGTGACAAATGATAGGGAATGGGAATGATTCCTAAACTAATGTGCATGGAATAAAATATTTTGAGAATTGCTTGAGGTTGTCCATGCACTGGCAATGCTCAATCCTCCTTGTACATGATTATGAAAAGAACAACTTCAAATATTGCCCATGCACAGGCAATTCTTGCTCCTCTCCAGACATATTTTGCAAGTAGTAAGAGTCATTACCTCCTTTGCTAGTGATAACAAAAGGACCTAACCATAGGGCTTCAAATTTTCCATGCTTTCCTTTGTCCTGACACCTCGTATTCCACATTAGTACCAGATCATTTATTTCAAACTTCCTATCTTTGGCTTTTTTATCAAAGAGGTATTTGACTTGCGATTGTAGCTTAATATTCTGCCTTTGAGCTAGTCTCCTTGTTTCATCAAGCTCTACAAGATTTTCCAACTTCTCCTCCATTGGTTCAGGAATATTTAAGTCTTCCTAGAGAATAAATTTGTATACTGGTATAAGATTTTCTAATGGTAGTCTTGCTTGTGTTCCATACACCAGCTCAAAAGGAGTTCTCCCAATTGCTCTTTTTATAGTAATCCTATTAGCCCATACTGCCATCCTCAATTTTGAATCCCATGCTTTTTTGTTTTTATTCAACATTCTTTTTATGATTTTCAAGAGGCTTTTGTTACTTGATTCTGCTTGTCCATTTGCTTGTGGGTGATAGGGGGCAGCATAGGACATAGTGATGCCATGTCTATTATAGAAGTTTTTAAATTCATCATATCTGAAACACATTCCATTATCTGTAATTAACCTTACTGGAGTACCGAATCTAAACATAATATTTTCCATTAGAAAGTTAATCACCACCTTACTGGTTGCCTGTTTGGTTGGAATTGATTCCACCCATTTTGTGAAATAATCAGTTGCTACTAAAATCCATTTATGTCCACCACTTGATTTCTCTGCAATTTCACCTATGAAATCAATACCCCACTGATAGAATGGAGCCTCAACTTGCATGGGTTTCAAAGGCAATGCTCCTTGATACTTCAATTTACTTGAAAACTTCTGACATGCCTCACATTTTCTAGTGTAATGATATGAATCATTAAAAACATTAGGCCAATGGTATCCATCCCTTAAAATCTTGTGGGCTGTGGTTTTAGCTGAAAAATGTCCTCCACACATGCCTTCATGGAATTCCTTCATGATATGTTTTGACTGATGCTCATCTAAGCATAGCAGTAAAACTCCATCTCTGGTTTTCTAGTAAAGATCCCCCTCAACAAATACATATTTTGAGGCTTGTAATTTAAGTGTCCTCCTTTTATTATCATCATACCCCTCAGGACACTTCATATGTTTTAGATAATATATAATGTCAGAATACCATGGAGTATGCTCAATACTAGAACTTGCATTATCAACATCATTAGCACCACATATCTGGGAAGCTTTGAGATTACTTTCAGCCATCAACCTAGCAAGGCCTTGTCCTCTTACTAGTTTAGTGATCTAGATTTCAATATCAAATTCCTGAATTCTATTGATCCACCTGCATCTTCTACCAGTGACTTCGGTTTGGACCAATACATCCTTGACTGCAGCATTAGGTACATATGCTATGATTTTGGCTCCCACCAAGTATGGTCTAAAGGTTTTTACTACTTTTACCAATGCATATGCCTATTTTTCAACAATGTCCTACTTTAACTCTGTATTCTGAAGGGATTTACTAAAAAATGATATGGGTTGTTCATATCCATCATTGTTTTTCTGCAATAGCACTGCTGCAACTGTATGGTAAGATGCAAATGAAAACAATTGGAATGGTTTATTGAAATCTGGGGATATCAAGACATGAGCTTCTTTGATTGCTCTCTTAATAGTAGCAAATGCTTCTATTGTTTCTATTGTCCATTTTACTTCTGAGTTTTTCTTTAGCATCCTTGATATAGGGCAAACAATTTCGGCAAAATTAGATATAAACCTCCTAACAAAATTAATTTGTCCAAAAAATGACTGTATGGCTTTCACATTCTTAGGAATAGGGACTTGGTCAATTGCTTTTACCCTCTCCAGATCTATTTTCACTCCATCCTTAGAAACTATGTGGCCAAGTAATTTCCCTTCTATCACTGCAAAATGGCACTTTTTAGGATTCAATGAGATCCCATATTCTAGGGCCCTGATAAATATTTGCTCCAAGTGTGTGCAATGATCCTCTACCCTTTTAGAATATGCTATCAAGTCATCTTGATACACTATCATGATTTTATTTATCAACTCAGAAAAAGCCACATCCATTGCTCTTTGGAAGGTTGCTCCAGCATTAGTGAGCCCAAATGGCATTCTCAAATATACATATGTTCCCCATGGAGTGGTGAATGTAGTCTTAAATTGCTCTGATTCTTTGACTTTCACTTGATTGTAACCTGAGAAGCCATCCATCATTGACAACAATTCACATCTAGTAACCCTTTGTAATACTGCTTCCATATTGGGGACGGGATAGTTATCTTTAAGAGAAGACATGTTTAATTTCCTGAAATCCACACATAATCTGATATCACCATTCTTTTTTCTGATAGGAACTAAATTAGATACCCAGGAGGAATGTTTGATAGGTTTAATGATAGCACCATCCCTTAATTTTGTAAGTTCTTCTAACATTTTAGGAGCTAAGGTAGGATTGATTGGCCTCTGTTTTTGCCTGAATGGTTTAGCATCTGGTTTTAGTGGTTTTTCATGTTGAAACAGATCCTCTCTATATGCTTTTAAATCATCATATGACCAAGCAAATACATGCTTGAACTTCTTGAGTAAATTGATAATTTGGCTCCTGATTTTTGGGTTAAGATTTCTTCCAATATACACATTCTTTGGGGCTGCTTGTGTCCCCAAATTGATCTCTTCAAGGTCATTCGATGCCACTGGTGTATCTTTTATTTTAGATCTGTCATGTCCATCGAATGCCTTTTCCAATGCTATAAGTCCCTTGGGTATCTTATTTGTTTTTAACTGAACTATTTCTTGACCAAAAAGGGTTTCCTTCCCATCATGTTCTTCTACAAATGCATTGAAATCAATTTCTTGATTTTCATAATAATCAACACAATGTAAGAAATTGACTATATTAGCATCATTATCAAACACTTGCCAGTTATGTATATTATTTGGGATGGTGGGTCTGGTTTTAAATTCCACCTCTGTAATTCCTCCCAATGTGGCATCATCCCTTTTCAATACAATGTTTGCTAAAAAATCTGCCATAATGTTTTTAGACCTATCAATCCAGTTGATTGAAAAGGCATCAAATAATTCAATACTATCCCAGACTGCATTTCTATATTGTTTCAACCTCTTGTTTTTTGATAGGTACTTTTCTCTCACTTGGGAAGTGACCAATTCAGAATCACCATATACTGCTAATTTTTTTATTTTGTACTTAGTGGCTATGTTCAAACCAATGAGCAAGGCTTCATACTCTGCCACATTGTTTGTGCATTCAAATGTTAAGAGAAAAGAATATTTGAAAGTTTTACCTCTTGGTGAAATAAAAACTATTCCAGCTCCATTTCCTATTTTGCTGCATGCACCATCGAAATACATCTTCCATACATCATTTTTTTCTTTCATGGATTCAGTATGTATTGGATCAATATTATGCACCTCTAGCATACTTTCTCCAACTTTGAAAGCTCCCAAATCTATATCACAGAAGAAATTTATTTGATGTCGATCCAATCTTTCTATAATATTCTCATACCTTGGCTCTCTGCACAACTTGATTTCTTTGCCTCCCACTGGTATGGTGGCATATGATAAGTCCAATTGGACATTCCCTCCTGCCATTGCAATCCATTGCCTTGATAGAAGCATTCCATAATACGGTGGGATGTCAACCACAGTAATATCAATGTTGTAAGTTGCTTCAGGGTGTGAGGCAAGTTTTATCTCCATATCTCTCATAATACCAACTACTGGGATAGATCTATTATCCATTGCATAACACTGGCCGAATGTAGTATCAACCCACATTCCTAATTCTTTCATAACTGCTATAGGCATGATGTTCATAGCAGCACCTGAATCAATCATGCAATTCCTCACTATCCTATTTTGATCAATAATGTAGTATAGAAAGGGTCTACCTGTGAGGGATTCTTTTTTTAATGTATCACCAAGGTATACTTTATATTCTTTATCGGAGAGACCCTTTCAAAGTGTCACCAACACCTTTTATCGCTATGACTTGTGAGTCGGCAAGACATAAGTACTTCATTCCGATATGTTGAGTTATGCCGATGGATATGTGTATCAGTGTGATTCATACTGAAAGCACTTTTTATTGTTTTGCCTAGACACTGGAGCATCGGAGACTCATTAATTTTTCATCCCGATGTTTATTTCTTGCCGATGGCTATCATTTCCTTTGTCCCCATAGGATGTTCAGTGAGAATTTTGCCGAAATGCTTCATTGGTATGATATATACCGTTGGGGTAATTTTCAAAGACCACCCGATAACTATTAGTCATACCGATTGGTGTGACTGCTTGATTCTCTTACCAATAAGAGGCCATCGGTATTACTTCTTCCATCGGCAACTTCTATAAATCTCTCTCCAATCTTTACTCTTATGTCGATAGTCATTTTTCATTGACTTCTTACGCATCGGCACAAACAACACAAAGTCTTGCCAATAAATTGAAATTTAAGTAATTTTGCATTGTTTGGCCATGGACATCTTGTGGTATGTATCAAATTTTTACCATGGTTTTGGGATGTTTTATGATTTGCTCAGATATGGTGAATTGAGAATACAGTAAAAGTTTTAAGTTTTTACTATCCCAACACATACCAGGCTCTTGGGTCTTGTTTCAGTCCATACAGTGCTTTCTTCAACTTGCAAACCATATCACCATGATCAGACAATTGAAATCCATCTAGTTGCTTAATGTATACTTCTTCTTCCAAGTCACCATTCTTGAAGGTAGACTTGACATCCATCTAATATACTTTGAAGTCCTTAAAGGCAGCAAAGGCAAGAAATAATTTGACTGCTTCAATTCTCGCCACCGAAGCAAAAGTTTCATCAAAATCAATTCCTTCTACTTGGGAATAACCCGTGCAGACCAATCTGGCTTTGTTTCTGACTACTTCATCATCTTCATTCAGTTTATTCTAGAAGACCCATTTGGTTCCAATAACATTTTTGTTTCTAGGTCTGGGAACAAGATCCCAAGTGTGATTTTTCTCAATCTACATCAACTCTTCCTTCATTGCTTTAATCTAGCATTCATCATTGCATGCTTCACTTACTATTTTTGGTTCAACTTTTGAAATCAAACAATACTTTTCTGAGTCTTGAGCAATCTTTCTTCTTGTTTGGACACCTTTGCTTTTATCACCTATGATCTGATCTTTAGAATGATCCAATCTTACATACCTGGGAGTTTTAGGAATTTCTTGCACTTCTATTTCTTGGACAGGTTCATTCAAAGTTATCTCTTCTTCCTGATTCTCTAGATCATCTGGATCTAAATTTCAGAAGGAAATTGAACTTCTTGGACCAAAACATTATTCTGATCATCTTCTTCATATTCATAAAACCTTGAGGGTTTTTCAATACCTTCATCAACCTTCACATTTGCACTTTCTATATTCTTTCTCAATCTCTTGTTATACCACTGGTATGCTTTGCTTTGAGTAGAATAACCCAAGAATATTCCTTCATTACTTCTAGCATCAAATTTTCCAAGGTCTTCATCTCTTTTAATGTAACATTTGCTACCAAAGACTTTGAAATACTTTACAGTGGGAGTGATGCCAAACCAAAGTTCATAAGGGGTCTTACTTGTATAATTTCTGATTTGTACTCGATTAAGAGTATAGACAGCAGTGCTTACAACTTCTCTCCAGTAGATCTGAGGAACATTTACTTCCATCATCATGGTTCTTGATGCTTCCTGGATGGTCTGATTCTTCCTTTCCACTACTCCATTCTACTGTGGAGTCCTTGGAGTAGATAATTATCTTTTTATCCCATGTTTCTCACAGAATTCTATGAACTCTCCAGATGTGAATTCTCCACCTCTATCAGACCTAAGACATTTTATGTTTAATCTGGTTTCATTCTCTACCATAGCTTTGAATATTTTGAATTTCTCAAGAGCCTCAGATTTTTCTTTCAGAAAAGTCACCCACATCATCTAGGAGTGGTCATCAATTAATAACATGAAGTATCTATCACCTTGCAAACTCTTGATTCTTGCCGGTCCACATAGATCAGTATGTACTAAGTCCAACAATCTGGTAGAAGATTGTTCCTTACTTTTGAATGTGACTCTTCTCTGCTTACCCAATTGACATTCTTTGTACAAACTATTATTGGGTTTCACCAGTCTTGGAAGATCTCTTACAGCCTGAGTGTTGCTTATCTTGATGATATCATCAAAATTTACGACACATTCTCCTATGCTACAACCAACTCTGATCAATTTGAACAAATAAACAACTTTTGCTAGTACCAACCAAGTGGAAGATGTTACCTTTTGTTTGAGTACTGGATGCAATCTCTATTCCAGAACTTTCAAAGATCTTACATTTTCCATTTTTGAATCAGAGATCATAGCCTTTGTCCACCAGCTATCCAACACTGAGAAGATTGTGCTTTAGACCTTCAACATACAACACATAACTGGTTTTGTTCTTTCCATCAAAAGAAATAGTTCCTCTACCTCTGATTCTGCCAACATAATTATCTCCAAATTTTACAACTCCTCCTTCATATCTTTCCAAATCTATGAACTTGTTTTTGTCACCTGTCATATGGTGGGAGCATCCACTGTTAATGACCCAATCATCCTTTTCTTCAACTTGGGTAGCCAGAGCTCTTTCTATCATTTTATGATTGACAGATTCAGAGGACATTGGATCTTCTTCCTTGATGGCAATAAACACCCAGTCACTTCTGGATTTGTTTCCTGTCTCTGATTCATCATCTTCATGAACATAGTAACATTTATTTTGGAAACTTGATCTATTTGGATTTGGCCTAGAAAATCTTTCCGGACACCTTGAGGCAAAATGACGAATCTTGTTGTAGTTAAAACATTTGAAAGGCAATTTTCCTTCATACTTCCTAGATCCTCTTGGCAGTCTCTTTGCAATGAGGGCCTCAAGTTGTTTAGCTTCAAATTCATCCTCTTTGATATCTTTTCTTTCTTTCTCATACCAAGATGATTTTCTTGAGGAACTTTCTCCTAGATCATATCTCTATTTGCCTTTTGTAGAGGCACTAGCTTTGAATGCAGATTCAGTCTTGGGAAGTGCATCACCAAACTCAGCTATCTTGAATGCAGATAACTTACCAACCAATTGATCCCTTGTGATAGTTGTTAAGGATTTGATTTCCTCAATAGCAACAACTTTGTGTTTATAAGTAGGAGGTAAGGATATGAGAACTTTAGCAACAATTTCATCTTCATCCGGTACTCCACCAGCACATCTGATGCCACAAACAAGCTCATTTACTTTTATCGTGTAAGAAGTGATATTCTCATCTTCACTCATCTTTAAGTTTTCAAACTTTCCTTTCAGACTTTGTAGCTTGGCACACTTAACATATTTGTCTCCTTCATATATATTTTCAAGCTTTGTCCAAATTTCATAGGCAGTCTTCAAACCCAAAACATTTGTCAGCTTTGAATCAGACAAGGCACTTAGTAGGGCTTCTTTAGCTTGAAGATTATTCTCTGCATCTCTGATTTCATTTAGAGTTGTAGGGCCATTTGTTGGGGGAACATATTTAATTGAGGTTATGTTCCAATACTGATATCCCATGCATTGTATGTGACATTCCATGCGGCTTTTCTAGGAAGTGAAGTTTGAACCATCAAACCTTGGACTGTCCTTCTTGTAGGTCGACACTCTGAATCTCCTCAAGTGGTTAAGCTTCTTCTAGAGGAACTTAGCTCTGATACCAATTGTTAGTTTCAATATAGACAACTGAGAGGGGGGGGGTGAATTAGTTGTCTCAAACTTCTCTTTTATTAACCACTTCAATCCTTCTTGTAAGTCAACAGCATAATAATAAATCAATCATGGAAACACAATGTAATATTTCAAGAGAAGAAACATAATAACACATATGACACCAAGATTTTAACATGGAAAACTTGGTTAAGGGAAAAACCACAGGGTGACTAACCCAAGATTGTATTCTCTATTAAAAGAATAAAGGGAACAAAATGGCACATGCCAATTAGGGCTCATTGCTCAAGCACACTGCTCACAAGAGGCCCACTGCCTACAGGAGACACATTGTCTATAGAATAATAAATATTGCATACTTAAACTGAAGAATAGCATCTTCACCATGCTTGAGTCAGTTCCATTTAAGCTCAATACTTTTGCTCTGCTTTTCACTCCTCTCCTCTCTACCACACACTCATCTTCACCAAGATACCTTTGAAATGACTTCACAACTCTTATTAATACAAGACATCAACTTTGGGATAATAATCAAGGTTGGCAAACTTTACAAAGAAAATACACAAATACAACTTGATTTATTACAAAAGACTTTATGTGAATCACCACTCTGTCAGCCACACATATCTGGGACTTCAATCATCTTTGAGGAGCATGCCATCCTTCGCATAACATCTTCAAGATCATCTGCAAGATGTGTAAGTTATCTAGTCAGTCAAGCTGAGGAAGAACATCATCATCTAGAAGTAATTCTTCAATTGCGAGCTCAAACTTCAATGAGGACCACCAACACAAACTGGACACAATCTAGAGAGTCCCACAAGCTTTCCTGATTCACCAAGAACATCCACACTACTTCTGATAATTGAAATCATTCTATTCTTTATCTAGAATCTTAAGAACATAGTCTGTCATTACTGTCATATTGAAATAGATGCTTGTTGACCTCCAGACCATGAACCAATTGAGTTGTCAATTCACATTGACTTCCAAAACACTCCACCAAATTTGCAGAACAAGATATTGCATTTCTGGATCTCACCGGACCTATTTGTGTCACTCTGTCACCTCTAAACATATGCCAAAACTAGTTTTACTTATATGGACATAACTTCTTCAAATATTTATGTGGACCTCTCAAAACGTTACTAGATCACCTTTGGACACATATCTACAAACCCTTTGATTCACATCCTCTGATCTTCATCTTAGCTGGGATCTTCACTTCATAGAGCTTCATTGTCTTTGTTGTTCTTCTCTATTTCTGATAGGACTAATTTTCTCAATATCCTCAGCACACAACTCATCCAATCCTTGACATCAATGTAACAAGAGTATGTTGACATCAATGAAAACACCAGTTAGGCCCATACTTGTAACAAATCTTTCCTTTCTTGTTAAAGATTACATGAATGTGAATAGATTTGTAAATGAATAAATTGCATAGCATGGAAAGCTAATCCATGATTAGTCTACAAACTTTAGGAAGAAGTAGATTGGAGCAAGGTTTAGATAAGAACCGGGATGGGAGATAGCAAGGATGAAGGGAAACCTTCAGGGCACTCTGAATCTAAGCTAGACTAGATCGTGGGTTTGTTTAAAGAAACAAGAATAAGGGTAGAAACTCTCGAATAGGATGTCAGGGGTCGACAAGGACCCAGGCAAGATGCCTTTGATGGGGGTGATGACGAGGAATGCCATAATGACACCACCCAAAGTGAGCACGGAGAGAATAAATCTGAGGCTAGGAAAGAAGAGGATAGGAGGAGCCATATGGCTTTGGAACTATCTCGAGACATGAAGAAGGTCATGCCTCCTAAATTTGATGGATCCGTAAGTGGAGATGTCGCGGAGGCATGGCTTATAGAGATGGAAAAATATTTTGAAATCTAAAATTATAATGAGACCACCAAAGTCGTATGGGAAGCATACCAGTTGGTGGGTGAAGCATCGACATGGTGGATGAATACGAAAATGGAGTTAGGCTTGAGATCTACAAGTCTAATTTGGGACAAGTTATGATATAGGTGCGGTTTAGCCAGTTGTCACCATACTGTGGAGGTGACAAATACTAGGTGCTATCCATTGTATTTTAAGGTTAGCCGGCTTCACCAATACTATATAGGTGATAGATGCCAAGAGCTACCCCATACCAAATTGGATCAACTTTCGCTAGTCGCATGGAGGCGATAGATGTTAGGATCCACTGACTCAATGGTTTAGCGAGAGGTGGAAATCTTGTTAATAGCCATGGGTGATGTATGTTGTTATACCTATTCCTTAACCATTGTTGACAACAAGTAGTATGGGATTCTTTCTTGTCATCACATTTGGTTTTGAATACGTACATTATTACCCTAGTCCTTAGCCAGTGTTGACAACAAATAGTATGGGATGCTTGCTTGTCATCATAGTTGGTTGTGAATTGGGAAAAAAATGATGGGAGCTTATGTGAACTAGTGAACCAGGAACTTTATGTGTTATCACACTTGAGCCCTTGCCATTGACGATCGCAAGTAGTATGGGATGCTTGTTGGTCATCATAGTTGGCTACAAATCAGGAAAAATGATGGAACCCATGGTGTACCATTAAGTATACCAACATTCCTTTTTGAAGTTGGGAAGAGGGAGTCCATAGATCAAAAGAGATCAGATATGGACAGGTATCCCTTCCTTAGAGATTTTGAGGATGTATTTCTAGACGAACTACCAGGGTTACCCCTAAGAGAGCTTTTGATTTTTCCATTGAAATTATACTTGGGTCAGATCCTATTTCTAAAGCCCCCTACAGGATGACCACAACAAAACTAATGGAGTTAAATGCTCAACTACAAGAGCTACTAGATAAGGGGTTGATTAGATCCAGTGTGTCTCCATGGGGGGCATCTGCCATTTTTGTGAAAAAGAAAGATGGCACTTTGCGATTGTGCATAGATTACTGCATGTTAAACAAAGAAACCATTAAGAACAAGTATCCTCTACCCTGCATCGATGATCTTTTTGATCAGATGAGAGGTGCAGCAGTATTTTCCAAGATTGATCTTCGATCAGGATATCACCAATTGAGGTTGAAGGATGAAGACATCCATACGACAACCTTTAGAACTAGATATGGACACTATGAATTCACTATCCTACCTTTAGGTTTGACAAATGCACCAGCAACATTTATGAATCTTATGAACAATGTGTTCAAAGACTGTCTAGACAAGTTTGTCTTAGTATTTCTTGATGACATTTTGATCTATTCTAAAACTGAAGAGGAACATATGCAGCATTTGAGAATTATTCTTCAAAGATTAAGAGAGAATAAACTATATGGAAAGCTCTCTAAGTGTACATTCTTTCATAAATAAGTACAATATTTGGGTCATATAATTTCAGCTAAGTGAATAGCTATGGACCCAGCTAAGATTAAGGCTATTTCTAAATGGCCCGAATTGAGAAATGTTCATGAGGTATGAAGTTTTATGGGCCTTTCTGGTTATTATAGGAAGTTTGTGAAAAAGTTCTCTAAAATTATACATCCTATAACTTCCTTGCAAAGAAAGGGCAAGAAGTTTGAATGGTCAGAAAAGTGCTAGGAGGCCTTTGACCTGCTGAAGGAAAAATTGACTTCAACCTTGATATTGAAAGTGCTTGACCTGGAAGCTCAATTTGAAGTCATTACCAATGCCTTAGGGGAAGTCTTAGGTGGTGTACTAGCCCAAGATGGGCATGTCATTGCATATGAATCACATAAATTGAAAAACTATGAACAAAACTATGCCCCACATGATTTAGAACTGGCAACAGTCATTCACGCACTCCAAATGTGGAGACATTATTTGCTTGGAAATCAATTTGAGTTGAAAACAATTCACCAGGGACTTAAATATCTATTCACTCAACCCCATCTTAATGCTTGTCAAAGAAGATGGTTAGAATTTATCTCAGATTATGATTTTGAGATTAAATACATTTAGGGAAAAGAAAATCGAGTGGCAGATGCTTTAAGTAGGAGAAGGCACATCTCCACTATGATATCTATACATTCTGATTTTAGAAATCTAGTGTTACAAAATTATAAGGGAGATGAGTTTTACGAGTAAGTAAAACAGGCCCTTGAGAAAGATCCATAGAATTTGAAATATGAAGGGTTCAACCTTGAACCAGATGGGTTATTAAGGTTCAAAGGAAGGATGTATGTACCTAACTCAGCAGAGTTAAGTAATATGGTTTGGAAAGAGGTTCATTCTGCACCATATTCTGGACATCTTGGAGTAACCAAGTTGCTCACTGATGTGAAACCTTTATAGTTTTGGACAGGTATGAAGAGGGATGCTGCAAATTTTGTAGCTACTTGTATTGAATGCCAAAGGGTGACGACAGATCACCAACACCCAGCAGGATTATTATACCCTCATGAAATTCCTGAGTGGAAATGGCAGATTATAAGCATGGACTTTGTGCAAGGGCTTCCTATGTCAAGGAATAGGCACAATGCTATCTTGGTTGTGGTGGACAGACTCACCAAAGTAGCCCATTTTATACTTGGAAACTTGATGGATGGGGCACCCATCATTGCTCAGAAATTTGTTCAAGAGATTTTTAGACTTCACAACATTCCTAAGAAGATTCTCTCAGATATGGATGCATGAATGGCATATAGGTTTTGGCAAACCTTGTCCTCTTCACTTGGAACACAGTTGAACATAAGCTCTGCTTATCATCCTAAAATGGATGGACAAACTGAAAGGGTGAAACAAGTGTTGGAGGATTTATTAAGGATGTATTGCATGGATCAACAATACAAGTGGGAGGATTATCTTCCTCTAGTGCAATTTTCCTACAATAACTCTTATCATTCAACTATTAAGATGGCACCGTTTGAGGCAGTATATGGATGGAAGTGTCGAATCCCTATAAGCTGGGATAATCTTGAAGATAGGGTTAGCCTTGGTCCTGAAATGCTATCTAAAATGGAAGAACAAGTCCATCTAATTAAAAAGAGGCTAGCGAAAGCCAATGATAGACAAAAGAGTTACGCAGATGCTAAGCATGTAGAAAGGCATTTCACTATGGGAGATAAAGTTCTCCTAAGGCTAAAACCTCAGAAAAGTTCCATCAAATTTGGAAAGATGTCCAAACTGGCACCAAGATATGTGGGCCCATTTAAAGTTCTAGAAGAAGTCAACCCAGTGGCATACAGAATTGCTCTACCACTAGCACTTGCCATGATGCATAATGTGTTTCATGTTTCTTATTTGAAAAAGTTTAATTCTACTAATAATCAAATTCCTATGCTTGATTGGAACCTTCTACAGGTGAAAGACCCAGGAGTGGTGGTGATCAAGCCCATCAAGGTGCTCAAAATGCATAAGCTATGCTTATGTAACAAGGAAATAACACAGTGCAAGGTCCAGTGGGACCAATATTTGGTGGAAAATGCCACCTGGGAAAATTATGATGACTTATATGCTAGATTTCCTCATCTTTTCTGAGACATTTGATATTATGCTTTTGAAAATATTTTCATGTTATGTTGGTTTATTTTAAAGACAATTAATCATCGAGGATGATGATTCTTATGGCAGGAGATATGTTACATCCCCAACTTACAATTAGACATAATCATTAACTTGGCATGATAATAAGGAGGATTAGTCATAGTTAATTGATTTGATATTGTGGAAATATCTGATTTAACTTTTGATTATGAAGTAGAAATCGATGTTAAATAGATTTGTAAATTAAATGATTTATGCTATGAGATATGATAATGATGCATTGATCGAAATCTTATGGTCCTGAATGTGATAGGAAAATGAACATCCTTCAAAGAAGGAAGGAGAGTATCATCCTGGAGGAAGGGTTAGACATTGTGAAAACAAAAGTTTTGTTGCAAGTATGGGCCTAACCGGTGTTGTCATTGATGTCAACATACTCATGTTGCATTGATGTCAAGGATTGGATGAGTTGTATGTTGAGGATATTGAGAAAATTAGTCCTATTAGAAACAGAGAAGATCAATGAAGACAGTGAAGCTCAATGAAGTGAAGATCCCAACTAGATGAAGATCAGAGAATGCACATCAACGGGTTTGTAGATATGTGTCTAAAGATGATCCAGTCAAGATTTGAGATGTCCGCGTGAAAATGTGGAGGATTTATGGCCATGAGAGTAAAACTAGTTCTGGCAATTGTTCAGAGGTGACAGAGTGACACAAATAGGTCCGGTGAGATCTGGAAATACAATATCAAGTTCTGTGGATCTAGTCTCATGTTGGGGAGGCTAATGTGAATTGACAACTCAATTGGTTCATGGTTTGGAGGTCCACAAGCAATCCTTCTAATGTGACAGTGATGACTAACTGTGTTCTTGATGTTCTAGATGAAGATGCAAATGATTACAGTAAGCAGAAGTGGTGCAGATGTTCTTGGTGATTCAAGCAAGCTTGTGGGGGTCTCTAGATTGTGTCTAGTTCGTGTTGGTGGTCCACATTGAAGATTGAGCTCGTAATTGAAGATTTACCTTTGGGTGATGGTGTTCTTCCTAGTCTTGGCCGATCGGATGATTTACACATGTTGCAGATGATCTTGAAGATGTTTTGCAAAGCATGGCGTGTTCCTCTAAGAAGATTGAAGTCCCATCTATGTGTGGCCAACAGTGTAGTAATACACATGAAGGTTTTGTAATAAGTCAAGTTGTATTTTTGTAATTGCTCTGTAATAAAATATGTGTATATTGTGCCGAATTTGATGATCATTCCAAAGTCGATGTCATGTATAAATAAGAGTTCCAAAATCATTCAAAAGTATCCTTGTGGTCATGATGAGAAGGTGGTAGTGAAGAGCGAAAAGCAGAGCAGAGGTATTGAGCTTAAATGTAACTAACTTGTTGTGTGGTTGCACAACACACCCCATTTTTCCTTGACAAAATAGGGACCCAACATTTCTTTCTACTTTTTCTTGCTTGTTTCTTGCTTTGGGTAGTTTGGTAAAATCAGTCATGTATGTCACCTTTAATGGGATGGATTTGTCACTAGATGAGGTCAGTCGTCAAAGTCAACATTTGCTATTATCAACCTCATGGTTGGAAAGTACATGAAATTCTAAGCAGGTTTGTCTTTTGGATCACCCCAAAATTATCTAAGGAAAGAAAGTTAAGTTCACCCAGATTTAGAGTCATCACCTGATAATTGCTAGCTTTGTGATGTGCAAACGTCCAATTTAAATAAGAGTCGATGCCTACCTATCAAAAGACTTCATGAATTCGGAGGGTCATATTTCTAATATTAGTCATCTTACGAATATCATCCTCTTCACAAGTATCACCCTATGTCAATATGACGGTGACTTCTAATGAATGAAAGAAGTCACTCTGATGATGACATCATCGTTCCGTCTAAACCATGGCAGGGTTATATAGCAAATATCCATCATATTTATTACTATGATGATGACGTCATTAAAACATGATAACTAAATGACATCAATGACATGATGATGTCACCATGACCTTTTTTAAAAGCAAAGGGAGGGTCATATTTTAGATACCCCTAATCCTATTTCCATGACTTGATATGCATCAAAGTCAAATGATTGACCGTATCACCTGGTTCTTTGCACATAGTTATCCCACGTAAACGAAGGGGGTCATATTATCTGAGGGGGGTCATATTTTTGAATATCCTTGATCTTACGACGGTCACCCCCTTTTTAACATTAAATGCAATTAAAGTGGTAGATGAACTCCCACGGATTACAAATACAAATTGAACACTTGGCGACATCTACGGATTCCCTGCAAATGATCAACAGATTTAATCAAGACAACGCATTTTTACCCTAATTTATCTTATTGATCTATTTAAGGGCAAAATTCAAAGGTCATTTTCATTCACCTTGCGATAAATCAAAAAATTACAGAGCTCTAGAGTCAAACCCTCAACAGCTACCTGCTAATAGTTTGGATCCTTCAACGTAACCGAATGGAATGAGTGATCTTGCACGTTTATAGTCTTTCCTCGTAATCACTCATCTAATCAAAATAAAAGCATTATCATGTAAGTAACTACAAATCCTTCCCGTTGTCGTTTTCAGTAATTCTAGGTAGAGTATTTGTCTTTACTAAGGGAAACCCTTGTGATAATGCGTAGGAAGGTAAATGAAAGGTAATATATAGAATAGGCATGATATAATAGAGGTATATTATATTGTTTGAGAAAATACATGTGCATATCATAGGGTAAAATATATTATGTCTATTGCAGGAATCCATGGCTAATGTTAGGAGAAATAGGTTTGAGGTGGAGTTCCTCAAGCCCATGTTTGTGCAACCAGAGGGGGTACAATTCAAATATGGAGTTATCAGTGATACAGATCAGGGGCATACAGACCTGGCTGTATGGTCAACAAGATTGGATAATGATAAAGATAATCCCATTCAGGATGGAGTGTTTGTCTCAGGTATGTGGCATGCAGTTAGCTTTCCCTATGCTATGGATGCTCTAGAATTGGTGATGGAATTGGAAAGAAATTACAACCCATAAACCAGGCAGGTAGAGAAGCATGGAAGGGTATACGCAAACATTTCAGTCAAGGGCATTACTGCCACTTTCAATTTTCTAGTTGGGAAAAAGATAGTGAATGTGGACTTGCGTAAACTGGAAATAGAGTATAACAATAACAAGAAGAATGGGAGGAAGAAGATGTACCAATGGAGATCAAAGAGTAGTACTTATACTACCTCAGCTAAGCTACCGGTGCATTTGTACAAGTTTGACTTTGAAGATGAGTACCAATATATGATTGCCCTACTGAGCAAGATGACTGGTAGGCCTCATGCTGGAAATTTTGAGAATTAGATGTTTGGGTTCATCGAGATGGTTTTATATGCAGACAACAAGCCTCTATGGGCTAAGATCATTAGTGACTCATTAGATGAGGGAACAATGAACTTGGGAGGACAAACATTTTTGTTTTACATGGCTTCATATGTGGTGTACCGTTGTGCATATAGAGGAACATTTGATGCTCTAAAAATCGTGGGCAAGGTTGGTGGTGAGGCTGATGATGAACACATATGGGATCATTATCCCTAATTACAAAGGAAGGTATACCTCCAGGATTATAAACTGGTAAATGATGCATTCTCCATGCATCAGGTCAGAACTATGGAGGAGGATAGAACTAAAAAGCTGAGCATGGAAGCCCAAGAAATTATCTATCAACATGGAGCATGGTTTATCAAATTTTCTACTTTCTCATATATTAGGATCGAAGGATTTGAGGGACCTTATGTTGCCGAGATACCCTACTGATTGGGTCGTCTTGATGGAATTTGTTAGGCAGGTATCTACCATAGTTGAAGCCTATAAGGCACAAAAGAAGATACCTCCAGTTTTGTTTCCAGTATCTACAGGCTGGTACATGTGCCTAGATTTATAGAGTATAAATTGATGTATTTGTAACCATTTCCTCTGGCCAGATCATATGATCCTTATGGCAGGATGCAAAAGGTATTAGGAAAGTAGATACATCAAAAGCATCTAGAGGACTTCTGGACCAATTGTGATGATGAGGCCGAGGTGAGGAGAAGGAAATATCAAAGACTCACCTTAAATCAAGTCAAGACCTTTGACTGTATCCCGGTGCCAGCACAACTACATAAAGATGATGGGAAAATAATGTCCAATGAATATGAGGACAAAAAGGTGTATAATGACACCATATTGGCCCTTGATCTTACACAATAGGAGGATATATCCCTAGATCAGGTGATGAATGGGATGATCTAGCTAACACAGGCTTGGGTAGATGCAGAAGTGGCCAAACTAAAGAAAAGGGGCATTTCCCTTACTGTTGATACTAAGAAGAAGAGACAAGAAGTGTCTAACAAGGAATATGATGATTTCCTCATTGAAAAGAAGAAATCCAATGGGGAGAGATTACCCACAAAAAAGTGGAGGAAGATCCCCCCTTAAAGTAAGGAAAGTAAGAATGAGCCAAAGGGAGTGATTATAGAAAGGATCGCCACTAGGGCTATGGGTGCATCCACATTAGCTAAGGCATCTACCTCAGAGACACAACCTCCACTAGAAAAACTGTAAACTAAGAGGATTTTAAAGTCTACTGTTGAGACCCCAGAGGTGCAATTGGAAGGGTAGACCCTGCAACATGAATTGGAGGAAGAGGATCCCTTGGAAGAAGAACAACTAAATGAAGAACCTAAAGATGATGACTTGCTGATAGAAAGTAAGAAGAGGAAGGGGATAGCACTGATGTCACCACCTAAGAAATAGAGAACAACCATGAGGGGAGGTGTTCATGCTGAACCTATCATGTTGAGAGGAGAAGGTAGTGAAGTTTTCAGGAAGGAGCTGCAACATGATGTTCCTCTTCCCACAATAATTAAATTAAAAATTAAGAAAGCTGAGCAGCAAACGAGAGAAACGCTCAAGATAGGTAAGGAGATTCCTTTCTCCTTAGATGATATAGTAGATTTATCTGATGATGAGGTAGTCCAAGACGTGACCTCTTAGCATATGCAAACTCTGGTTGCCAACACCAGAATGACTCCTCATAGAACTCCATTATCCAAGATGAGTGTGTTCGAAGAAGGAGAACAAATGGAGGAAATGAAACAAGGTATTTCAGAAAGAGTAGCCCAACATATAGGGCTAGACAATTTGGTTGATCATGATACTAGTCCTATAGTCATAGAATTAACATATAGGGGTGATGTAATCCCAAACAAGAATGATGGTGTACCCAAGGAGCCTAAGAGGGATAAAGTGGTGGAGCATACAGTAAAGGATAGTACTACTCTTGATCAGGGTTAGCAACAACATAAGGCACCCATAGAACCACAAGCGACAGACGTCTCACAGAAGAGTTGGGGTGATTAGGGTATATCAAACATAGGTGTTGCTCACAATCAGGGAGGTCCATCATTGCCTCAAAAGGAACATGATCAAGAGGTGTTACTCAATGATGTTCATAAAGAACAAAGCATGCCTCCACTACATACCAAATGAGAAGAGTCAGGAGAAGTCCCAAGGACAGAGGATAAATCAGGTTAGGAGGACCTCAAGCCACAAGGTATTAATGTCACTATAGGTGGAGAATAGGAAATGACCCATGATCTGGGTGACCCTCAAGGGAAGAATACACAGGCCTCCGAAGAGGTTAATGTACCACAGGATGAGAAAGATAACAAAGATGATTAAAATCCAAAGGAGGGATCATATTCTAACAAGGAATATGATGATTTCCTCACTAAAAAGAGGAAATCCAATGGGGAGAGATTACCCACAGAAAAGTAGAGGAAGATCCCTCCTAAAAGTAAGGAAAGTAAGAATGAGCCAAAGGGAGTGATTATAGAAAGGATCGCCACTAGGGCTGTGGGTGCGTCCACATCAGCTCAGGCATCTACCTCAGAGACACAGCCTCCACCAGAAAAACTAAAAACTAAGAGGATTTTAAAGTCTACTATTGAGACCCCAGAGGTGCAAGTGGAAGGGCAGACCCTACAACATGAATTGGAGGAAGAGGATCCCTTAGAAGAAGAACAATTAAATGAAGAACCTAAAGATGATGATTTGTTGATAGCAAGTAAGAAGAGGAAGGGGATAGCACTGATGTCACCACCTAAGAAATAGAGAACATCCATGAGGGGAGGTGTTCATGCTGAACCTATCATGTTGAGAGGAGTAGGTAGAGAAGTTGTCAAGAAGGAGCTGTAACATGATGTTCCTCTTCCCACAATAATTAAATTCAAAACTGAGCAAGCTAAGGAGCAAACAAGAGAAACGCTCAAGACAGGTAAGGAGATTCCTTTCTCCTTAGATCATACAGTAGATTTATCTGATGATGAGGTAGTCCAAGACATGATCGCTTAGCATATGGAAACTTTGGTTGCCAACACTAGAATGACTCCTCATGGAACTCCATCAGCTAGGATGAGGGTGTTGGAAGAAGGAGAACAAATGGAGGAAATGAAACAAGGTAGTTTGAAAAGAGTAACCCAATAGATAGGGCTGGACAGTTTGGTTGATCATGTTACTAGTCCTGTAGTCATAGACTTAACATATAGGGGTGATGTAAGCCCAAACAAGAATGATGATGTACCCAAGGAACCTAAGAGGGATAAAGTGGCGGAGCATACAGTAAAGGATAGTACTGCTCTTGATCAAGGTCAGAAACAACATAAGGCACCCATAGAACCAAAAGTGACAGAGGTCTCACAGAAGAGTGGGGGTGATCAGGGTATATCAGACATCAGTGTTGCTTAGGATCAGGGTGGTCCATCATTGCCTCAAAAGGAACAAGATCAAGAGGTGTTACTCAAGGATGTTCATAAAGAACATAGCACACCTCCACTATGTACCGAACGGGAAGAGTCGGGAGAATTCCCAAGGACAGAGGATAAATTAGGTCAGCAGGACCCCAAGACACAAGGTATTAATGTCACTACAGGTGGAGAACATAAAATGACCCATGATTAGGGTGACCCTCAAGGGAAAAATACACAGGCCTCCCAAGAGGTTAATGTACCACACGATGAGAAAGATAACAAAGAAGATAAAAATGCAAAGGGATCACAAAATGAAGAACAAGATCAAAATGTGGATATTCCACAGGATCCTCCTTTGCAAAAGCAATACCTCAACAAGAAGAACTCCAACAGGATTCCCCTCATGATGAATTATATGCGGAAGAAATCAGGAAGGTGCCGTCTCCACCAAGGATAGAAGATAACACTGGGGAGCAGGATACCCATAATATAAACAAAGGCCACCAAGAATCTGGAGGTGATATACCTCATTGGCTTAGAAGAGACATACATGTAGAGCAAGTGTCAGAGGTCCAAGATTTTGATGTCTCCTCCTTATTTGTTGAAAGCATGATGAAACCAAGAAGGAAGGCGAGGTTGACATATTCTATAAAAAGAGATCCTACTACAGGTAGGAGGACCGCACAAATAGCTCTTCCCATAGTTGAGAAGGAAAAGGGCAAAATTAGCCTGGAGGAATTTTAGATCACAAATGTCAATCTGGGTTTTTCCAATGAAGACTAGGAGGGTCAAGAAGGGAAGGATATTATTGATTCTTTAACCCAAAGGGTGAAGAAGGAGAAAGAGAAAAAAAAAAGGAGCACATTGCTCAGTTGCATTCTTTCATAAAAGGGTTAATTAACATTGATCATGTACTAGCTGATCCTATAGTTCCATTGACTATCATATCACAAGAGGAGGTCACCAAATTGGACTTGATGAAACATGAAGCAATGGTGACGGAAAAATGGATGTTTTCAGCACTCAATGGGGCTGAAGATGTATTAAGAACCTCCCTACAGAGGTGGAATTCTTTGAGTAACTTGAAGAGGAAGGTGGACAAAATGTAGAATGACACTGGAAATGGTCATTCCAATTGGAAAAGGACCTAGGTGCTCTAAGTGAGATGAAGAGAATTGATTCACAGATTCTAATAAGTAATAAGGTATTAAGCAGTAATATTGTCCTTTTAACAGGTATATGGTATGAGCATATCTGGTTTGATTGTGATGTATTGAAGAAGTGCAGCGGCAAGCTCAGGGATATCAGTGTCGAGCTACATAGCATGATGGCTTATGAGGTAGAGACCCTGGAAGCTTTGGAAGGGAAAATAGAAGGTAAGATTGAAAATCAGGATGCAGATTTTGCTATTAAGGTGATGCATGATAATTTCAAGCTAGTAGCAAATGACCCTCTCACCCACTTGACCGAAGAGGTAATGAATAGAATCATGAGAATAAAGGTTAGAGTGGAGACATACAATGAGGCATTAAATAGCAGGAAAAGCAAAATGGAAGCTCTTAAGGCTAAGCTTCAATCTCATAAACATGCAATAGTAAAAGCTAAGACCCAGGATGGGGGAGAGGTTGATAAAATAGTGCAAGCATATGAATCCATTAGGACAACAGTAAAGGTCCACATGAAAGAAAATGTTTATCAAAGTAATAGTGATAATGAAAGTGATGAAGATGAACAAAATGATGAGCAAGAAGAAAGTGAAGGTGAAGAACATGAAGAGTAAGTATAGATGCACCTCTAAGTGAACATATGCATGGGATACTTATAAATAGCGAGTCATACAGATGGTTGCCAGCTGGCAACCTGTGCCATGGATTAAAAGGTTGACTTAGTCATAGGATAATTGTCACCCGTTGATCTAAATTGATAAATCTTTACCGTTGGTAAATTGTAACTGCCTCCTCACCTTATTCTATAAAAGATGCAGGGGTGCAATCTTTTAGTTATTCAAAACTTAATTGAAATTTGATTGCTGAAGAATTCAGGACTTATTTCAAAGTTATTGTGAATGTACATGTGTTGCATACTTAATGAAAGAGAAGCTATTTTGATTACAAATCATTGTAAATCCTGAGTAATCTGTGATTGGAATCTGGATATATGCATTGATTAGCTGTGTCCCTTGGAGTGCTTTTCAGTGTTTATGTATTGTTTTCATTCTTTGTTCCTTTGAAGTTAGTGTAAGGGTAAAAATGGGAATAATCAAATTGAATAATAAAACCCAAACATCAATGAAATATAAAGATAAAAGGAGATTAAAATAAAAGAGAGAAGAATACTCACAACCTTTTACCTTTCGACTTCCATTGTTCGCCTTTTCTTTCTTGATCTTGTGGTGATGAAGATTGACCCTCAGGAAGCTTGCTTCCTTGCTTTGATTCCTCAAGATGACAAGGAGAAGTAGCTATGATACTTTGTGTGTTAAAGATGAGATTCAACACACTATTGAAATGGATGGATGATGAAGTGATATGAAATGGGGTGCCAATGGCGTGCTATAGTTCCTGCAGCATAAGTTTACTTGAATGATGGATATCAAATGAAGAAGAAGAGGGTTGTATTTATAGAGTTGTGTGAGAGAAGATTAATGGTGGAGAAGAACTGAGAAGATCAACAGAGGGGAATGTTCAAGAGAACGGGCATGAATAGAAGGACATGTGTCATTCAAAAAGAAGCTTTGTTGAGTTAACTACTTTCTTGATGAGGATGAGTTTTCATTTTCTTAAATTAGGATATATTTTTCTAATTTAAGAGCTTTGTTGATAGCTTTAAATCAGTTAACTCGGCTTTTGCTTTTGTGTGACAAGAAGAGTTTATTTTTAGAAGATATTGAAGATTTTTTAGAAGATAAGAAAGCATAATTAAATAAATAAATTTATTTAATTGCTTGTAGATAATTTGGAGGAATAAATAAAATATTTAAATATATTTTATTTTGTGGAGATTTAATTTAAATAAATTTGTATTTTATTTAAATTTAGAAGAATGGAAGATTTAATTAAATAATTAAAATTATTTTATTATTTAGAAGAATATAGTTAATGTAGATGGAATTAATTAAATAAATGTAATTTATTTAATTAAATGGGAGGAAATGAATCAAATAAATAAAATAATTTATTTATTTATTGATAGAGGAATGTGAAGATGAAATAAAGATTTAAAATACTTATTTAAGTAGAGTCATGTCATTTTTAGGTGTATACATTTTGCCCCTCTTTGATGCAATGTGTTTTATCACGTTGTTTCAAAGAATAAGAATTTTTGATGATGATACATGCCCCAGTTTGCCCCTGGTACAAGTTTAATGACAGGATGCCTCCTTGGGAGATTGGACGGGAAGAAGGCAGAAGGCATGAGACGGACAAGCTTATGAAGAAGAAGGTGAAAAGATGGTTAGGATGGAGAAAAATAGGACATGGTTCAGAGGAACAGATATGGGAAGTAGTCACAGTTGTCACACAGTCAGCTATGGTTCACTTGCTATATATAGGAGTTGGGTCCACAAGTTCCATTCATTTGCACACTTGTCCTTAGTTGATTGGTCTTTGAGAGCTTAGGAGAGTATGGCAGCTAGAGCAGTCGATAGAGAGATGGATATTCCGTGTGAGGAGCATCTGTTTGAGTGAGTCTGACAGTTTGATTGGCTAGCTGAGGTAGGACCATCGGTATGTAGTTCGTCAAAACTCACTAAAAGTCATTTATTAGGGCAATAAATTCTTAGGGAAAAAAGATAGAACAGATGCGCCGAACGGTTCGGTGCATATACACTCTGAAATGGTGCATATGTTGCTAAATGATGCATTTGATATACCTTATGGCGCATATGATAGTTCAACGCATATAGGCTGGGAACTAGCGCATATGATAGTTCAGTGCATATAGGCTGGGAACTAGCGCATCCATTGTGGAACGATGCATATGACAAAAGAAGTGATGCATATGCCAGAACGGTGCATACATGTCAAGGATTGGCGCATTCACTGTGAAGAGGCATATATGATATAGATCAGTGCATTTGCCACCTGGATCAGTGCATTTGCACTGGGAAAATCAGTTGACTTAGTGAAATTAACCCAATTGGCATCTTGATCAATGTGTCAATTGATAAGCAATCTCTGAGATTGTCGAGAATCTAGTCAAGAGATGATATGATGTTTTGATTAATTTGATATGTTAAGTCAATGATAGGATAGCTTGATTGCTTTGAGTAGGTTTTGCTTGGATATGGATTTCTTTGACGTTATGCTTTGCTTGGTTGCAGGAGGATATCCGGGATACCCTGATGTCACGACAGTAGTTCCCTTTGTCGTTGTTGCAACAGTATATGTTGACAGAGATTGACCGCGAGGTGCTTGGTGCTATGGGGCTTAATTTTATTTGCTTCATGCCTAAGGTTCACGTGAACCGAGGGTTATTGACTGCAGCGGTGGAGCGATTCCATAGTGAGGATGGGACACTCCATCTTCCTACGGGGGAGATGGTGATCACTCTGGAGGATGTGTATAGGATTCTGCACCTCCTTATTCAGGGAGAGTTGGTAGAGTACAAGTCATAGCATGATGTTGGACTGGCTGAGTGCAGATGGGTGTTCGATGACCCAGAGTTGGTTGGACAGGTGATCTTGTGGCAAGACATTCATGACTGCTATGACTACTTCCCAGGTATAGTGGCGGGACTGATTGGTGGCGTAGTATGCCCCGATAGGAGGTCTCACGGGTTCCTGACTGGTTGGGGGAGGGTGCTGGAGAGCATGATCACTGATGGGATGCATTATGCATGGGGCATGTGCATGCTAGCACACTTATATAGAGATATGCATCAGGTGGTGTATCACAGAGGAGCCAGTTTGTCAGCGAGCGTGTCTCTATTGCAGTTTTGGTTGTGGGAGGATATAGCTATCACATGACTGATATGTGTATTTCATAGGCAAAGGGGCGAGCCCTACAGTTATGGCTATACAGGTGTGATTTCCTAGCACAAGCTGGGAAAGTTGGAGTATTGGAGACATGCGCTGGATAATGTAGATCAGGTTATCTAGCATCCATACCTATACTGTGAGGTATGGGATGATGAGGCTGATGAGTTGCCTTACTATTTTTAGACTCAGTGGCTCATTGGTAGGATGAGGTATATACTGGAGTGACAAATTGTGAGCAGAGTACAGAGGAAGTTTGGCTGAGTACAGGGTAGACCACAGGGATAGGCACATTTTACGAGGACTCATGTAGAGAGATACAGGTGGGGTCCCGTGGCGTCATATGAGGAGGCCTTGGCAGACTTTCAACAGATTCCTCATGTGGCTTGGTCCATGAGAAGGGATATAGTGGATGTTGGAATGACGCAAGACTACAAGGAGTGGTTTGTAGCTCACCCATTTCCTAGATACTTAGGGCTTGGAGAATTGGCTCCTCGTATAGATGAGGAGGATTCAGATGATGAGGGTGGAGCTGGTAGGAGGAGGGGAGGATGGAGGAGGGGGAGAGGAGATCAGGGGGATGATGGAGGAGATGGAGGAGGAAGTGGCAGACCTAGATAGAGGAGGAGGTCCGGGAAGGGACCTTCAGGTCAATAGGCAGTTGCGCAACCACAGGCTATAGGACAGGTGTAGGCACAAACACAGATACCAACACAGCAGGTGGCACCACAGAGACAGGTGTCGCCACCACAGTAGGTGGCTCAGGGACACGTACAGGGATAGGTAGGGCAGGCTCCATAGCCTGACTTATAGCAGCAGGTTATGGTTGCACTACAGAGTCAGGTTAGGCATTTGAGGGCCCATCTGAGAGCAATAGAGTCTCGGAGAGATGCAGATGCAGGATGGATATTAGAGATATCTAGAGAGAGAGACGTAGCCTTGGCTAGCATGTGGGTGATGAGGGCAGAGAGAGATGCAATAGCAGCAGATATGGGTACAGATGGTGCTTCCAACTTTTTGGTTTCACAAGTGTAGCAGGCATAGATACAGTTAGCCCAGGTACAGAGTGAGTTGGCCAGAGTGCAAGCTCAGGCTCAGTATTACAGAGGCTTATACCATGGGGCAGTGTCAGTGGATTAGCGTGCACCTAGCTTTAGGATCCAGTCTGTGGCATCTCAGAGGGCAGGTGGGTCTCAATCTGTAGGATCAGTGAGGGGTCCCCAGCAATCAGGGGGAGACAGAGGAGAGGGTAGCGCAGGGAGCAATGCTCCATGGCAACAGGGTTAGCCAGACCTGGACACTTGTACCATTTTTTTTGATTTGATGTACACATTTTTGATGGTTGAGATAGCCTGTATATGTACTATTTTGTCCCAAGACATGTATCACCCTCTAGTTGTACTTTGTATACATTTGTGATATGACTCTGAGATATGGACAAATATTTTGATATGTTGCACATTTGGACATGTTTTTATGCTTATATGATGATGCAGTTATTGATGTTATATGCTCATGCTCTATGTTTATATGCTATGGATGCAATCTATCTGATGATGCTTTGTGTATGTGATGCATACTAGATGGATGTAAATGTAAATGTGGATGTTATTTATATGATTTATGCAGCTCTATATGTATTTGTCTATGTTTTTTATTTTTGATATGATATATGGATGCAAATGTATGTGGATGACCTAATGCACTTGTTATGTATGCAAATGATTAATCATGTGAATGACTATCTCATGTGATGTGATATGTGACGTATGTTATGTTTTTGATATGTCCAAATGTACTCAATTGACACAGTGATGATATAGATATGCGGAAGAGAAGAGATGAAGAAATACAGGCTTTCATTTGATATACTGCAGGATTTTCTTATTGCATGGTTGATATGGATTTTTGGATATGAGATGGATGTAGATTGTCATCTTGATATTTGCAAGTCTTGCTTTCATCATTGGGCACTTTTTTGGTTCTTTTCTCTTTTTAAAATGTTGTAAGAAAATACAAGCATGTAGGTATAATTAGACTGAGATGACCTGAGTATTCCTTACATGGATTTTGATATAGCAAGTTGATACAAGCATCTAGTCAAACTTGAATCTAAATGACCTGAGTACTTATTGCATTTCAACAGACAAGGATTGCCCTTTTTTATGTTCAGACCTCGGAAGTCCTTGATGATCTTTTGTTGATCATGTCGTTAGACAAAAGTCATCACATTACTAAAGTTTAATCCACAAACAACAGACAAAGAAATAGATTATGCCCCCATCATAGCATCTCTAGCTTTTGGCATCCTTGAGTAGCATAGGAAAACATAATGACAAAAATCCAAGACTTTGTAAGTTAACCTATTCACAAAACATTCTTGCATTAGATATGTCTTTTTGCCATAATTGATATAGAGTCAGTTTGAGTGTTTCGATATGGTGCTCTGCTTTGGATAGGTTGATGTTGTGTGTCAAGATTTATGTTGTTTTGGGAAGCTTGCTTTGCTGTGTGTGTTTGTCTAGTGAAAGGTATCACCATCCTTTATTGGTATCCTCTTAGAACATGTACTATTCAAGAATCCAAATCCACAACCAGGTCGAGGAGTTGCCCCCAATTTACACAAGGATCAACTTATTATGGGCGAGACGACAACATATATGGAGAGACGGACCCTAAGGGACTAACCTAATGCCTCGAGGGCTCATTGCTAAATTGCCTTGCCTATGTGACGACGTAGAGGCAACGTAGTTCAGGGTGAACCTGATGGACCTAAGACCTAGGCGATGGCAAAGGTGCATAAATAGTATGGACAAAAGGACAAACGACACTAGATAGAATGGACAGAAAGGAATAGGGGGGTGGAGTGGAGCCTCGGGGGTGCATTGAGAATGGCCTTGCCTACATGATAGCTCAGAGGCAACGTAGTTCAAAAATGGTTCAAAGGATCGGTTCAAGATGAATGATATGATGGACAAAAGAGACATGAGGTCACAACAGATGGAGGAAGCGGTTCGTTGCAGATAGCGCCTGTTTACTAGGTTTTCACCACTTGCTTTTATTTGCACGAAAGCTAAAAGTACACATGACACCTATTTGCCAGGTTTTCATCATGGTACCTATCCAAGGTGCCTATTTGCCAGGTTCTCACCAGAGGATGATTTTTTTGCTATTTTTCTATTTTTCTAATTTTTTATATTTTTTATATTTTTTATTTTTTTGGATTTTTTTGGATTTTTTCAGGACTCCCTTGCATTGGGGTTTTAGGTGTAGAACTTGCAAAGATGCATGCTGTTGATAGGATCATTGAATAGTTCACCTTCAGATGTAGCCAATTGATATGCCCCTGATCCATAAGCTATGATGATGACATAGGGACCTAGCCAGTTGGGTTCGAACTTGCCTTTCTTTTCTTGATCTTGCTAATTTCTAGGATTTTCTCTAAGGACTAGGTCACCAACTTGGAATACTCAAGGTTTTACCTTGTGGTTATAGCTTCAAGACATCCATTGTTGATATGCTTTTAGGTGGTTAAAGGCTTGTTGCCTTCTCTCTTTGAGCAGCTCTAACTCTTGAAGTCTGGACACTCTGTACTCTTCATCAGATATGAGGCCTTTTAACTAAATTCACAAGGATGGGATCTCAACTTCAATGGGCAAGATAGCTTCAGATCCATAGACTGAGTATGGTGTTGCACCTGTGGGTGTGTAGATGCTTGTACGATAGGCCCACAGTGTGGGATTTAATTGGACATGCCAATCATGACCGGCATCATTGACATTCTTTTTTAAGATTTTTAGTATGGTTTTATTTGATGCCTCCGCCTGGCCATTGCCTTGGGGGTAATAGGGGGTTGAAAAGTGGTGTTGGATATGGAATTTGTCACATAGTTCTTTGACATCCTAATTTTTGAAAGGTCGTCCATTATCCGTGATAATGGAGGAAGGGATACCATAGCAACAAATGATATAGTTCAAGATAAAAGAGGCAATCTGCTTGCCTGTGATATTGGCTAAGGGCACGGCTTCAATTCACTTTGTAAAGTACTCAGTGGCAGTGATTATGAATTTATGGCTGCTAGATGGAGGGTGAATCTTGCCCATTAAGTTGAGTCCCCACTGACAGAAAGGCCAAGGAGTTGTTAATGGTTGTAGCTCCTCTGCTGGTGCATGTATCAGGTTCCCATTGATTTGGCACTTTTTGTACTTCTTTACAAAATGATAGGAATCTTGTTCCATTTTCAGCCAGTAGTATCCCATGCGTATGAGTTTCTTGGCTAGGGTAGGGCCACTAGAGTGGGTCCCGCATATACCGTTGTGCACTTCACTCAGGGTAGTTTGATATTCCTCGCTACTGAGACATCTAAGGAGAGTACCATTGGGACCTCTACAATATAGGGTATTGGCAACAATGGCATACCGGGATGCCTGACGAATGAAGGTTCACTTTTGGTTACTAGAGAGATCGGGTGGGAGGGTGTTCTCTTTAAGATAGGCAAATATTTTTCCATAGAGGGGGGAATCAGCTCCAACGATGTGACAAATGATATGGGATTCAGGGGTGTCATATGCAAGATAGGACACTGGCTCTACCAAGAACTCATAACGTGATTGATTGTCCAGAATATCAAGGAGAGATGCAATCGTTGCCATGGCGTCTACTGCTTTGTTCTCAATCCTTGGTATCTACTCAAAAGAGATCTTGACAAAGTATTCTTTGAAGTCATCTACCATTCTTTTGTAAGGGATTAGTTTTTCATCTTTTGTCTGGTAGTCATCATTTACATGATTTATGACCAACTGTGAGTTGCCATATACCTGAAGTTCTCGGATGTTCCATTCAACTGCTAGCTTGATGCCGATGACTAGGGCTTCATACTCTACCACATTGTTAGTACAGGGAAAGAGTAATCTGTATGATTTTGGAATGGTATCGCCACTAGGGGTGATCAACAAGATACCTGCTCCTGATCCATGCTGAATGTATGATCCATCAAAGTACATTTTCCAGGTTGTTGTGGTTATGTGAAAGATAGATTCATCTGGAAATTCAAAGCTCAAAGGGCTATTATCTGTTAGAGGTGCATCTGCCAATTGATCTGCAAGTACTTGGCCTTTTATTGCTTTCATGTCTACATATTTGATATCGAACTCGCTGAGAAGCATGACCCATTTGGACAATCTACTTGTTAGGGCTGCTTTGTTGAGTAAGTACTTGAGTGGATCAATCTTTGCTACCAGTTTGACAGAATGTGACATGTAATGTCTCCACTTTTGTGAGGCAAAGACTACAGCGAGACATGCTCTTTCAATTGGCGTGTATTGCAGTTCATACCCAACAAGTGTTCGACTGATATAGTATATTGCTTGTTCTTTTTCATCATAATTTTACTGTGCGAGGAGAGCTCCCAAAGCTGTTGGTGTGGGGTGGGAGGGTGTTCTCTTTAAGATAGGCAAATATTTTTCCATAGAGGGGGGAATCAGCTCCAACGATGTGACAAATGATATGGGATTCAGGGGTGTCATATGCAAGATAGGACACTGGCTCTACCAAGAACTCATAACGTGATTGATTGTCCAGAATATCAAGGAGAGATGCAATCGTTGCCATGGCGTCTACTGCTTTGTTCTCAATCCTTGGTATCTACTCAAAAGAGATCTTGACAAAGTATTCTTTGAAGTCATCTACCATTCTTTTGTAAGGGATTAGTTTTTCATCTTTTGTCTGGTAGTCATCATTTACATGATTTATGACCAACTGTGAGTTGCCATATACCTGAAGTTCTCGGATGTTCCATTCAACTGCTAGCTTGATGCCGATGACTAGGGCTTCATACTCTACCACATTGTTAGTACAGGGAAAGAGTAATCTGTATGATTTTGGAATGGTATCGCCACTAGGGGTGATCAACAAGATACCTGCTCCTGATCCATGCTGAATGTATGATCCATCAAAGTACATTTTCCAGGTTGTTGTGGTTATGTGAAAGATAGATTCATCTGGAAATTCAAAGCTCAAAGGGCTATTATCTGTTAGAGGTGCATCTGCCAATTGATCTGCAAGTACTTGGCCTTTTATTGCTTTCATGTCTACATATTTGATATCGAACTCGCTGAGAAGCATGACCCATTTGGACAATCTACTTGTTAGGGCTGCTTTGTTGAGTAAGTACTTGAGTGGATCAATCTTTGCTACCAGTTTGACAGAATGTGACATGTAATGTCTCCACTTTTGTGAGGCAAAGACTACAGCGAGACATGCTCTTTCAATTGGCGTGTATTGCAGTTCATACCCAACAAGTGTTCGACTGATATAGTATATTGCTTGTTCTTTTTCATCATAATTTTACTGTGCGAGGAGAGCTCCCAAAGCTGTTGGTGTGGCTAAGATATATGGTAGCAGAGGTTTATCCTGAATCAGTGGCATCAACACTGGTGGCTTCATTAGGTATTCTTTTAACTGCTAAAATGCTTGCTCACATGAATCATTCCATTTGAAAGGGACATTTTTATGTAGGAAGTGTGAGAATGGGTGGCACTTATCTGCCAATTGAGAAATGAACCTTCTAATAGATTGTAGTTTTCCTTGTAGGGACCTTAACTGAGTGAGATTCTTAGGAGGCGGCATTTCCATGATGGCCTTCACTTTAGCTGGGTCGACTTTAATTCCATTGGCGGACACTATGTATCCCAGTAGCTTACTTGAGTTAACTCCAAACACACACTTCTTTAGATTGAGGTGCACATTAAATTGTTCTAGTCTGTTGAAGATTTTGTCTAGTACTGCTATGTTGCGCTGGCATTTTTCAAACCAAATGGCATGACACACCAACAATAGGTGCCCTAAGGACATGTGAATACAATTTTGTGTTGGTCTTCAGGTGCAATTTTTATTTGGTTGTATCCAGAAAAACCATCCATTAGTGACAGCATGGTGTGCCCTGCCGTGAGATCTACAATCATGTCAATGTTTGGCAGGGGAAATCATCTTTCGGACAAGCTTTGTTTAGGTCCCTGAAGTCATTACATATTCAGACTCTGCCATCTAGTTTGGCAATTGGTACTATGTTTGAAACCCACTCAGGGTAGTCTATAGGTCTGATGAATCTGACGTCTAACAGTTTCTTCAACTCTTCTTTCAAATGAGGGCTACATGTGGGTGCATCTTTCTAAGTTTTTGCTTTACTGGTTTAGCTCCTGGAGCTAAAGATAAGTGATGCATTAAGAGATTCAGATCTATCCTTGGCATGTCTACATATGTCCATGCAAAGTTGATTTGTTTCCTTTCGAAGAAGTCGGTAAATGTTGGTTTTTCTTGTTCTGTTAAAGCCTTTGCTATGTGGATCATTTTGGGACCATCACCTGTGCTGACATTGATCAGTTCTGCTGGTTCTATCAAGATTGAAGATCTCTCCTAATGTGTAAGATTGGGTAGAGGGTCAAGCCTTTCATCCTTCAGTGCCTCAAAGAGGTTTTCACCATTGGATATGTCTATATTTTTGCTTTTTTCATGATCTAACACTACCGCAGAGCAGTTTTCACCATTAGATCTTTCTTTCATTTTGACATTTTTGAGACTGAAAGGCTTGGTACTCTTTCCAAAATAGGCATTCTCGTTGAGTTCTATGGCATAGCCAGCTCTGTGGTCCCCTATAGGTATATGATCTCTAAGCTCAAGGTAGTCTATGATGGCTTCATCATTTTCAAAGGTGTCGAGCTTAGGGGTAGTACCTTGTAAGTCCCAATTGATGAGTTCAGGGTGTACTAATGGTAAGGGATCATTGGGTTGGTCCGGTTCGATGGTGTTGATGGTTAAGATAGAGTTGTTAAAAGCATGGATGAAGTCTGCAATGGTACTGTCTATTAGCGGATCCGTTAAGGGTGGTATCATTCTTTCTTCATGACTTTCACTATTGTTATTACGCGAGTCAAACTCTACTGGCCTGGTCCTTAGACCTTGTCTCTCATTTGCATGGGTTGGGTCATACTCGTGGACAACATCGATGCCTTTGTCATCATAAGATAGCTTAGAGAGGCTATCTCATTCATATTCATTAGAATCAGTCTTGCTCCCTAGTTGCAGTTGCTGAATTTGATCAACCAGATTACTAGTGGATGTTTCTGGTTGTTTGCCTTTATTCCACTTTGCTCTGTTGGTTCTTGATGTGCCATTGTAACCTAGCCCTATAGTGTCTCGGGCTATCAAGGTATGAGGTTGGATGGGTTCAGTGATACCATCCTTTCTTGAACCGAGTGGACCGTGTCCTTCATAACCCATTCTTTGTAGCATCTGGAAACTTTGGCCTTATTGTTCAGTTGGTATAGTATGATGGTCTTGTTGTGTTGATGAACTATCTTCATCCTTGTATAGCCATTGTAGAATATCCTTTTCATCACTCTCATCTTCGAGGCTTCCCCATTTGATAAATAGACCTTTGGTAGCTTTGTCTTCTTTTGGTTTGCTCAAAGTGGGTCTTCCATATGATCTTGGAGATAGGGGGAGTTGTGCCAAACAGAGGGATTGGGAGATTGTGTACTCACCCAAGCCCTTATCTTTGAGTTTAAGGTCAGGATGGGAAGCTTTTGAAGAGGAAGCAAGTGAAGCAGGGTCAACACGAGATGAAGATGAAGTAGAGGCATGGTTGTTAGGAATCACCACTTCAGGTTTAGGATGAATGGAGTTACAATACTGAAATGGGTTGAGGTCACCTTGGATGGTGATCTATTGACCTTCGTAAGGGAACTTGATACATTGATGGTATGTTGACGGCACTGCTTTCAGAGCATGTATGCATGGTCTCCCAAGAAGAATGTTGTATGCTAGCTCCATATCGAGGACTTGGCAAGCCACATCTTTTACTATAGGTCCCACTCTAATTGGTAAAGTAACAATTCCCTTGGAAGTTCTCTCCTCATCATAGGCTTTGATAGTGATTTTATTTTTTGGATCTATAGCCTTCTCCAAAAACCCCAATGTAAGGATTAGCTTCAAGGTGCAAATATTCAAACCAGCCCCTCTATCAATTAGGACTCTTTTTATCTTGTGTTTGTGTATGAAGGCTTCGATATGAAGAGAGGTGTTATGGGGTTAGGTGATTGACATATCATCCTTTTCATTGAATGATAAGGAGTGAGGTGAGGTAATGTGACCTACCATGGTTTGAAATTGTTCTTCAGCGAGGTTTGTTGGGATAGAGGCTTCCACTAAAGCTTTGTCAAGTATGGTCCTATGAGACGGGGATAGACGCAGAAGTTCCAGAATGGAGATATGTGTAGGTGTCTTGTGAAGCTGATCCAAGATACTGTACTAAGTAGCCGGAGGGGTGGAGGCTCCTCTAAGAGTGACCTGATTACTGCAGGTGGTAACATTGAAATCTGGATCTTTGTTTATAGTGATCACATTGATGCGTGAATCACTTTCTGAGATATGGTTAACAACATAGTCAAAGCTGACGTTTGTGTAATTTGCATTGTTAGATCCACTGTTGTTTTGGTTGGAAGGTCCTCCCTGCTCGTAGTTGGGAAGAGGATCCTTGAATGCCTAATGATCACTATTAGAGATATGTCCATCAAGTGACACTTTGTTTTGATCAATCAAGTCTAGGATATTGTGTTTGAGTGCAATGCAGTCATTGGTTTTGTGCCCCCTGTTTCGGTGGAACTCACAAAAGTTGTTGTCATTCCACCAATGGGGTTTGACTTTTGGTTCATATTCCTGCATAGTTGGAGGCATTATGATCTTATTTGTGACTAACTTCCGTAGGGCAGTTTCCAATGATTCTCCCAAAGGGGTGAATTTTCTCCTAGGTTGAAAATTTGTAAACCTTGATTTAGTGTTTCTTGGTTTGTTTTGTGGGGGGTTGTTTTGAGGAGTTGATAAGTTGAAGATTGGTTGTTTAGGTGCCGCATTATTGGCATCTACCACCCCATCATTCACAATGTTTTTATTCTTTGTCCAAAATCTTGGTTTGTCTACGTTGGTGTTGGTACTAGGAGTGTCTTTATAGAGCTTTATTTGACCTTTAGCGATTAAAACTTTTTCGATGATTAGACCCATCTTAATGACCTTGCTAAAGGAAGTAGGACATTGGACATGTATCTAATAGCTTAGGTCAGTTTGTAAGTTATGGACAAACATTTCCAGCATCTATTTTTTAGGCATTTGGTGTGGGCACTTACTTGCCAATTGTCTCCATCTTTGTAGGAAGGCAGTGAAAGACTCTCCACCTTTTTGCTTGGTGTTACAAAGATCTAAGATTAAGGTGTCATGCTCAATATTATAGGAGAAGTGTGTGAAAAATTTGTCCACAAGTTTGTTAAATGTTCTAATGCCAGGTGGTAGTCTAGCAAACCACTCCATGGTTTGTCCTCCCAAACTTTGTGGAAATAGCCGCATAAGGTAAGTATCATTGTGTGTGACTTCAAGACAAGTAGCATTGAATTCCCTAATGTGGTCCCTTGGATCACCCTTTCCTTGATATTTATCAAATTTTGGCACCTCAAATTTAGAGGGGAAAGGTATCATGATCAAGGTTCTATCAAAAGGATATGGTGAAATATCCTCTAGGGAGTAATGCTTAGTTGATGCTCCTATTTGCATGTCCATGAATTGTTGTTGTAAATCTTGGATCTATTGGGTCATTAAACTCAAGGCATCCGTAGAATTAGTGGTTACTTTATTTTTGTCTACGGGTATTTCCTCATGTGTGCTTCCCTCAGGGTGTCTTTCTTCCTCAGATTCTTTTAGAGCTTCTATGTCAAAATCTTTAGGGAGCTTGACTCCTAGATGTGCTAGGTGTAGAAAGAATTTGGTAGGATCTTGGCCAAGTACCCTATCCATTAAGCATTGAAATCTGTGGTCTTGCTGCATTTGGAGGACCTCTTCCATAGAGATTTCCTCATCACTTTCGTGAGAGTTTGGGATAGTTTTCTCAGCCATTTCAATCTGTTTTTGTTTTTGTAATCTTGTTACGACCATGCAAGGTGACCTAGAGATGGGATGGAGAGTTTTTGAGCAAGGTGCTAGAATGTGACAAGATTTTAGCAAGGTTCTTCTTAGATCTAGTTGGTGTCAAACAAGTTGGGTGAACAAAATGATGGTTGAAGTCAGGATGATAGAAATCTGTTTACTTGATATGGACTAGTCTTGCACAAGCCACTAGTGGAGTTCCGAGAGAAAAGGATAAGTGATCCTTGATAGTGGAGACTCACTAGGTTTGTTTGAGGTTTGATGTGATCAAGAATAGCTTGGTTTTAACCTTGTTGGATTTTGGAAGAATTTTGCAAGATTTTAGATGATGTAATGTGGAGAAAAGAAACTATGGGGTGGAAAAAGAGGGAGATGTTTGACTTGCACAATTTTAATAAGATTTTGGAAAAACTGAGACAGGTTTAAAATGGTTTCAGAAAAGTTGACAATTTTTCTCTTGGCAGTACGGAATAATCCACTGGTTTGGATGCGCAGCAGTAAATGTGTTAGAACAGAGTGCAAATGCGCCACAGGTCGAGGCAAATGTGCAAATTTGGCAATGTTCAAATGTGCCATAATAGAGTTTAAATATGCTACAAGTCTGTGTAAATGCGTTGCAGGTCACCTTGAATGTGTAATTCTAGTTTTTAGCTTGGTTTTGCAGAATATTTTGGAACATTTTTCAAAAAAAATTGTTTTTGGGTGAAAACTTGGTCTTTTCTTGAATGTTGAGTTTCAATTATGGAAAAAGACAAAGCAAGCACATAGAAGTTTTCATTTTTATCTTTTGCTATTTTTTTTGTTTTTTTGGACTTTTTGACTCAAGAACAAGTACAACCTAGGCTGGATATGACAGTATTTGTTGAATCCCCTAGCTGTGCATATTCAAAGCGTGTAGCTCTAGGATCTGGTAGCACCGGCTCCCCTCCATGACACTCACTTTTCATGCATACCAGATCCAGATTTCCTTAGGCTCATACCCCCACTGAACCTTAGGATTGTCCCTGCTACCTCTACTAAGAATCACATGAATTAGGGCCGCTTCAAAGGCTCCACCTTTTGTGTCAACAAATAGGGGTTTTTGGTATACTAAACAAGTGGCTAAGTAGTTAGGGAAACCGTTTGAGTGGTTACACGTGTGGCCGCACTACTCTCCATTATGGAGTCTCCCAGCCTCCAAGGGTTACACCTTAAAGGGTTTTGGGGGAGGTTGGCTGTCAGTGTAACACAGCAACACTCGTTGCAGGAGGTTTTCACCTCAAGCACAATTTATTTTAAGTGGATTGGTAGGGCTTGGCTTTAGCCTGTTACCACTCAGGGTCATTCCCACTTGGACAGGTGGGCATCCAAGGGCAGGCCCCTCTAAAGGTTATACAAATGGAATAACAAGTCTGGTGTTTTGGTCACCCAGTAAAGGGGAGAGCATAGGCCTATTGTCATTCAACAAACATAGAAGATAGTGATTAATCCAAACCTAGTTAAAAGAAAAAAACTAAATGTGCTATCTACCTATGCACTCATGTGTTTGTTAACTTTGAAGTGTTTAAAAGATAGCAATATGCAAAGATAGTAGTGGTTCAGTTACGATCCTCCTAGTTAAAGACTATGTGAGATTTGTATGCATTTTTTTTTTACTTTTCCCCTTAATTAAACTAAGTGAATTAATCAATGCAGCTAAATGATCTATTCTAGCCTCTAATCCTGCAAGACAAATGTTAGCCTAATTAGAAAAATAACAAGAAATCCTAAAAACCACATTGACAGATCATATGCGCCACAATATAGTCTGAATACGCAAAAACAGAGTCAGTAAGTGTCGTTGTATAGATGCACTAAGACAAGTGTCAAAAGCACAGGAAGAAGGTGTAAATGCATTAAATTAACAAATGCACCGTGAAACAGAGTGTAAGCGCCATGTATTGAGGTGTATGCGCTGAAATTACACAGGTGCCAAAATAGGAGGTAAAAGTGTCGTAACAGGTGATCTATGTGCCGTAGTTTCAAAAGTGCCAGAACAAGGATCAAATGCACTGGCTTGGAAAATATATGCGCTAGAAGACTGTGTGCACCATAATAGGTTGTAGATGCACCACAAGATTGTTCAGATGCGCTGATTAGACCTACCAGAAGCCTGTACAGAAACCTGTCACTAAGAAACTCAGATTTTGGTTAGATTAGGGGCAAGGGCCCCACGGTGGGAGCCAGAAATGTAAGGGTAAAAATGGGAATAATCAAATTGAATAATAAAACCCAAACATCAATGAAATATGAAGATAAAAGGAGATTAAAATAAAAGAGAAACGAATACTCACAACCTTTTACCTTTCGACTTCCATTGTTCGCCTTTTCTTTCTTGATCTTGTGGTGATGAAGATTGGCCCTCAGGAAGCTTGCTTCCTTGCTTTGATTCCTCAAGATGACAAGGAGAAGTGGCTATGATACTTTGTGTGTTAAAGATGAGCTTCAACACACTATTGAAATGGATGGATGATGAAGTGATATGCAATGGGGTGCCAATGGCGCGCTATAGTTCCTGCAGCATAAGTTTACTCGAATGATGGATATCAAATGAAGAAGAAGAGGGTTGTATTTATAGAGTTGTGTGAGAGAAGATTAATGGTGGAGAAGAATTGAGAAGATCAATGGAGGAGAATGTTTGAGAGAACATGCACAAATAGAAGGAGGACATGTGTCATTCAAAAAGAAGCTTTGTTGAGTTAACTCCTTTCTTGATGAGGATGAGTTTTTATTTTCTTAAATTAGAATATATTTTTCTAATTTAAGAGCTTTGTTGATAGATTTAAATTAGTTAACTTAGCTTTTACTTTTGTGTGACAAGAAGAGTTTATTTTTAGAAGATATTGAAGATTTTTTAGAAGATAAGAAAGCATAATTAAATAAATAAATTTATTTAATTACTTGTAGATAATTTGGAGGAATAAATAAAATATTTAAATATATTTTATTTTGTGGAGATATAATTTAAATAAATTTGTATTTTATTTAAATTTAGAAGAATGGAAGATTTAATTAAATAATTAAAATTATTTAATTATTTAGAAGAATAAAGTTAATGTAGATGGAATTAATTAAATAAATGTAATTTATTTAATTAAATGGGAGGAAATGAATCAGATAAATAAAATAATTTATTTATTTATTGATAGAGGAATGTGATGATGAAATAAATATTTAAAATATTTATTTAAGTAGAGTCATGTCATTTTTAGGTGTATATAGTTAGCATCAACCATACCTAGCTATGGAACAACTTGGTGAATTATGGTTTCATTTCTTCTCTTCATGACTATATCCTAAGTGTGTGATTCAATAACTAAAGGTTCACTAAAATTAGAAGTATTCTTTTAAATTTCTTTGAATTTCATTACAAATCATCTCCACAATTGCAAATAACACACAATCAAAAGCAAATAAATATGAAATATGCAGATATCTTGTAGGTAATTGAAAATATAGAGCATATTTTGAACAGAAGCATGTTAAATTGATAAATATCATGCAAATATGGATAAATATCCACGAAGAACACATAAATATCTACTTATAGACACATCATTCAAATAAATATGCAGTTTAGAAGAATGTGAAAGTTCATGATGATCAATGATCAGAAGAATTGATCAAACTTACAAATATAATAGTAATCTTTGGAAATAGAGTAGAATTAACCTCTCTGTGGAGTCAATTTACAGAATACAGTGCAATATTGACCACCTAAGCAAACGTAAGACCCCTTGAAATGGAAAACAACATGTCACATCAACCTCTGAGTAACATCAAACAATCATGACCTAATCAACGGAGCCTTGGAGTCATCAATTTATCTCAAATTGATCGTACTTTACAAGATAATAAAAGTTTGTTGTGCAAATTTTTATGCATGTTGTTATGACCAACAATCATCATCAACATAAATTGGCGCTAGAAGGAGAGCTATGATCTTCAGTACCTAAAAGGTGATTTGGTGATGTAGAAGAAGAGGTAGTATTCACGTAGCTTTGTACTTCAAGTATTTTTTTGCAAAGATTTGCTATTTTGAGTCTGTTCATGCTTATCCATCACAAAATTTTCAAAAATCAAGCATAAGTATTTTAAGCTTTGTAGTCGATTGTTGTGATCCTTGAAAGATAAGATGTTATTAAGGTATTCTTATTAGGTCTTTGAAGTGATTCACTTATGATACCTGATATTTTGATGTCCATGTCTAAAAATCTCACATCATCTCATATTTGCATCATTTCTTCCAATACTGCATAAATATCCAGTTAGTTTTGGATTCTGGTCATAAATACATCCTTTACACAAGCATTTTAGCTGATCTTTAAAGTAAGCAAGCCAAATTATCTTAAATTGTAGAAATCCTAGCTCTCAAGCCAAATACCGGGTCTAGATCTAGTGGATTCTTTGAAGAATTGCCTATCCGAGGACTCAGACCTAGAACAATAGATATTCATCATAGTCCTGGTTCTAGTGCATCAGGAGCTTCACCAGAACACACTCCAATAACTCCCATCAGGTTGCAAATACCCATAGGACCACCTATAACGCCGCTAGTCCAACCTCCACCAGTCACAATGTCATTCTTTACTGCAGAGTCACCTCTGACTTTCACTACATATCATCCTTTACTTAAAAATCCTGACAAGATTTGTCCTAAATATCATCCATATCAAGATGCTGATGATCACATTAGAACATTCAAGGAAGCCTGTTGTAGAGCAAGAATTGAACATCAGGATGTGGTATGCAGATTATTTCCATTTTCCTTAAGGGAAGAGGCATATAATTGGTATATCAGTCTTGTTCAAGGTTCTGTTGGTTCATGGTCCACCTTGGAGAAAGGTTTTAAGGATAGATTCAAAATACCTATAGATCCTTCAATGAATTATCATTTGTTTGCCACAATCAAGAGATTTGATGGAGAACCTATTGCTAATTTCAATGCAAGATTCCAAAAGATGCTCTCAAAGCTAGTCACTCCCTATACTATAGCATATGAAGCTGCTAGGAGTATATACTACTCAGCATTAGATCCCCTGACTTCTATGTTTATTAGGAGAACACATCTTGGTGTCACAACCTTGGTAGGATCTTTTGAGGAAGCCGTAAAAGTCAGTCAATAGTTGATTCCTCCTCTAACACCTAATATTGCATTTCCTACACTTCCTTCTTATCCTACATATCCTACTCAACCACAGATCAATGGAGCTATGATGCCTCTAGTTGTAATGCCAAGCCCTTTACAGGTACCTCAACTTAGCATCATGCCACCTCCAAATGGAAATGGCCAGATGGTTCAATATCTAGGACATACACAAGTACCTCAGAGTGTAGAACAAACCAATAACAATAACAATGGTTCTTCCTTTTTAAAACCCCAAATGGAGAATGTAGTAGCCAAAGTTCAGGAAGAAAAGGAGGAAATCAAAGAGATATTAGCACAACTAAGGAAACTGACAACTGAAATCACTCATCTGAAGAGTTAGAATTTCTATTCTCAACCAAATTAGAATAGAGGATATAACAATGATAGATTTGGATATCCTGATAGGTGATATAATAACAACAATGGTAACAATAATCCCCCTAGACAACCTAGAGTGTGGAACACTAGGCCAAACAATGGTTCTCTTCCATCACCCCTAGATAATCAACCTCCTAGTGAACCTAAGAAGACAACTAGAGTTAACCTAGTAGAAGAAGCCCTTACTAATTGGTGTAGGATACATAACACCAATGCTCATGTAGAGCTGGATTGTCCTCAGTTTAGGATAGCAGCTAGTATATTTCAGGCTGAAGTATCTAATACTGTAGATAATCAACCTTATGTTGAGGGAAATGAGATTGTTCCCTGTGGATATGATTCTGCTCTTGTATTGGAAAGTTTCATCAATCATCCTCATCAGCAGATAACGTCACCTCATGAGAATTACACCTTAGCATGTGAAGAGTCAACTATGGCTTTTAAAACAAATTATGTCTTTCCATTTGAAGATGAAAATGAGCCATCAGTTGAACATGAAGAGGTGCATGCTTATCAACAATAGTATCAGGGTAGACATAACTACAATCTGAGGAATAACTCCAACCGATCTACTGGTCCTTTGACTACATCCTTGCCTCCAAACAATTTTAACACTCCTCCTGATCCTAAGGCAAGAAATAACCCTAGATTTCCTAAGGTTAATGCTCAGTACTTAGCACTGAAAAACACAGTGGCAAAACCTAGTAATCAGTCCCCCTGAGTCAGAGAAATTGGTTACATACTTAGTAGATGAAATAAAAAAGATCAAAATCAATCTGTCATTATCAAAACTAATCAAAACCCCAGCTATCAAAAAAGCCTTCATGAAATCTTTAGATGATCCTGCTTCAAAAGAAGACAATCATCCCTCAAGTCAGACTTTGAACAAAGATCATGCAACTAAGGATAATAGTGTTAAGCACAAAATTCCAGCCACTGTCCAAGCTGCAGAAACTTCACACACGACTCTTTACAGAGATAAAACTAAGTCACCTCCTTTTCTGCTTACCATAAGGATGTTTAGTAAGAATGTTCATAATTGCTTAGTAGATTTAGGTGCATCTACTAATGTAATGCCTTTGTCCATATATAACACCTTAGGGTTACATCCTGCCAAGTCACTGAAGAAGGTAACACAATTAGGTTAAATAGAGGTGAGTGTCATAGGAGAATTAACTCACATCCATATGTAGTTAGCATTAGATCCAAGAATTCAATACTACATCGATATCCAGGTAGTAGATATACCAGACATGTATGGAATGTTGCTCAACAGGGATTGGTCAAAAACACTCAATGGATACATGTCCACTAATTTTAGTCACATGTGGCTACCTTGGAAAGGAATTCCTAACCAAATAAGGATAGATGTTGAACCTCGAATGAAATGTTTGATCACTGAGTACAATAAAACCAATGAGATCATGTATGTAGATGTTGAACACGGACTCTATACCATCAGACCCTAGACCATCAAGATAGAAGAGATCCTCATGTATGATGTTCATGTTCATAATGATAATCTTCAGGATGATGGAGTAATCATAGAGTCTGATTGTAGTTCTTAAAATGATAAAGAAGTAAATCAGTTTAAGAACTTTGAAATACACTTGTGTAAAGAGATGCAACGTTGTCAATTGCTAAATGTTTCTACTAAAGATGTTCTAATTGAGGGATGGTGTAGGTTACATGATGAAGCACATTCTGAAAAGACCTGCGATGCTTGCTTGGATATAATGGAACTGGAACAAGCATGCAGTGAGAAAGCATCATCATCATCCATGGTAAGCTTTATAGATAGTGACAGTGATGTTGATTCTTGTTCGTCATCTGCAAGAACAGAAGAAAGCACATATCATGATGGAAGTCCATTTCAAAAGATAGAAGAGATTTTGGTGTGCACTTATAGTAATTCCAATAGTAACAAGGATATCACCCCAAGAAGTGATTGTTTGGTTGAATTAAATTATGAAGTATCTGATGAAGATAGAGATAGTAATTTGACCAAGTTTGAGGAATTTTTATCACCTGATAATCGCTAGGTGTATGATGCGCAAACATCTAATTTAAATAAGAGCTGACGCCTACCTATCAAAAGACTTTGTGAATTTGGAGGGTCATATTTCTAATATCAGTCATCTTACGAATATCATTCTCTTCGCAAGTATCACCCTATGTCAATATGACGGTGACATCATCCAATTCTAATGAACGAAAGAAGTCACCCTGATGATGACATCATCATTCCATCTGAACCACGGTGGGATTATATAGCAAATATCAGTCATATTTCTTACTATGATGATGTCGTCATTAAAACGTGATAACTAAATGACATCGATGACATGATGATGTCACCACAACCTTTTTCAAAAGCAAAGGGAAGGTCATATTTTAGATACCCCTGATCCTATTTCCATGACCCGATATGCATCAAAGTCAAACGATTGACCGTATCACCCGGTTCTTTGCACATAGTTATCTTGCATAAACGAAGGGGGTCATATTATCTGCAGGGGTCATATTTTTGAATATCCTTGATCTTACGAAGGTCACCCCTTTTTTAACATTAAATGCAATTAAAGCAGTAGATGAACTCCAGTCGATTACAAATACAAATTGAACGCTTGGGGACATCTACGGATTCCCTGCAAATGATCAACAGATTTAATCAAGACAACGCATTTTTACCCTAATTTATCTTATTGATCTGTTTAAGGGTAAAATTCAAAGGTTATTTTTATTCACATTGCGATAAATACACAAAATTACAGAGCTCCAGAGTCAAACCCTCAACAGCTACCTGCTAATAGTTTAAATCCTTCAATGTAACGGAATGGAACGAGTGATCTTGCATGTTTACAATCTTTCCTCATAATCACTCATCTAATCAAAATACAAGCATTATCAGGTAAGTAACTGCAAATCCTTCATGTTGTCATTTTCGGTAATTCTAGGTAGAGTATTTGTCTTTACTAATGGAAACCATTGTGATAATACGTAGGAAGGTAAATGAAAGGTAATATACAGAATATGCATGATATAATAGAGGTATATGATATTGTTTGAGAAAATACATGTGCATATCATAGGGTAAAATATATTATGTCTATTGCAAGAATCCATGGTTGATGTCAGGAGAAATAGGTCTAAGGTGGAGTTCCACAAGCCCATGTTTGTACAACCAGAGGGGGTACAGTTCAAATATGGAGTTATCGGTGATACACATCAGGGGGATACATACCTGGCTGTATGGTCAACAAGATTGGATAATGATAAAGATAATCCTGTTCTAGATGCAGTGTTTGTCTTAGGTATGTGGCATGTAGCTGGTTTCCCCTATACTATGGATGCTCCGGAATTGGTGATGGAATGTGCAATAAATTACAACCCAAAAACCAAGCGGGTAGAGAAGCATGGAAGGGTATACGTAGACTTTTCAATCAAGGGCATTACTGCCACTTTCAATTTTCCAGTTGGGAAAAAGATAGTGAATGTGGACTTGCATAAACTTGAAACAGAGTATAACAATAACAAGAAGAATGCGAGGAAGAAGATGTACCAATGGAGATCAAAGAGTAGTACTTATACTACCTTAACTAAGCTACCAGTGCATTTTTACAAGTTTGACTTTGATGATGAGTACCAATATATGATTGCCCTGCTGAGCAGGATGATAGGCAAGCCTCATGCTGGAAATTCTGAGAATTAGATGTTTGGGATCATCCAGATGGTTTTATATGCAGAAAACAAGCCTCTATGGGCTAAGATCATCAGTGACTCATTGGATGAGGGAATGAGGAACTTGGGAGGACAAACATGTTTGTTTTACATGGCTTCACATGTGGTGTACTCTTGTGCATATAGAGGAACATTTGATGCTTTGAAAATAGTAGGCAAGGCTAGTGGTGAGGCTGATGATGCACACATATGGGATCATTATCCCCAATTGTAAAGGAAGGTATACCTCTAGGATTATAAACTAGTAAATGATGCATTGTCCATGCATCTGGTTAGAACTATGGAGGAGGATAGAACTAAAAGGCTAAACATGGAAGCCCAAGAAATTATCTATCGACATGGAGCATGGTTTATCCAATTTGCTACTTTCTCATATATTAGGATCGAAGGATTTGAAGGACTGCCTCTTATGTTGCCGAGATACCCTACTGATTGGGTCATCTTGATGGAATTTGTTAGGCAGGTATCTACCATAGTTGAAGCCTATAAGGCACAAAAGAAGATACCTCCAGTTTTATTTCCAGTAACTATGGGCTGGTACATGTGCCCAAATTTAGAGAGTATAAAACATGCTATTGAGGGGGTTGAAACTGATGTATTTACAACCATTTCCTCTGGCCAGATCATATGTTCCTTATGGTAGGATGCAGAAGGTATTAGGAAAGCAGATACATCAAATGCATCTAGAGGACTTCTAAACCGATTGTGATGATGAGGCCAAGGTGAGGAGAAGGAAATATCAAAGACTCACCTTAAAACAAGTCAAGACCTTTGACTGTATCCTAGTGCCAGCATAACTACATAAAGATGATGGGAAAAGTATTGTCCAATGAATATGAGGACAAAAAGGTGTATAATGACACCATATTAGACCCTGATCTTACACAATAAGAGGATATATCGCTAGATCAGGTGATAAATGGGGTGATCCAGCTAACACAGGCTTGGGTAGATACAGAAGAGGCCAAACTAAAGAAAAAGGGTGTTGCCCTTACTATTGATACTAAGAAGAAGAGACAAGAAGTGTCTAACGAGGAATATGATGATTTCCTCACTAAAAAGAGGAAATCCAATGGGGAGAGATTGGCCACAGAAAAGCAGAGGAAGATCCCCCCTAAAAGTAAGAAAAGTAAGAATGAGCCAAAGGGAGTGATTATAGAAAGGATCACCACTAGGGCTGTGGGTGCATCCACATCAGCTCAGGCATCTACCTCAGAGACACAGTCTCCACCAGAAAAACCCAAAACTAAGAGGATTTTAAAGTCTATTGTTGAGACCCCAGAGGTGCAAGTGGAAGGGCAGACCCTACAACATGAATTGGAGGAAGAGGATCCATTAGAAGAAGAACAATTAAATGAAGAACCTGAAGATGATGACTTGTTGATAGCAAGTAAGAAGAGGAAGGGGATACCACTGATGTCACCACCTAAGAAATAGAGAACATCCATGAGGGGAGGTGTTCATGCTGAACCTATCATGTTGAGAGGAGCAGGTAGTGAAGTTTTTAGGAAGGAGCTACAACATGATGTTCCTCTTCCCACAATAATTAAATTCAAAACTGAGAAAGCTGAGCAACAAACGAGAGAAATGCTTAGGACAGGTAAGGAGATTCCTTTCTCCTTAGATGATATAGTAGATTTATTTGATGATGAGGTAGTCCAAGCGGTGACCACTCAACATATGGAAACTCTGGTTGCCAACACAAGAATGACTCCTCATGGAACTCCATCAGCTAGGATGAGGGTGTTGGAAGAAGGAGAAAAAATGGAGGAAATGAAACAAGGTAGTCTGGAAAGAGTAGCCCAACAAATAGGGCCGGACAATTTGGTTGATCATGTTACTAGTCCTGCAGTCATAGACTTAACATATAGGGGTGATGTAAGCCCAAACAAGAATGATGGTGTACCCAAGGAGCCTAAGAGGGCTAAAGTGGTGGAGCATATAGTAACGGATAGTACTGCTCTTGATCAAGGTTAGCAACAACATAAGGCACCCATAGAACCAAAAGCGATAGAGGTCTCACAGAAGAGTGGGGGTGATCAGGGTATATCAAACATCGGTGTTGCTTAGGACCAGGGAGGTCCATCATTGCCTCAAAAGGAACAAGATCAAGAGGTGTTACTTGTGGATGTTCATAATGAATAGAGCATGCCTCCACTACATACCGAACGTGAAGAGTCAGGAGAAGTCCCAACGACAGAGGATAAATTAGGTCAGGAGGACCCCAAGCCACAAGGTATTAATGTCACTACAAGTGGAGAAAGGAAATGACCCATGATTAGGGAGACCCTCAAGGGTAGAATACATAGGCCTCCCAAGAGGTTAATGTACCACAGGATGAGAAAGATAACAAACAAGATGAAAATCCAAAGGAGGGATCACAGAATGAAGAACAAGATCAGAATGTGGATATTCCACAGGATCCTCCTTTGCAAAGGCAGCACCTCAACAAGAAGAACTCCAACAAGATCCCCCTCATAATGAATTATATGAGGAAGAAATCAACAAGATGCCGTCTCCACCAAGGATAGAAGATAATACTAGGGAGTAGGATACCCATGATATAAACAAAGGCCAGCAAGAATCTAGAGGTGATATAGATCATTGGCTTAGAAGAGAAATACATGTAGAGCAAGTGTCAGAGGTCCAAGATTTTGATGTCTCCTCCCTATTTTTTGAAAGCATGATGAAACCAAGAAGGAAGGTGAGGCTGACATCTTCTCTAAAAAGAGATCCTACTACAGGTAGGAGGATCATATAGATAACTCTTCCCACAATTGAGAAGGAAAAGGGCAAAATTAGCCTGGAGGAATTTCATATCACAAATGTCGATCTGGGTTTTTCCATTGAAGACCAGGAGGGTCAAGAAGGAAGGATATTATTGATTCTTTAACCCAAAGGGTGAAGAAGGAGAAAGAGAAAAAAAAAAGGAGCAAATTGCTCAATTGCATTCTTTCATAAAAGGGTTAATTAACCCCGATCATGTACCAGCTGATCCTGTAGTTCCATTGACTATCATATCACAAGAGGAGGTCACCAAATTGGACCTGATGAAACATGAAGGAATGGTGATGTAAAAATGGATGTTTTCAGCACTCAATGGGGCTGAAGATGTATTAAGAACCTCCCTACAAAGGTGGAATTCTTTGAGTAACTTGAATAGGAAGTTGGACAAAATGTAGAATGACATCAGAAATTGTCATTCCAATTGGAAAAGACCTAGGTGCTCTAAGTGAGATGAAGATAATTGATTCACAGATTCTAATAAGTAATAAGGTATTAAGCAGTAATACTGCCCTTCTAACAGGTATATGGTATGAGGATATCCAGTTTGAGTGTGATGTATTGAAGAAGTGCAGCAGCAAGCTCAGGGATATCAGTGTCAAGCTACATAGCATGATGGCTTAGGAGGCAGAGACCTTGGAAGCTTTGGAAGGGAAAATAGAAGGTAAGATTGAAAATCAGGATGCAGATTTTTCTATTAAGGTGATTGCATGATAATTGCAAGCCAGTAGCAGATGACCCTCTCACCCACTTGATCGAAGAGGTAATAAATAGAATCATGAGAATAAAGGTTAGAGTGGAGACATACAATGAGGTATTAAATAGTAGGAAAAGCAAAATGGAAGCTCTCAAGGCTAAGTTTCAATCTCATAAACATGCAATAGTAAAATCCAAGACCCAGGATGGGGGAGAGGTTGATAAAATAGTGCAAGCATATGAATCCATCAGGACAATAGTAAAGGTCCACATGAAAGAAAATGTTTATCAAAGTGATAGTGATAATGAAAGTGATGAAGATGAACAAATTGATGAGCAAGAAGAAAGTGAAGGTGAAAAATATGAAGAGTAAGTATAGATACATCACTAAGTGAACATGTGCATGGGATACTTATAAATAGCGAGTCATATAGATGGTTGCTAGCTGGCAACCTGTAGCACGAATTAAAAGGTTGACTAAGTCACAGGAGGATTGTCACCCATTGACCTAAATTGATAAATCTTGACCGTTGGTCAATTGTAACTGCCTCCTCACCTTATACTATAAAAGGTGCAAGGGTGCAATCTTTTAGTCATTCGAAACTTAATTGAAATCTGATTGTTGAAGAATTTAGGACTTATTTCAAAGTTATTGTGAATGTACATGTGTTGCATACTTAATGAAAGAGAAGCTATTTTGATTACAAATCATTGTAAATCCTGAGTAATCTGTGAGTGGAATCTGGATATATGCATTGATTAGCTGCGTCCCTTGGAGTGCTTTTCAACCTGCATGTATTGTTTTCATTCTTGGTTCCTTTGAAGTTAGCATCAACCATACCTAGTTGTGGAACAACCTAGTGAATTGTGGTTTGATTTCTTCTCTTCATGAATGTATCCTGAGTGTATGTGATTCAATAACTAATTCACTAAAATTAGAAGTATTCATTTAAATTTCTTTGAATTTCATTACAAATCATCTCCACAATTGCAAATAACACACAATCAAAAGTAGATAAATATGAAATATGTAGATATCTCGTAGGTAATTGAAAATATAGAGCATATTTTGAATGGAAACATGTTAAATTGATAAATATCATGTAGATATGGATAAATATCCATGATGAACACATAAATATCTACTTATAGACACATCATTCAAATAAATATGCAGTGTAGAAGAATGTGAAAGTTCATGATGATCAATGATCAGAAGAATTGATCAAACTTACAAATATAACAGTAATCTTGGGAAATAGAGTAGAATTAACCTCTTTGTGGAGTAAATTTACAGAATACAGTGCAATATTGATCACCTAAGCAAACGTAAGACCCCTTGAAATGGAAAATAACATGTCACATCAACCTCTGAGTAACGTCAGACGATCATGACCTGATCAATAGAGCCTTGGAGTTATCAATTTATCTCAAATTGATCATACCTAACAAGATAATAAAAGTTTGTTGTGCAAATTTTTATGCATGTTGTTATGACCAACAATCATCAACATAAATTAGTGCTAGAAGGAGGGCTATGATCTTCACTACCTAAAAGGTGATTTGGTGATGTAGAAGAAGAGGTAGTATTCACATAGCTTTGTACTCCAAGTATTTTTTTGCAAAGATTTGTTGTTTTGAGTCTGTTCATGCTAATCCATCACAAAATTTTCAAAAATCAAGCTTAAGTATTTTAAGCTTTGCAGTTGATCATTGTGAACCTTGAAAGATAAGTTGTTATTCAGGTATTCTTATTAGGTCTTTGAAGTGATTCACTTATGATACCTGATATTTTGATGCCCATGTCTAAAAATCTCACATCATCTCATATTTGCATCATTTCTTCAAATACTGTAAAAATATCCAATCAGTTTTGGATTCTGGTCATAAATACATCCTTTACATGAGTGTTTTAGCTGATCTTTACAGTAAGCAAGCCAAATTTTCTTAAATTGTAGAAATCCTAGCTCTCAGGCCAAATACCAGGTCCAGATCCAGTGGACTCTTTGAAGAATTGCCTATCTGAGGACTCAAACCTAGAACAATAGATATTCATCATAGTCCTGGTTCTAGTGCATCAGGAGCTTCACCAGAACACACTCCAATAACTCCCATTGGGTTGTAAATACCCACAGGACCACCTATAACACCTCCAGTCTAACCTCCACCAGTCACAATGTCATTCTTTATTGCAGAGTCACCTCTGACTTTCATTGCATATCATCCTTTACCTAAAAATCCTAACAAGATTTGTCCTAAATATCATCCATATCAAGATGTTGATGATCATATTAGAACATTCAAGGAAGCCTGTTGTAGAGAAAGAATTGAACATCAGGATGTGGTATGCAGACTATTTCCATTTTCCTTAGGGGAAGAGGCGTATAATTGATATATCAATCTTGGTCAAGGTTCTGTTGGTTCATGGGCCGCCTTGGAGAAAGGTTTTAAGGATAGATTCAAAATACCTATAGATCCTTCAATGAATTATCATTTGTTTGCCACAATCAAGAGATTTGAAGGAGAACCTATTGCTAATTTCAATGCAAGATTCCAAAAGATGCTCTCAAAGCTAGTCACTCCCTATATTGTAGTAGGTGAAGTTGCTAGGAGTATATACTACTCAACATTAGATCCCCTGACTTTTATGTTTATCAGGAGAACACATCTTGGTGTCACAACCTTGGCAGGAGCTTTTGAGGAAGCCGTGAAAGTCAGTCAAAAGTTGATTCCTTCTCCAACACCTAATATTGCATTTCCTACACTTCCTAATTATCCTACATATCCTACTCAACCACAGATCAATGGAGTTGTGATGCCTCCAGCTATAATGCCAAGCTCATTATAGGTACCTCCACTTAGCATCATGCCACCTCCAAATGGAAATGGCCATCTAGTGCAATATACAGGACATACACAAGTACCTCAGGGTGTAAAACAAACCAATAACAATAACAATGGCTCTTCCTTTTTTAAACCCCAAACGGAGAACATAGTAGCCAAAGTTCAGGAAGAAAAAGAGGAAATCAAAGAGATATCAGCACAACTGAGGAAACTGACAACTGAAATCTCTCGTCTGAGGAGTCAGAATTTCTATTCTCAACCAAATCAGAATAGAGGATATAATAATGACAGATATCCTGATAGGGGATATAATAACAACAATGGTAACAATAATCCTCCTAGATAGCCTAGAGTGTGGAACACTAGGCCAAATAATGGTTCTCTGCCATCACCCCTAGATAATCAGCCTCCTAGTGAACCTAAGCAGACCACTAGAGTTAACCTGGCAGAAGAAGCCCTTACTAACTGGTGTAGGATACATAACACCAATGCTCCTACAGAGTTGGATTGTCCTCAGTTTAGGATAGCAGCTAGTACATTTCAGGTTGAAGTATCTAATACTGCAGGTAATCAACCTTATGTTGAGGGAAATGAGATTGTTCCCTATGGATATGATTCTGCTCTTGTATTGGAAAGTTTTATCAATCATCCTCATTAGCAAATAATGTCACCTCATGAGAATTACACCTTAGCATGTGAAGAGTCAGCTATGGCTTTTGAAACAAATTATGTCTTTCCATTTGAAGATGAAAATGAGCCATCAGTTGAACATGAAGAGGTGCATGCTTATCAGCAGCAGTATCAGGGTAGACATAACTACAATATGAGGAATAACTCCAACTGACCTACTTGTCCTTTGACTACATCCTTGCCTCCAAACAATTTTAATGCTCCTCCTGATCCTAAGGCAAGAAATAACCCTAGATTTCCTAAGGTTAATGCTCAGTACTTAGCATCATAAAATACAGTGGCAAAAGCTAGTAATCAGTCCCCTGAGTCAGACAAATTGGTTACATACTTATCAGATGAAATGAAAAAGATCAAAATCAATCTGTCATTATCAAAACTACTCAAAATCCTAGCTATTAAAAAAGACTTCATGAAATCTTTAGATGATCCTACTTCAAAAGAAGACAGTCATCCCTCAAATCAAACTTTGAACAAAGATCATGCAACTAAGGATAATACTGTTAAGCACAAAATTCCAGCCACTGTCCAAGCTGTAGAAACTTCACGCATGACTCTTTACAGAGATAAAAATGAATCACCTCCTTTTTTGCTTACCATAAGGATGTTTAGTAAGAATGTCCATAATTGCTTAGTAGATTCAGGTGCATCCGCTAATGTAATGCCTTTGTCCATATGTAACGCCTTAGGGTTACATCTTGCCAAGTCACTAAAGAAGGTAACATAGATAAAACAGAGGTGAGTGTCATAGGAGAATTAACTCACATCCATATGCAGTTAGCATTAGATCCAAGAATTCAATACTACATCGATATCCAGGTAGTAGATATACGAGACATGTATGGAATGTTGCTCAACAGGGATTGGTCAAAAACACTCAATGGATACATGTCCACTGATTTTAGTCACATGTGGCTACCTTGGAAAGGAATTCCTAACCAAATAAGGATAGATGTTGAACCTCGCATGAAACATACGATCATTGAGTACAATAAAACCAATGAGATCATGTATGTAGATGTTGAACCTGGAGTCTATACCATCAGACCCCAAACCGTCAAGATAGAAGAGATCCTCATGTATGATGTTCATGTTCATAATGATAGTCTTCAGGATGATGGAGTAATCATAGAGTCTGATTGTAGTTCTTAAAATGATAAAGAAGTAAATCAGTTTAAGAACTTTGAAATACACTTGTGTAAAGAGATGCAACGTTGTTAATTGCTAAATGTGTCTACTAAAGATGTTCTAATTGAGGGATGGTGTAGGTTACATGATGAAGCACATTCTAAAAAGACATGTGATGCTTGCTTGGATATAATGGAACAAGAACAAGCATGCAGTGAGAAAGCATCATCATCATCCATGGTAAGCTTTACAGATGGTGACAATGATGCTGATTCTTGTTCGTCATCTGCAGGAATAGAAGAAAGCACATATCATGATGAAAGTCCCTTTCATAAGATAGAAGAGATTTTGGTGTGCACTGAGAGTAATTCCAAAAGTAACAAGGATATCACCCTAGGAATTGATTGTTTGGTTGAATAGGATTATGAAGTATCTGATGAAGATAGAGATAGTAATTTGACCAAGTTTGAGGAATTTATATCAAAGTGAATTCAAAAAATGATACAACAGCACACTCCCCCACAAGATGTCTTGATTGAGGGACGGTGTAGGTTACATGAGGTGCCACATTCAGAGACTACTTGCTCATTATGTTTGCATATTCTAGAAAAACAAATGATACCTTATTTAAAAGATCTTCCTTCAGATGATAAAGAAGAAAAAGGAATATCAACTTCACATCAGTCAGATAAGGTGAAGTTTGAGAAAATTGGAACACCAAAATTGAGATGGATATTAAGTGGTGCAGCCACTAGAGCTAAAAAGAAAAGAGAAGGTCCAGATAAACCTTTAACTAAAGATAAGCCATGGATCCTCAAGTTTGATGGATCCAAGTCAAAACAAGGGGTTGGAGTGGGAGTAGACCTTATTGATCCAGCTGGTAAATCCTACTTGGCAGCATATAGATTACAATTCCCATGCACAAATAATGTGACGAAATATGAAGCTCTGATCCATGGAATATTGTTTGCACTCAAAAAGAAAGTAAAGATTTTGCATGTCTATGGAGACTCAGAGTTAGTGTTAAGACAAGTTAGAGGTATATATTCTTGTAATTATAAGAAGTTGTCTAATTAGAGACACAGAGTATGGGATTTGATAGAAGATTTTGATGCATTTAACATCACTCATGTGCCTAGAGAACAAAATCATAGAGCAGATGCCTTGGCCCAAGCTGCGAGTACTTTGGAGCCATTATCCATATATGGTTTGAAGAGATTTTTGGTTGAATTAGTGTCAGTACCCTCTATACCAAATAATTTCATTAACCTTTAAGTGTTTGATGATGATCAACACATTTTAGACTTCATATCAAATAGAGATGTGTTTGATGCACAGATTATAGATGAAAGGAATGTAGAAGATCATACTTGGGAAGAAGAAGAGATCATGGATTTGCCGAGTAACAAGATTCCCAAAGGTATGATAGAGCTAGAAAAAACATTTGATTTAGATAACATGCTGAAACAAAAAGATCTTCCTAAAGTAGGAGGAGAATATTCGCAAGTCAACATAGGACATGATGAAGAAAAAAAGAATGTTCTGATTGGAAAAGTATGTACAGAAGAAGAAATGATAGGGATAACCCAAGCACTTAAAGATTATATTCATGTTATCGCCTGGACATATGATGAGTTGAAAATTTATGATACTTCAATCATCACTCATACTATACCATTAAAGCCAGATGTCAAGCCCTTTAGACAAAAATAGAGACCTGTTAATGCTTTATTGGAGCCCATCATTTTTTAAGAAGTGAAGAAATTGCTTAATGCTAGAATCATATTTCCTGTGAGACATTCTACATGGGTGGCCAACTTGGTCCCTGTAAGGAAGAAGAATGGTGACATTAGGCTGTGTGTAGACTTTAGGAATTTAAATAGAGCTTCTGAAAAGGATAATTACCCTTTGCCCTCATTAGATGAGGTCTTGCAGATAGTAAATGGTGTAGAGATGATGTCATTTTTAGATGGTTTTTCATGTTACAACCAAGTGATGGTAGACAAAATAGACAGATTGAAGACAACATTCACCACTAAGCGGGGGATATTTGCTTACAGGCACATGCCCTTTGGCTTGATAAATGTTGGAGCCACTTTTCAGCGAGCAATGGATATAGCCTTTAGAGGGTTAATTGGTAAATGCATAGTCATATACATGGATGACTTGACAGTTTTCTCTAAAGAGAGAGGGAATCATGTAGAAGACCTCAGGAAGGTACTAAAGAAGTGTGCACATTATGGAATATCCCTAAACCCTAAGAAATGCATATTTGGGGTAACCATAGGGAGGTTATTAGGTCACCTAATAACAGAGAATGGGATCATAATTGATCCTGCAAGAGTAGAATCCATTATGAAGATAGAGCTTCCTAGGAGTAAGAAAGAGCTCAAATCTTATTTTGGTAAGATCATCTTTGTTAGAAAATTTATTATCGGTTTTGCAGAGATTGTCAAACCATTGAATGTATTGCTCAAGAAGGATGCTAAAATTGAGCAGACACCTGAAGCTTGAGCAGCTTTTGAGGACATCAAGAAGGCTATATCTGATGCCCCTATTCTGATTAGTCCAGACTATACTAAAGATTTTGACATATACTCATTTGCTGCAGATCATACATCTGCAGCCATACTAACACAAAAAAATGAGGCTAAAGAAGAAATGCCTATAGCTTTCATGAGTTGCCCTTTTAGGGATGTAGAACTTAGATATATGGATGTTGAAAGACAAGCACTTGCTTTAGTCCATGCAGTTAAGAAGTTCAGACATTACACACTGAGAAGTAAGGTAATTGCCGTAGTACTTGATGCCGCAGTAAAGATGCTCCTAATGCAAAGTGAACCAACTGAGAAGAGAGCTAAATGGATAACCATCCTCCAAGAATATGATATGGACATAACACCCATGAAGTTAGTAAGAGGACAAGCCCTAAGCTAGATGATATCAGAAATTGATCCCAATATCATAAGCCAGCAATATGTTATAAATACAAAGAAAATTAAAGATTGGTATTTAGATATCAGGCATATCTTAATTACTGGAAGATGCCCTTCAAAATTATAGGCCTCATAGAGGAGAGCCTTGAAAATAAGATCACAAAAATGCATGATAAAAGGAGGAATCCCTCTCAAAAGGAACTAAGAAGGAATATATCTTAGATGCCTAGAAAGGCAAGAGGTAGACAAGGTGTTAACAGAATTACATGATAAGTTTGGAACCGCACACAGGTCACATTTAGCCACCACTCATGCTATCCTCAGAGTAGGATATTACTAGCCCACTATTTTTAAAGATACTGCTGAACAGATCAAATGTTGTCATATGTGTCAGGTTGCTACAAATAGAGAAAGATATGCTACTCAACCCTTACAACCAGTGATGGAGATACACCCATTTGCTCAATGGGGCGTGGATTTCATAGGACCCATTAATCCTCCATCATCCTCGGGTCATAGGTATGTGTTGACGATCACAGATTATTGTACCAGGTGGACCGAAGCTGTTAGCAGTAAGACATGTAATGCTGAGGATGTGATCAGGTTCTTGGAAAGAAACATAGTAACTAGGTATGGAATTCCTTATGCTTTAGTATGTGACAATGGACCTTCCTTTGCATCATTAAGATTATCAAGCTGGCCTTTTGATCATGGAATCATTTTGAAGTTTTCTTCAAATTATTACCCTCAAGGGAATGGACTAGCGGAGTCTACGAATAAGAAATTGTTAAACATCATAAAGAAATTGATAGAGAAAAACCCAAGGGAGTGGAACACCCTATTAAAGTATGCATTGTGGGTAGATAGAACTAGGATGAAGGTTGCATTGGGAAATTCTCCTTATCACCTAGTATATGGGGTGGATCCTATCCTCCCTGTTAACCTAAAGATTCCTACACTGCAGTTTGCACAAGAGTATCTAGGTATAGATAACAAACAACAAGTCAGTTTACTTCACTTAATGCATCTAGAAGAAAAAAGAAATAGAGCAATTGATCAATTTACTAAGCATCAGGCTATTGTCAAACGCTAGTTTGACAAAAGAGCCAAAGTTAAGGCTTTTAGAATTTCAGATTTAGTCCTTATGTGGGATAAATCACATGAAAGGAAAGGAGATCATGGTAAGTTTTATAAACTTTGGATAGGTCCTTTTCAAATTTCAGAAATCTTAGGAGATAGTACATATAGGCTCAAGACTTTAACTGGTGAGGATGTCCCATTGCCAATTAATGGACAGTTCCTCAAGCATTATTTTCAAGCCTTAAATAGGGTCATGTAATTCAAATGTATTATAATGTGCATATTGTATAGTTGTTTGTGCAGTCTTGTTTTGTTTGTTTGCTTGTCTGTTGAGTTTTGTTTTGGTTACTCAAGATGATGCAACTTATCACCCCAAGAAAATAACCAAATTGTTAGGATTCAAGTGATGAGAACAAATTCCTATATAGGTTATGACTCGTTTTGAGCAGTATCGGTGATCAGGTCTATGATATCCTTTTCATCATGGTGTCTTTTCTTAACTGAGGTGATTTTTCACAATGACTCACCTAACAGCCTTGGGTTTGTGGAGCTCATAAGTATAGGTGTTAAGTGAAAAATCTAAAGGGACTCCCTTGCTACCAATACAATCTCAAACCTAAATCAGCAAGTGACCATACCTTGCACATTGAGCTTACATGATGATATCATATGAACAAAGAATAAAAATTTAAAATACAAAAGGAACAAAATTAGGCCATCTAAGTAACTCTACTAGGGCTATAGACGCCTGCTGGCAGTGGGGCTCTACTTAGGGTGATTGTATAGATAACCTTGTCGGGGCTATAGACGCCTGTTGACAGCAAGGCTCTATTTAGGTTGGCTATGAGGGATGATCCTAAAATACGTAGCTTAACATCAGTTACTCATGTTTTCAACTTACTTTCAAGATGAGGATAATTAATCATTTGTACACACCTGATCCCTTACTAGCATTGTTGCAATGATGAAAATTATATCATTCAAAAAGGTCATAATACTTATACTTAGAAAGAGTTAAAATGCTATATTACAATGTAATCACATCACTTGAATCATTAGAATTTGATTATTTTCTTTGGTGGCAAGTTGTTGTGTGGTTGCACAACACGTCCCATTTTTCCTAGACAAAACAGGGACCCAACTTTTCTTTCTACTTTTGCTGGCTTGTTTCTTGCTTTGGGCGGTTTGGTAAAATCAATCATGTATGTCACCTTTAAGGGGATGGATTTGTCACTAAATGAGGTCAGTCATCAAATTCAGTATTTTCTATTATCAACCTCATGGTTGGAAAGTACACAAAATTATAAGAAGCTTTGTCTTTTGGATCACCCCAAAATTGTCTAAGGAAAGAAAGTTAAGATCACCCAGATTTAAAGTCATCACCTAATAATCGCTAGGTGTACGATGTGCAAATGTCTAATTTAAATAAGAGCCGATGCCTATCTATCAAAAGACTTCATGAATTTGGAGGGTCATATTTCTAATATCAGTCATCTTACGAATATTATCCTCTTCGCAAGTGTCACCCTATGTCAATATGATGGTGACATCATCCAATTCTAATGAATGAAAGAAGTCACCCTAATGATGACATCATTGTTCCATCTGAACCATGGTGGGGTTATATAGCAAATATCTATCATATTTCTTAATATGACGATGACATCATTAAAACGTGATAACTAAACGACATCGATTACATGATGATGTCACCACGACCTTTTTCAAAAGCAAAGGGAAGGTCATATTTTAGATACCCCTGATCCTATTTCCATGACCCAATATGTATCAAAGTCAAACAATTGACTGTATCACCTGGTTCTTTGCACATAGTTATCCTGCATAAACGAAAGGGGTCATATTATCCGAGGGGGGTCATATTTTTGAATATCCCTGATCTTACGAAGGTCACCCCCCTTTTAACATTAAATGCAATTAAAGCAATAGATGAACTCCCACTGATTACAAATACAAATAAAACACTTGGTGACATCTACGGATTCCCTACAAATGATCGACAGATTAATCAAGACAACACATTTTTACCCTAATTTATCTTATTGATCTATTTAAGGGTAAAATTCAAAGGTCATTTTCATTCACATTGCAATAAATCAAGAGATTATAGAGCTCCAGAGTCAAACCCTCAACAGCTACCTGCTAACAGTTCAGATCCTTCTACGTAACAGAACGGAACGATTGATCTTGCACATTTACAGTCTTTCCTCATAATCACTCATCTAGTCAAAAGAAAAGAATTATCAAGTAAGTAACTGTAAATCCTTCCCATTGTCATTTTTGGTAATTCTAGGTAGAGTATTTGTCTTTACTAAGGGAAACCCTTGTGATAATGCATAGGAAGGTAAATGAAAGGTAATATACAGAATATGCATGATATAATAGAGGTATATGATATTGTTTGAGAAAATACATGTGCATATCATATGGTAAAATATATTATGTCTATTGCAGGAATCCATGGCTGATGTTAGGAGAAATAGGTCTGAGGTGGAGTTCCTCAAGCCCATGTTTGTGCAACTAGAGGGGGTACAATTCAAATATGGAGTTATCAGTGATACACATCAGGGGGGTATAGACCTGGTTGTATGGTCCACAAGATTAGATAATGATAAAGATAATCTTGTTCTGGATGGAGTGTTTGTCTCAGGTATGTGGCATGCAACTGGTTTTCCCTATGCTATGGATGTTCCAGAATTGGTGATGCAATGTGCAAAAAATTACAACCTAGAAACCAAAAGGGTAGAGAAGCATGGAAGGGTATACGCAAACTTTTCAATCAAGGGCATTACTATCACTTTCAATTTGCCAGTTGGGAAAAAGATAGTGAATGTGGACTTGTGTAAACTGGAAACAGAGTATAACAATAACAAGAAGAATGGGAGGAAGAAGATGTACCAATGGAGATCAAAGAGTAGTACTTATACTGCCTCAGCTAAGCTACCAGTGCATTTGTACAAGTTTGACTTTGATGATGACTACCAATTTATGATTGCCCTGGTGAGTAGGATGACTGGTAGGCCTCATGCTGGAAATTTTGAGAATTGGATGTTTGGGATCATCCAGATGGTTTTATATGGAAACAACAAGCCTCTATGGGCTAAGATCGTCAGTGACTCATTAGATGAGGGAATGAGGAACTTGGGAGGACAGACATGTTTCTTTTACATGGCTTCATATGTGGTGTACTCTTATGCATATAGAGGAACATTTGATGCTTTGAAAATAGTGGGCAAGGCTGGTGGTGAGGTTGATGATGCACACATATGGGATCATTATCCCCAATTGCAAATGAAGGTATACCTCCAGGATTATAAACTGGTAAATGATACATTCTCCATGCATTTGGTCAAAACTATAAAGGAAGATAGAACTAAAAGGCTGAACATGGAAGCCCAAGAAATTATCTATCGACATGGAGCATGGTTTATCCAATTTGCTACTTTCTCATATATTAGGATCGAAGGATTTGAGGGAACACCTCTTATGTTGCTGAGATACCCTATTGATTGGGTCATCTTAATGGAATTTGTTAGGCAGGTATCTACCATAGTTGAAGCCTATAAGGCACAAAAGAAGATACCTCCAGTTTTGTTTCCAGTATCTATAGGCAGGTACATGTGCCCAGATTTAGAGAGTATAAAACATGCTATCAGGGGGTTGAAATTGATGTATTTACAACCATTTCCTCTGGCCAGATCATATGATCCTTATGGCAGGATGTAGAAGCTATTAGGAAAGTAGATACATCAAAAGTATATAGAGGACTTCTGGACTGATTGTGATGATGAGGCTACGGTGAGGAGAAGGAAATATCAAAGACTCACCTTAAATCAAGTCAAGACCTTTGACTGTATCCCGGTGCCAGTACAACTACATAAAGATGATGGGAAAATAATGTTGAATGAATATAAGGACAAAAAGGTGTATAATGACACCATCTAGGCCCAGGCCTATCTTACACAACAGGAGGATATATCCTTGGATTAGGTGATGAATGGGGTGATCCAGCTAACACAGGCTTGGGTAGATGCAGAAGTGGCCAAACTAAAGAAAAGGGGTGTTGCCCTTACTATTGATACTAAGAAGAAACAAGAAGTGTCTGATGAGGAATATGATGATTTCCTCACTGAAAATTTGAAATCCAATGGGGACATATTGCCCACAAAAAAGCATAGGAAGATCCCCCCTAAAAGTAAGGAAAGTAAGAATGAACCAAAGGGAGTGATTGTAGAAAGGATCGCCACTAGGGTTGTGGTTGCATCCACATCAGCTTAGGCATCTACCTCAGAGACACAGCTTCCACTAGAAAAATTGAAAACTAAGAGGATTTTAAAGTCTACTATTGAGACCCTAGAGGTGCAAGTGGAAGGGCAGACCCTGCAACATGAATTGGAGGAAGAGGATCCCTTGAAAGAAGAACAATTAAATGAAGAACCCAAAGATGATGACTTGTTGATAGCAAGTAAGAAGAGGAAGGGGATACCACTGATGTCACCACCTAAGAAACAGAGAACAGCCATGAGGGGAGGTGTTCATGCTAAAGCTATCATGTTGAGAGGAGCAGGTAGTGAAGTTTTCAAGAAGGAGCTACAACATGATGTTCCTCTTCCAACAATAATTAAATTCAAAACTGAGAAAGTTGAGGAGCAAATAAGAGAAACGCTCAAGATAGGTAAGGAGATTCCTTTCTCCTTAGATGATATAGTAGATTTATCTGATGATGAGGTAGTCCAAGACGTGACTGCTCAGCATATGGAAACTCTGGTTGCCAACACCAGGATGACTCCTCATGGAACTCCATCAGCCAGGATGAGGGTGTTGGAAGAAGGAGAACAAATGGAGGAAATGAAACAAGGTAGTCCGAAAAGAGTACCCCAATAGATAGGGATAGACAATTTGGTTGATCATGTTACTAGTCCTGCAGTCATAGACTTAACATATAGGGGTGATGTAAGCCCAAACAAGAATGACGATGTACCCAAGGAGCCTAAGAGGGCTAAAGTGGTGGAGCATACAGTAAAGGATAGTACTGCTCTTGATCAGGGTCAGCAACAACATAAGGCACCCATAGAACCAAAAGCAACAAAGGTCTCACAGAAGAGTGGGGGTGATCAGGGTATATCAGACATCAATGTTGCTCAAGATCAGGGAGGTCCATCATTTCCTCAAAAGGAATAGGATCAAGAGGTTTTACTCGAGGATGTTCATAAAGACCAGAGCACGCCTCCACTACATACCGAATGGGAAGAGTTGGGAGAAGTCCCAAGGATAGAGGATAAATCAGGTCAGGAGGACCCCAAGCCACAAGGTATTAATGTCACTACATGTGGAGAACAGGAAATGACCCATGATCAGGGCGACCCTCAAGGGCAAAATACACAAGCCTCCCAAGAGGTTAATGTACCATAGGATTTGAAAGATAACAAAGAAGATGAAAATCCAAAGGAGGGATCACAAAATGAAGAACAAGATCAGAATGTGGATATTCAATAGGATCCCCCTTTGCAAAAGGTAGCACCTCAATAAGAAGAACTGCAATAGGATCCCCCCCATGACGAATTATATGAAGAAGAAATCAGGAAGGTGCAGTCTCTGCCAAGGATAGAAGATAATACTGGGGAGCAGGATACCCATGATATAAACAAAGGCCACCAAGAATCTAGAGGTGATATACCTCATTGGCTTAGAAATGAAGAGAAATACATGTAGAGCAAGTGTTAGAGGTCCAAGATTTTGATGTATCCTCCCTATTTTCTAAAAGTGTGATGAAACCAAGAAGGAAGGTGAGGTTGACATCTACTATAAAAAGAGATCCTACTACAGGTAGGAGGACCGCACAAACAACTCTTCCCACAGTTGAGAAGGAAAAGGACAAAATTAGCCTGGAGGAATTTTAGATCACAAATGTCGATCTGGGTTTTGTCAATGAAGATTAGGAGGGTCAAGAAGGGAAGGATATTATTGATTCTTTAAGCCAAAGGATGAAGAAGGAGAAAGAGAAAAAAAAGAAAATAAGGAGCACATTGCTCAGTTGCATTCTTTCATAAAAGGGTTAATTAACCTTGATCATGTACCAGCTGATCCTACAGTTCCATTGACTATCATATCACAAGAGGAGGTCACTAAATTGGACCTGATGAAACATGAAGCAATGGTGATGGAAAAATGGATGTTTTCAGCACTCAATTGGGTTGAAGATGTATTAAGAACCTCCCTACAGAGGTAGAATTCTTTGAGTAACTTGAAGAGGAAGGTGGACAAAATGCAGAATGACACCGAAAAAAGGTCATTCCAATTAATAATACTACCCTGATAATAAAGAGAACTGATTCACAGATTCTAATAAGTAATAAGGTATTAATCAATAATACTACCCTGCTAATAGGTATATGGTATGAGGATATCTGGTTTGAGTGTGATGTATTGAAGAAGTGCAGTGGCAAGCTCAGGGATATCAGTGTCAATCTAAATAGCATGATGGCTTATGAGGCAGAGACCCTAGAAGCTTTGGAAGGGAAAATAGAAGGTAAGATTGAAAATCAGGATGTAGATTTTTCTATTAAGGCGATGCATGATAATTTCAAGCCAGTAGCAGATGACCCTCTCACCCACTTGACCGAAGAGGTAATGAATAGAATCATGAGAATAAAGGTTAGAGTGGAGACATACAATGAGGCATTAAATAGAAGGAAAAGAAAAATGGAAGCTCTCAAGGATAAGTTTCAATCTCATAAACATGCAATAATAAAATCCAAGACCCAGGATGGGGGAGAGGTTCATAAAATAGTGCAAGCATATGAATCCATTAGGACAACAGTAAAGGTCCACATGAAAGAAATGTTTATCAAAGTAATAGTGATAATGAAAGTGATAAAGATGAACAAAATGATGAGCAAGAAGAAAGTGAAGGTGAAGAACATGAAGAGTAAGAATAGATGCATCACTAAGTGAACATATGCATGGGATACTTATAAATAGCGAGTCATACAGATGGTTTCCAGCTAGCAACTTGTGCCACAGGTTAAAAGGTTGACTAAGTCACAAGAGGATTGCCACCCGTTGATCTAAATTGATAAATCTTGACCATTGGTCAATTGTAACTGCCTCCTCACCTTATTTTATAAAAGGTGCAGGGGTGCAATCTTTTAGTCATTCGAAACTTAATTGAAATCTGATTGCTAAAGAATTCAAGACTTATTTAAAAGTTATTGTGAATGTAAATGTGCTGCATACTTAATGAAAGAGAAGCTATTTTGATTACAAATCATTGTAAATCCTGAGTAATCTGTGAGTGGAATCTGGATATATGCATTGATTAGCTGCATCCCTTGGAGTGCTTTTTAGCCTGCATGTATTGTTTTCATTCTTTGTTCCTTTGATTTAGCATCAACCATACCTAGCTGTGGAACAACCTAGTGAATTATGGTTTGATTTCTTCTCTTCATGACTGTATCCTGAGTGTATGTGATTCAATGAATAAAGCTTCACTAAAATTAGAAGTAGTCTTTTAAATTTCTTTGAATTTCATTACAAATCATCTCCACACTTGCAAATAACACACAATCAAAAGCAGGTAAATATGAAATATGCAGATATCTCATAGGTAATTGAAAATACAGAGCATATTTTGAATGGAAGCATGTTAAATTGATAAATATCATGCAAATATGGATAAATATCCATGAAGAACACATAAATATCTACTTATAGACACATCATTCAAATAAATATGTAGTGTAGAAGAATGTGAAAGTTCATGATGATCAATGATTAGAAGAATTGATCAAACTTACAAATATAACATTAATCTTTGGAAATAGAGTAGAATTAACCTCTCTGTGGAGTAAATTTACAGAATACAGTTTAATATTGATCACCTAAGCAAATGTAAGACCCCTTGAAATGGAAAACAGCATGTCACATCAACCTCTAAGTAATGTCAAACGATCATGACCTGATCAATAGAGCCTTGGAGTCATCAATTTATCTCAAATTGATCGTACTTTACAAGATAATAAAAGTTTGTTGTGCAAATTTTTATGCATGTTGTTATGACCAACAATCATCATCAACATGACTCAAGCATAGTGAAGATGCTAGTCTCCAGTTCAAGTATGTAATACTTATATTCTTCTGTAGATAGTGTGTCTCCTATAGGTAGTGGGCCTCTTGTGAGCAATGTGCTCGGGCAGTGAGCCCTAACTGGCAAGTGCCATTTTATTCATCTTATTCTTTTAATAGAGAATATAATCTTGGGTTAGTCGCCCCGTGGTTTTTACCTTAACCAGGTTTTCCATGTTAAATTTTTGGTGTTATATGTGTTGAAATTGTTTCTACTCTTGAATTATTACATTATGTTTTCATGGTCTAGTCTTTGATATGCTATTGAAATATAAGAAGGTTTAGAGTGAATAAGGAACAACATTTTGGTGACAACTGATTCACCCCCCCTCTCAGTTGTCTATCCAAAATCCAATAATTGGTATCAGAGCTAAGTTCCTCTAGAAGAATCTTAACCACTTGAGGAGATCCAAGATGTCAACCTACAATAAGGACAGTCCAAGGTTTGATGGAACAAACTTCACTGCCTGGAAGAGCTGCATGGAATGTCACTTACAATGCATGGGAGATTAGTATTGGAACATAACCACAACTAAATATGTTCCCCCAAAGAATGGTCCAACAACTATAGATGAAGTCAGAGATGCAAACAATAATCTTCAAGCTAAAGAAGCCCTACTGAGTGCCTTGTCTGATTCAGAGATGACAATGTTATGGGATTGAAGACTGCTTATGAAATTTGGACAAAGCTAGAAACTCTATATGAAGGAGATAAATATGTTAAGTGTGCCAAGCTACAAAGTCTAAAAGGAAAGTTTGAAAACTTGAAGATGAGTAAAGATGAGAATATCACTTTATATATGTCAAAAGTAAATGAGCTTGTATGTGGTATTAGATGTGCTGGTGGAATATTGGATGAAGATGAGATTGTTGCCAAAGTTCTCAGATTTAACCTCCTTCTTACAAACACAAATTTGTTGCTATTGAGGAAATCAGATCTTTAACAACTATCACAAGGGATCAATTGGTTGGTAAGATATCTACATTTGATTTGGTTGAGTTTGGTGATGCACTTCCCAAGACTGAATCTGTATGCAAACAGAGATATGATCTAGGAGAAAGTTCCTCAAGGAAATATACTTGGTATGATAAAGCAAGGAAAGATCTGGAAGAAGATGAGTTAGAAGCTAAACAACTTGAAGCCCTTATTGCAAAGAGACTGCTAAGAGGATTTGATAAGTATGAAGGAAAATTACCTTTCAAATGCTTTGCCTGCAATAAGATTGGTCATTTTTCCTCAAGATGTCTAGAAAGGTTCTCAAAGCCAAACCCTAATAGATCAAGGTTTTAGAAGAAGTGTTACTATGTTCAAGAAGATGATGATGAAGGAGTAACAAATGATGAATCTGAGATAGGAAACAAACCCAGAAGTGACTGGGTGTTTATTGCCATCAAAGAAGAAGATCCAATGCCTATTGAATCTGCCAATCATAAGATGATAGAAAGTGCTTTGGCTGCTTAGGTTGAAGAAAAGGATGAATGGGTTATTGACAGTGGATGCCCTCACCATATGACTGGTGACAAGAGTAAGTTCTTAAGCTTGGAAAGATATGAAGGTGGAGTTGTAAAGTTTGGAGATAATTCTGCTAGTAGAATCAGAGGTAGAGGAACCATTTATTTTGATGGAAAGAACAAAACCAGTGATGTTTTGTATGTTGAAGGTATAAAGCATAATCTTATCAGTGTTGGATAGTTGGTGGACAAAGGCTATGATCTCCGATTCAAAAATGGAAAATGCAAGATCTTTGAAAGCTCTAGAACTGAGATTGCATCCGGTACATAGACAAAAGGTAACATCTTCCAATTGGTTGGTATTGGCAAAAGTTGCTTATTTGTTTAAATTGATCAGAGTTGGTTGTGGCATAGGAGAATGTGTCATGTGAATTTTGATAATATCATCAATATAAGCAACACTCAGGCTGTAAGAGATCTTCCAAGACTAGTGAAACCTACTAATAGTTTGTGCAAAGAATGTTAGTTGGGTAAGTAGAACAAAGTCACATTCAAAAGTAAGGAACAATCTTCAACCAGATTGTTAGACTTGGTGCACACTGATCTCTGTGGTCTAGCAAGAATCAGGAGTTTGCAAGGAGATAGGTATTTCATGTTACTGATTGATGACCACTCCCGAATGATGTGGGTAACTTTATTAAAAGAGAAATCTGAAGCACTTGAGAAGTTCAAAATATTCAAGGCTATGGTAGAAAATGAAATTGGCATAAACATAAAATGTCTCAGGTCTAATAGAGGTGGAGGATTCAAATCCGATGAGTTCATAGCATTCTTGGAGAAGCATGGGATAAATAGATAGTTATCTACTCCAAGGACTCCACAATAGAATGGAGTAGTGGAGAGAAAGAACTAGACCATGCTGATGGAAGCAAATGTTCCTCAGATCTATTGGAGAGAAGCTATAAGCACTGCTGTCTATACTCTTAATCAGGTACGAATCAGAGGCAATACTGGTAAGACCCCTTATGAACTTTGGTTTGGTATCACTCCTACTGTGAAGTATTTTAGAGTCTTTGGTAGTAAATTCTATATCAAAATAGATGAAGACCTTGGCAAGTTTGATGCTAGAAGTGATGAAGGAATATTCTTGGGATATTCTACTCAAAGCAAAGCATACCGGTGTTATAACAAGAGATTGAGAAAGATTGTAGAAAGTACAAATGTGAAGGTTGATGAAGGCATGGAAAGTCCCTGAAGGTATTATGAGTATGAATTAGATGATCAGAATGATGTCTCAAACAAGGGAGAACAAGCCCCAACTCCAGTTCAGATTCAGATTGATCCGAAGAATCCTGAAATACAAGATGAAGAGACAAGTTTGGATGAACCTATCCAAGAATTAGAAGTGCAAGAGAATCCCAAAACTCCCAAGGATGTAAGACTGAATCATTCTGAAGATTAGATCATAGGAGATAGAAGCAAATGTGTTCAAACAAGAAGAAAAATTTCTCAAGATTCAGTGAAGCATTGTTTGATTTCAAAAATTAAACCAAAAACAGTCAGTGAAGCATGCAGTGATGAAAGATGGACTAAAGCAATGGAGGAAGAATTGATGCAGATTGAAAAGAATCACACTTGGGATCTTGTTCCCAAACCTAAGGACAAAAATATGATTGGGACTAAGTGGGTCTTCCAGAATAAACTAAATGAAGAAGGTGAAGTAGTAAGAAACAAAGCCAGATTGGTCTGTAAGGGTTATTCTCAAGTAGAAGGAGTTGACTTTGAAGAAATTTTTGCTCCGGTGGAAAGAATTGAAGTAGTCAGATTATTTCTTGCCTTTGTTGCCTTCAAAGATTTCAAGGTATATCAGATGGATGTCAAGTCTACTTTCCTAAATGGTGATTTGGAAGAAGAGGTATACATTGAGCAACCAAATGGATTTCAATTGTCTGATCATGGAGATATGGTTTGCAAGTTGAAGAAGGCATTGTATGGACTCAAACAAGCCCCAAGAGCCTAGTATGAAAGGTTGGACAAACATCTTTTGAAGATTGGTTTCAACAAAGGTACTACTGACAGTAATTTGTATTTTAAGATTGATCATGAAAATATCTTGATTGTTGAAGTATTTGTTGATGATATCATTTTTGGAGGGAAAGATAGTATGTGCAAGACTTTTGCAAATCAAATGTAAAGTGAATTTGAGATGTCTATCTTTGGGTAAATGAATATATTCTTGGGTCTACAAATCACTCAAACAAAGAAAGGAATCTTCATATCTCAGACCAAATATGTGAAAGAATTGTTGAAGAAATTTGGGATGGAAGATTCAAAGGCAATGAATACTCCCATGACAACTAGATGTAAGCTAAGTAAAGATGATGAATCCCCTAAGGCTGATCAAAAAAAGTACAGGTCAATGATTGGAGGACTACTCTACCTTACTCAAACTAGACCTGATATTATGAATGTTGTTCGTCTTGCTGCCAGATTCCAAGCTGATCCTAGAGAGTCTCATGTCATGGCAATCAAGAGAATTCTCAGATATCTGAAGGGAATAGTTGAGTATGGATTATGGTATCCTAAGGATCGTGATTTCTCTCTTCATACATATATAGATGTTGATTGGGCAGGAGATGTGGATGATAGGAAGAGTACCAGTGGCGGTGCATTCTTTTTTGGAAAAAGATTGGTTTCTTGGGTAAGAAAGAAACAAGAGGCAATATCTTTGTCCACTGCAGAAGCAAAGTATATTGCAGTAGCAGGCAGTTGCACTCAAGTTTTGTGGATGAAGCAAATGCTAAGAGATATCAGAGTGGAGTATGAAGAACCTATCACAATCTTCTATGATAATTCAAGTGCAATAAACATATCAAAAAATCTGGTGTTGCATTCAAAGACAAAACATATATCCATCAAGTTCCACTTTTTGAGAGAGTAGGTGAAAAAGAATGAAGTTAGATTGGAGATTGTGCCCTCACAAGATCAGACTATAGATATTTTTACTAAACCTCTACCTAAGGACTCTTTTGAGTATCTCAGAGAGAAGTTAGGGGTTATTACCCCTTTGGTTCTGAATTAAGGTGCACTAAAGTGCTTTAGTTTGGTGGATCCCACAGTCATATCCTGTGATCCAGATTGATGTTAGGAGGCTGCTACTCAGGGGGAGTAGTCTGTATGATTCTGACATATGAGAAGTGGTTGCAAGTATGTAGCCTTTGCCATTGATGTCAAAGGGGGAGAGAAGACATGTGAAAAACTAAAAGTGGTTGCTAATCAAAGGGGGAGCAGTAAAGGAAGAGAAGACATGTGAATGGTTGTTGTTGATAGGGGGAGCTATGTCAGTCAGAGAGAAGAAGTTCTTGTCTTGATGGTTAAAATAGTTTTTCACAATTATATGTTGCCATCAATGACAAAGGGGGAGATTGTTGCAAGTATGGGCCTAACTAGTGTTGTCATTGATGTCAACATACTCCTGTTGCATTGATGTCAAGGATTGGATGAATTGTATGCTGAGGATATTGAGAAAATTAGTCCTATCAAAAATAGTGAAGATAGTGAAGCTCCATGAAGTGAAGATCCCAGTTAGATGAAGATTAGAGAATTTACATCAAAGGGTTTGTAGATATGTGTCTGAAGATGATCGAGTCAAGATTTGAGAGGTCCGCATGAAAATGTGGAGGAGTTATGACCATGAGAGTAAAACTAGTTCTGGCAACTATTTAGAGGTGACAGAGTGACACAAATAGGTCCGGTGAGATCTGGAAATACAATATCATGTTCTGCAGATCTAGTGGCATGTTTGGGAGGCTAATGTGAATAGACAACTCAATTGGTTTATGGTTTGGAGGTCCACAAGCAATCCTTCTAATGTGACAGTGAGACCGACTGTGTTCTTGAGGTTCCAAATGAATATGTGAATGATTACAGTAAGCAGAAGTGGTGTGGATGTTCTTGGTGATTCAAGCAAGCTTGTTGGGGTCTCTAGATTGTGTCCAGTTCATGTTGGTAGTATGCATTGAAGATTAAGCTTATAATTGAAGATTTGCCTTTGGGTGATGGTGTTCTTCCTAATCTTGGCCGATCGAATGATTTGCGCATGTTGTGGATGATCGTGAAGATGTTTTGCGAAGCATGGCATGTTCCTCTAAGAAGATTGAAGTCCTAGCTATGTGTGGTCAACAGTGTAGTAATGCGCATGAAGTTTTTGTAATAAGTCAAGTTTTATTTTTGTAATTGCTCTGTAATAAAATATGTGTATATTGTGTTGACTTTGATGATCATTCCAAAGTCGATGTCATGTATAAATAAGAGTTGCAAAGTCATTCAAAAGTATCCTTGTGGTCATGATGAGAAGGTGGTAGTGAAGAGGAGTGAAAAGTAGAGCAGATGTATTGAACTTAAATGGAACTGACTCAAGCATAGTGAAGATGCTAATCTCTAGTTCAAGTATGTAATACTTATATTCTTCTATAGATAGTGTGTCTCCTGTAGATAGTGGGCCTCTTGTGAGCAGTGTGCTCGGGCAGTGAGCCCTAACTGGAAAGTGTAATTTTATTCATCTTATTCTTTTAACAGAGAATACAATCTTGGGTTAATCACCTCGTGGTTTTTCCCTTAACCAGGTTTTCCATGTTAAATTCTTAGTGCTATATGTGTTGAATTTGTTTCTACTCTTGAATTATTGCATTATGCTTTCATGGTTGAATCTTTGATATGCTATTGAAATATAAGAAGGTTTAGATTGAATAAGGAACAAGATTTTGGTGACAACTGATTCACCCCCCTCTCAGTTGTCTGTCCTAAATCCAACAAGGTTGACTAGCCATCTGAGTAATTGATTTCTATGTCCTCAATCCTTTCGTAAGTTGTCACGTGTCATGTCTCTTTTCTTTTGTTTCCATGTTCTTAGTAAATCGTGATGTCATTGAAGTTATCATGGCAAGTCGTGATGACCAGTTGATGTTCTTGGAACATCATTCCAAGTCATTCAACTAATGGGAATAGTTGATTTCGGGGGAGTATTATTTGACCCTGATAACTGACATTTTTAGTGTGAATCTTTTTATGATTGCAATCTCATAGTGATAATACTTAGATAAGGATGAAACCTCTTAATAGGTTGTAACCTATAATATTGTTATTATTTACTTATCTTAATAATTGTATACTAGCTAATATTACTAAGTTGTTATAGTCAATCGTGAGGATCGATGGGAGCTTCGAGCTCAACCATCCCATGTATGGCAAGAATTGAGCCACCTTTTGTGGAGATACTACCAAGTGGAATGGTAGTTATCAACCAAAATTGGCATGCCATGGGACCGATTATCATGTGTTTATTTTTCCATTTTTGAGTAGTTACTTTTCAGGGAATTCATTATTTTTGGGGTTTGGAGAAAGGTGGCGAAACTATTCGAGGAGAACAAGGAGGAAAGAAGCTGTGAGCAGCTAAAAGAGTTGTGGTCTAGAACTACATCTTGACTATTAGCTTGGGACAGGTAATATGGTGAACAAATATCCCATTTTCTTTTTGTATGATGAGTTTAAAACTCAATAGGACTTTTGCCTAAGTCCGTGTATCTTGAAGTTTCTTATTATCTATTAAAAGCTGAGGCACGAGGCCTGTAGGGTCGTGCCATGGATATTGATTATATTATTTTCTGTGTTGTGACTCAAGCTTGAAATGGCCGAGCTATTGTTGCTTTAAAACTTCTATTTACAATGGTTCAGAGCCATATGGCTGAACCCTAACAAGTCAAATTTGAAGAATGAATGGGCTCGAAGCCATGAAAGTTGAGCTAAGTAAACACAGTAAGCTTTCTTTGAGACCATGCTCTAGGTCGTTGAGCCGAGAAGAGAATTTAACAAACTTTCTTTGAGGCCATGCTCCAAGTTGTTGAGCTGAGTAATGAAACCTTGTAAATTCTTCTTGAGACTACGCTCAATCGAGTCATAATACTATGTAATCTTGTCTATGATTAAGCTTGAGGCTCTAAGAGCCAAGTAGCAACTGCACTATGTTTATTTGGGACTAGCTCGAGGCCTTGAGGCCAAGCTCTATAATGATAGACTCTTTTCTATGTTTGAGCCCACGGTCTTTCGACCTCACTGTATTGTACTATATAATACATTCTATGATGATTGGAGCTCGAAGCCTTATGGCTGAGAAAGTATTTAAAATGTATATTAAATTTACGTCATACGATGACAAAGGCAGAGCCTAAGATCTCTCGAAATGGAGTAATGAATAACTCCAGTTGAATATAGTCGATAATGATTTAACACAGTCATTTGACTGTAAGGATAGCCGAGAAGGCTTTAATACTTATTATATAGTCATTCAACTATAATAACAGCCAAGAAGGCATTTAATATCATAAACAAAGTTCTTAGACTGAGATGATAGCCAAGAAGATAATGATAGCCAGGAAGGTAATGATAGCCAGGAAAGCAATTATATATCAGTATGATTATAACACCAAAATAATACCAAGTCAGGCTTGTATGGGAAGCTGACTATGAATTATATATAGAAGTTGTTTAAACTATTAAGAATGTATATATGTGAACCTTCGAATATGAAGGTGGTGGAATCTTTTATGATCATGGTCTCATCATGACACAATTAGAATAAGTTTATAGAAGAATATAGACTAGTTCTATATGTGACTGAATTATGACTTATTGGTAATGTTATGAGATATATTTCCTTTTACTTAAAAGTAAACTATTAGGTTTGGTGATTAACACCTTAATCTCATTGGGATAATAAGAGATAATGAACCTAATGAAGCTAATGTACTTTACTAAGGCATGGTATGCCTTGAGTACCATGAAATTGACTTCATCATATGTGATGATTTGCTATCAAAAACATTAACCATGGGAGACCAAGGCGATCATAATGGTTGAATTTGGTATAAATTGCAAACAGAATAAGGTGACGAAGAGTCACTAGTTTCGCATTACAAAAGTAACCTATATAGTTGTAACTGACTTATGATGGGAGTCGAATGACCAAGTATGGTCTGTGATTCAAATTGATCCCACTCATACTAGACCTAAAAGACAAGGTCATTAAGAACTTACTGTAGGACATGATAGGTTATAAGTCAAGTTAGGGTGGTGGACATACGATAATGTTCATTGTGCAACGTATATGTATGAAAAACTTTGGCCAAAGTAATGCATTTATCTCTACATGCATTGTTAGTCCATAGTGTTCCAAATGGCCTAGTGTCTCCAATAGTGTCATACACATTAGAGTGGACCTATAGTGTGTGATCGTGACACATTAGGAAGGAAACAACACCAGATACTTAGATGGCTATCTAATTGGTTTCTAATGTCTAACCTTTCTATGAAGGGTAGGGCCTCTTCCAGTTAGGAAGATGAGTGGGGAACTGTAGGTCCATGGTTAGAGGAAAAGCACCAGGATGATGCTCTCCTTCCCAAGCATGAGACACGTTGAGGCTTATGAAGACAAATGTCATTAGTTCCAGATACAGAGTTTGTATTTTATAACTAGTTGGTCTATTGTAATGTAAAAACTTGATTAAGATGCCTAGAGCATATATTGTATTTGATTAGTGATGGTTACTCACTGAAGTTTGTAATGGTTACTGGATTGTAAGTTTTGTTATATCTTGATTTGATTAACAAACTTAATTGATGGAAAAGAATATGTTTCTTTTGGTTCAAATTTTGATTATCTCTACCAATTCTTAATTAATGACTTGATTAAGTTATATGTTTAAATTAAATTTTTGAGCATTTTGGAAAGTGATGTTACAACTTTAAGGACAAACTGATATGATTCTTCCAATGTTGTCATCCTCACCAAACTCATTTCCTCTTGAATGTTCAATCGTAGTCCATTGATGTATCTAGCCACTTTCTCCTTGCTTGCTTCACTATGTCATGTCCTTATGATCATCTTATGAAATTCTTCAGTATACTCCATAGATTTATCCTTTTGTCTCAAGTTCTGCAATCTTTTCAACAACTTCAACTCATAGTCAATAGGTACAAACTGGTTCTTCAATTTTGTCACAATCCTATCCCACTTTGTAATCTTTTCTTTTCCTCTTCTATTCCTATCCAACTAAACTCCCTTCCACCATATAGCAACATGTCCTTTCAACTTTGTCTTTGCAAATTTCACCTTCTCCGGATCTTCAATTTTTTTATATTCAAATTATTCTTCCATGTCATTTATCCAGTCAATCAACTCTTCAGGGTTTAAATTGCTAGTGTAATTAGGTACATCAACTCTAGGTCTTTTCCTAATCTTTGAAATAGCTTGCAACATCTTGACTTGATCTGATTCTTCTTCTTCATCACCTCCTAGGGTTTCACCAATTTGTTCAACAGATTGAAATTCTTCTTCATCATCACTTTTAACATTAGGTCTAGGTGTTAATCCTCTTCGCCTGTCTTCCTCGACAACATCCAATTGAATTCTCATTATTTTCATCATTTCCATCATCTCATCCATTCTTCCAGCCATTGTTCTAACAATAGGGACTCTCCTCGACAGCATCTTCCTAGGATCAAGCACAAACTGACTCAATTCAGTGATCGGGCTACAAGGTGACAATTGCCTCACAATTGGTGATCAATTGCAACACAAGTAACCTACCTTAGATTCGGCAATCTATCCACAACATCATCTTATGGAATTCCTTTGCCAACTTCACTCAATTCACTCCCAAAGATTCAAACTTTCACTCTGATACCACTTGGTGCAGTCACGGTAGGAGGGTTCACAGAATGAACTATCCAGTCCATGTAGCAAATTTAAACACAACGGAAACAACTCAAAGATGTAAAACAAATGTAGATTTAGTCATTTAGTATATCATAGAATTCAAATACAGATCGACCGGCAACAGGCGGGCTTACAGTTAGGGCTCACAGGCCAAATTACAGACTATCAGAATATGCTCTAGATATAGCTTTGAAGCGCCTTCACTAAGAATTCCAAACTAAGAACTATGAGTCAATCTCTAACTACTTTCCTAGACATCTATTATATCAATATATATCATCTCCGAAACAATAGATTCCTCTGCATCAGCCAAGGAAGATCACATACTCCATTGAAGAGTTGTAACGTGTGTACACGGATAGGTCAGGCCTAAATGAATAGAACTCCTCCGCAAATGAATGGAATGATATGCGGATCTCAGGAAAGGTCAGCCACGAACCCAAACAACATTGATTAATATGTCTTTTAGCTCCACAAGTCAAGGATTGCTCTGCAAGTCTTCTCCTTTAACTGATTGTCTGAAACTATCAGGATGCTCTATTCTGAGAAAACAATAGATCTTCTTATAGCGATATCTTTCCGGTACCTTAACCAAATACTCTAAGATTTAGATATGATGTAGATGAATGAATCTAGAGGCTAAGTCTTGCTCTGCAAGGTCTGAGATGCAATTGCGGTAGAATGCGGACCAAAATATAGAAACTGCTACTAACTGAACTGGAAAATGAAAGGAAACAAACTAAACTACAAACAACTAAAATGCAAATGTTTTTGGTTGATGCAAGATTTCTCTTGAACCAGGGATGCTCTTGCATCATGTTCTCTTTCCTTTGAATACTTTCTTTGAGTCTTATTTTGTCTCTTTTTTTGTCTCCCATTTTCTTCTTCAAGTTTTCTTCTCTCAAATCCTCTACCAAAAGTTTTCTTCTCCCAAATCTAGCTTCTTGAATAATAATGCAGATTAATATTGCAATGATATATGAAAAAATTAAAAAAAAAGAGTTCATATTTATATGGATATAACATTATTTAAAAAAATAATAACAATTTGGTTGGCCAGGGGTTCGAACAAATGTCAGCGGTTAAATTTTTTTAACCGATTGGGTTCGATCGAACCCCCTTTGGTATGATTTTTTTATTTTTAAATAAGGGGGTTTGATCAAACCCTAGTTCATTCAAATAGATCATGGGGGGTTCAAACCCCTATTCGATCAAACCCCCTTATTTTGTCCTTGCCCCTCTCCAGCTACAATTTTATGCAGATTTTTGGGTTCTGAAGCTCAGGTTGAGGATCAAAATGGAAGTAACTTGACAAACCCATCTGGAGGATTATATTCCTTGAAACAAGCTTTCTATCAAGTATAATTTTAATATATTGTGGTTTTATTATAATTATTTTTTTAGTTTAATTAAACATAGGTTTTTCACTGAAAATCAAGCTCTATGTTCTACACATGTGGAAAAATAGTATATTACCAAAAAAAATTATGAAAAATATCTATCCTCTTGGTATTCATGTCCTTGATCCAACAAAAAAAATTGAATTCCGATACATACAAAAAAAGTTATGCTTTACACAATACACCTATGTCTAAATTGTAATTGGTTTGACTTCAAAAGTTAATTAAAAGAAAAATATTCAATAAAACATTATGAAACCAAATGCATCCTCTAGATATCATAGTTAAAAATCTAAATTCAAAAAAATTTGAATTTTATCCTTCATAGAAAAAAGTTATGTTTTACACAGTACACATCACTCTTTAAAAATGGTGTTTACTGTTAAAAACTAGTTATTGAAGGAGATGGAAAAAGAAATGCAATTTGATTCCAAAAAAATTAAAAATATATATACTTAGAATCTACAGACAAAATGTGAAAATCACTAGTTTACATCATCTTCAAATTCCTCATGGTTTAGCAACTATAGGTGTCCGAAAGTGAAGATTTTTTTTCAAAATGTTCATTTCAATGTCAACTTTGGCCAAAAAGTGTAACCCACTATTGTGGGATCACCCTTGAGCTGATTTCCTAGCTTCTTTTTTTTATTTTGGTTATTATTCTGTGCTTTTCATGATGGTGCAAATGATTCTTGATTCTGATGTATGGATTTCCAAATATTGCAGATTCTCATAGGCGATGCTGCACAGTTCCCATTTTTGGAACTTTGGAGACTCATAATTTTCTCATACAACCTCGTATCAAGGTAATTATTTTTTTGAAAGTGCATAATTTTTTTAGTAGATCATAGTGGTGTTGTTAGTTTCACTTGGCTCAATTCTAGTATTGTATTTTCAACATACACCCAATTTGTGAGGATTTTGTAAAGCATGGAGATCAAGACCATTAAGTATTTCTTGCTAGTGGCAGTTGTAAACACACTAATTATAAAGTGCAAAATCACATTTGCTTGGGGGTTCTTTGATTGATTGAAAAGGGGGGGTTGCCCTATGTATATTCTCTTCTTTTCAACATTTCTTTTATGCATTTCTTCATCATGGATCAAACAACAGTACCCATCTTAACTCCCTACAACTACTTTGATTGGAAATCACACATGACAATCTACTTAAGCAAAGTTGGATTACATAGGATAAGAATGGGACTTGAAACTAAAACTGCTAAAGATGAAGATAAGCCTAAATGGTTTAACAAATGTGATGAGGTTTATGGAACATTGTGTTTGTCTATTTCTCTTGATTTTCTCTTTCACATTAAGTATTTGAATTCACCAAATGACATCTAGACAAAGCTAGAAACACTATTTGGCACACAAGATTTTTAGGTCATGAGCCTGAGTTATATTCTTCAGAAGTTAGTCTTCAAAAACTAAACTCTATCAGAGAGGGGATCTATTGCAAAAAACAACCTGCCACCAAATTTGGCAGAACCATTGCTAAATTTATTAGTTTGCCAAATGTAGAACACCTCTAGATAGTTTAGAACCTTTCCAGATTTAGAGATGCTCTAGACAAATTAGATGACTACTAGTTTGTAGGCTCTGTCAAATATGCAGCCAAATATAGTGTCTGCTAAAATTAGAAAATCCACTAAATGTAGTGTTTTGACCAAAAAACAACTAAAAATGGCATAAATGCAAACAACAGTTACACACAGGCCGAAGAGTATTGTGTAGGTTCGAACAAAATATTTTGAAGGGCCTAAAGGGCCGAAAGAGGTTTAAAACCCTTTAAAAAAAGGGTGCACGACAAGAAAGGATCCGCCCCCTATGAAAGGGGAGTGACCCTAAAGGAGGCCGCAAGCCTCTTTTAGAGGAGGTTGGGGCTTTCTTAAAGGAGTCACCTCCTTTAATGAGGTTGTCCCAGGGTACAGGGCCTGCGCTTGCCCAGGTACCCTAGTACTCTAATTTTTTTTTTAAAATTTTTTTTTAACTTTTCACAATAAAAAAACCTACCAAGAATTTTATGTAGGATTTTTTTTTTGAAATATTACAAAAAATCCGCTCCAAAAAGTGTGTTGGGGGCCAGAATGGCCTTCTGACAATTTTTTTTGCCTTTCTGACTCCTGGCACTAAAACTAGGCATGTAATATATCAAAATTCATCTATGAGGCCTCCTGGACGCAATAGAAAGGTCAATTTTGCCTAAAAATGATCGGATTGAAAGCTATCATCCAAATATGAGCTTGAAACCCTAATTTCGCAACTATGTCAAATGATCTCCGAATTTGGTGAAATGAAAGCTAAATCTAACTTTCTTGAGCCTCTTGGATGCATTGGGACAACTAGAATTACTGTTAGTATAACCAAAAATCCTGCAATCACCCAAATCTCACAAAACACATATGCAAAACCCAGAGGTTAAAATGTTTTTGTCAAAATTTTCTGATTCTCCAGATCATCCAAAGATGCAAGAGAAGAGTATACTGGGTTTTTGGGAAAACTTGTAACAAATCTTATTAGCCCCCCCCAAATCTCTCAAATAAGGAAACTACAATCTATTCTTGCACATAGAAAAACTCTGATACCATGTTAGATATGAAAAGATGAATAACCTAGAAAACTAGTGCAAACGAATAGATATTAAACTGTGAAAATAAATGATACAAGATCAAAATAACACAAAGTTAATCTCCACGAGAGTAATGCAAATGCTAGAAGAAAAATAGAATTATGAGGATGCAAAAGCAAAAGATACCTAATACAAGCTAGGTAGCATGTTTATATAGACCAGGGAGAGGGTGGTGGTGGCAACATCGACCAATAGGAAGCAACCATCTATCAGACTAAAGATAGAAAAGTATCTTCCCAAGATAGCTAATGGATGCTCACTTGTAGGAAGGTGACACATCATAACCCACTCACCTAATTAAACATGCTTTATTGACCTAAGCAAGATTAATAAAAGGTGTAGGAAAAACCTAGGAATAGAGGGAAAATAAATAACCCAACTAGGAAATAAAAACCTACACTAATAGAATATTTTAGATGTTTACAGAAATATTGAACACTACAAATAATTTCCTTGTTTAAACAAAGGTGAACACTGAACAGGTTGTACAATGCTAAAACTTCATTGCTGGGCATTTAAATCTTAAAAAAGGACATTGAAATTTGCTTCAAGGTTATTAAGATCTATTTCAAAGGCATTGAACTCTATAAATTTTTTATTGCTATTTTCCACGTTGAAAAAGGCCATACAATAGGCCGTACAACACCAAAACATTGTTGTAGGTTTGCAATCAGTAAAACTTATTTGAGATTTTCCTTACAAGCGCTGCAATTTGATTGAAAGGAGTTGAAGTTTGTCTTCAATCAACATCAAAGTCTCTTTGACAAGCATTTTGAAGCCACCATTAGAAGATTTAGATCAAAGTGAAGAATCTGCAATTCAATCTCGTGGAGCAAGGAGAAAACAAAAGGTACAATTTTTTTTTACAGAAGCCCTAAATTTTTTGCATAGTTAAAATTTAGAAATAAAAAGTACTTTATTAATTTTTCAAAAATATTCATTTATTTAAAATGCTTTTTATTTTCTATAGTTTTAACATTAGAAGATAACAAAAATGGGCAAAATAATTGATTTTTTGCATTAAAATCAATATTTTTTTGGAGCAAAATTGTTTTTGCAATTTGAATTAAGTTTTGAAAATTCAAATACCAAATCAAATTTGCATCGTTCTGTATTTATGATGCCTCTAATTCAGATTTATGGGTAATGCCATCATTTTGAATTACAACATCTAACGCGTAATATAGTTGCAACAACGTCTGTGGCATCGACCCTATAAAAATGTCAAGGAGAAATAAGGGTTACATCAAAGATATAAGGACATCAATACTCTAGAAAATGGATGCTAGTGCACCTAAGATAATGGTCCTTAATTCTCAACTCTTGAGAGGTGACAATTATGTCACATGGAAAACCAAGTACAAACTCAGTTAGAGTTCGAAGACCTTTGGGATGTAGTCACTGGAACAACAACAAGACCTCAACAAGAAGGAGAGGATCAAATTAAATTTGATAAGGCTAATCAAAAGGCCAAATTGATCATTTTTTTTGGTGTGACCGATGAGGTTCAACCTCATTCATACCACGACCTCTACAAAAGATGCTTGGGATTGCCTCAAAGTAGTCTATGAGGCTAAAAATCAAAACCAAATCCTCCATTTGTAGTGTCAACTCCATTGTCTCCAAATGCAAAATGGTGAGAAGGTAGAGGCATTTTTTAGAAGAGTTGCTGAAATAATAACACTACAAGCGTTAGGGGAAGAAGTCAAACATGCTTCTCTAGTACCCATTATACTGAGGGCACTACCCCCTTCATTTTGAGTGTTTGTCACATGCTTAAATGTGGCTCATAAAACACCCTCATTTGAATAACTAGTCAACTTGCTTCAACACGAAGAAGCAATATTTGGTGAGACACACTATCAAGACAATTAGGCCCTAGCAGTAAAGAAAAATGGAAAACAACTTGACCGTCAGAGTGGTCCATCAGGATAGTCTAAACAAAATCAAGACAACTCTTCTCACAAGAAAAAGAAATATCAAATTTGTGGTAGAAAGGGTCATGAACTCAAAGAGTGCTGGTATAACTCCTATGCCAATGGTGAGTCTAGTCACAAGAAGCCACAAAAACCTTTTCAAGGGGACAGGAAGAAGCCACCTCATTGGCAAAAAATGCCAAATAAGCAACAAGGTAAATTGCCTCTACAGGTAATTCAGATGATGAAGAATTCATGTATGCTGCAGAAACAAAGACCTCCACATCAAGTAGTTCAATCTGGTATGTTGATTCTTGTGTATCTAGACACATGAAGGGGGAACAAGAATGGTTCAGTGATCTCACTCCATCTACCTCCTATGGGCATGTTTCACTGGGTGATGATACCTCCTATGAAGTTCAGGGAATTGGTGATATTTGCCTTCCACTAAGAACTCACAAATGTCAGCTTACAAAGGTTCTATATGTACTTGGGCTCACTAAGAACCTACTTTCAATAAGTCAGTTACTAGAGCACAATTTGTAAGTTGAATTTGATCAACACAATGGTGAGAAACTTTGGCTTATCAAAGGCAAAACTCGCAATGGAGCAATTGTAGCTCATGCTTCAGGGGTAGGAAAGATGTACTAGCTAATTGATGTTTCACAAGAAAATCAAGCCCTTGCAGTAAAAACCAATCTATCCACAACTCTTTGGCATAGGAGATTTGGCCACCTCAGTTTTGGTTATCTTCTTGCATTGAGTAAGAGAATTATGATGAGAGGACTTCACCCCATTCAAAAACTAGAAGTTCTTTGCTCACATTATCTTGTTGGGAAACAACATAGGGCTCCTTTTCCTACTACAGAAAACAAAGCCTTTAGTCCCTTAGAATTGGTGCATATTGATCTATGTGGACCTATGCCATCTAGTCACCAGAGTTATTCCTTCTATTTGTGGATGATTACACTAGAAAAATGTGGGTCTATTGTTTGGCTCACAAAAGTGAAACCTTTGAGAAATTCAAGGAGTTTAGAGCCCTTACAAAATGACCATCAGTTCAGACTCTTAGAGCCCTTCGCTCAAATCGAGGGGGGAATTCACAAGTAAGGAATTTGTAACCTACTTGCAAAAACATGGAATACAACAACAGTTGACAACTACATATACACTTCAACAAAATGGTGTGGTAGAGAGGATAAATTATACTATAGTAGAAATGGTGCAATTCATGCTGAAGGATGCAGGTCTTGATTCTGCATTCTAGGCTGAAGCAGTTCATACAACAATGTATTTGTTGAATAGAGCACCCACCAAAGTTCTTGATAACATCACACCAAAAGAGGCTTGGATTGGGAAGAAGCCCTCTATTTCCCATTTCAGTGTTTGGGTGTACTACCTTCATGCATGTCCCCAAGGTTTAGAGAACAAAATTGGATGATAAGTCTATGAAGTGTATTTTTCTTGGGTACAGTTCAGACTCAAAGGGATATAGGCTTATTGATGCAATCAAAAAGGTGTACATTAGCAGGAATGTTGTCTCTGATGAGGATTCTGGTTGTAGCACCTCTTCCTCTCCATCACCTATTTGTTCCCAAACACCTAGAATTCTTGATCCTAAAGATGAGGAAGTTGATGAAGACACTCCCAATGAGATTTTGGTTCTGTTGGATGAGTTTCCCCTTCTATCATCACCTCAATCTTTATCTCATGTACACAAAAAGCTTCCTAAGTGCTATCAAGCCACAATCAAGGATGCAAAAGATGATGCAGTTGTAGACATATTTCAAATGGCCTAAAACTCATAGCAAGTCTTGTTAAGAAGTGAACATGGCCCTTATGTGTACAGTTATGCAAAGTTTAGAACTTGAAATAGTGCATCAAGCTCTTAAGTCACCACCTTGAAAAGATGCTATGGATGTTGAATATCATGAAAGGAAGCTAGGTGTGTAGAAATCACTTCTTAAACTAATCTAATGAGGGGAGAGGTTGTTGCAAGTATGGGCCTAACCGGTGTTGTCATTGATGTCAACATACTCCTATTGCATTAATGATAAGGATTGGATGAACTGTTTGCTGAGGATATTGAGAAAATTGGTCATATCAGGAACAGTGAAGAACAGTGAAGACAGTAAGATAAAAGTCCAATATAAGATCAGGATAAGAGGATGCGGTTTAAAGGGTTTGTAGATATGTGTCTTAAGGTGATCCAATAAAGATTTCAGAGGTCCGTATGAAGATCTGAAGAAGTTGTGGCTGCTCAAGTAAAACTGGTTTTAGTAGGTGTTTAGAGGTGACAGAGAGACACAAACAGGTCCGGTGAGATCTAAAAATGCATTATCCTATTCTGCGGATCTGAGGGAGTGTTGAGGAAGTCTTTGTGAAGTTTCAACTCGATTGGTTCATGGTTTGAAGGTCCGCAAGCATCTATTCTTTTGTGACAGTGATGACAGACTGTGTTCTTGAAGTTCCAGTTGAAGGAGAGAAGGATTTCAGTAAGATGAAGTGTGGATGTTCTTGGTGATTTAAGAAATCTTGTGGAGGTCTTTGGATTGTGTCCAGTTTGTGTTGGTGGTCCTCATTGGAGTTGGAGCTCGCAATTGAAGAACTACTTCCAGATGATGGTGTTCTTCTTGAGATAGGCCGACTGGATGAGTTACACATCCTGTGGATGTTCTTGTAGTTGTTTGCTGACTTAGATGATTATTCCTAAGTCGGTGTCTTGTATTAATAAGGGATTGTAAAGTCATTTCAAAGGGCATTGTGTGGAGATGAGAGTGTGGTAGCGAGGAGAAGAGTGAAAGGCAAAGCAAAAGTATTGGGCTTAAATGGAACTGATTCAAGCATGGTGAAGATGTTATTTTCCAGTTCAAGTAGGTGATACTTATTATTTTGTAGACAGTGTGTCTCTTGTAGGCAATGAGCCTCTTGTGAGTAGTGTGCTCAGGTAGTGAGCCCTAATTGGCATGTGCCATTTTGTTCTTTCTATTCTTCTAACAGAGAATACAATCTTGGGTTAATCACCCCATGGTTTTTCCCTTAACCAGGTTTTCCACGTCAAAATCTTGGTGTCTCATGTGTTAATGTGTTTCTGCTCTTAATTCATTGCATTGTGTTTCCATGATTGATTTATTATTATGCTGCTAAATTACAAAGTGGAGTTAAGTGTTTAATTGGAAGAAAAGTTTTGTACAACTGATTCACCCCCTCCGCTCTCAGTTGTCTACCCTAAATCTAACAATTGGTATCAGAGCCAAGTTCCTCTAAAAGAAGCTTAACCACTTGAGGAGATCCAGGATGTCATCCTACAAGAAGGGTAGTCCAAAGTTTGATGGAACCAATTTTAATCTTTGGAAAAGTCGCATGAAATGTCACTTGCAATGTATGGGAATGGCGTACTAGAACATGGCTTCAACGAAGTATACTCCTCCACAAGGTGGTCCGAAAGCCCCAAATGAAAATAATCTGTGGACTATAGAAGCTCTTCTAAGCACATTATCTGATTCAAAGATTTCAAATATTGTTGATCTACCAACTGCTTTTGAGATTTGAGAAAAACTAGAACTTCTGCATGAAGGAGACAAGTATGTCAAATGTGCAAGGTTACAAAGTTTGAAAGGAAAATTCAAAAATCTGAAGATGAGAGAAGATGAAAATATCACTACTTTTATGCCAAGAGTAAATGAGCTTGTTTGTGGAATTAGAAATGCTGGTGGAGTCGTGGATGAGGATGAGATTGTTGGCAAAATTCTTAGATCCCTTCCTTCTTCTAATAAAATCAAGGCTGTTGCCATTGAAGAATTCAGAGCCCATACAACTGTCACAAGAGATCAATTGGCTGGTAAATTGGTTGCATTTGAAATGACCGAGTTTGGAGATACCCCTCCTAAGACTGAATCTGCATTCAAAGTCAGTGCCTTTGTAAAAGGTAAATAAAGGTTTGATTTGGGAGAGAACTCTTCAAGGAAACTATCATGGTATGAAAAAGCAAGAAAAGACTTGGAAGAAGAAGAAGCAGAAACTGCTCATCTTGAAGCCCTTATTGCAAAAAGACTGCCAAGAGGATCCAGTAAGTATGAAGGGAAATTTCCTTTTAATTGTTTTAACTACAATAAGATTGGTCATTTTGCCTCAAGGTGTCCGAAAAGATTTTCAAGGCAAAATCCTAACAAGCCAAGGTTCCAAAAGAACTATTACTATGTACATGAAGATGATGATAATGAAGGAGTAACAGATGATGAATCAGAGACAGGAAACAAATCCCTAAATGAATGGGTGTTCATTGCCATCAAGGAAGAAGATCTAATGTCCTCTGTATCTGTCAATCATAAGACTGTGGAAAGAGCTCTGGCTGCCCAAGTTGAAGAGAAGGATGATTGGGTCATTGACAGTGGATGCTGTCACCATATGACAGGTGACAAAAATAAGTTCATAGATTTGGAGAGGTATGAAGGAGGAGTGGTAAAGTTTGGTGATAATTCTGCTGGTAGAATCAGAGGTAGAGGAACTATTTCTTTTGATGGAAGGAACAAAATTGGTAATGTACTGTATGTTGAAGGTTTGAAGCACAATCTTCTTAGTGTTGGACAGTTGGTAGACAAAGGCTATGATCTTTGATTCAAGAATGGAAAATGCCAGATCTTTGAATGTTCCAGAATAGAGATTGTATCCGGTACTCAAACAAAAGGTAATATCTTCCATTTGGTTGGTACTGATAAAAGTTGCTTATTTGTTCAAGTTGATTAGAGTTCGTTATGGCATAGGAGGATGTGTCATGTGAATTTTGATAATATCATCAAGATAAGCAACACTCGGGCTATAAGAGATCTTCCAAAACTGGTGAAACCTACTAATAGCTTGTGCAAAGAATGTCAGTTGGGTTAGCTAAGCAGAGTCACATTCAAGAGTAAGGAACTATCCTCTACCAGATTATTAGACTTAATTCATACTGATTTATGTGGTCCGGCAAGAATCAGGAGTGTACAAGGTGATAGATACTTCACGCTACTAATTGATGACTATTCTCGGATGATGTGGGTAACTTTTCTGAAAGAGAAATCAGAAGCTCTTGAGAAATTCAAAATATTAAAGGCTATGGTAGAGAATGAAACTGGATTAAAATTGAAATGTCTGAGGTCTGATAGCGGTGGAGAATTCACATCCGGTGAGTTCATAGAATTCTGTGAGAAGCATGGAATAAAGAGACAGTTGTCTGCTCCTAGAACTCCACAACAGAATGAGTAGTGGAAAGAAAGAACCGGACCATCCATGAAGCATCTAAGACCATGATGATGGAAGAAAATGTTCCTTAGATCTATTGGAGAGAAGTTGTTAGCACTACAGTCTATACTCTCAATCGAGTTCAAATTAGAAGCAATACCGGTAAGACTCCTTATGAACTTTGGTTTGTCATTACTCCTACTGTAAGGTATTTCAAAGTCTTTGGTAGCAAATGTTACATCAAAAGAGATGAAGATCTAGGCAATTTTGATGCTAGAAGTGATGAAGGAATATTCTTGGGTTACTCTACTCAAAGCAAAGCATACCAATGTTATAACAAGAGACTGAGAAAGATTATAGAAAGTACAAATGTGAAGGTTGATGAAGGAATTGAAAAACCCTCAAGGTTTTATGAATATGATGAAGATGATTAGAATGGTGTTCTAATTCAAGAAGCTCAAGCCCCTTCTAAAATTTAGATTCAAATTGATCCGGTAAATCAGGAAGAAGAGATGAGTCTTAATGAGCCTGATCAAGAATCAGAAGTGCAAGAAATTCCCAAAGTTCCCAGGTATGTAAGACTGAACCACTCTAAAAATTAGATCATAGATGATAAAAGAAAAGGTGTACAAACAAGGAGTATTGTTCAAGATTCAGATGAGTATTGTCTGATTTCAAAGATTGAACCTAAGACAGTGAATGAAGCTTGCAATGATGAAAACTGGACCAAAGCAATGGAGGAAGAGCTGATGCAAATTGAGAAAAATCACACTTGGGATCTTATTCCCAGACCTAGAAACAAGAATGTGATTGGAACAAAGTGTGTTTTCTGGAACAAACTGAATGAAGTTGGTGAAGTAATCAGAAATAAAGCCAAATTGGTCTGCAAGGGTTACTCTCATATAGGAGTTGATTTTGAAGAAAATTTTTCTCCGGTAGCAAGAATTGAAGCAGTCAGATTATTTCTTGCTTTTGCTGCCTTCAAAGACTTCAAAGTATATCAGATGGATGTCAAGTCTGCCTTCCTAAATGGTGACTTGGAAGAAGAAGTGTATGTTGAGCAACTGGATGGATTTCAATTATCTGATCATGATGATATGGTCTGCAAGTTGAAGAAAGCATTGTATGGACTAAAGCAAGCCCCAAGAGCCTGGTATGAAAGATTGGATAAGCATCTTTTGAAGATTGGTTTCAACAAAGGTACTACTGACAGTGATTTGTATTTCAAAATTGATCATGAAAACATCTTGATTGTTGAAGTGTTTGTTGATAATATCATTTTTGGAGGAAGAGATAGTATGTGTAAAACTTTTGCAAATCAAATGAAAAGTGAATTTGAGATATCCATGCTTGAGGAAATGAATTTCTTCTTGGGTCTACAAATCACTCAAACAAAGAAAGGAATCTTCATTTCTCAGACCAAATATGTGAAAGAATTATTGAAGAAATCTGGGATGGAAGATTCAAAACCAATGAATACTCCCATGGCAACCAGATGTAAATTGGGCAAAGATGATGACTCTCCTAAGGTTGATCAGAAAAAAGTATAGGTCAATGATTGGTGGATTGTTGTATCTCACTCAAACTAGACCTGACATTATGAATGTTGTTGGTCTTGTTGCTAGATTTCAAGTTGATCCTAGAGAATCTCATGTCATGGCAATCAAGAGGATTTTTAGATATCTAAAAGGGACAGTTGAATATGGATTGTGGTATCCCAGAGATCATGATTTTTCTCTTCATGCATATACAGATGCGGATTGGGCAGGAGATGTGGATGACCGGAAGAGTACCCATGGTGGAGCATTCTTTTTGGGAAAGAGATTGGTTTCTTGGCTGAACAAGAAACAAGAGGCAATATCTCTGTCAACTGCAGAAGCAGAATATATTGCAGCAATAGGTAGTTGCACTCAAGTTTTGTGGATTAAGCAAATGCTAAGAGACATAAGAGTAGAGTATGAGGAGCCTATCACAATCTTCTGTGATAATTCAAGTGTAATAAGCATATCTAAGAATCTGGTGTTGCATTCAAAGACTAAACATATATCCATCAAGTTTCACTTTTTGAGAGAGCAAGTGAACAAGAATGAAGTCAGATTGGAGTTTATGCCTTCCAAGGATCAAATTGCAGATATCTTTACTAAACCTCTACCTAAGTACTCTTTTGAGTATCTTAGGGAAAAGTTAGGGGTTATTGCCCCTTCGATGATGAACTAAGGTGTACTAATGTGCATCATTCTGGTGGACACCACAGTCATATCTTGTGGTCTGGATTGATGATGGGGAGATGCTACTAAGGGGGAGCAGCTGGTATGAGTCTGAAGTGGTGAAATTGCAAGTATGTGCCCTTTGCCATTGATGTCAAAGGGGGAGAGAAGACATGTGAAAAACAAGTGATTGCTAATCAAAGGGGAGCAGGAAAGGAAAAGAAGACATGTGAATGGTTGTTGCTGATAGGGGGAGTTGTGACAGAAAGGAGAAGTTCTTGTCTTGATGGTCAAAAAAGTTTTTCCAACCATATGCTGCCATCAATGACAAAGGGGGAGATTGTTGCAAGTATGGGCCTAACCAGTGTTTTCATTGATGTCAACATACTCCTGTTTCATTAATGATAAGGATTGGATGAACTGTTTGCTGAGGATATTAAGAAAATTGGTCATATCAGGAACAATGAAGAACAATGAAGACAGTAAGATAAAAGTCCAATATAAGATGAGGATAAGATGATGCGGTTTAAAGGATTTGTAGATATGTGTCTTGAGGTGATCCAGTAAATATTTTAGAGGTCCATATGAAGATTTGAAGAAGTTGTGGCCGCTCAAGTAAAATCGGTTCTGGCAGGTGTTCAGAGGTGACAAAGTGACACAGACAGGTCCGGTGAGATCTGAAAATGCATTATCCTATTCTGCAGATCTGAGGAGTATTGAGGAAGTCTTTGTGAAGTGTCAAATTGATTGGTTCGTGGTTTGAAGGTCCACAAGTATCTATTCTTTTGTGACAGTGATGATAGACTATGTTCTTGAAGTTCCGGTTGAAGGAGAGAAGGATTTCAATAAGCAGATGAAGTGTGGATGTTCTTGGTGATTTAAGAAATCTTGTGGAGTTCTTTGGATCGTGTCCAGTTCATGTTGGTGGTCTACATTGGATTTGGAGCTTGCAATTAAAGAACTACTTCCGGATGATGGTGTTCTTCTTGAGACTGGCCGACCAGATGAGTTACACATCTTGCGGATGTTCTTGTAGTTGTTTGCCGACTTAGATGATTATTCCTAAGTCAATTTCTTGTATTAATAAGGGATTGTAAAGTTATTTCAAAGGGCATTGTGTGGAGATGAGAGTGTGGTAGCGAGGAGAAGAGCGAAAGGCAGAGCAGAAGTATTGGGCTTAAATGGAACTAATTCAAGCATGGTGAAGATGCTATTTTCCAGTTCAAGTAGGTGATACTTATTATTTTGTAGACGGTGTGTCTCTTGTAGGCAGTGAGCCTCTTGTGAGAAGTGTGCTTGGGTAGTGAGCCCTAATTGACATGTGCCATTTTGTTCTTTCTATTCTTCTAACAGAGAATACAATCTTGGGTTAATCACCCTATGGTTTTTCCCTTAATCGGGTTTTCCACATCAAAATCTTGGTGTCTTATGTGTTAATGTGTTTCTACTCTTGATTCATTGCATTGTGTTTCCATGATTGATTTATTATTATGCTGCTAAATTACAAAGTGGAGTTAAGTGTTTATTTGGAAGAAAAGTTTTGTACAACTAATTCACCCCCCCTCTCAGTTGTCTACCCTAAATCTAATAGAGGTATGCAAATTCTTTACAACCTTTACAATTTCAGCAATATGAAACATATATCAGAGATATTATAGCAACAAACACAAAACAAGAATGTAGACAGAGAGAAGTTGACATAAGATATACGTGGGGAAAACCTTTTTGGGTAAAAAACCCCACACTCTAAAACCTGCACAATGTATTATCTGAAACAATGGGTGTTTACAATACACTTGCAATGCAATTTCTTACAAGAGTCTCCAAATGTCAATTCTAGAGTTATTTCAGCAGCATAACAGTACCTGTAAAAACACTATGCAATTGCAACTCCAAACTATACAATATATAGGGATTACAAGGCAAATATTGAGAGCATCTTGGGATAGGCATCCACCTTGGCCACATGGCCATCATCCCACATCAAAGGACACTTGTCCTTGCTACAAATATATCCCTTACATTTGTCATACATGGTTGATTTGACTTTCCCAATATGGAGCGCTCCAGGCTAAAAATAGACTATGACGGATGTTCTTACGCATCTTACAGTTGTCATAGATTTTCCCAAGAAAACAACCTTTAATGTTCTAAGAGAATCCGTCATACGATGCTAAATATAGAATATTCCTCTTACATCATGTCATATCCCAAATTGGGCACCCAAAGATGCCTTTCTGTCATGCAAAGATCCTCACTGACACTTGTCATCACTTGTCATAGGAATCTCCAAACTTGGCTCTTACGCATCATAGATTCTGTCATATGGAATATTGTCTTCCACACACCACAAGATGCCAACACATGGCATATTAGTGCCACCTCAAATGGGATGCCCAAATCCATGTAGGGTTGACTTCACCATCCAAGTCATATTCCAAGTAAGATGACATGTCACCGTGCCACCTCAACTATGTGACCAAACTGAATGTGAAAGTAATTACAACATTAGGCAATAAATTAATATACAAATAAATAAACAATGCTAGGAAATTGCAAAGGTTGTGACACTTTATTTCCCAACATTCTCCCACTTGTCGAACACCTTGCAAGAGCCAAAAGAAAGGACAAGATTTAATTGCTAGGGGCCAAGAGGCCCATAGACTCCGAACCCCATCTAAACTTCTTTGTGCCCACTGGTTTCATCAATGCATCTGTAACATTCTTCAAAGTGTCTACTTTCTCCAATATCACCTTCCCATCCTCTACCATGTCTCGTACAAAATGAAACTGTGCATCAACATGCTTTGTTCTAGCATGGAAAGTCAGATTCTTTGTTAAGCAAATCACACTCTGACTGTCACAACAAATCGTAATCTATCTTGCATCAACACCAATATCTGAACACAACCTCTTAAGCCAAATGGCTTCCTTACAAGCATGAGTTGCTTCCATATACTTAAATTCTATCATGGACAAAGAAACCATACGTTGTCACTTACTCATCCAACTAGTTGCACCACCGAACATAGTAAAAGCATAAGCACTAGTGGATCTCCTACTATCAATATCACCTACCCAATTAGAATCCACAAATTTATGAATACATATAGAATGTCGAGGTCCTGTAGGACGACCATGATAACATAGGGAATACTTGGAAGTACCCCACAAATATCTGAACACTTGCTTTACTGCATCCTAATGTACCCATCCAAGATTAGCCATAAACCAACTAAGGACTCCGACTGCTTGGGCAATGTTTGGTCTTGTACAGACTATAGCATACATCAAACTACCAACAACACTAGCATAAGATTCTCTGCTCATATCCTCCATCTCAGAAGGAGACTTTGGACAATCATTCAAAGATAACTTTCTCCCCAATGAAACAGGAACACTCAATGGTCTGTAATTTGCCATGCTGAATCTATCCAACACGGTCTTCACATACTTACTCTGGCTTAACCAAATTTTTCTATTTGCTTTGTCTCTTGTGATATCCATTCCTAGAATGTACCTGGCTGCCCCTAAGTTTTTCATCTCAAACTATGCTAACAACTGAGACTTCAAATCAAAAATCATATTCTTACCATTCCCCATCAACAACATATCATCAACATATAGTGCAATAATGAGAATACGATCATTGTCAAACTTATAATACACACAATGATCTGATTTTGATCTCAAACATCCAATTGACAACACAAAGGCATCAAACTTCAAGTACCACATCCTGGGAGATTATTTCAATCCATACAAAGACTTCTTTAACTTGCAAACCAAATTTTCTTTACCTTTTTCTATGTAATGCTCTCGTTGTGACATATAAATCTCTTCCTCCAAGTCACCATGAAGAAAGTTGTCTTCACATCCATTTGTTCCACTTCTAGATCATAAGCAGCTGCAAGAGATAAAAGGAACTGAATAGATGTCATCTTTGCAACAGGAGAGAAAATTTCACCATAATTAATTCCCTCCACTTGTGAGTACCCCTTCGCAACCAATCTGGCTCTATACTTTTCAACATTGCCATCTGCACCAAATTTCTTCTTGAAAATCCATTTGCATCCAACAGGTTTCTGACCATCAGGCAAAGGCACCAAGTCCCAAGTTTTACTCTTTTCCAAAGAAGCCATCTCATCTTCCATGGCCTCCTTCTAGGAACCTACATCTTTCATGCCCATAGCCTCTGTCATAGTTCTAGGCTCATCGGCACTAGTAAGCAAAGCAAAAGCACAACTAGAATCAAGCAATGTATAACCAAACCTCTCAGGTTGCTTCATGATTCATGTGGACCTCCTCAAAGACTGAGGTGGAGGTTCTACTTCATCTTCTAAACTTTTAGAGCTGCTAGAGCTCTCCTCATCATCAGGTCCAATAGGGTCATTTGGTTCAGTCTTCTCAGGGGTAGAAGGAAACTGAACCACATCTTCTTTCTTTTCTTTCTCTTCTGGCTGTAGAACAGTGGAAGAAGGTGTTAGCTCTATGAAAATAACACTTCTGCTATACAACACTTTTTCAACCATAGGATCCCAAAGCTTGTATCCTTTCACACTGACACCATAGCCAATAAAGATACACTTAACAACCTTGTTCTGCAATTTTGACTATTTCTCCCTAGGCACATGTACATATGCCTCACAACCAAAAACATGAAGATGTCTAACTAAAGGCTTCTTAGAAGATCACACCTCCATAGGTGTCTTACCAACAACAACTGATATAGGAGACCTATTTACTAGGTAGCAAGCAGTGGCTACAGCTTCATCCCAAAACTTTTGTTCAAGGCTTGCTCCACTAAGCATACTCCTAGCCTTCTCCATCAGTGTCTTGTTCATCCTCTCTGCAACTCCATTTTGTTGCAGGGTGTATAGAGTTGTCTTATGTCTTTCAATCCCTTACTCTTTACAAAACTTATCGAACTCTACTGAACAAAACCCACCACCGTTGTCAATTCTCAAACACTTAATCTTTTTACTAGTCTGATTTTCAGCAAAGGATTTAAACTCTTTAAATTGACTAAAGACTTAAGATTGGCTTCTAAGAAAATAAATCCATGTCCTTCTATTGTAGTCATCTATGAAAGATACAAAATATACAGAGTTAGATATTGAAGGAACATTAACTGGACCAAACACATAAGAATGAATAAGATCCAATACACCAGAAGACTTATGAGAACTCAAGTAAAACTAAACATGGTTTTGTTTTCCATATATACAATGTTCGCAAAAGTCAAACTTGAGATTAGAATCATTTAACTCCTTAAGGAGGTTTTTATTTTTCAAGGTTCTAAGACCCTTCTCACCAGTGTGGCCAAGTCTCTTATGCCATAACATTGTTTTCTCAGCAGGAAACTTAACTTCCAAAGCATGAGCACCCTTAGGTACCCAAAATGCACTACCATCAGAATTTGTTACAACAAACTTTTTCACTGTCGGTTCCAATGGTGGGGATGAAGTGACTGCAGCTCTTTTCTTCGAGTCAGAAGAACTATTGCACTGTGAAGTGCATGCCCTCCAGCTGAAATAGAGTACCTCTCTAAGTACCCTTTGCAAGCACCATAGCTCCTCTAGTCATCTTGCATCCTTCTTTCGAAAAGACAATCTGTACACCTGCATCATTCAATTTACTTACAGAAAGCAAGTTCTGTGCCAAGCCTAGGATGTGCATGACCCTAGAGATCCCCTTCACTTGACCATTAGGGAATTGGATTGAGACTCTTCCATGACCAACAATCTTTAGATGAGAGTTGTCACCTAGGTACACTCTTCCACGATCAAACTATTCATACTTCATGAACAAGTCTCGATGCAAGGTCATGTGGAAAGATGTACCAGAATCAATTAGCCACACATCATCAGATGCATGGGTGGCTAAGGCTGCAATGAAGGCATCACTATCATCTTGTGACTTGTTAGATTCTGAATCTGGGACATCCTTCTTTTTCTCCTCTTTGCATTCCTTTCAAAAATGCCCAGTTTTCCCACGGTTCCAACATAGTGCCTTAGACTTTCCAGGAGATTTGGATCTCCCATGGGATTTGGATCTACCCTTCTCAAATTTCTTGTCTTTCTTTTTCCCTTTCTCCTTGGGTCTTCCATGAACCGCAAGAGCTTCTTTGGCTGACTCAGATGACTTTCTCCGCATCTCTTTAGATAAAAGTGAAGACACCACATCTTCCATTTTGAAAGTGGATGTGGTACTCCTGATGGCCATAACAAGATGATCCCATGAATCTAGTAAAAAATAAAGTAGGGTCATACACCGATCCTCCTCCTCCATCTTCACACCAACAGATGTCAATTATGCAACCAACATATTGAAGGCATTCATGTGATCAGAAATAGATCCTCCATCTTCCATTGTAAGAGAATATTTCTTATTCCATAGGAACAACTTGTTTACCAGGGATTTAGCTTGATAAACATCACCAAGTTTCTTCCACAGATCCTTCACAGTTTTCTTCTCATGAACATTTAACAAGATAGAATCAGCCAAACAGATTCTCATAAGACCCTTGGCTTTATGATCTTTGAGATCCCAATCATCTTGGGACATTGCCGCTAGTTTTACACTAGAAATTTCTTCCCATAGGTCTCTATCAATGAGCGTGTCTTTCATTTTGAGTTTCCACAACTCAAATTTACTGCCATTAAATTTTTCAACCTCTATTCTTCCGGATGTGCTTGCCCTCTCCTTCCTGCAATAAGATTACAGAACACTCTGCACAGACTCCCACTCAATCTAAGATCAGTACAAAAAACCCCTACCCAGTAGCTAGGACCAAAACTAGCCAGGCTCTGATACCAACTGAAAGGAAGCTAGGTGTGCGGAAATCACTTCCTAAACTAATCTAATGAGGGGAGAGGTATGCAAATTCTTTACAACCTTTACAATTGCAGCAATATGAAACATATATCAGAGATATTACAGCAGCAAACACAAAACAAGAATGTAGACAAAGAGAACTTGACACAAGATATACGTGGGGAAAACCTTTTCAGGTAAAAAACTCCACATCTAAACCTACACAATGTATTATCTAAAACAATGGGTGTTTACAATACACTTGTAATGCAAGTTCTTACAAGAGTCTTCAAATGTTGATTCTGGAGTTATTCCTGCAATATAACAGTATCTGTAAAAACACTATACAACTACAACTCCAAACTATGTAATATATAGGGATTACAAGGCAAATATTGAGAGTAGGTTGGGATAGGCATCCACCTTGGCCACATGGCCATCATACCACATCAAAGGACACTTGTCCTTGCTGCAAATACATCCCTTACATCTGTCATACATGGCAGATTTGACTTTCCCAATATGGAACACTCCAGGCTAAAAATAGACTATGATGGATGCTCTTACACATCTTACAGTTGTCATAGATTTTCCCAAGATAACAACCTTTAATATTGTAATAGAATCCATCATACAATGCTAAATATAGAATATTCCTATTACAACATGTCATAGCCCAACTTGGGAGCCCAAAGATGCCTTTCCCTCATGCAAAGATCCTCATCGACACTTGTCATCACTTGTCATAGGAATCTCCAAACTTGGGTCTTATGTGTCATAGATTCTGTCATATGGAATATTGTCTTCCACACACCACAAGATGTCGACACATGGAATATTAGTGCCACCTCAAATGGGATGTCCAAATCCATGTAGGTTTGACTTGACCATCCAAGTCACATTCCAAGTGAGATGACATGTCATCGTGCAACCTCAACTAAGTGACCAAACTGAAAGTACAAGTAATTACAACATTAGGCAATAAATTAATATAAAAATAAATAAACAATGCTAGGAAATTGAAAAGGTTGAGACACCTTATTTCCCAACATATCAGGCACTTCTAAGGAATAATACATGGGAACTTGTTGATCTTCCACCAGGGAAGAAGGCTATTGGTTGCAAATGGATTTTTTAGATCAAATATAAGGTAGATGGTAGTATTGACAAGTATATGGCCCAACTTGTGGCTAAGGGCTATGCACAAAAGGAATTCATTGATTATGATGAGACTTTTGCCCCTATAACAAAGATCAAAACTATCTGTATGGTATTGGCTATGGAAGCACAGTTTGGGTGGAAAGTTCACTAGATGGATGTCAAGAGTGCCTTCCTTAATGGGGATATCATGGAAGAAGTCTACATGAGTCAACCAGAGGGATACACTACACCTGGACAATAACACAAAGTATGTAGACTCATGAAATCCCTCTATGGTCTTCAACAGGCTCCTCAAGCCTAGTACATCAAGATCAATGAGCATCTCCTTAATCATGGATTCACCAGAAATCCTTATGATCCCAATCTCTACCTCAAAGAGCAAGGGGGGAGATTGTCATTTTGATTGTTTATGTCAATAATCTAGTCATCACAGGGAGTTCTCCATAGATGATTGATGCAACAAAGAATGATCTCAAACAATCATTTGACATGATAGATCTCGGGCTCCTGCATTATTGTCTTGGACTTGAAGTATGGAAACAGAAGAATCAGATCTATGTTTCTCAGATGAAGTACCAAGACATTGCTTGAGAAGTTGTGAGGCCTAGCTAGTACTGCACTTGAGACCATGATATAATACTATTTATAATTGCCTATTTTGATGTGTGTTATTGGACATTATGATATAATTAAACTCTTTGGGAATTATGTTTGGACTGTATACTTTTTATTCTAATGAGTTGCTGTTGGATAATTAATTGTGTGGGAAAAGAAAATATTGAATGAATTAAATGATTTTTGTGATAGTCTTTAAATAAAATAAATTATAATATTTGAATTATGTAATCATGAATGAAGTTGGATTATTTAATTAATTTTTCTATGCATTTCAAGTTGCTTTGGCTATATTTTCTTGACAAACTGATGTTCAAAAATTAAGTGTGCAGGTGGGTGGTCAAGCTTCCTAATTGGACTCGGAGACTCCATACACCCTATGTCAGACCAGTTAAGCCTAGCCTAACCCATGGAAGGGGTTAAGGCTAATATGTGATGTAATATTGTTATTTGTTTTTATTTTAATTTTCTTAGTGTGTGGTTGTGTTATTTTATTTTATTTTATTAATTTTATTTAATTGTATTTTGGGAGAAAGTCTTTTTAATTAATTATTTCATTTTAATTTATTTCTTTTGTGGGATGTGGATAAATGTTTTAAAATTAATAATTTAATATTTTATTTTATTTTATGAAAGGATTTTATCTCTTTGTTTTAATTTTGGAAAAATAAGAGTTTTGTTAAGAAAAATAAAGAAAGTTGCTTTCTTTTTGTTTTTCTCTCTTTTTTCTTTTTTTTGTTTTCTTTCCTTTTTGGAAGCTTTGAGTTTTATTTATGAGAATCTTTGGGAAGAGTCTTTACACTTTTGCTATGCTTGGATTTTGGGATTAGGAAATTGTGAGAAGATTTTTGGAAAAGAATTTCTTTGTAAGAAGATTTGGAAGAGAATTTTGGTGAGAAGTTTTGGTAGAGAAGTTTGGCTTTGGAATTTGGATTCTGAATTCAAGAGCAAAATTTTTCTCATTTGGGTTTTTGAGCTCACCCTAACTTGGGGAGCTGAGGTAGGAAATTATCTCCTCTTCATATTTTTGTAAAATGTATGCATGCTTATGAAAGCCTTTGTTTATGTGGTTTTGTATTTTTTTTGTTATTGTGGGTTGGGTTGTAATAGGAGTGGCCCTTCGTATTTGATGAGAGCCTCCTACGTAATGGGGTTTGAGAGAGAGGCGTGGAGCCTCTCTTGGGGGATTTGTTTTATATGTGATGGTGTTGTGGAGTAATTTGATAGTGGAGTTGGGTTTGGGCATGAGTGCCCATGTTTTATTGATATTTTGTTGAGGATAGTTATGGAGGTTTCTTGGAGGAGGTTTGTGATTATGGAGTTTTGTGGAGATGAAAGGAAATGGTAATAAAATAAAAATGAAATGAAATGAAGAAATAACAATTAAAATAAATATATTTATTTAAAAGATAATGTAATAATGGCCATGATTTGAGTAATGGTGTTGTTGGTGGTGGATTATGGTGTTGCATGGATGGTATTGTTATTGAAGATTAAGGAGGATTGATGTGATATTTTACCCCCAAGAGGGATGATTATCTCCTCTCTCCCCCTATGTTGGATCTAGTTTGGATCCTTTATTTTTGAGTCGACTAATGGGATTTTCATGTTTATGATTAAACAATCTTTTCTGGTTTATGAATTTATGTGTTTGCATGAGTGTTTTACCCGGTTTATGGAGTTCTCCTGCTCGGGGGTGGATGTGCTTATGCAATCCCTATGGTAGGGTGGAGAGCAGGACTTGGCCACCTATTTTGGCCCTTGTATGTGTGCAGGTTATTAAGAAAGTTTTCAATCAAGGATTGAAAGTTGGAAAGAATATCTTGTTTTTCTGGAAGAAGTTATTTTTGCAAATATTGGGAAAAGTGCCTTGGTTATGATCCTCGTTGGATTCTCTTTGTTGTGTGTCAAAAGTTTTGAGAAATTTTTATGTTAGTGGAAGAAATCCGTTCCATTCAATGTATGTGTTGAGTCTTTTGTGAAGATGTATAAATTTTGTGTTTGTGGGTACATTGAGAAATTTGAATTATGAGCTTGATTTCCTTTAAATTTGAAAAAAGAAAAAAGGAAACAAATTTTCTATTTTACTCGGATTGTGATATTGGCTTTATGTCATAAATTTGTTTTTTGATATATAATCATGAATATGAAGTAGAAGATGTATTTTGTAATGTTGAAAATTTGATACCTGTAAAGAAAAGAAAATAGTTTGATTGATGTATATGTGTTAACAAATCTGAAAATAATTATTCTGTTTTAAATTATATCTGTAAATCTAATCTCATTCTCTTTATATTTTATAAGTTTATTGGGTTGACTGAAAAATATGGGTATATTTATATATTTTATGTGTATGCTTATACTGTAGTTGCAGCACAATAACCACATACAGAAAAATAAATGGAAGGATTCATAAGTCCTTGGTAGCTATACTGAAATTATAATAAGGATAGTTAGGATAAAATATAATTTTTAATAATTTTGTTTTATTTATTTCAATCATAGAAAAATCAGTTATATTTAAAGAATGTTATATTTATTTCATTGTTTTAAAATGAAAAAGAAAATTAAAGTTATTTTATTGCTTTAATGCTTAAAAAAGAAATAGTAGGACTTATTTCAAGAAAAAGAATGAATATTTTATTAATTGTTTTATTCCTTGGTTGGAAAAATAAAAGCATTCGAATTATAGGAAAGGATTTAGATATTATTAGTTATTTTGTTTTAAAAAAATAAGTTTAATGTGGAGTTTATTTTGAAAAGATATTATAGATGTTTTATTAATTTATTTAGAAAAGAAATCAAATATGCTTTATTTAAAAATATATATAAAGAAAAAGTATTTTGCTTGATTGAGTTTAAAAGGGAAAGACTGTTTATGATTTGTTTAGAAAGATTTGGAAAATTTTATTAATATTATTTTATATAGATTATAAAAGAATATTATAATTAAGTAGTGTAATTTTGAAGTTAATGGATTTAATATATTGGAAATAAATTAGATCTATTTTATTGTTAAAATAGAAAAAATAAATTTTAGAAAAAGAAACAAAAAGGCAATATAGAGTTGTTTTATTAAATTATTTAGAAAGAAATTAAGTTAGCTTTATTCTATAAATATAAAAGAAAGCATTTGTTTTTTTATGGAAATAAAAAGGAAGAAAAGAATTAAGGTTTAAAATAAAATAAAATGAAATTTAGTAGCTTTGTTTTATTATTTTAATCATAAGAGGATTAGATTTATTTTATTATTTTAAAAAAGAAAAGTAATTATATTAGTTGTATTCTATCCTTTATATAAATAAAGCTAGATATATTATAATAAAGAAGATAAGTTTCTTTTTTTCAAAAAGAATAGCTTTAAATAAAGAAATAATTAGCATTGTTTTATGAATTTAGGAAGAAAGCATTTAAGTTTTAGTTAAACAAAAGAAAGAAATTGTTTTAGTAATTAGTTTTAAGGATATTTATCGCTTTTCTGAATAAGATAAAGTTTTTAATTACTAGATGTTATACTAACGATAGAAATTAGCCGATTTTAAATTATTTATTTAATTAGACTATTTAACTTCACATTTTGCAAGGATTTAATTTATTATTTTGTTTAAATGAAATATTTTAGTAAATTTTAATTTAGAAATTAAAATTAGTTTTATTCTTTCAATATTAAAAGATAACAATGAATGTAATTTAGTAAAAACAAGTTTTATTCTATTATTTAAAAAAAGGCAACTGTTTTGTTGTTATTTGTAAAAAAGAATGTTTTATTGTTTTAAGGACATAATGTAAACTCTAATATTTTATTGCTTTATTTGAAAGATTTAGTTTTTTTTTTATGTACAATTTTTTACCACATAGAGGAAGATTAGCTATTTTATTATTAAAAGAAAATTAGTTTTCAAATATGATTTTTTAGTGAAGAATTGAGGTTAGAAGAATTAGATTATATTAAATATTTTGGCATTATCAACTTTGATAGTTATAACTTATTATTAAATAATAAATTAAGTATTTTTAATTAATTTAAAGGAAGTGAATATTATCATGTGTTGAAGTATTATTATTTTTGTGTGTTCTAATGTTATAATCTTTTATTAGAAAATAAAAATATTTAGTTATGGGTAATTTATGTAATAATGCAATATTGAATTCTTTAAGTTAGTTAGCTTAGTCGAGGATTTTATTACAGAAACCTTATAGACTAAGTTGTATAATCTACTTAAATATATTCATGGTCTTAACTTGTCACTATGGACTATTAGGATAAATGCAAACTAGAGAAATTAACATCGCTTTAAAACCTGACCTTGATCGTGATATGTAAGTGGTGGATAGGTAAGCCGACTAGTTCATTTTATGTTTAACTCCATTCCTTAAGAAAAAAAAAATGTTTCCACCATTTTTTCCCACTTGTATGGTTGACATACAGGTGGGCTTGATACGGGCATGACAGAAGTTCAACATGAAAAATTGCAAACCGATGTCGACTCCCATGGAGACAAGTTTGCAACTTTCCCGCCATAATCCATCTGTTTAGGTTAATGCTACTCTTTATCAATAGTTGATTGGGAGTCTCAACTACCTAGCATATATCAGGTTAGATATCAACTATGCGGTCAGCTATCTTTCCATGTTCATGTAGGAACCTAAGGTTGTTCATTGGAAGGCAACAAAGAGGTTTTTGAGATACATCAGTGGTATAGTGGCATATGGCCTATAATACAATTAGAATGTAGATTTTTCATTGTGTGGATACAAAGATGCAGACTATGTTGGTTCAGTGGATGACACGAAGTCTACTTCAAGCTTCATTTTCTTTTTGGGATTTAGTCTGATTTCTCACTCTTCCACAAAGACAGAATATCGTGTCGTAGGGGGCTATTTCTGAGGCGATATGGTTATGTCACATTTTGACAAGTATAGGTGTTCCTGATATAGGTCCTACCACTTTGTTCTGCGATAATCAGAGTGTGTTGAAGCTTGTTCGCAATCCAATATTTCATGAGTGTACCAAGAATATTGAGGTTCAGTGTCATTATATCCATGAGCATGTTGAACAATATAATATTCAACTCCAGTTATGTTTGACTCAAGAGCAGTGTGCTGACATATTTACAAAATCTCTTGCCGCAATGAAGTTCAAAGATTTCTAGACTTTCATGCTTTCGTCTCTTGGGCATATGATGTAATAAGGGGGGGTTTTAAAACATTTATATTACATCATTTATTTATCCCAACTAATAACTATTACATAGTTATAGTTGTTTGGGTAGTTGGTCGGGTATGCATGACTAAGTGGTTATTCAAACCACTTTATTATGTATGTTTATTTGCTACTCTTTTCAATATCAAACTACCCATTGCATTTGCCCAGTTTAATAGTTCCTACCATGCCTATGACTAGGGACGTGACAAAAGTGTGACTTAGATCTTTCATTATCAAAATCTTTGGCTATGGTTTTTTAGTAAAAAGTATTGTCTTTAACAATTTTGGACTTGTAGATGCAACAAAAAGAAAAAAACAATGAATCAAGGTCAATTTGAAAAATTTCATTCAAAAAGAAGTCAAATTTTATTAGTCTTTTGGTGTATGGAGGCAGTGAGTGGATTATGATTGACTCATTCTAGAGTTATGAACTCAAGAAATTGGACACAAAGCTTGAGACTGTTACAAAGAAAATGAAGGAAAAATAAAAATACTCAATTGTGTATAGGATGAAGTTAAAATGAGTGTCATTGGAGGCATAAAAAAATTCTAAAGAACAAAAAAGTTGTTTTAGTGGAGGAATCATAGGAAATAGTTTGAGTAGAACGAAGTGAAGGAGAGAGAAGATGAGGAAAAGGTGAATGTAGAAATGGACCAAAAGATCTAGTTGGTAGAACCTCCCCAAATCTATCGAGAATATTGAAAATTCAAAGACATATGGTTGTCAAGATCCTTGAAGGCTCTTGAATCGGCCTCAAATAAGACATATAAAATAACTTATTGTGGATACAATATTTGAGGGTAAATCTAATATAACTTGGGAAAGATATTGTCGTGAATGAAATCTCAAAACACTGGGAAAATGGATAATGTTTTCACTCCTTAGGTGTTGACAAAGAGAAAACTTCCTAAAAGAATAGCCCAAAGAAATTGTACCAAGATAGTAATGGCTTCCTCTTCAAAATCACCATTGGATACTAGAACACAAAATATCATAGTAGAAAATATCCACTCAGTAAAAATTAAGGAAGCGACTCAATTGGATTAGAATCGTAAACATATGTCAATCACAAATTTCATTTTTGGTGGGAGATAACAACCTCATACCAAGGGAGAATGGAAGTCCTAATATGGAATATTAATAACGTTGAATGCCTTCAACAAATGTCTCTTGAGCAACTAATAGAGGAACAAAAACTAGATATTGTCTTACCATATAGGAAACTAAGACCAACTCATAGTGTTTCAAAAACTTGGCTAATAGAATTTGGATGAGATGTAATTGTATAGTTGAAGATACATCTAGGAGACCTAGGGGATTAGTAGATGTGGAATCCAAAAGCTCTAAAAATGTATGATTTATCAACAAACTTTTGTTTGATTAAATTTGATCTTGAAAGACTTAAAAAGAGGATTGTAACTTCATTATTAAGTGTAGATGGGAATCTAATAATTGACACTTAAAACAAAATTGTTCTTGAAAGACTTAAAAAGATTATTGAACTTCATTTTTAAGTGTAGATGGGGATCTAACAATTGAAATTCATCTCAAACAATTTAGTTTGGTTTGATCACACCATTATCCAAACTATTTGTTCATTGATTTAAATTAAAATTATAAAATTTGACTCAAATTTGTTCTATATTTTTGTGAGATTTATGGCATGAATTAAAATAAATCTAGCATATTAAAAATTTAGATTCATTATCTAAAACATTGGTATAAAAACTGAGAGCAGCAACAGATGGGCAGGAAAACCTTGGAGCTGGAGCAGGTGCGCAGGAATCCCTGGATCTACTGGAGATGTGACGCCAAAGGTTTATATTATCCCTAGCTTTGATCATTTGAATATTAAGGTTGGCTAGCATTGTGGGGCCTCTGCCTCAAAAGGATTCACCAGGGACAAGTTTATCTCTGTTCATTCCTCAGGTGAGTCGCCTACCTGGAAATCACTTTCACAAGTCATCGGGTCCCTAAAATCAATGATGGTGTAGATATTGTTCACTCTAAGGAAGGTGTTCGTCTCAAAATCAAAAACCTCACTCTAGACAATGTAGTGGCCAAAATGGAAAATGTTTTCGTTGGTAAATTCTTTGGCAGAAGGCCAAACATAGAGATGTTGAGAAAATGGGTTGCAAGCAAATGAGCCATAAAAGGAAACATTTATATCTTCGCTCTACCCATAGGACTATTCAACTTAGCCTTCTCGCAAGAGGAGAATTGTTTGTGCATTCTTACCCAAGGATTGTGGTTCTTAGACAAGCAATGCATAGCACTTTGTAAATGGTGCCCTGGACTTAACCCGAAGATGGCTTTGTCGGCCTCAACCCCCACTTGGGTGAGACTCCCAAGGCTCCCCTTAGAGTTTTGGGATGATGAAGTTTTCACAGCTATCTCCAAATATTTTGGTCACTTCTTAGCCCTGCATAATGTGACGAAAACCATAGCAAACTTGTCTTTGCCTGGTTATGTGTCAATGTTGAAACCCATAAAGTTCTTCCCACCTCCATTATTCTTGACTCTAAGTATGGAGAATGGACTGAAGAAATAGTTCATGAGAATGCATCTTTATACTGCTAAAATTGCTCTACTACAGGCCACTTGGTTAATGTCTGCCTGAAGTCTCCTAAATCTAAGAAGGGACCAATCCAAAAAGATAAAGATCAGGCTCAAGCCCAGGAAGTTTTCATGGAACCAATACAGGACCAGGTTACCCTTGTCATTGCTTTGGTTCCTCTTGATACTAGTCTTCCCCCGATAGTTGACCCCCCTTTCAAAGAAGTTCAATGCCCTAAGTTGGGTGAGGACCAGCTAGCTTCTATGGATCTCCTCCCAGGGGATCTCACAACCCCCTTAGGTGAAGAGTGTAAGGAACAAAGGAGAAGTGTTCATTTCTAGAGTTGGTAGGAAGACGCCAGAGCTAAGCCTTCCCTCTACCTCTTTGGCACTAGAAGGAAACCTTGAAAAGGGACAAGGCATTCCAAGGCCCACTAAACAAGAGAGGGCATTCAAATCCAACCCAAAAACCCCTTTATCTCTAAAGAGAGGGGATTCCTCTCCTCATTTAGAGAAAGGAAATAGGAGAACTATGAATGTTGGCAGGGACTCCAAACTGAGAAATAAGTCTTTGAGGGAAAATAGACAAAGAGAGACTATGAGAGACCTAGCCAATGGAAGAAAAAAGACTCTGGAGCAAGTGAGCATGAGAAGAAGTAAGAAATGATTATCATTTCTTGGAATGTGAGAGGGCTAAACAACCTCCATAAGCAGCATGTGCTGAAAAACTTCATTAGGACACACGATCAGATATCCTGCTTCTACAAGAAATGAAGATGACTTCAGAAGAGTTAAAAAAAGTTAGTAAACACATTTGGCCTTTTGCTAAATTTATAGTTGAGAAGGTTGAGGGAGCTTTCGGAGGGATGACAACAATGTGGAAACCTCTAGATTTGGATGGTTCTCTTATCTCTAGAAATAAAAATTTCCTCATTAGCAGGTTCATCAATAAGAGCAGTAAAACTGAATGGGTGTTTGGACTAACTTATACACTCCCAATAATCTAGTTTAGCATAGGAAGTGCCAGGAAATACTCCTATTATCCAAGAGCTCCTATGCCAAAAATAACTGGATGGTGGCAGGAGATTTCAACTCTCCCCTCTACTTGTCTGATAAAATGGGAGGTTCTACTATTTCTCAAACAACATGATGGATTTGGATGGTTTCCTTCACCAGGGAGACCTCATTGATGTTGAGCTAGAGGGATTTAAATTTACCTAGTCTAATAAAAGAGAGAAACAAACTTATTCAGGTAAAGTTGGACAGATTCCTAATCTTAGCTAACTAGGAGATTTTGGCCAATTCTAAACTCACTAATCAGCTAAGATTTGGATCAGATCATACCCCTTTAATTCTAAATTGGAACCTGGCTGTTAAGAAAATATGTTATCCTTTCATATTTGATGGGATGTGGACTTGCCATCCTAATCTGCTCAATGTGATTGTTGGATGATGGAATCCAAAATTTGATGGTTCTAATATGTTCAGGGTTGTGCAAAAACTCAAATTTGTGAAACATAACCTTAGAAGCTAGAACCAAAAATTCTTTTGGCAATATTTTTACTCAGAAGCTAGATAACAAAACACAATTGAAGAGGATACAGGAAGAAATGGACTTGGGCAGTAACACTAAGGACAACTATGCTCAAGAGAAAATTCTCCTCATTGAGCTACATAATATCATAGAGAAGGAAGAAATTTATTGGAAGTAAAGGTCCAAAATATAATCTCTCAAAGCAGGAGACAAGAATACCAAATTCTTCCACCAATCTGCTATGAAGCATAGAAAAAGAAACAAAATTACAGAACTAACCCTTGATAACAGAAACACGATTAAAGAGGAAAAGTGAATTCAAGAAGGAGCAAGATACTTTGAAAATTTATTGAATTCAGATGTTCTTTCATTGCTTTATGATGACAGGGTTCTTAATCAGATGTTGGAGGTCATTCCCAACTCCCTTTCTCAGAATGATAATTTTGACCTGGAGAAAGGGGTCATTGATGAGGTGAAAGGTGTTGTTTTCTCGCTTGACCCCTACAAAGCTCTGGGCCCAATGGGTTTCCCCTATCTTCTTTCAAGTCTACTAGGATATTATTAGAAAGGACATCACTGATGCTGCTAAAGAGTTTTTCAGGAGAGGTAAAGTCTTAAAGGAGCTAAATATACTTTCATTGTCCTCATCCCTAAGAGGGTGGGAGAAAATAAAATGTCTAATTCCCACCTCATCAATCTATGCAATACGCTTTATAAAATCTTTTTGAAGATGCTTATCTTAAGAATCTAACCTTTATTGGGAAAAATCATCCATCTCAATCAAAATGGATTTGTTCTTGAAAGGCAAATCACTAATGCTATCCATCAAGGGCATCTCAGAGATTAGAGGGGGTTGAGGCAAGGGGACTCTCTCTCTCTCTCCTTACTTGTTCATTATCATGGTAGAGGTTTTGGGGAGAACCATAGAGGACTATGTCCTGAAAGGTAAGTTGAAAGGATTCAGACTTGCCACCGCCCTTCACCCATCCTCTCATCAACAATTCATTGATGACAGCATTCTCTTAGGGAAAGCCACTATGGAGGAAGTTGTCGAATGGAAAACAATTCTTAACAACTCTTCTTATGTTTTAGGATAGCAGATCAATTTGGAAAAAAGAGTGGAATTTTCTTCTTTAACACTTCTACCAACCTTCAAAATTTGACTACTACTTGTCTCAATTGCAAAATAAAACAACTTTCGGAGACCTATCTGGGAATGCCTATGTTGCATGGCAAACTCCCCAAGACCTCTTGGAACACTCTAATTGAAAATATGTAGAAAAAACTTGCAGCTTGGAAGGGTGTCCTCTTGAGCCATGCAAGTAAACTCCAGCTTCTCAAAGATTCACTCTAGAGTACTCATGTTTATCTTTTATCCCTATTTAAATTACCCAAGACCATCGCTAATAAAATTGAGGAAATTAAAAGGCATTTCCTCTAGAGTGGCACAGAGGAAAAATAAAGAATGTCCCTGGTGGCTTGGGGTGTTGTTTGCACCCTTAAAAAAAGGGAGGTCTAAGTGTAAGGAAAATCTCCACCTTGAACAAAGCCCTGGTGGCCAAGGTGGGTTGGAGACTCATCTCTTTTAGCAGTGAGTGGACAAGCATCATGAAGGCCAAATACTTAAATGGTAGAGAAGATATTTCTGTCATTCAAAACCAATAAAAGCCCTTTGGATCCACCATATGGAATAATATTCTCAAATCTAAATCTACCCTATCTTTGGGTCTCCAATGGTAGGTTGGAATGGGAGTGAAGGTCAAGTTCTAGGAAGACTCTTGGGTCTCCTCCCCGCCTTTAAGTTTTCACTCCATCTGCTCGTTCATCAAAGATGAACTTCAGAGAAGGTTGGATAGTTACGTCAACAATTACTAGAAAATGGAAGGTGGTCAGACAATCTGGAATATCTCCCAGTCTTGGTTTGCCTACCCCTTAGATACTGCAGCTGCTACTTTGTTAAAGTGTTTTCAGAATCATAAATTCCATAGAAAATTTATGGAGGACAAGATTGTTTGGAAAGGTGATCACTCGGGAAACTACACTGTCAAATCTGGTTTCACTATGTTGGATACTTCCTACAATGACAACTTTAACTAGAGGCACATTTGGGGCAACAAATCCATCCCTAAAATTAAATTTTTCTAGTGGACTGTGAATCACTACAAAATCCTGACTATAGATAATCTTCAAAAACAAGGATTTTAGATGGCAAATAGATGCCTCCTGTGTGAAATGGCAGAGGAAAGTATAGACCACTTACAGTTCCATTGCAGTTATGCATGGAAGATTAAACATAAAATAATGATAATTTTTTTCTTTCCTAGGTTTGGCAAGGAAAGGTGAGAGAAATCACGGATAGTCAGGTCTCACCTTTCAAACACCCTCTCATCTCAGAACTATGGTGACAAGTTTTACTTTATGTAGGTTGGGGTCTCTAGAGGGAAAGGAACAACAAGGTGTTTAGAGAGGAGAAGAAACCTTGGAAGGTGTTATCTGAGTCCTTAAAGCTTAGCATCATAGGGAATGTCAAAGTGGTTGAACTCAAAAATCCTAACCTCAACCCCATGGAGATGGAAATCAAGATTTCCAAAAATTGAAGGCTTCTTGATCGAATTAGGAAAGGTGACCATGGAAAGAGAGTAGCTAGAAAGAACACTCATTGGTCCCCCCTAACACTGGATGGTTTAAATTAATCTTTGATGGTGCCTCCAAGGGCAACCCAGGTCATGCGGGAGGGGGTAGTTTATTAAGGGACAATAAGGGACAAGTTATTGGTGCCTACGCTAAGAACATAGGAATTCATACCTGTAATTTTGTGGAGGCTAGTCCTTCTCTTCAAGGTATCAAAATGGATATTGATAAAGGGATCAAGAACTTGGTCATAGAAGGGGACCCTAAAAACATCCTAAACATGCTAGTGTTTAAGGCTACCCCCAGTTGGGCCTATAGAGATATTATTGATATATGTAGAAATCATTTGAAAAAAATTGACAAGGTTTCTATCCAACAAATATTTAAAGAGAAAATGGGTTGGCAAATGCCCTTGTAAACCTAGGCTCTACTTCTGAAAACATTGTCACTTGGATAGATGGAAGAACCTCCTGGGATATATAGCCTCTATCATTAAAAATGAAGAGTTTAAATCCATGTAAAGTTATGAACATTGTTGTCCCTGAGGGGACACTTCACATGGATGAGAGAACTTGTCGAAGAAAAAATAATAATGACAAGGTATGGATCAGAACTCACATTACCCATATCTAGACTAAATGGACACCATTCCATTCTTTCATCACTGAAGCTACTGGTTGTTGCTCTGTTACGATTGGGAATTCCACCATGGGTGGAGATTTGATTCAAACAGAGTTGACTAACTGTGAGAACTTTAAGATTGACATTGAGCTATGGGGAGTCTTGGAGAGGGGGCACTTCACCTTGTATTGTGAAGCTATGAATGGATTTGATACCCTAGTGTCGCATGAATTTGCGGCTTCCTAGAAAGCTGATATGGTGTATATAAGAGGCATTTCGTTTAGGGTGATGGAGGAGCTAATTGTAGAGGTCACCAAGCTCAAAATGGAAGGGACTCGACTCACTAAGAAAGTTAAAGGGCACTATTAGGAAGACATGCAAAAGTTTCTTCAATAGGGCGAAAAGATCAATATACTGCAGAATGGGCATAGCAGAGACGACCTCTCAGGCATATGGAAGAGGGTTGCTGAAGTCTTGATGAGGTATGTTACCCTAGTAGGATGTTATAAAATATTTCATGACTATCTCTTTCCTTTGTCAAACCATTTTTGTCTGAATGCTACCTAAAATTTTCATTATATTGGCTTTTCAGTTCGTTGGAAGAGTCAGTCTAGAAGGTGTTGATTGGATAGAAAACCCTATTGCTTCACCAATGGCTTATCTACTCCATATATAACTTTGAATTAGCCCTCACCCTGACCTCAGCTTTTAGACCCCATATTTATAATTCTTCTCTTATCAAGCACCCTCTTGCTGAGCTGCAGCCCTCCAAGAAACCCAAATTGTCTAAACCCTCATCCTTGATAGACCCTATTCCTAGTGAGGATCTTGTTGAGCTTCTTGTTGAACACACCAAGATACTGAAAGGGGGGTGAATTAGTATCTAATCAAACTTAAAATCCTCTAGAGTAGATTAAGACTTTAAGCATTACAGTATCAACATAAACATGAAAGATTAACACAATGTACATTAACACATAACAATAGATGTACGTTGAAAACCCAAGAAGGGAAAAATCACGATGAGGATTAACTAACAATATATGAAGCTCAAAATTACAACTTTGTTTTAGGGCTACAACCCAAGGAAGATACTACTTCCTAAAAACTTTGATTTAGGGTCACTCCCAAGGAAGCTGTTGAAATTAGGACAGACAACTGAGAGGGGGGGTGAATCGGTTGTCTCAAAACTTTATCTTTTTCTGTATTTAATCTTCTTTACACCTTATTAACAGATTAATGATATAACCATGAAAGAATGAATCAACAACACATGAGCAAAAACATAATCAACACACATAACACCAAGATTTTTATGTGGAAACCCGGTTAAGGGAAAAACCATGGTGGGGGTTAACCCATAAGATTTTATACGCTGTTAAAAGTATTAAAAAATGGGAAGGCACATGCCTTCGAGCGCACTGCCCAAAGATCACTACTCAAAGGAGGTTCACTGCCTACAAGATCAATTATAAGAGTTCACTGAAATGTTTGAACTGAAAAAAAGCATCTAACTATGCAAAATTGCAGTTTTGGTTAAGCTCAATACACTAACTTCACACACTCCATCTTTCACTGCCCTGTTTTACTGTTCTGCCATAATCTAAGGATCGGATCTCTACTTCGCACTTGATACTACTATACTTCACACCTATCCCTTCATATTCACACTCTCACATTCCAAAATGCTCGAATCCATCGATCATATATATCCGCTACATGAAATTACATCAACTACAGTCGGCCTTAAGAAAACTTGGAAACTATTTCAAGAACATTGTTCTATTAGCTGAATCCATGCGCAAACATCAATGCGGACCAAGACTTATGAATCCAAGTTACCTCACATGTCAAGCAATACCACTAGATCTCATAGATTACTCAACTAACCACTTCTCTTCATCCACACAAGGATCAAATGCCTAGTCGGCTTGTTCTTTACTAGACTGAACTGTCTAACCAAAACCCAATACTCAGATGCTTGTAAATTAAAATCTCTTCATCACCGGAGGCTAAAATCTTGGATTTAGGTAGCCCTAACATCCCCTAACATTCCCTCAAATCTGCAGCTCAATATGATTACATGTGGAGAAATACGGACCAAAATGTTGAACCCTGTCATATGCTCTATTCCTGTCTATCCAAACTTAGACAAATCTGCAGTTTGACTTCTGGTATGATCCACTGATATAATGTGGATGTGTAAGATAGATTTAGTTGCCATCAATGGCAACACTTGACATGCCTAGCAGTGTCTCTTTCCAACAATCTCCCCCTTTGGCATTGATGGCAACACTTAGTGAAAAATGACTAAGTGTTAGAACAGATCCCCCTTACTATGTACACTTGTGATTTCTAATGCTCCCCCTTAGATGAATTCCTCATTTTTTACTACTTTTCCTCTCTACCTTTGACATCAATGGCAAAGGTTGGGATCCACATATCAAAATTCATGCAAAAAAATTTATGTACATGGGTCAAAACTCTAAGTATATACTTATGCATATGAACACAGTCCTTAAGCTTTGTTCATCAGCAAAAAGATATCACCTAAAATGTTTTTCAACCTTGTCACTTCATTGTCCGAGTTCTTCTTTATGCTGCCCAAAATGGATATATGCCCACTGAGCAAAAATGCTTGTGATTCTGCCTTTTGAAGATTACTAGGATCACAAGTAGCAGTAGCAGCTTGGGATTCTGCCAATAGATCATACATAGTTTCTAACTTAGGGGAAATCAGTCCCCAGAGCTCATCCAATCTGCCCAAAACTTTAGCCTTTTCCTTTTCCAAATCACTCAATTCATTTCACAAACCCACTACTTGACATTCTTTAGTGGTTACAAAATCAGTTAAAGGAATATAGGATTGATAGATGTTAGGCAATTTAAGTTCTAAGTCCTTAATCTTCTTCTCAATATCTTCAACAACTTTAGACCGATTTAGGCAAAATTTATAAATCTCTGCACCTTTAGAGAAGGCATTTTGAATACTCTTTACACTGATATCAAGCATTGATCTATCATAACTAATTATTTTCTTTATTTCAGCAAATCTATTCTCATTAAATTCATTTCTGACTTTAACTTCTGCTGACTTCTCAAAAGTTTCAAAATGAGTACTTACAGAGTTTATCAGACTCTTTAACTGGCCAGAGGGGGATGCTGATGAGTCCTTTTGAAATGTAGGCATGATTTTCTCCAAAATTCTGGATGCAAGGCCAAGCAACTCACTATCTTCTATATGGGATTTCAAGATTTCCTCTCTGGCCTTAGCTTGTACAATAGATGCCAATTTCATCTTCTAAATTGGTGACAGAGTATCAAAATTGATTGGTCCTTGTATTATATCCTAATCTTCTGCAACTTGTTTATCTCTCTCCAAAATTTCTTTCACTGCTTCTGCAGTGTCTCTTGCCCAATGTGATGTTTCATATTTATGCTCTTCAAGGCCTCCATCTTCTCCCTTTTCAGAGTCAACCACATTGTCTTGCTCATCATTTTCATTCTTTTTTTCTGCTTCTACCTTCTCTGCATCATTATCATCAGAGGCATCTTTGCTTTTATCTATCTCAGAAATGTCTTTTGTATTATTTTTCAGAGGATTTTGTGTATCCTCAATAGTAGTATTATCAAATACCTCAACATCCAAAATGGAAGAATCAATTCCATCATTAGTTTCCTTTTATTGATCTTCCTTCATCATCTCTTCATCTTCTTTATTCAATATTTCTTCTTTTGAAATGGAGACATCATCTACTTCAGTTTGTTGCTCATTTTTCTGCAACTCTTCATAATTCACAATTGATGTGTCATCAGTATCAATAGGTTCTTCTGTAACCACATAAAATTTGTTCTTGTCTAGTGCTTTCTTTAGAATTCTATTTCTTTAACAACTTCATCAATATCTCCAATCATCAACTTATTCATCCTTTTCTTGCTTCTGAATTCATTCTTGACTTCTTTGAAAATTTTATCAACTTCTTTTCTGGAGATTATGGGACACAGACTGGATAATACATATTCCCTTAGCTCCAAATCTTTTTCTTTGGTAGTTTCTTTTCTTATTTTCCAAAATGTCTTTTGAACTCTTAGGAACTTCTGAGAAAATCTCCACTAGTGCTCTATTGAATACATTCAAGTATTTTACAGTAGCATCCTCCAACATTCTCTTGTCAACATCACTGCAATGATCATAAAATTTAGTTATTGGCTTTAGGTTTCCATCTACAATGATTGACTTAACGATGCCTTCAACAGAAGGAGTAGGCTTCTCAACATCAACCTCTAACTTATACCTTTTACTTGGCTTTTTACTTTTGGAGTGCTTCTCCTTAGACACTTTAACAACTTTAGTGCCTGAGGCCTTTAACTCTTTAACTTCACTATCTGAGTCAGTTTCTTCTTCATCCTCCTTCTCCACATTGACATATGTTCTTTTGCCCTTTACCTTTGTCCTTTTTCCTTCCTTACCGGTAGGTTTTTCAACAGGTGATGCACTGGAGGTTGAACTAGAACTCCTAGTAGTCCTTGTCTTAGAGGGGCATTTTGTCAGAACACTTCCCTATTCCCTGTCCTACTTTTCCTTCTCAACTTTCTCTATCCTTGCCTTGAATTGTCTCACAACTTCCTTGATAAGGCCTAAATTCTTAGCCAACTGCTCAACTTCTTTCCTCATAGTCTTTTTGATTTTAAGAGCCTTGAATTCAAGATGCAATTTTAGTGAAATCTCTTCATATGTTCCAAATCTCTCCTTAGCTGGATCCCTAGGCTAGCTCAGCAGATGTTGTGCATAAATCTCCAATACACATCCATACACTTCATACCCCATGGGCATGATCCACACAACTCTAGGCTCTCCGACTTCCATTTTGCACTGATCAACAGTAACCATAAAACAAATGGTGTCTTTGTATTTTTCAACCACAGCCATAGGTATTATATCCCTAGCCTACATTATACTCTAGAAGTTTTTGAATAATCCCCAAAGTTCCATTTTTTGTCCATCATAATTACCCAAATAACTCAAATGATTTATAATCTGAATTGCTACGAATTTTTCATTAGACCAATATATATTCTTATTCCTAGGGATCTCACTCAAGAAATAAAAGAAGAGACACATAATTAGCATACTAAATTTGAATGAGTACTTCTTGTCCTTCTTTATCTTGCTTAAATTCGCCATAAGATGGTTCAACAATAGTTCACAGAGATCATAGTCTACATCTTCTTTTACCATCTAATATGCAGTATAGATGGTTGTTCTAGACACTGAATTTTCTCTGTTGAAGAAGTATATCTTGTATCCTATCACCATTGATGCAAATCTAACCCCATGATCCTCTATATCGTTTATAGTCATAGCTCTCTTGTCAAATTTTGATCCGGTTGCCTCTGTGACTTCCTAGTTCTTCACAGCCTTCAACAGGGGCAAAGTACCAGTTGAATTCAACCCTGTAACTGCCCTTATTGCATCTTTTGTGATCTTAAACAGATGATTCAGCCATTAAAATTCATCATGGATACAACTCAAGACATACCGGACCCACTCGTCCTCTGCAAAATTTGGAAACTCAAAAAATTGTATGAACTTCTTGTCTTTTAGGGCTTTGTACTCTAGTTTGAGCTCAAAATCTTCATCTTGTAAGTGATTCATGAATAGATTAGCAAACCTTGAGTTGCTATGCTCCTCCAGAGGCATGTGAATGTAAGCCCTAATATCCTCTATGTGAAGAACTCCATATGGAACACCAGAAAATGTTCCCATCAAATCAACTTCAGTGGACTTGAAAGGGTGCTTCTTAAACTTTGGCCTAGGTCACTCAATGATATTCACAACCAAAGGTGTAACCATTTCAAAAAGATCACAGGTTCAAAGCTTCATAGAAAAATACCTTTGTTTTCCACGGATTTAGGGTTAGTTGACTAATTTGCTTGTCACACTTCAAATCTTCAAAATCTCAACTTAGGTGCTCTTCTGCTTGCTCTCTTCAAAAGTAAAGTGATTCAAATGTTGAGTAAATGACCTTTTATGCTCCGTAAAACTTAGTTTTCCATTGTAATAAATGATTTGCCCTAATTCCTCTAGTTACACTATTTATGAATACAATCAATCTTCAATTGCTCCATAATCCATCGCATCAGCTTCTTTTCTTCTAGAATTTTCTTCAACAGATCTACAATAGGCTTCTTTATCTTCATTCATCATGCCAGATTTAGGCACCCACTTACTAGCAGGGGGAATTAGATTTTCAATGTAGCTCCCCCTAAGCTAGAGCTCTTGTTTCAATTCCCAGAGGAATTATCAGTGCCTAATTCCGGTGCAGACCCATCACCATCATTCACTACACTTTTCTTCACCCATGTTTTGTTCATTTAATTCTAGATCTCATTCATATCTACTTTTCCCTTGCCTTTGTCCATCTTCTAATCTAGTCTTCCTTTACCTTCTTGTGAGTTCTCCTTTTTGCTTCTACAAAATTTAGCAATATGTCCGGATTTGTTGCAGTTGAAACACATAATCTTAGTTTTTTGACAATTACATGTTGGAGTAGGTTTAGATCTGCATTGCATTGCAATATGCCCAAACTTGATGCAAGTAAAACATCTTCCATTGAAATCTTGTTTTTCCTTAGGAGGATTCCTTGATCCACTTCTACAATCCTCAACCTTATGACCCATCTTTCTACAATTAAAGCATTGAGCGAAGAAAGATAATTCATTTTGATTCACTTTACTTCTGCATTGATTAGCTCTATAACCATACTTATTACATTTGAAACAATTACCATTGAAAGATGGATACCTTTGAGCATTAGGCTGTCTTACTAGAGGCCTTCTAGGATTCCTTCTTTAATTTCTTGCTTTAGGATTTCTTTGACCGGATCCAGAGCTTTCACCTTTCTCAAATCCCAGACCATACTTATCATCTGCCTTCTTCTGGCTATCAAGAAGCACCTCAAGTTTAGCTCAGCTTATCTTGAACTTCTCTTTATATTCATTTGCAACTTCTAGGTCATGTTTGAGAATGACAATTTGTCTTTCAAGTTGTTCCTCATTATCCTTGGTTTCTTGTAGAACAGACTCTAGATGGCCAATTATTCTATCCAATCTACAGTATTCTTATGTTCTTTCTTTCAGAGACTGACTTAGGTTTTCTTCAGTCTTCTTCCTTTCCTCTATTTCTTTGGTTAGCCTCATCACTCTAGATTCCATCTCGTGTTTTAATATTGTTGTACCCAACCAAATTTTTTGCTTCATTAAGGCATTTTGAAACAAGTCTAGAAAATTTTTCGTCAAAAAGTCAAAAAAGCAAAATTTCTAAAAATAGACGTCGAGTTAGGTTTTCTGGGTTTCTTGAGATATGGATGTTGGCAAAACTTTCTAAAAATAGAAAGTTTCTAAAAATAGAATCTCCAAATCAGGTGTCGCGCTCGATTCTCATTGGTTGATTTTCCTTCACGATCGGCGCAGTTCAGACGGAATCTTCAAACGACCAAGTTTTCTCTACTAGGTCATATTTGCTTTTTCACAAGGTGAAGCATGAGCTCAAAAGTCATCAACACAGAAAAGTTCACCTGCCAGAACTCTTCGACGAGTTTCCAACGCTATTTCAATGACGCAAAATCGACAAACAGCCATCGACTCGAATGATGCACGCAAAACGATGCAAGATGGATCCAAGGTGAATGGAAAAGTTGGAAAATCACAAAAATGGCTAAGTTTGGTGAAACTAGGTGCCCCAAGAGGCTTGGGGTGCCCATCCTCTCCTATGTTAGTTTTTTTTCACGTGTTTCGAGAAACATCGAAAATGCTTCCGTCAGCTCTTTTCCGGTTGGTCAAACTTGGTCAAAAGTTAGTCAAAGCCAGGATTTCATCATAGATATGTTTAGACTACTCAGATCACCCTCCGTTCCACCTCGACAGTCGCCAGAACGACCGAAATCAAAGATCAAACAGGAGCAATTGACACAGAAATTAAAAAAAAGGTACAAAATTGAATATTTTTTGAAAAAATGGCTAAGTGTTGACAAACTGGGCGCCCCAGGAGGCTTGGGGCGCCCAAACTCTCCACTGTTAGATTATTTTTTATGTTTTTCTTGAAAAATGTGAATCTCCTTCCGTCAGCCCGCTCCGGTTCAGTGTTGATCAGTTTGGCACGTTTTTTGAGGCAAACGGAAGGTACAATCAGCTCAGTTTTCATCAAGATTGCATATTTTCTAGATCATCAGACTCATTTTCATCCCATTTGATAGAAATTGATAGCCAAATAGGGGTCTTGTGCCTCCGGAACGCGCACGCAAACCAAGAAATTGGAAAAATTGAAAAAACTAAAAAAATGGCTAAGTGTTGGGAAACTGGGTGCCCCAGGAGGCTTGGGGCGCCCATCTTGAGCAGTGTTAGAATATTTTTGTGTTTTCAATGTTTTCTAACATGCCTTGTTACCAATCTTTGCCTGTTGGCAGTTTCAGGGAGGTCAAACTTGGTCAAACAATGTCAGATCGCCGAATGGAGGCAGGGGATGGAATCTCAGTTGATCAATCTCCAAAATGTCAGGATCAGTTAGCTTTTTCAGTTCATGATCGACATTTTCCTGCCTTGTCAAAGTCAGAGACAGGCTATATTTGAGTCAAAACGAGTGTTGAAGTGTCGAAAATGAAGAAAATTTTGTTAACACTTCTTCCAACTCACGCATTCGATGACATCATCAAAGAAGATATTTTTTGTCATCTTGCACATGAAGCCATAAGCTCCTACAAAATAGGGATTCTTCCTATTCGAAGACATCCACTTGGATTTATGCTTTAAAAGATGCTTTTTTCTTGGATGAGGATGAAGTTTTCTTCTCACACAAGTAAAGCTGCTTTTTCAACCAAAAGATTTATAAAGACAAGCTTTGGGCTTCTTTATTTCATTTTCTTTTGTAGGTTGCATCCAGAGGAAAGATTTTATTTTCAACGAAGATTCGAAGACCCAAACCAGGTGCTTTTTCAGTGTTCTTCATAGATTCGGGTTGAGGAAGAAGAAAGGCTTGCTTTTTCAGGGTCCTTCCTCTTGAAGATTAGGAGTTGTGCTTTTTTTTCAGGAAACTACTTTTTTCCTGCTTTTTCGAGAAAATCTCTGCTTTTTCAAAATCCGACAATCTGGGTTGCTTAGAAACAAAATTATCTACAAAACCCATGTGCCAGCTTTTTTAGCTCACACTCTGCTTTTTCTAAAAATCAGCAAATAATTTTCAGCCATTTGTTCAATACTTTTTCCAACATAGGCGTGTTCACAGTTGATTTTCAAATCTTCCAATATGCAGTACTCTCCAACACAAATCAGGCACAAAATAGCATTGGTTCATGATTACCTGAAAACTTGTGAAACAGACTTGCATAAAGTACTTCCAGTAATTAATTTACACTCCTTGGAGGATGCAGGAAATAATGCCATCAGAAATCTTGGACACTCTGGTTTGCTTGCAGCAGCATCCTTTCCTATCACCGTGCAAAGTATCGAGTTTGTGATTGCTTGTGTGACGCATTACAACTTGGTCACAAGAGAAATTCAGTCGGGTGATGGATGTGTGCTCTGCAGCTTGAGGCCAAACGACATTGAAAAGTGCTTTACAATACCTATTTGGAGAGAGAACTTAACTGTTTCACTTGAAGAATGCAAGAGGGTTTGGAATAATGATAAGGAAAAATACAAAAAAAGATTGGTCAGAGGTGGTTGAAAGAAAAGTAGAATATTATGCCAAAGAACGTTGGACGTGGAAAATTCAAGGAGGAGCATGCAATAATGATTACTCTGCTAAGTCGTATCACGGGTCAAGCAGATGCAAACAAATTTCAGCCTTGGATGTTTTACATCATGTCCCAAATTGTTGACGGAACCGAATTCTATGATTGGTTGGCACTAATCAGTGATTGTCTCCACCAACAAATAATTGATTTTCAAAGGGCTCATGAATTCCATATGATATCATACCTTGTGTATTTGATGGCTTTTCAAGGTCAATTCAGAGGTTTGAATGTTGTTGGAACTCTGGGTACTCAGCATGTGTATCACCATTTCCCACAGTTAGAGATCTCTTAAGCTGAACGACATTACAGGTGGGTGAATGATGCATTCTTCATGCATGCAGTACGAGACATGGACAAGGAGTTGCATATATGGTTTTCTGTAGAGCCTAGAATAGCAATGGTAGAATGGGCTGATTGGTTTATCCAATTTCCTACTTTTTCCTACATTAGAGTATATGGCTTCTCAGGAGAGCCAGCCATGTTGCCGCGATATCCTACAGATGAAATAACATTTATGGAATTTTTGAGGCAAGCTTATGAAGTGCATACATTTTTGCGTAGCAGACACAAGACTGCCTTTAATTTTCCACTTGGGATGAGTATTTACAGATGTAGATCTGGAGCAGATGCCAAGGCAATCGGTAATGAATCATCTAGATATGGTCTTAAGTTTTTCGATAGGAAATCTTCATATGATCCCCATGGTGTTTATGCATCACATCTTGGTCAGAATTGTACACACAAGTTTGCAGTTGAAGACTTCTGGGCTGCTTGTGTTGATGAGTATGGAGTGCGAGGACGCAGTTACAACAGGTTCATGCTTCAGCAAATGTCTGATATCCTATTAGAAGACATAGAGGGTTTGACAGAGAGTGGTGAAGTTCTACTTCCCACATATTTTAGAGACCAAATTGAGAAACAACCCTTGCCGCTAGTTAATTGGTCAGTAAAAGAGAGTACTTCCATTGAGGAGAGAACAAGTCGAGTGGTTAAAAATAGTTTGATATTCTTGAAGACTAAGCGGAAAGATGATATTCTAGTAGCAGAGCCGCCAGTTGTGCAACCATCAAAACCTTCCACTTCCAAGACAAAACAAAGAGTAAAAGATATGAGTGTTCTCCCAGAGGGAACAAAAATGGCAAAGTTAAAGAGGAAAAAAGACGAGTCTCCAGCTCATGTCCAACAAGAACATCCACCAGTTGAACCAGAAGCTCCTGTTGAAACAATGCCGCAGGTTGAAGTGTTACCTTCAAATCATGTATCTCCACCTTCTTCACCAACCCCCTCTACTATTCACATAGATTCAGAGCCAGATTCACTGGTTCGCAACTTTGATGCAAGCATTGATTCATCAGGAGCTGATGAGGCGAGAACCAAGTTTCCAAGAGAGGATGGCTCATCCTAGCTTGAAAACATTCTAGGAAGGAAGAGAAGAAAGCCCTCATATCAGCTGGATTTAACAGAGGTAAAAAGCGTCTATCAAGACACACCAGACAAGTAGCTGAAGAAGCAGATTCGCATTGAGAAGAATGCGGATGGAGAAATAATTCTTGAGACTGCAACACCTCCAGAAAATAGAAGTGCTAATGATGTCGAGGTTGATGACTTCATAGTTGTCAAAGCTAACCTTGGCAGAAGTACTTGCCATATAGACGTCAATCTCTTCGAGGTTGTAGCGGATAGCTTGAAGGAAAGAGTGTTGAGAGATGGAGAAGACAAGACACCTCTCAAAGCTGAAGTTCGACAATTGCGGCAATACATTTCCAACCTTTTCCATGGCACTTCACAGGTTGATTTGCTTCTTCCACTGAGTCTTGGATCACTCGCCGATCAGCGGCATTTCAATAAGTTGGTCCTCTATGGGAGGCACATGGATAGTTGGGTAGAAGAATTTGTGACTAAAGGGAGAGTTATACTTGCAGAGCTTTATCAGTTGAAGTACAATGCTCATGATTTATGCCAAGGCATACAGGGGTTGCAGCAGATCATGATAGAAAATAGGCCAGTGTTTGAGATCATTATCTCTGACTTGAAGATTGCACTTGATACTGTTGATTCAGTTGAAGATAAGAAGACAGTTTCTACTTGGAAAGCGCAATATCTTTTCACAGTAAAAACTTATGACAGTATGATTTCAGAGTTGACAGAATGGAAAGAAAAGGTAGTCAGCATCCTCAAGTTCGTCAGATCCTTTGTCTCTCAGATCCCGTGTTCATATGAGAAAGAAGATGGCACCCTGTATGATCTCGGGGAAGTGCAAGCAGAGTTCTAGACTCTCATCCACAACAACTTTAATGATGATATCAATGCCAGCAAGATGAGTCATCTTGCCGCAATGACAGTGAAATTTGACAAGGCTGCGGGTGAAGCTCACAAATTTCTTCAGATGGTTGCCAATGGTGAAGAAATGTTAGAGAATTAGAATATTGTTCTAGAGAGTATCAGTGTTCCTAGCAGAGATGTAGTCACTCGCTTTTTAGAAGATATTGTTTCCCAGAATATCGACGGAAGACATCACCAAAAAGCTAGAATGTTGATGAGGATGCATTCCAAAATAAAGCAGCTTTGAAACATATGCTTTTTGTTTTAAAGCATGTGCTTTCATCCTAAGCTCATCCATTCTATATTTAGAAAGAAATCACCTTGTGATAGTTGGAATCTTTTTGCTTTAAAGCAGATTGCTTTAAAGCATTTGTTTATTGTATCTTTGTCTTAGAATAGTAATAAAGCTTGCGAGTTGGCAAGTTAGGGTTAATCAAGGAGATTTTAGGGTTCCCTACTCCTTTGATTTAAGTATAAATAAGGGCATCCTTGCCCATTGTTTGTAATGACTTTTGTGATAGCAAAATTTGCTGTGCCTATTCTAGCCTGCAAACATTGTTATTCCAGGTGTTTGTTCACTTTGTGTTCAGTGTTCTCCGGTGTTTGATCGCTTACTGTATGCCTACCTTTTGCTGTAGTATTGCTGTCCTGGAGTTGTATTAAACTTTTTGATATTGAATAGAAATCTCATGCCTACTTTGCTCTGATATTCTATATCGATTCATCAAGTTTTCGTCGTCAGATGTGTAGCTTTTGTGGCTTTCATTTTCAGCTTTCATCACTAAAGTACTCTTAGTCTTATGGTGTAAATCTGGAGGAAAACTACTTGAGTTTTTGTGTTAACAATCATTCCCCATTCACTTTCAACTTCCTTTGCTCTGAATTTACTCAGGAGGTTGAAAGTGTCATTAGTCTATGCTAGTTGTAGTAGAAGTTTTAAAAAAGAAAAAACCTCTTCTGCAGCGTTTAGAGTTTTATAACCTTGTGCTCGCAGCTAAGAATCAAAAAGAAGATAGGTGAAGTTTCATTCAAGTTATCTTTTCAGTTAACATCAGCAAGAAAGGGAACTCCCCCTTCCAATAGGAGAGCAGTTTATCTGTGCATAGCTGTCCATTTCCAAATCGCATACCAGAGGTGCGAATTAAAATGCCAACAGTTTTCTGGCGCCCACCGTGGGGCATGAGGCATAAAACTTCAAGCAAGCTTAGGCTTATGACACGGTAATGACTCTTTGGCATCCTTCTGCTCCAGTTCAACAACCAAATCTTACACCACCTGTTATTCAACCAAATCTTGTACGAGTGGAAGGAGAGCAAACAGACATCATTAGCAGCCTTAGGAGTTTCATATTTGCGCAAAAGGAAAGTCCTGATCAGTGGAGAAACGCAACTGCTATTCTTGACGAAGAAGAACACAAAGCAAATCTTGCAGCAGGAAGACCAGTACTACCACCTCCCGCGTGGCAATAGATAATCCTAGCTCATAGGGTTTATTCAAGAAAAGGAAAAGGTGGTGCTACGGATCCTTTCTTTCAAGATCTTGATTCTGCAAAAGTTGGAGAAGCATCCAACATAGCTTGAGAAATTCAAATTGTTCCTGAAGTCAAGCAAGAAGATTTACAAGAAGAACCAGTACCCCAACCTAGAGCAATGGGTGATGCAAATAACAACAATCACAATGATGCAAATCAAAGGCGACCACCACCATTGCCTTGGGGTAACAACATTGGACCTTTGGCACTAGCAAAATATCATGATCTTCCTAAAGGATCAAGAAAAAGTTTTCCAAAGTTTCATGGTGATGGGAAGCAACATCCTGATGAGCACATTTCTGCCTTCACCACCGCTTGTGGAATTCATGGTGTTGCGCATGAAGATGTTGCAGTGCGTTTCTTTGTGGAATCATTGCAAAGTTTAGTAGCTGAATGGTTTAATCACCTTGCTGCCAACTCTATCACAAGTTGGGAGTCGATGAGGGAGAAATTTCTCACTCATTTCAAGCCAGTAGAAGATAGTCATGTCTTGTTTACAAAACTCTCAAACATCAAGAAAGACAGAAGTGAGCCGATGCGAGAGTTCATGGCTAGATTCAACTGTTTGGTTGGAAAAGTCATGAACACCTTGAATCCTTTGTCAGAAATTCTGCTAAGTTGTTTCATGAATGCACAATCTTCAGAAATTTCTTTCTACCTCAAGCAAAGACATGCTACAGAACTACAAGAAGCTCAAGAGTATGCTATTGAATTAGAAGATCATATGATCACTTCCGGAAAGATCCAGAGAGATTCAATCAAACCACTGGTGCCCTTGAATGTTATACCACTTCAGCAAGTTCCATCTCCTTCAAGTATACCAGATTTTTTCATTAACTTTGTGAGTGATCAACCTGCTTCACCTGTGCATCAAGTATCACCTATGTGTCAAAAGGCAGATGCGTCTTCTGTAATACAAATCTACTGTTTGTTCCATGCAACAAACCAACATGATGGAGAAAGTTGCTCAGAGATGAGAAGATTCATGCAAATATTAAAAGCATCAAATGAAAATCAAGGATTTTCAGATACTCCTGAATGTCTCTTTGACGAATCCGATGGCGGCTCTATGAAGGGATTTGACCAGTGTAAATCAAATATTAGAAGGGAACATTTTCCTAACTCTATTTCAAGCAACATCATGTGTTTACATATGGAACATGAATGTTCATCAGAAGCTGAAAATTTGCATAATTTCTTCAATCATGAAGAAGGATCATTGATGGAAGAACTTAAAAAAATGCACAACTTGCATACTTTCCCTGAAGAAGAAGAAGTGCAAAAATCTTCACAAGAGAAAAATTACAAGGAAGAGATGAAATATGTTGCAGAGAGCAATGAAGAATCCAATTTGTTCTTCTCATCTTTTGAAGGTTGGTTTGAAGAACCTATGTCAGATACATTCAAAGGAGAAGAGACCAAAGGAATGTTGCAATTGGAGAAAGAACATGATCTTCTTCATTTTGAAGATGATTCATCATTGGAGGAATTTCTCAAAAATGGAGATCATATAGAAGATTCATCATTGGATCTTGATAGCTTTCTACACCACTTAGAGAGTGATTCTTCAGTAGAGGATACTGTAAATTTTCTTTTACAGTTCAGCCCGTCTTCATCTTTATCTCAAGAAGCTTTCATACACACTAATGAAGAAAATGATGCTAAACTTTTGAAGGTTATCCTTGAACTTGTGCTATATCAAGAAACAGGTCCTGGTACATATGTTATGTTGTCTGAAATAACTGAACAAAATCAGGAGGTTGTCCATGTGGTTGACGAATCAGAAGAAGAATCCGAAGAAATATACAACTTACAAACTTTCTTTTAGGAAGAAGAAGAACAACAATCTTCTCAAAAGAAACATAATGATGAATCAATTTTGTTTTCCTTGTCTTTCAAAGGCTGGTTTGAAGAACCTATGTCAAATATATCCAAGGGAGAGACCAAAGATGTTTTGCAAGCGGAGCAAGAGCATGATATTCTTTTTGAAGATGATTTCTTCCTGGAAGCATTTTTCAGAACTAGAGATCATATGGAAGTCCCATTATCAGATCTAAATTGTTTTCAACATTAGTGGAAAAGTGATTCTTCAATGGAAGATACTGCAGACTTTTCTTCACAATATAGCCCATCTTCACCTGCATCTCGAGAATCTTTCATTAATACTAGTGAAGAGGATGATGTTGAATCCATCTATGAACCTGTACAAGAAAAAGACTTCACCGATACTATGCAACCAGTGTGGAATGCAACATATGAAGAGGTTGATGGAGAAAAGGAGTTCATGGAATATTCAGTTTTGGTCACTAAAGAGGACGATATTGAAAAATCAGAGATTCTTGACAAATGTCTTGTGAGATAAGCCGTATGTGAGATTGATCAAGAAGAAGAAGAGGAAACATATGACTCAAATGAATTTGTCTTTGATTCACTTACCTTACAGAAGAAGAAAGATACATGAATACTGAAGATGAAGTTATGATGGATATCCGCATTGAAGAAGATTGCTCTACAGAGGATGACGAGATTCCAGGTGATGAATGGGAAAGTGAGCTGTCAGGTGAAGATGCTCAAGAATTTAAGCATTCAGATCTTGACGATTCATCAAATTTTGGAGAGTGGATGGACGAAAACACAACCAATGAAGAAACTGCTGTAGCACTCAAAAAATGGGCAATGATGGTTGTGGATCCTATCTGCCAAGAATTAGTGATGAGAGTCATGTATGAGCAGCTTGCACCTTTTCCAGAAGATGATGCATTAACTGAATACAAGGTTGCGTGTGTACAAGATATAAATGAAACTCATATTCAATATGTGGTGATGACCATTCCCACAGATGTACTTTGGCCACAAGACTTTCCTGTATATCTTCAGAAGGAAGTTCTGTATCCCCACCTATTGCAGAGGTTGCTTGCATTGGAAGAAGATGCTCCACCTGATCACTGGCATATCAATCAGTTTCGCAGAAACTTCTCATGGCTTGAACGTGAATACCCTCCTGAATCATGGCTCTTTGAGAGGGTGTTGCAGAGAAAGAAAATTTTTGTGCTACCAAGGCAATCCTCACAGCTAAAGAGAGATGGTTCTTACTTTTCTGAGTTGATTGACGGTTTCATGTGACAGTCCTAATCTCTTCTCATCCTCGCTCAGGAGAAAGAGCATGTGAAACACTTTTTTGTTCTCGTGATGTGTTTCCCCTTTCTGTGATGTGACCGTTATGTCGTAATGTTTTTCCCCTTTCCGTAATGTGACAATTGTGTTCCTTGTGTGTTGTGAAGTTCCAACTCCCTAGGTGATTTTAGGAAGTCCGGTCTTAGGTGATGTAGGAGAAATGTCTTGTTCTAGGTGATTAGGAATGTGACCTGACTCTATTGCCCAACTAATAAGGCACTGGTCCAACTTGCAAAAGTCTAGAGATTCTTGGTTCTCCTATGCCGTAAGTATCCTCCATGGTCCTCAGACAGAGCCAATTGTTGTACCCAACCAATTTTTTTGCTTCATTAAGGCATTTTGAAACAAGTCTAGAAAATTTTTCGTCAAAAAAGCAAAATTTCTAAAAATAGACATTGAGTTAGGTTTTCTAGGTTTCTTGAGATATGGATGTTGGCAAAACTGTCTAAAAATAGAATCTCCAAATCAAGTGCCGCGCTCGATTCTCATTGGTCAATTTTCCTTCACGATAGGCGCGGTTCAGACAGAATCTTCATACGACCAAGTTTTCTCTACTAGGTCATTTTTGCTTTTTCACAAGGTGAAGCATGAGCTCGAAAGTCATCAACACAAAAAAGTTCACCTGCCAGAACTCTTCGACGAGTTTCCAACGCTGTTTCAACGACGCAAAATTGACAAACGGCCGTCGACTCGATGATGCACGCAAAACGATGTAAGATGGATCCAAGGTGAATGGAAAAGTTGGAAAATCACAAAAATGGCTAAGTCTAGTGAAACTAGGCACCCCAGGAGGCTTGGGGCGCCCATCCTCTCCTGTGTTAGTTTTTTTTCACGTTTTTCGAGAAACGCTGAAAATGCTTCTGTCAGCTCCTTTCCGGTTGGTCAAACTTGGTCAAAAGTTAGTCAAAGCTAGGATTTCATCACAGATATGTTTAGACTACTTAGATCACCCTCCGTCCTACCTCGACAGTTGTCAGAATGACTGAAATCGAAGATCGAACAAGAGCAGTCGGCACAGAAATAGAGAAAAAGTACAAAATTGAATTTAAAAAAAAAAATGGCTAAGTGTTGACAAACTGGGCACCCTAGGAGGCTTGGGGCACCCAAGCTCTCCAGTGTTTGATTATTTTTCATATTTTTCTTGAAAAACGTGAATCTCCTTCCGTTAGCCCGCTCTGGTTCAGTGTTGATCAGTTTGGCACATTTTTTGAAGCAAACGGAAGGTACAATCAGCTCATTTTTCATCAGGCTTGCATATTTGCCAGATCATCAGACTCATTTTCATCCTAGTTGATAGAAATCGACAGCTAAACAGGGGTCCTGTGCCTTCAGAACGCGCACGCAAACCAAGAAATTGGAAAAATTGAAAAAATAAAAAAATGGCTAAGTGTTGGGAAACTGGGCGCCCCAGGAGGCTTGGGGCACCCATCTTGAGCAATGTTAGAATACTTTTGTGTTTTTAGTGTTTTCTGACATGCCTTGTTACCAATCTCTGCCCGTTGGCAGTTTCGGGGAGGTCAAACTTGGTCAAACGATGTCAGATCGTCGAACGGAGGCAGGGGATGGAATCTCAGTTGATCAATCTCCAAAATGTCAGGATCAGTTAGCTTTTTCAGTTTATGATCGACATTTTCCTACCTTGTCAAAGTCAGAGACAGGCCATATTTGAGTCAAAACGAGTGTTGAAGTGTCGAAAATGAAGAAAATTTTGTTAACACTTCTTCCAACTCGCGCATTCGATGACATCATCAAAGAAGATATTTTTTGTCATCTTGCACATGAAGCCATAGGCTCCTACAAAATAGGGATTCTTCCTATTTGAAGACATCCACTTGGATTTATGCTTTAAAAGATGCTTTCTTCTTGGATGAGGATGAAGTTTTCTTCTCACACAAGTAAAGCTGCTTTTTCGACCCAAAGATTTATAAAGACAAGCTTTGGGCTTCTTTATTTCATTTTCTTTTGTAGGTTGCATCCAGAGGAAAGATTTTATTTTCAACGAAGATTTGAAGACCCAAACCAGGTGCTTTTTCAATGTTCTTCATAGATTCGGGTTGAGGAAGAAGAAAGGCTTACTTTTTCAGGGTCCTTGTTTCAAGGAGATCTTTTTTCAGAAATCCGACCAGAGCTTTTTCAGTTTTCATCAAGATGGGTCCATCTAGATTATCATCCTCTTCAAGTTTAGGAGTTGTGCTTTTTTTTCAGGAAACTACTTTTTTCCTACTTTTTCGAGAAAATCTCCACTTTTTCAAAATCTAACAATCTGGGTTGCTTAGAAACGGAATTATCTACAAAACCCATGTGCCAGCTTTTTTAGCTCACACTCTGCTTTTTCTAAAAATCAGCAAATAATTTTCAGCCATCTGTTCAATAAATTTTCCAACATAGGCGTGTTCACAGTTGATTTTCAAATCTTCCAATAAGCAGTACTCTCCAACACAAATCAGGCACAAAATAGCATTAGTTCATGATTACCTGAAAACTTGTGAAACAGACTTGCATAAAGTACTTCCAGTAATTAATTTACACTCCTTGGAGGATGCAGGAAATAATGCCATCAAGAATCTTGGACACTCCAGTTTGCTTGCAGCGGCATCCTTTCCTATCACTGTGCAAAGTATCGAGTTTGTGATTGCTTGCGTGACGCATTACAACTCGGTCACAAGAGAAATTCAGTCAGGTGATGGACATGTGCTCTACAGCTTGAGGCCAAACGACATTGAAAAGTGCTTTACAATACCTGTTTGGAGAGAGAACTTAACTGTTTCACTTGAAGAATGTAAGAGGGTTTGGAATAATGATAAGGAAAAATACAGAAAAAAGATTGGTCAGAGGTGGTTGAAAGAAAAGCAGAATATTATGCCAAAGAACGTTGGACGTGGAGAATTCAAGGAGGAGCATGCAATAATGATTACTATGCTAAGTCGTATCACAGGTCAAGCAGATGCAAACAAATTTCAGCCTTGGATGTTTTACATCATGTCCCAGATTGTTGACAGAACCGAATTCTATGATTGGTCAGCACTAATCAGTGATTGTCTCCACCAACAAATAATTGATTTTCAAAGGGCTCATGAATTCCATATGATATCATACCTTGTGTATTTGAAGGCTTTTCAAGGTCAATTCAGAGGTTTGAATGTTGTTGGAACTCTGGGTACTCAGCATGTGTATCACCATTTCTCGCAGTTAGAGATCTCTCAAGCTGAATGACATTATAGGCGGGTGAATGATGCATTCTTGATGCATGTAGTGCAAGACATGGACAAGGAGTTGCATATATGGTTTTCTGTAGAGGCTAGAATAGCAATGGCAGAATGGGCTGATTGGTTTATCCAATTTCCTACTTTTTCCTACATCAGAGTATATGGCTTCTCAAGAGAGCCAACCATGTTGCCGCGATATCCTACAGACGAAATAACATTTATGGAATTTTTGAGGCAAGCTTATGAAGTGCATACATTTTTGTGTAGCAGACACAAGACTGCCTTTAATTTTCCACTTGGGATGAGTATTCACAGATGTAGATCTGGAGCAGATGCTAACGCAATTGGTAATGAATCATCTAGATATGGTCTTAAGTTTTTCGATAGGAGATCTTCATATGATCCCCGTGGTGTTTATGCATCACATCTTGGTCAGAATTGTACACACAAGTTTGCAGTTAAAGACTTCTAGGCCAATTGTGCTGATGAGCATGAAGTGCAAGGACGCAGTTACAGCAGGTTCACGCTTCAGCAAATGTCTGATATCCTATCAGAAGACATAGAGGGTTTGACAGAGAGTGGTGAAGTTCTACTTCCCATGTATTTCAAAGACCAAATTGAGCAACAACCCTTGTCGCCAGTTCATTGGTCAATAAAAGAGAGTACTTCCATTGAGGAGAGAACAAGTCAAGTGATTAAAAATAGTTTGATATTCTTGAAGACTAAGCAGAAGGATGATATTCCAGTAGCAGAGCCGCTAGTTGTGCAACCATCAGAACCTTCCACTTCCAAGCCAAAACAAAGAGTAAAAGCTATGAGTGTTCTCCCAGAGGGAACAAAAATGGCAAAGTTAAAGAGGAAAAAAGATGAGTCTCCAGCTCATGTCCAACAGGAACATCCACCAGTTGAACCAGAAGCTCCTATTGAAACAACGCCGCAGGTTGAAGTGTTACCTTCAGATCATGTATCTCCACCTTCTTCACCGACCCCCTCTCCTATTCACATAGATTCAGAGCCAGATTCACCGGTTCGCAACTTTGATGCAAGCATTGATTCATCAGGAGCTGATGAGGTGAGAACCAAGTTTCCAAGAGAGGATGGCTCATCCTGGCTTGAAAACATTCTGGGAAGGAAGAGAAGAAGGCCCTCATATCAGCTGGATTTAATAGAGCTAAAAAGCGTCTATCAAGACACACCAGACAAGAAGCTGAAGAAGTAGATTTGCATTGAGAAGAATGCGGATGGAGAAATAATTCTTGAGACTGCAACACCTCCAGAAAATAGAAGTGCTAATGATGTCGAGGTTGATGACTTCACAGTTGTCAAAGCTAACCTTGGCAGACGTACTCGCCATATAGACATCAATCTCTTCGAGGTTGCAGTGGATAGCTTGAAGGAAAGAGTGTTGAGAGATGGAGAAGACAAGGTAGCTCTCAAAGCTGAAGTTTGACAGTTGCGCCAATACATTTCCAACCTTTTCCATGGCACTTCACAGGTTGATTTGCTTCTTCCACCGAGTCTTGGATCACCAACCGATCAGCGGCATTTCAATAAGTTGGTCCTCTATGGGAGGCACATGGACAGTTGGGTAGAAGAATTTGTGACTAAAGGGAGAGTTATACTTGCAGAGCTTTATCAGTTGAAGTACAATGCTCATGATTTATGCCAAGGCATATAGGGGTTGCAGCAGATCATGGCAAAAAATAGGCCAGTGTTTGAGATCATTATCTTTGACTTGAAGATTGCAATTGATACTATTGATTCAGCTGAAGATAAGAAGATAGTTTCTACTTGGAAAGTGTAATATCTTTTCACAGTAAAAACTTATGACAGTATGATTTCAGAGTTGACAGAATGGAAAGAAAAGGTAGTCGGCATCCTCAAGTTCGTCAGATCCTTTATCTCTCAGATCCTGTGTTCATATGAGAAAGAAGATGGCACCCTGTATGATCTCGGGGAAGTGCAAGCAGAGTTCTAGACTCTCGTCCACAACAACTTTAATGGTGAAATCAATGCCAGCAAGATGAGTCGTCTTGCCGCAATGACAGTGAAATTTGACAAGGCTGCGGGTGAAGCTCACGAATTTCTTCATATGGTTGCCAATGGTGAAGAAATGTTAAAGAATCAGAATATTGTTCTAGAGAGTATCAGTGTTCCTAGCAGAGATGCAATCACTCGCTTTTTAAAAGATATTTTTTCCCAGAATATCGATGGATGACATCACCAAAAAGCTAGAATGTTGATGAGGATGCATTCCAAAATAGAGCAGCTTTAAAACATATGCTTTTTGTTTTAAAGCATGTGCTTTCATCCTAAGCTCATCCATTCTATATTTAGAAAGAAATCACCTTGTGATAGTTGGAATCTTTTTGCTTTAAAGTAGATTGCTTTAAAGCATTTGTTTATTGTATCTTTGTCTTAGAATAGTAATAAAGCTTGCGAGTTGGCAAGTTAGGGTTAATCAAGGAGATTTTAGGGTTCCCTACTCCTTTGATTTTAGTATAAATAAGGGCATCCTTGCCCATTGTTTGTAATGACTTTTGTGATAGCAAAATTTGTTGTGCCTATTCTAGCCTGCAAACATTGTTATTCTAGGTGTTTGTTCACTTTGTGTTCAGTGTTCTCTGGTGTTTGATCACTTACTGTATGCCTACCTTTTGCTGTAGTATTACTGTCCTAGAGTTGTATTAAAATTTCTGATATTGAATAGAAATCTCATGCCTACTTTTCTCTAATATTCTATATCGATTCATCAAGTTTTCACCGTCAGATGTGTAGCTTCTGTGACTTTCATTTTCAGCTTTCATCATTAAAGTACTCTTAGTCTTGTGGTGTAAATCTAGAGGAAAACTACTTGAGTTTTGGTGTTAACAATCATTCCCCATTCACATTCAACTTCCTTTGCTCTGAATTTACTCAGGAGGTTGAAAGCGTCATTAGTCTATGCTAGTTGTAGTAGAAGTTTTTAAAAGTAAAAAACCTCTTCTATAGCGTTTAGAGTTTTATAACCTTGTGCTCGCAGCTGAGAATCAAAAAGAAGATAGGTGAAGTTTCATTCAAGTTATCTTTTTAGTGAATATCAGCAAGAAAGGGAACTCCCCCTTCCAATAGGAGAGTAGTTTATCTGTGCATAGGTGTCCGTTTCCAAATCGCATACCAAAGGTGCGAATTGAAACACCAACAAATACAATAGCTTCTTTTGCTAGCTTCTCACATTCCTTTGATTTTTCCTTCAGAGCCTCATCCATGCCATTGTCTTAATTCTAATTGTCTAACCACTGAAGTCGTTCCCTTCTCTTTTCCATGGATTTGCTTAGTTGCCCTTTAAAAGTCTGAATGAAATCCTTAGCATCTTTAAGATTCTCTTTTAGTTCTTTGACTTCTGCTCTGGAATGATCAAGATCTTCTAAAGTAACTTGAAGTTGTTCATTGATGTCATCAGGATCCCTGGATGAACCCATTGAAATACCTTCCCATATCTTCCTCAAGCTGTTAAACTTCTTCCAAGGAACCAAGCTCTAATACCAACTATTGAAATTAGGACAGACAACTGAGAGGGGGGGTGAATCAGTTGTCTCAAAACTTTATCTTTTTCTGTATTTAATCTTCTTTACACCTTATTAATAGATTAATGATATAACCATGAAAGAATGAATCAACAACACATGAGCAGAAACATAATCAACACACATAACACTAGGATTTTTATGTGGAAACCTGGTTAAGGGAAAAACCAAGGTGGGGGTTAACCCACAAGATTTTATACTCTGTTAAAAGTATTACAAAATGTGAAGGCACATGCCTTCAGGCGCATTGCCTAGAGCTCACTACTCAAAGGAGGCTCACTACCTACAAGATCAATTATAAGAGTTCACTAAAATGTTTGAACTAAAGAAAAGCATCTAACTATGCAAAATTACAGTTCTGGTTAAGCTCGGTACACTAACTTCACACACTTCATCTCTCACTGCCCTATTTCACTGTTCTGCCATAATCTAAGGATCAGATCTCTACTTCACACTTGATACTACTATACTTTGCACCTATCCCTTCATATTCGCACTCTCACATTCCAAAATGCTCAAATCCATCAATCATATATATCTGCTACATGAAATTACATCAACTACAATCGGCCTTAAGAAAACTTGGAAACTATTTCAAGAACATTGTTCTATTGGCTTAATCCATGCACAAACATCAATGTGAACCAAGACTTATGTATCCAAGTTACCTCACATGTCAGCCAATACCACTAGATCTCATAATTTACTCAACCAACCACTTCTCTTCATCCACACAAGGATCAAACACCTAGTCGGCTTGTTCTTCACCGGACTGAACTATCTTACCAAAACCTAATACTCAGATGCTTGTAACTTACAATCCCTTCATTACCAGAGGCTAAAATATTGGATTTAGGTAGACCTGACATCCCCTAACATTCCCTCAGATCCACAGCTCAATATGATTACCTATGGAGAAATACGGACCAAAATTTTGAACCCTGTCATATGCTCTGTTCCTGTCTATCCGAACTTAGACAAATCTATAGTTTGACTTTCGGTATGATCCACTGATACAATACGGATGTGTAAGATATATTTAGTTGCCATCAATGATAACACCTAACATGCCTAGCAGTGTCTCTTGCCAATAGAAGCAACTACTCCCTGAACTAAGAACAAACTTAGAAAGGATTATAGTATGATAGTCCTACTACCTAAAAACTGACATTAAAGTTCACACCTTTTATGATTGCAATTCTACTTCTTTTGATGATTGGATCAATTAGGCACACTCTTAACTTCCCTTCTATCACAAAAATGTCTTCAAGATGAATTAGGACAACTTCTAACACATCTGCTCTTTTTCCTTCAGTCAAACATCACAATGCATATGATTTTCATATTCTACTCTTCACACTTTCATATTTGCATTTTTACAATCATACTACACCTCGACCAACTAGGTTTACCATATATACATGACATTACATTGATTTCATTACAAGTCAGCCAATACAACTGTTATATATGAAAAGTGGGAAGATGGAAGATAGCGTTAAAGTGTCCAATCAAACCCTCCTTTCACAATAACATTCAAGGACAACAACTGAGCCAAGTCACTACAGATGAAAAAGGACTCAGCTGTAGATTGATGTACTTAGGAATGATATAGAAAGATAGATTAGATTGATAGATTTGTCAAACCCTAGATTCAATAAACCTCAAACCCTAATTATAATGAAATTAAATACAAACGAACAGAATGCTACAGATAACCGCATAGGAAGACACTAATGAAGTATCAGAAACATAGCAAAAGTTAGATTTTTAGAGGTGGAAACTTTGTGGACTATGGGGTGGGTGCCCAAGTCTAATAGGGCAATGTTTCTACAAATCTAGAGTTGTGAGCAGTGTCAGATAATGTTCATCTTCTAAGTTTCTAAAAATTCCAGTCTGGAGGACGACAGGGTGGGCGCCCTAGTCGAGTAGGGTAAAATATCAACAAGTTTTCTTCAGATCCTGAATCCTTATCCTCTAATTGCTTCTCTGCACTTGCACTTCTCCAAATCCCGCATTTGTAACCTGTAATCATAAAGATAGGGGTTTGGGGGTTGTGGTGTTTAGGAGCTTACCTTGGTCAAGCCCTAGAATGACATTCAAGTCTTCCAACGCCATTTTTAGATAGAGTGTGTGCCCAAGGGAGGGAAGAGGCCAAAACAATGATGAAATAAAATGATTAAAGCACAAATAGATGTCACCTTAGAGATGAATCCCTCACGGAGATGAAGATCCCTCAAATCATGAGGAGATGGATTGATGAAGCCAAATCTACAACAAATAAACACAATAACAACACAATTCTTCTCTGCAACATAATGAATGCCTTGAAATCCCTTAGCTCAATATCACAAGTTTGTGTTATCCATCTAGGTATAAAATGAAGACATAAACTCACTTATACATGTATTCCTGCTAACTCTCATAATTCAAATTGAATAGGCCGACAAAGAGAAATCTTTTGAGAGGGCCCAAGCTGACATATTAAAATTTAGATCTCAAAAAATCAGCCTGGACTTGGGCGTGGCAGCCCAAGTCCAAAGGCCATTTTTAAGTCTTGATTAAAGTTTAAGATGGACCCCTAAGCCCCATTTGACATGGGTTTCGGGGAAATTTTCTACAAGATAAGAGTTAATCTTGCATAACGTAAATGAGGGGACCTAGTAGATAAACTAAGAGGTAAAAAGGCATGAGGTTACTTTTTACTCCATAACAACAAGGATATTACATTTTACAAGTCCACCAGAGATCACACAACATGAAACATGCATAGGGCAAGTCCTATCATGAACAACACACTCCTCCAGAAGGAAACACATGCCTTGTGGATCCTAATACATGCTTAGTCTAGTCCTAAAGATTCTTCACAACATTGTTCTTCAAGGAATCATCTCTGCACACATCACTCATTTGAAATAAGATGACCTTAAGTAGGAAGACATGAAATTTGAAGTATAACAGTCACCACCACTTGAAAACCTTGTGTGGTACTGAAAACATGAAAAATATTCATGAAATTCTTCCAGACGAGTCTTCATGACTCATACAACACCTTCAGATACACCTCTAACTCTGCACAACAAATACACTGTACCACATACCTTAAAACGTACATACTAAGATCAAATAGCCATCTGGAACACACTGTCATTGAGAAACTGACCTTGCAGGGCATCAAAACACCTAAAACTACAAGGATGCAAGTAATACACATCCCTAAACATGTCCACCAAACTACATAGGCAATTATTCTCTTCAGAAAGAATGAGAAACATTCCAACAAGCCTTCAACATTACTTTTCTCATACAGAATACAAACCGAAACTCCACCACTTATAACTTTCACTACTGAGGGTGTAGAGACCTGAACTTTTGGAAATAGCACCTCCATAAGACATTGAACTTAAACTTTGAACTACAAGACCTTATCTTTAAATGCAGATAAATGCAGAGCCAAACATTGTAGTATTGTGAATACCTTGAACAACACTATCTTTAAACTGTCACTGCAAAACACTCTTTCAGTAGTCTAAACAATATTAAACTTGGAACATACATGATTTGACACCATATGAGGCTATCTTCCACTCTGCAAAGATATAACATCAAAAGCATAAAAATGTGGAGCAATCTCCTAGACAGTCTTTCTGTCGCATAAACTTTCACCAACATTCGGAGGCCAAAACTTCTTTGTATCAACACATACATTCTTAGGAGCAACGAGAAGGATAATAAAACATGCCACAGGTCCTCAACAACATCTTCTCATCCTCAACATAGCTTAGTGTATCATCATTCATCTTAGTGCTTCTAATTCTCATTTTAATATTTCATCATTCATCTTTGTGCTTCTAATTCCCATCTTAATATTTCATTATGAGGTCATCTTTGTGCTTCTAATTCCCATCTTAATATATCATCATGAAAACATCTTTGCAGACCAACAACTTGACTTGACACTAATCAGGACATGACATCCAACCATGAACATTACTTCATCTCACTACTTTTATTGATCACAAGCGTGCTCAATACACCTTGTCTTGACATTCATCTGGGCATGACATCCAACCATGAACATCAGCAACCCACTATGAACCTCATTCAAACATCACTAAATATCAACAACCCTAAACGTCAGCATCACCACTATATCTCACTGGCGTATCATAATCACAAGTTGGGTGATAACCTTACTTTAAGTGTTGACATCAATGACAACACATATTGCCAACAATGTCCCCCTTTGTCATTGATGGCAACACATACTCCCCCTTAAATGTACATTTCTCTCTCTCCCCCTTTTACATCAAGGACAAAGGACAACTACTTCTTCCTCTTAGGGCACAATCTCTCTCTCTCTCTGATGTTCATAATTTCTTTCTTGAAACAACTCAGGGTCTCCCTATCAGAAACAACCACTACTTGCTCACCTTGAGAGCTAGCCACCATCAGTCCAGAAAAAATGATATAGCATAAACTCCTACTAGATAGATGCACCACTATGCATGTAGCAAGGAGGGGCAATTACCCCTTGTTGGCAAGAGACACTGTGTGGCTTCATGAGTGTTATCATTGATGGAAACAAATTCCATTCCACACATCCACAGGACATGGTATGACTATACCAGAAGTCAGATTGAAGAGTATTTTGGTCTAGTGAGCAAGAACAGAGCATGCAACAAGGTCTAACAATCAGGTCCGGATCTCTCAGAAGAAGTATCTTAGCAAATTGTGGACTTGGGGAAGTCAAGAGGAGTACCATGACTGATACATTCCAGAGATTGAGCCTTTGGTGATGAAAGAGTGGAAAGATATGAGCACCTAAGTGTTGGGTTCCTATTTGGCAAAGTAGACTGAGGAAGAATTGACCGGCAGAGCATCAAACCTTAATCTGGATGAGAAATTGATGGTGATCAAGTTTCTTGAGGGACCATTCATGGTTGGCCAACATAATTGATGACTTCTATAACTATCTTTTTGATATGCATCACTTATTAAGCATGGATTCAGCTGACAGACCAGAGTTTGGAAATATCTTGAGTTTTTCGGATGCCAACTAGAAAGATATTGAAATCATTGATGCAGATATATATACCAAATTGATTTCAGTATGAAGGTGCGAGTAGTGTGTTGTGTTGTGCGAAGAAAAGCAAAGAATAGTGTGGAAGTAGCAAAATAGGTCCGGTATGTGACAGGACAGTAGCACTAAAGAAAAGGAAGAATGAAGTGCAGTAGATCAGTGTATTGAGCCTCATCGGAACTGAACCTCAGCACATGTGGATGCTTCTCATCAATTCAAACACCTGGTTACATTCTATATACCTTGTAGACAGTGAGTCTCTTGTAGGCAGTGAGCCTCTTGTGAGCAGTGTGCTCGGGTAGTGAGCCCTAATTGGCAAGTGTCATTTTGTACTTCTATTCTTTTAACAAAGAATACAATCTTGGGTTAGTCACCCTGTGGTTTTTCCCTTAACAGGGTTTCCCATGTAAAAATCCTTGTGTTATATGTGTTGATTTCTTTCTGCTCTCATGTTCATGTATGCATATATGTTTTGATACTGCACTAATTATTAAAGAAGAAAAGAAAGTCAAATAATTAAGATAACTGATTCACCCCCCCTCTCAGTTATCAACAATTGGTATCAGAGCTAAGTTCCTCTAGACAGAGCCTAACAGCTTGAGGAAGATCTAGGAATCTCAATGGATATGTACGGTATGAGGGATCAACTTCAGTCCACCCTAGATGATCTTGCACAATCTCACTCTGAAGTCAATAACCTGAGGGAAAGACTCAAACAAGCTGATGATTTCATAAATGAACTCAAAGAAAAACTAAGTATCTCAATGAAGAAAAGAAAGGAACTACTTCAACAATTAGCAAGTCAAAGTGAAGCCAATGATAGTAATGAAGATCTGAATGAGAAAACCAAGTTATGTGAGAAGTTATCAAAAGAGGTCATTATGGTAAGACATGAAATGGAATCAGGAGTTATGAAATTCACCCAAGAAATTGAAGAGAAAAGAAAAAGTGAAGATAATCTAAAACAATCTCTTAAGGAGAAGTCAGAAGACTGCCACAAAATGGATAGAGTAATCAGGCATCTGGAATCTGATCTTGAAGAAGCTAGAGACAATGAAGAACAACTTGAGAATCAGATAGACACTCTTAAAAGGGATCTTCAAACAACAAATGAATGCAAAGAGAAATTCAAGATAAGCTCTGCTCAACTTGAAATTCTTCTTGAAAGCCAAAAGAGGGTAGATGACAAGCAAGGCTTGGGGTATGAGAAAGGGGAAAGCTTCAGATCTAGTTAGAAGAACTCTGGATCAGGAAATCCAAGGAACAGGCCTAGAAGACCTCTAGTAAGGCAACCAAATTCTCAAAGATATCCATCCTTCAATGGATACTGCTACAACTGCAATAACTTTGGTCATAAAGTAAATCAGTGCAGAAGAAGAATGAATCAGACTAATTCATCCTTCTCCGGATAGTTTTTTAACTGCAAAAGGTATGGTCACAAATCTCATGAATGTAGAAATATGCAAATGAACAATTCATTCAATGGTAGATGCTTTGCATGCAATAGAATGGGGCGTATGGCTAATCAATGTAGATCAAGAAGATATCAGTCAAATCGGTGCATCATAATCAAAATCAAGACAAAGGAAAAGGAAAAGTGAATGTGGATGAAGTTCAAATGGAGATGAACAAGATTTGGGTAAAGAGAAGTATAGAAAATGTTGGGGATGGATCCGCACCAGAATCTGGTTCTGATATTCCTTCTGGAAACTAAATAGATGAGCTCTGGCTTAGGGGGAGTCACAAAGGAAAATAAATTCCCCCAGCCAGTCAATTGGTGCCTAAGATTAGCACATGGAAAGTTGCAGATAAAAGGGTCCTCAGAGAAATATCTAATTAACCCTTGGTAAAAATATGAAAGATCCGCAAGGAGTTTTAAAGAGGTTAATCATCCAAGATTGATCTGGTTTGACAGTCATCCAGTAAAAGCTGGACTTTCACAGTTAGATCCGGTATGATTCAAAAATTGAATATCTTGATCTGTGGATAAATGGAATGATTGGAGAAAGGAAAATAGATTGTCAATAATCACTGAGAATAACTCTAAATGAATCTCAATGATTCGGAAAGATCTCTCTCAGAACAAGAAGAACAAGGCAACGAGAATGACTTAAGTTGTGCATTTATTGCAAAATGGAATTAGGGTTTGTGCTGAAATAAAAAGGTTCTTTTGTTCATCATTTGAACATTTGCATCCGAGAAGAAGAAAGAAGGAGGTCTACAACAAGACTGCCTCAAAACCTCTCGAAGATCAACCGTAGAAGTCGATTCAACCAATAATCTTATCCAGCTCATATCGTGAACCCTAGAGGCATAAAAAGGTATTTTCGCTCTTGAATATCTCTCTCTGAATCTTTTGAAAGATGGCTACTCTGAATGTTGTCAAAATCACTGATAGGCCATGCCCTAAGTTCAAGAAACACCCTTACAAATATCTAGAAGTTGATCCTCTAGGCACCTTCTCTAGCATTCCACATGGGGTTTTGCATGTAGAAGATGTTAGGGCATACAATCATGCGAATATTGAGGAATTTGGGGAATCCAAGCTGATAGATATCTATCACAAGCAATTAATAGATGAATCATTTGAACTCAAACCTCAGTACAAGGCCATCCGGGACAAGCATTTTGGACATTGCATCCATTTCCCCTATTTTGCAGAAGATGAATGGGTTTGGTATGTTCTGAGCAGAGTGCATGACAACTTCATATGGTTGATGAGGCCATTTAAGATCACAAAAGATGACATTAGGGTGGTAACTGGATTGCACTCATCCTGTGGGTTACCTGCTCTCAAATCGGTCAAAAACCAAACTGTAAGTGAGGCTACCGGATCAAAATTTGATAAGAGAGCAATGACAATAGAAGATATCACTGATCTAGATATCAAGTTTGCCTCTATGATAATTGGCTATAAGATATATCACTCCAGCAGGGAGAATTATGTATCCAAAACTGTAATCTATACTACTTATCAGATGCTAAGGGAGAATGTAGATTATGATTTTGCGAGCTTCTTCTGAGCCAACTATTGGAAAACTTGCAAAAGATCAAAAAGGACAAGAACTCATTCAAATATGGTGGCCTGATATTATGTCTCTTCTTTTACTACATGAATGAGCTCCCTGGATCCAGTGGTTGGGTATGGCAAAATGACAGACCGGTTGCCATACAAATCAGAGATTACATGTATGGGCTTGGTGATGTCAAGGCTCAAAGTACAGCACTCTGGGGATACTTCAAGAACTTTCAAAGTATGATGCAGGCCAGAGAAAGAATCCCCCAATCATTGGTTGAGAAATACAAGGATACAGTGTGCTTTATGGTAGACACTAATCAATGCCTAATGGAGGTAGTGGAGCCAAGGATAGTCTGGATTATGCCAATGGGGTATGAGGTTGATGAGAAAATCCTAGAGCTGCATATCCAACACCTACTGATTTAGCCCAAGGACCCTAAGGTAGAAAGGTTTGGAACCTTTCAAGATTTGAGTGAAAATTCATGTTGAACTAAGACAACTGGAGATGAAAAGAAAAGTGAGAAGAGAAGTAGAGGAAGTTGCCAAAAGATTTGGCATTTCTAAAGAAGTAGTTGATGCAAATAAAGAGAAACTAGAAAGAGCAAAGAAAGAGAAACAAGAAGCAGAAAAAGAAAGTGATCCGGTGCAAGCCCCCTCCTAGACCAGATCCTCCAAAAGCTTTGGACCTGCCACCTCTAAGAGCCAAAGAGCCTCAAAACTGGAAGCCAAGACATCCGGTAAGGGAGAAAAGAGAACAAAAACCAAGGCCACAAGGTCCTATACAAGTCAAAAAGATGATGAAGAGACAAAATCAAATGAGGAGGTTAAGAAAATGAAGAAGAAAAAGAAAACCTCTATGGAATCATCTGCCGGCAAAAATAAAGAAGAAGAAGCAGAAGAATTCGTTGAAAGGCCTACTCTCTGCATTGATGATATCATCAAATCAATCACTTTGGATGGGAATCTACAACCAATTACTAAATTTTATGATGAATATAATGATGTTGACCAGAAGATCTTACAAGATGCTATAATCAGGTATCTAAACATCTATAATAAAGAATTCATTGAAATTATATCTTTGATTCCCAAAAGACTAGAGAAGGAACTTGAAATGAGAAAGGACAATGCCAAGGCAAAAGACCTAGAAATCTGGGAGCAGATTGCTATCCAACTCTATCCTTCCATTACCCCTCAACAAATGAACATGATCTTCAAGAACTGCAAGGATGATTTATGGAGAAAAGAAAGAATGAACCAGCTTATGCTTGGAGAGACTGACCAAGTGGCAAAAGAAATAGAAGATATCCTCCGGAATGCATTTAAAAGATTCAATCTTCTTGTTATAGAGGACTTAGGTGATGAACCTTCTGCCATGGATGACGAAGGACTGAGTACATCAAAAGAAGAATCTACTGTGAAAAATGCAGAAGAGCCAAAGGACATAAGTGAGGAGAGGACTCGAGACTTGGATTCCTCTACTCCAAAAGAGGAAGTTCCTGAAGAAGTAAACATCTCTCTTCCGAATCCCCTTGCTGACTCCAGAATTGAAGGAGAAGAAAGAAAAGATGAGAAAATTAGTCAAGTAGAAGAGGTCAAGGGAAGAGAAAAAGATCAAATAGAGAAAACCCCAGATGACAGTTCTGAGGCCACAGAAGGAAAGAAAACTCTGTCTCCGGCAAGAGACACTACAAAAGCAGTTAAAGACTTCCTAACAAAAGAAATGATGGAATTAGATGAACCAGAGCTATTCCAAGGACCACTCAATTTTGACTCCCTCTCTCCAGTCTAGACAATGAAGGTAGCATCTTTTGCTGAAGCCAAAGCAAAAGAAAAGCTTCTAAAGTCACAAATGGAAGATGTGAGCTGATAGAGATAGCATCTGATGTGTTGGAGAAGATCATGCCATCCTTCCAGAAGGATATTTCAGCCTCCTTATCTAGTAATCTGAAATCTCTTGTTAATTCTGTTAACACACATTTTGACTCTTTGGAGAAAGCAGTAGAAGAGAAAGTTTGGAAAGAGTTTTTGGGTAAGAGATTCTCTGAGATACAAGGACTTATAACAAATGATAGGAGAATTTTGGATATTAGGATAAAGAGCTTAGAAAATGATCTTAGAGATGGTGGAGATCTATACAAATTTTGTCTATCTTGGTCCACCGTGACAGCAGATATTACCAAGAAGGTGGAAGAACAAGAGAGCAAACTATCAAGTTTATCTCAAAATTTTGACCCTCTCACCTCTTCCATAATGAATCAAGAGTGTCAGACTATTGCCACTATAAATGAGATAAAGAGGCTTGAGAAGGAGAAGAAAAATAGAATAAGCAGGCTAAGTGAACTAAGAGGGATAATTATCCCCAAGTTAGAGGCAATGCATGAGGCCCTAACTGATGCCCAAACCACAGCCCAGACCAGTGATCCAGCAGACCTAAAGAGGGCAGAAGCTTTTGCATTTTTGCTAAGTGGTCACATCTCAATTTTGGACAGGATGAAGAAGAGTTGGGCGACAGAAGTGGTACAGTTAAAGACCACATTTGTAGATATACTTCAGTATATGTAAGTATAACATGTATATATATTTATGCAACTAAGTATGTTGATAACTGAGAGGGGGGGTGAATCAGTTATCTTAATTATTTCAGCTTTCTAAACTTTCTTAATAATTAATGCAGCATCAATTCAAATAAGCAAACATAACCATGAAATGGAAATACACGACACAATATTTTTGATGTGGAAACCCTGTTAAGGGAGAAAACCATGGGGTGATTAACCAAAGATTGTATTCTCTATTAGAAGAATAGAAATACAAAATGGCACTTGCCAATTAGGGCTCACTGCTCAAGCACACTGCTCACAAGAGCCTCACTACCTACAAGAGACTCACTGTCTACAAGTTGTAAGAAGAATAACAAGATTCTTGAACTGATGAGAAGCGTCCACATATGCTGAGGTTCAGTTCCGGTTAGGCTTAATATACTGATCTGCTGCACTTCATCCTTCCTCTTCTTTGGTGCTATTGACCTGTCACATACCGGACTTGTCTTACTACTTTCACTTTGTTCTTCTACTTTTCTTCGCACACACAACTCACAACAACAACAACTCTCATCGAAATCCATTTGGTATGTATATCCGTACAAAGGATTTCATCCTCTTTCTAGTCGGCATCCAGAATAGTCAGTATTTCCCAACCTTTAGTCTGTCAACTGAATCCTTGCTTACCAAGTGATGTGGATCAAAGAGATAGTTATAGAAGTCATCTAACAAGTCAGCCAATCTTGAATGATACCTTAATAATCTTTATCACCATCAACATCTCATCCGGAATAGTGTCTGATACTCTGCCGGTTAGTTTTTCCTCTGTCTGCTCTGCCAAACAGGACCCCAATACTTGAATGCTTATATCTCTTCACTCTTTCATCATCAGAGGCTCAAATCCTGGAATCTACCAGTCAAGGTATTCCTCTTGACTTCCCCAAGTCTGTACTTTCCAAAGATACTTCCTCTTAGAGATCCGAACCTTAACTGTCAGACCTTGCCACAACACTCTATTCTTGCTTATCGGACCACAACACTTTTCAATCTGACTTCCGGTATAGGCAAATTATGGCCTGCGGATGTGTGGGATGAACTTTGTTGCCATCAATGACAACAATCATGAAGCTCCAATGTTTCTCTTGCCAACAATCTCCCCCTTTGGCATTGATGGCAACACTTAGTGAAAAATGACTAAGTGTTATACTATACTCCCCCTTGGTTGATGCTCTCTTCTAATGTACACTTTTCTGGAGCTCCCCCTTAGCTGGATTCCACATTTTTCATTGTTCCTCACTCCCCCTTTGACATCAATGGAAAAGGGTAGGGTCCGCACACCAAAATTTCCAAAAATTCAACTATACTTAGCCGCATAAGTATATAAACAGGTTATACTTACATATACTGTAGTATGTCTGCAAAAGTTGTCTTCAACTGGACAAGTTCTGTTGCCCAACTCTGCTTCATCCTGTCCAAAATTGAGATGTGACCACTCAACAGGAATGCAAAAGTTTCTGCCCTCTTGAGATCTGTCGAATCACTCGTCCGGGCTGTGGCCTAAGCATCAATTAGGGCTTCATGCATGGCCTCTAATTTAGGGATAATCATCCCTCTAAGTTCATCCATTCTGCTTAATATGTTCTTCCTCTCCTTCTCAAGCTTCTTAATCTCATTCATGATTACAATAGTTTGACATTCCTGGCTTATTATGGATATAGTGAGAGGATCAAAATTCTAAGAGAGGTTTGACAGTTTATCCTCTTGTTCTTTCACTTTCTTCTCAATATCCTTTGTTACTTTAGTCCAAGATATAAAAAATTTATATACTTCTCCTCCATCCTTAAGAGCATTTTCTAAGCTCTTCATCCCAATGTCCATATTTCTCCTATCATTGATTATAAGCCTTTGTAACTCTGAGAATCTCTTATCCAAAAACTCTTTCCAGACTTTCTCTTCTGCTACTTTCTCTAAAGAATCAAAATGTGTATTAACAGAATTTACAAGAGACTTTAGATTACCGAATGTGGATGCTATAGGATCCTTTTGGAAGGATGGCATGATCTTTTCCAGTACACCGGATGTAGTTTCAATATGTTCACAGTCTTCCATCTAAGACTTCAATATTTTTTCTTTTGCCTTAGCTTGAGTGAAGGAAGCTAGTTTCATGGTTTGGACCAGAGAGAGGGAATCAAAATTGAATGGACCTTGAAGCAATTCTGGTTCATCAAATTCCATCATTTCTTTGGTCAAGAACTCTTTGACTGCTTCTATTGTGTCTCTTGCCGGAGACAGAATTTTCTTCTCTTCTACAACCTTACCACTGTCATCTTCTTTCTCTTTTGCTTCTTGACTGATCTTCTCTGGTACTCTTTCTTTTTCTTTGAATCCAAAGTCTGCAGTGGAAAATGGAGGAGAGATGTTTTCTTGATCATGGGCATCCTCTTCTGGAGTAGAGGAATCTAAGTCCTTGTCTTTTTCTTCACCTGTCTCCTTTACCTCTTCTACCACTATCTCAGTAGATTCTTCTTTGTTATCCATTCCTGAGAGATCATCACTTAAATCCTCTACAACATGAATATTGAATCTTTTATAGGCTTTCCAGAGGATTTCTTCTGTTTCTTTTGCCACTTTATCAATTTCTCCAAGCATGAGCTGATTCATTCTAGCCTTACTCCGAAACTCATCCTTGCAATCTTTGAAGATCATATTCATTTTTTTCTGAGTGATTGAAGGAAAGAGCTGAATGGCTATCTATTCTTAGATCTCAAGACCTTTTGCCATAGCATTATTTTTCCTTATCTCTAATTCCTTCTTTAGGCTTTTGGGAATGAGAGATATAATTTCAATAAAAGCCTTATTGTATATGTTCAAGTACTTAACTGTGGCTTCCTCCAAGATCTTTCTATCTGCATCATTGTATGCATCATAGAATTCTGTTATTGGTTGCAGGTTCCCATCCATAGTAACTGCCTTAACTATATCATCTAAGGATAGAGTGGGCCTTTCAACAAACTCTTCTGCCATCTCTTCCTTGTCTTCACCGATAGAGGGTTCACCAGATACTTTCTTCTTTTTCCTCATTTTCCTTACCTCCTCATCTAACTTAGTCTCTTCATCATCCTTTTGACTAATGTAAGACCTTGTGGCCTTTGTCTTAGTTCTTTTCTCTACTTTACCGGATGGTTTTGCTTTCAGTTTTGATGCCTTTGAGGTCTTAGTAGTCATAGGTGTAGACCTCTTGGAGGATCTGGTCTGGGAGGGGGCTTCTATCGGACCACTTTCCTTTTTTGTTTCTTCCTTCTCTTTCTCTGCCCTTTCTGTCTTCTCTCTATTTGCATCAAGTGCTTCTTTCAAAATTCCATGCCTCTTGGCAAACTCTTCTACTTCCTTCCTCAGTTTTCTTTTTATTTCTGGTTGTCTTATCCCTACATGGATCTTCACACTTAATTCTTCAAAGGTTCCAAACCTTTCTACCTTGGGATCCTTGGGCTGACTTAGCATGTGCTGAACATGCAGCTCCACAATTTTCTCATCCACTTCATATCCCATAGGCATGATCCACATTGTTCTTGGTTCCATTGCCTCCATTAGGCATTGATCAGTTTCTACCATAAATCAAACTGTATCCTTATACTTTTCAACTAGAGATTTGGGAATTCTCTCCCTTGCTTGCATCATACTCTGAAAGTTCTTGAAATAACCCCACAGAGCTATATTTCTTGCCTTAGTATTCCCAAGCCCATGCAGGTAGTCTCTGATTTGAATGGCAACAGGTCTGTCATTCTGCCATACCCAACCACTAGATCCAGGTAGCTCACTCATAAAGTAGAAAAACAAACATAATATCAGTCCACCATACTTAAAAGAGTTTTTCTTATCCTTCTTGATCTTCTGTAAGTTTTCCATTAGTTGGCTTAGAAGGAGTTCACAGAGATCATAATCTGCATTCTTTCTCAACATTTCATAAGCAGTATACACAGCAGTTTCAGGTACTAAATTCTCCCTGCTGGAGTGATATATCTTATAACCAATTATCATAGATGCAAACTTGATATCCGGATCAGAAATATCTTCTATGGTCATTGCTCTCTTATCAAATTTTGATCCGGTAGCCTCACTCACTATTTGGTTTTTGATAGATTTGAGAACTGGTATCCCTCTGGAAGAGTGCAAACTGGTTGCTGCCCTAATTGCATCCTTAGTGATCTTAAATGGTCTATTTAACCATAAGAAGTTATCATGTACTCTGCTCAACACATACCGGACCCATTCATCCTCTTCAAAACAGGGGAAATGAATGCACTGACCAAAATGTTTATTCTGGATGGCCTGGTACAGTGGTTTGAGTTCAAAAGCATCATCTATTAGTTGATTGTGATAGATATCTGCAAGCTTAGATTCCCCAAAATCTTCAATGTTCGCATGAATGTAAACCCTAACATCTTCTACATGCAAAATACCATGCAGAATGCTGAAAAATGCACCTGAGGGATCCACTTCTAGAGATTTGTATGGGTGCTTCTTAAATTTAGGGTGTCGCCTATCAGAAATCTTCACCACATTCGAAGTAGCCATCTTTCAAAGATTTACAGAGAGATATTCAAGGACGGAGAATACCTTTTACGCTTCTAGGTTTCACGGAGTGAGCTAGATTGATTGCTAGATGAATCAACTTCTGCAGATGATCTTTGATGGGCTTGAGGAGGTTTGTTGCAGAGCTCTTTATCACTTCTTCTTGAATGCAGAATGAACAAGTGTTTGATAAGAAAACCCTTATATTATTCTGCAAACCCTAATACCAAGTTGCAATAAATGCTCAACTTAAGTCATTCCGGTTTGCCTTGTTTTTCTTATCTAAATGTCTTTGATGAACCGGATCAATCTTGTTCTAAACATCTTGTGGATCTTCCATATCTTAAACACATTTTATTTAGATGTTTCTCTATGAACCCTTTAATCCACAACTCTCCTTGTGCCAATTCCGGCACCAATTAACTGGCTGGGGGAAAAATGTTTTTCCTTGTGTCTCCCCCTGCAGAGCTCACTTTTTAATTTTTAGAAGGAATATCAGCACCAGATTCTGGTGTGGATCCATCCCCTATATTTTTTGTACTTCTCCTCACCCAAATATTGTTCATCTCACTTTGAATTTCATCCACATTCACATTTCCTTTTCCCTTGTCTTGATTCTGATTGTGATGTACCGGACCTCTTTTGTCCTGATTTTTGTTTCTACAGAATTTGGCAATATGAACGGATCTATTGCAATTGTGGCAAACAACATTTCTTTGCATATTTGATTGATATCCCCTTGATCTGCATTGATTAGCCATATGACCCATTCTATTGCATGCAAAGCATCTACCATTGAAAGAATTGTTCATTTGCATATTTCTGCATTCATAAGATTTGTGACCATACCTTTTGCAGTTAAAACACTATCTGGAGAAGGATGTATTAGTCTGATTCATTCTCTTCCTGCACTGATTAGCTTTATGACCAAAGTTATTGCAGTTGTGGTAGTATCCATTGAAGGATGGATATCTTTGAGCATTAGGTTGCCTTACCGGAGGTCTTCTAGGCTTGTTTCTTAGATTTTCTGATTCAAACTTCTTCTGACCAGATCCAGAGCTCTCACCTATCTCATATCCTAAGCCACGCTTGTCATCTACTCTCTTTTGGCTTTCAAGAAGAACTTCAAGTTGAGCAAAACTTATCTTGAATTTCTCTTTGTATTCATTTGTTGTTTGAAGATCCCTTTTAAGAGAGACAATTTGATCCTCAAGTTTTTCTTCATTATCTTTAGCATCTTCAAGATTAGATTCAAGATGTCTGATTATTCTATCCATCTTGTGGCTGTCTTCTAATTTCTCCTTTAGAGATTGTCTTAGATCATCTTCAGTTTTTCTTTTCTCTTCAATTTCTTGGGTAAATTTCATAACTCCTGATTCCATTTCATGTCTTACCATAATGATCTCTTTTGATAACTTTTCACATAACTTGGTTTTCTCCTTCAGATCTCCATTTGTATCATTTGCTTCACTTTGACTTGCCAATTGTTGAAGTAGCTCCTTTCTCTTTTTCATAGAGAGACTTAGTTTCCCTTTTAGTTCATTTATGAAATCATCAGCCTATTTGAGTCTTTCCTTCAATTCATTGACTTTAGAATTAGATTGTTCAAGATCATCTAGGGTAGACTGAAGTTTCTCCCTCATACCATACACATCCATTTTAATTTCCAGATCTTCCTCAAGCTGTTAGGCTCTATTTGGAGGAACTTGGCTCTAATACCAATTGTTGATAACTGAGAGGGGGGGTGAATCAGTTATCTTAATTATTTCAGCTTTCTGAAGTTTCTTAATAATTAATGCAACATCAATTCAAATAAGCAAACATAACCGTGAAATGGAAATACACATGACACAATATTCTTGATGTGGAAACCCTGTTAAGGGAGAAAACCACAGGGTGATTAACCAAAGATTGTATTCTCTATTAGAAGAATAGAAATACAAAATGACACTTGCCAATTAGGGCTCACTGCCCAAGCACACTGCTCACAAGAGGCTCACTGCCTATAAGAGACTCACTATCTACAAGTTGTAAGAAGAATAACAAGATTTTTGAACTGATGAGAAGCATCCACATATGCTGAGGTTCAATTCTGGTTAGGCTTAATATACTGATCTGCTGCACTTCATCCTTCCTCTTCTTTGGTGCTATTGACCTGTCACATACCGGACCTGTCTTACTACTTTCATTTTGTTCTTCTGCTTTTCTTCGCACACACAACAACTCACAACAACAACTCTCATTGAAATCCATTTGGTATATATATCCGCACAAAGGATTTCATCCTCTTTTTAGTCGGCGTCCAGAATAGTCAGTATTTCCCAACCTTTAGTCTGTCAGCTGAATCCTTGCTTACCAAGTGATGCGGATCAAAGAGATACTTATAGAAGTCATCTAACAAGTCAGCTAATCTTGAATGATACCTTAATAATCTTGATCACCATCAACATCTCATCCAGAATAGTGTCTGATATTCTGCCGGTCAGTTCTTCCTCTATCTGCTCTGCCAAACAGGACCCCAATACTTGAATGCTTATATCTCTTCACTCTTTCATCACCAGAGGCTCAAATCCTAGAATCTACCAGTCAAGGTATTCCTCTTGACTTCCCCAAGTCCGCACTTTCTAAAGATACTTCCTCTTAGAGATCCGGACCTAACTGTCGAACCTTGCCACAACACTCTGTTCTTGCTTACCAGACCACAACACTTTTCAATCTGACTTCCGGTATAGGCAAACTATGTCCTGCGGATGTGTGGGATGAACTTTGTTGCCATCAATGATAACAATCATGAAGCTCCAATGTGTCTCTTGCCAACAAAGTATAGGTTGATTTTTGGAAATTTTGGTGTACAAATTCTACCCTTTGCCATTGATGTCAAAGGGGGAGTGAGGAGCAGTAAAAAATGTGGAATCTAACTAAGGGGGAGCTCCAAAAAAGTGTACATTAGAATAGAGCATCAACCAAGGGGGAGTGTAGTGTGACACTTAGTCATTTTTCACTAAGTGTTGCCATCAATGCCAAAGGGGGAGATTCTTGGCAAGAGACACTGTGTGGCTTCATGAGTGTTGTCATTGATGGCAACAAAGTCCATCCCACACATCCACAGGACATGGTATGACTATACCAGAAGTCAGATTGAAGAGTATTTAGTTCGGTGAGCAAGAATAGAGCATGCAGCAAGGTCTGACAATCAGGTCTGGATCTCTCAGAGGAAGTATCTCAGCAAAGTACAGACTTGGGGAAGTCAAGAGGAGTACCATGACTGATACATTCCAGAGATTGAGCCTCTGGTAATGAAAGAGTGGAAAGATATGAGCACCTAAGTGTTGGGTTCCTGTTTGGCAGAGTAGACTGAGGAAGAACTGATCGGCAGAGCATTAGACCTTAATCCGGATGAGAAATTGATGGTGATCAAGTTTCTTGAGGGATCATTCATGGTTGGCTGACATAATTGATGACTTCTATAACTATCTTTTTGATACGCATCACTTAGTAAGCATGGATTCAGCCGATAGACCAGAGTTTGGAAATATCTTGAGTTTTCCAGATGCTGACTAGAAAGATATTGAAATGCTTGATGCGGATATATATACCAGATTGATTTCAGTATGAAGGTGCGAGTAGTGTGTTGTGTTGTGTGAAGAAAAGCAAAGAATAGTGTGGAAGTAGCAATACAGGTCCGGTATGTGACAGGACAACAGCACTAAAGAAAAGGAAGAATGAAGTGCAGTAGATTAGTGTATTGATCCTAATCGGAACTAAACCTCAGCACATGCAGATGCTTCTCATCAATTCAAACACCTAGTTACATTCTATATACCTTGTAGACAGTGAGTCTCTTGTAGGCAGTGAGCCTCTTGTGAGCAGTGTGCTCAGGTAGTGAGCCCTAATTGGCAAGTGCCATTTTGTACTTCTATTCTTTTAATAGAGAATACAATCTTGGGTTAGTCACCCCGTGGTTTTTCCCTTAACAGGGTTTTCCATGTAAAAATCCTTGTGTTATGTGTGTTGATTTCTTTCTGCTCTCATGTTCATGTATGCATATATGTTTTGATACTGCACTAATTATTAAAGAAGAAAAGAAAGTCAAATAATTAAGATAACTGATTCACCCCCCCTCTCAGTTATCAACACCCCTACCCTCTGCTGGAGATCTTCAGAAGTGTCCTTTGCAAGAGCCTTTGTGAAAATATCTACAATCCGATCCTTTGTTGGTACATATTCCAACCTTACTTCCTTATCCACAACCTTCTCTCTCAAAAAGTGATGTTTGATTGCTATATGCTTGGCTCTAGAATGCATCATTGGATTCTTTGAAATATTGATAGCACTTGTATTATCACACAAAATAGGAATATACTCATCATGCAATACCTTGATAACCTTCAAGGTTTTCTTCATCAACAACACTTGTGTACAATAGGATGTTGCTGTAATATACTTTGCCTCTGCAGTTGATAAAGACACTAAATCTTGCTTCTTGCTCTGCCATGAATCTAATCTTCTTCCTAAAAAGAAAGCACCACCAGCCCAATCAACATCAGTGTAGGCACTCAGATCAAATTTATTACCTTATGGATACCATAATCCATAATCTGAAGTTCCCTTACAGTATCTGAATATTCTTTTCACTACCTTCTCATGTGTGTTCTTGGGAATATCTTGATATCTGGCAACTGCACATACTGCAATCATAATATCGAGCCTAGAAGTAGTTAAGTATAATAATCCTCCAATCATGGATCTATAGGAAGTTTGGTCAACCTCTGGAGACTCATCATCTTTTCTCAAGTGACATCCAGTGACCATGTGAATCATCCATACTAAACTTCTTCAACATCTCTCTAACATACTTAGCCTAAGAAATAAAGATAGCATCATATAGTTGAGCAATTTGAAGTCCAAGGAAGAAATACATTTCACCAATCATAGACATCTCAAACTCTTTTTGCATCTCCTCTGCAAACCTCTTACACATATCATCATCTCCACCAAATATGATATCATCAATATATATTGCAACTATCAATATCATATCTCCTTCTTCTTTGATGTAAAGATTGCTATCTGTAGTACTTTTTTTGAAGCCCTATTGAAGTAAGTATTTATCTAACCTAGCATACCAAACTCTAGGTACTTGCTTGAGACCATACAAAGCTTTCTTGAGTCTGCATACTATGTCCAGATCTTCTGATATCTGAAAACCATTGTTTTCTCAATGTAGACTTCCTCCTATAGATCACCATTCAAAAATGTTGACTTGACATCCATCTGATAAAACTTAAAGTTCTTGTAAGCAACAAGTGCAAGAAACATCCTGATTGCCTCCATCTTGGCTACCGAAGCATAGGTCTCCTCAAAGTCAATGCCTTCAACTTGTGAATATCCTTTACACACCAATCTTGCTTTGTTCCTTACAACTTCACCTTCTTCATTCAACTTGTTCCGGAACACCCACTTTGTTCCTATAACATTCTTATTGGCTGGTCTAGGAACCAATTCCCATGTTTGATTCTTCTCAATTTGATTCAATTCTTCTTCCATTGCCTTTATCCATCCATCATCTTTGCTAGCATCAACAAAGGGTTTGGGATTTACTTTTGATAATAAACACAAATTTACTTGCTCATGTGCCTTAGCAAACCTTCTTCTGGTTTGCACACCTTCATTCTTATATCCAATGATCTGATCTATTGAATGGTTCTTATGAACATACTTTGTTGTAGTCTTAGATATATGCTAGATGATTCTTGTTTGTTTTCTTCTTTCTCTTCTTCTTCTTCTTCTTCAATGCATGGAAAGATGTCAGATCTGGAGTCCTCTGATTCTTGTGAGATCTGATACAAGTCTTCATCTACTTTGATATTTGTGCTTTCAATCATCTTTCCCAATCTCTTGTTGCAGCATCTATAGGCCTTGTTTATGGTTGAGTAACCAAGAAAGATCCCTTCATCACTTCTTGAATCAAACTTTCCTAGGTCTTCTTTATCTCTTTTGATATAGTATTTATTGCCAAAGATCCTAAAGTATCTGACAGTGGAAGGTCTTCCATACCATAACTCATAAGGGGTCTTAGTGCTATTGACCCTCAATTGTACTCTATTGATCAGATAGACAACAGTGTAAACTGCTTCCTTCCAGTACATGTCAAGCAAATCTACATATTTCAACATTGCCCTAGCCATCTCCTGTACAGTCCTATTCTTCCTCTCCACTACCCCATTTTGCTAAGGGGTCCTAGGAGTTGACAAATGTCTCCTAATACCATGATCTTCACAAAAAATTTCAAATTCATTTGAAGTAAACTCACCTCCTCTATCAGACCTTAATCATTTGATCTTAGTATCCATCTCATTCTCAACCATAGCTTTGAAAACCTTAAACTTATAGAGAGCATCTGATTTTTCTCTTAAGTAACCCAAGTCATTATGGAATAATCATCAATAAAGAACATGAAATACCTTTCACCTTGTTGACTCTTCTATTGCAAGTATGAGCAGTAAGTGTTGTCATTGATGTCAACACATAAGGTCAGCATCTAAGGAAGTTATTTGAATGAGTTTGAAGCAAGTGTTTAAGAAGTCAGTATAATTACAGAAGTATTCTATCTCACAGAATAGTACAGTGTTTTGCTCTGCATATCCTATAGATCGAATATCTTTGTCTGTGGTTTGGAAGTTATGTTAAGGGATGTCTGTAGTTGCTATATTTCAAGTTTGAGCCTCTGGTGTGAAGATTTGAGTGAGTTATGTTCACCAGAGTAAAAATTATTTTTCTAAATATTTAATGGTGACAGGGAGAATGTATTTTGTTTTGCATTTCTCTGCATTTAAGTTTTAGGGTTTGTGGTTTGAGGATTAAGTCTAGGATGATGTTATGTGCGTTCAATTGAAATGGTTCATGATTTGGTCCTCCACAAGCAATCTTTCCTTTATGATAGTGGCTGACAGTAATGTTTAAGTGCTTTGGTTTGAAGAATCATCTGGATAAAATGTTTGGGGGTTGTGCAAAAGTTTTTGGTGATTGTAACATGCTTGTGGATGTCTCTATATCATGTTCCTTCTTTTTGATTGGCTCACAAAGTGTAGTTTGGATCATGCATGAAGCGTGTTCCTAAAGGTCTTAGTGTTAACACTAGTTTTGGCTGACTTGGTTATTTTCACTACTTGCAATTATGCTTTGGAGTTTGTGATAGCATGTTGTTGTGTGGAAGATTGTATTTGAGTCCCAACTAAGGCATGGTGTGGTCCGCATTCATTCTTTTGCTTCACAAATTTGTTTAGGTCCTGACCTATTCTAATGTATGTAGGTATGCCAACCTTGGAGATTATTCCAATGGCTGATGATTGTAATGCCGACCTCGATGGACATTCCAAGGTTGATATATTGTATAAATACATGTAATGAAGTCGTAATTAAGTGATTATGATGTGAAGATGAAAAGATAAGTGTGAAGTGTAAAAGCAGAGCAGAGTAGAGAAATTTTATTGTGCTTTAATGGAACTAAACCTTGGCATGGTATAGATGCTACTATCTCAGTTCACCAACTTCTGGTAGTGATCCCCTTTGGCAGTGAGCCTATTCCTTTGGTAGTGAGCCCTTTCTTTTGCAATGAGCATTCTAGGCAATGAGCCTTGTTGTAAATTTTGATATATCATTTATATTGTGAGTTAATCCTCACCATGGTTTTTCCCTTATTGGGTTTTCCACATAAAAAATTTAGTGTCTCATGTGCTAAATGTGTGAACGTGTTTAAGCTTCTAATTTCATGCTTTCATGGTTAAATCATAATAAAAGTGATTAACTGGTTGATGTGTTGATTTTTGAAAGAAGTTAAGTTTTGGTTACAACTGATTCACCCCCCCTCTCAGTTGTCTTGTGCATTTTAACAATTGGTATCAGAGCGATGGTTCCTTGGAAGAAAGCCTAACAGCTTGAGGTAGATCTAGGATGGCACACAAGAAAGAGTCTCCATAGTTTGATGGAATGGATTATGCTCTCTGGAAGGTATGAATGAAAAATCATCTCATTTCTCTTGGTTATAGTGTTTGGAAGATGACAGATACAAAGTATATTATTACTCCAAATGGTCCATCATCTGAAGATGAAGTCAAACAGTATGAGTTAAATGGAAAGGCTAGAGACGCTCTGCTGAATGTTTTATCTAACACTGAGTTAGTGAAAGTTATGGATCTAGAAACTACTCATGTGATCTAGGTTAAGTTAAAAGAATTACATGAAGGAGTTGAATTTGTAAAGAGTGCCAAATTACAAAACCTGAAGGCGAGGTATGAAGCCCTGAAGATGAGTGATGATGATAACATAACAATCTACACACAAAAGGTTGATGAAATTATCAATAGAATCAAAGGTCTTGGAGGAACCATTCATGAGGATGAGGTTGTGCTGAAGATTCTTAGGTTATTGCCTAAATCCTATAGTCACAAGGTGTCTGCAATTGAATAACTTATAAGTGTGAACATGATTACAAAGGATCAGTTACTTGGAAAGTTCACTGCATTTGAGATGAGAGAATTTAGTGATGCTTTGCCGAAAACTGAGACTGCTTTCAAAGCTAGCACTTCAGAGAAGACTTCAAGATCTGAGAAGTATACTATGGAATTAGATGATGACCTTGATGAAATTGAAGCCAACTTTGTGGATATAATGCAAAGAGGTACTGGTAAGTTCAAAGGTAAATTATCATTCAAATGCTTTACCTGTGGCAAGATTGGTCACTATGCATCTAGGTGTCCGAAGAGAATTGAAAAAGCCAAGGAGAAATTTGAAAGTAGACCTAGGATTATAAAGAAATGCTATTATGTTAGAGATATAGATGATGATGGTGTAACAGATGATGATTATGATGATACTAGTGCAAATGAATGCCTATTTATTGCTATCAAGGAAGAACCTATATCTACTAATCTTGCTAGCTGTGTGAAGGAAGAAAAACCAGTGGAAGAAAGTGCTTTGTCTGTCTATGAGGCTGAGAAAGATAAGGATGAATGGATTATTGATAGTGGATGTTCACATCACATGACCAATGATAAAAGTAAGTTTGTAATTTTGGAAAAGTGTGATGGAGGACTAGTTAGGTTTGGAGATGATGTAGCTGGTAAGATTTGTGGAAGAGGGTCTATTTCTTTTGATGGAAAACACAATACAGATTATATTTTTTATGTAAAGGGTTTAAAGCATAATCTTTTAAGTGTTAGTCAGATGTGTGACAAAGGGTATGATCTAAGATTCAAGGATAATGGATGCAAGATCATGGAAATCTCTGGAACAGTAATTGCTACTGGTAAGAAGACTAGAGGTAATGTTTATAATTTGAGAGGAACTAATGAATGTTGTTTGTTAGCTCAGATAGATTAGAGTTGGTTGTGGCATAGAAGGATGTGTCATATCAATTTTGACAACTTGAAGATAAGTTCAATACAATCTATGAGAGATTTGCCTAAGCTTGTGAAGCCTGCTAATACTATTTGCAAGGAATGTCAATTGGGGAAACAGACAAGGACAAGTTTCAAGAGTAAAGAACAATTTTCTGTTGGATTGCTTGAGCTGGTGCATACAGATTTGTGTGGTCCTACAAGAACAAGAAGTCTGCAAGGAGATAGGTACTTTATGTTGCTTATTAATGATTATTCTAGAATAACTTGGGTCACTTTTCTAAAAGATAAATCAGAAGCCCTAGACAAGTTCAAATCCTTCAAGGCGATGGTTGAGAATGAGTTAGAATTGAGGATCAAATGCTTAAGGTTTGAAAGAGGAGGTGAGTTTACATTAAATAAATTCAATATTTTCTGTGAAGAACATGGGATAAAAAGACAGTTGTCTGCTCCTAGAAATCCTCAGCAGAATAGAGTTGTTGAAAGAAAGAACATGATAGTTCAAGAGGTTGCTAGGTCAATGATGAAAGAGGCCAACCTACCAGAAGTATACTGGAGAGAAGCCATACATACTACTGTCTACATTCAAAATAGAGTTCAAGTCAAAGGTAATGGTACTAAAACTCCTTATGAATTGTGGTATGAAAGAATTCCTACAATGAAATATTTCAAAGTTTTTGGAAGCAAATGCTATATCAGAAGAGAAGAAGAGTTAGGCAAGTTTGATGCTAGGTATGATGAAGGAATTTTCCTTGGATACTCCACTAAGAGTAAGGCCTACCGGTGCTACAAGAAGAGATTGAGAAAGATCATTGAGAGTGCTAATATGAAAGTTGATGAACACAGGGAAAGAATATCATATCTGAGTGGGTATGAATCAGATGAACCTACTACTATAACAAATGAAGAAAAAGTTGAACAAGAAGACAGTCAAGTTGAAGAAGAAAAGGCTTTGAAAAGTACTGTTAAGACTCCCATGTATGTAAGGATTAATCATTCTAAGGATCAGATTATTGGTAACAAAAGCAAAGGGGTATTGACAAGGAAACGAGTTGCAGAAGAACATGTGAACTACTATTTACTTTCAAAGATTGAACCTAAAACTATAAGTGAAGCCTGCAAAGATAAAAATTAGGTAAAGGCTATGGAAGAAGAGTTGATGCAGATAGAGAAGAATCAAAGTTGGGAATTAGTTCCTAGACCTGTTGACAAGAATGTGATTAGAACTAAATGGGTTTTCAGAAACAAGATGAATGAAAATGGAGTAGTAAGAAACAAAGAAAGACTAGTATGCAAAGGATATTCTCAGGTTGAAGGCATAGACTTTGAGGAGACTTATGCTCCTATGGCAAAGATTGAAGCAATAAGAATGTTCTTGGCATTCGCAGCACATAAAGATTTCAAAATGTACCAGATGGATGTCAAGTCTGCATTCTTGAATGGAGAGTTGGAAGAAGAGGTCTACATTGAACAACCAGAAGGATTTCAGTCATCAGACCAAGGTGACATGGTGTGCATATTGAAGAAATCCTTGTATGGACTAAAGCAAGCTCCTAGAGCCTGGTATGCAAGGTTGGATAAGTATTTGTTGCAATTAGGGTTCAGTAAAGATACTGTAGATATTAATCTCTATTTCAAAATTAATGATGATCAAATTCTGATTATTGTAGTCTTTGTTGATGATATTATCTTTGGAGGCAATGAAGGTATGTGTAAGAAAATTGTAGAGGAAATGCAAAAGGAGTTTGAAATGTCTATGTTTGGTGAAATGAATTTCTTTCTAGGACTATAGATTACTCAATTAGAAAAAGGGATTTTCATTTCTCAGTCCAAGTATCTGAAAGAGTTATTGAAGAAGTTTGGAATGGAGGATTCTAACCCAGTAGGTACCCTTATGTTAACTGGTTGCAAGTTGAGCAAGAATGATGAATCACCTAAGACTAATCAGAAAAAGTATAGTTCTATGATTGGAGGACTACTTTATCTAACCTATACCAGACCAGATGTAATGCATGCAGTTTGTCTTGTGGCAAGATTTCAAGAAGATCCTAGAGAATCACATGTGATGGCAGTTAAGAGGATAATGAGATATTTAAAAGGCACTTCAGACTATGGATTGTGGTATCCTAAAGATATTGATTTCACTCTTAGTGCTTATATAGATGTAGATTGGGCTGGAGATGTTGACGGCAGAAAAAGTACAAGTGGAGGTGCTTTCTTCTTGGGTAATAGATTGGTTTCATGGTTGAGAAAGAAACAAGATTCAATTTCTTTGTCAACTACAGAAGTAGAATATATTGTTGCAGCATGTTGTACTCAAGTGCTATGGATGAAGCAAACATTGAAGGATACAAGAGTTGTGTATGGAGAACCAATTTCAATCTTTTGTGACAATACAAGTGCTATAAACATTTCAAATAATCTAGTGATGCACTCAAGAACAAAGCATATATCAATAAGGTATCACTTTTTGAGAGAAAAGGTAATAGAGAATGAAGTAAAGATGGAATATGTGTCTACAAAGGATCATATTGTAAATATTTTCACAAAGCCTCTGCCTAAAGATACTTTTGAGTATCTCAGGGAGAAGTTAGGGGTCATTACCCCTCCTGCTCTAAACTAAGATGCATAGGAAATGCATCAGTCTAGTTGTGCCCAAAGTCTCATTTTTTGATCTAGATTGATGTTTTGAAGGCTACCTCTCAGGGGTAGTAGGTAGATTTTGTTGATCTAAGTTCCTGATAAAGAGTAGTAAGTGTTGCAGTATTGCTGACAGGGGAAGTAGTACAGTAAGATTTGAATTGAGCCATGATAACTAAAGAGAGAGAAAAGGTCTGGCACCCTTTTCCATTGATGTCAAAGGGGGAGAGAAGTTCATTTGAAAAACTTAAGGAGATAAATTTTGAGAAAGTTGCAGCCAAAGAAAGCACAAAGTTAGGGGGACCAAAGAAGCAAAGCAAGTTTGCTTGTCTTGATGGTTTTTCACATCATGTGTTGCCATCAATGACAAAGGGGGAGATTGTTGCAAGTATGAGTAGTAAGTGTTGTCATTGATGTCAACACCTAAGGTCAGCATCTAAGGAAGTTATTTGAATGATTTTGAGCAAGTGTTTGAGAAGTCAGTATAATTGTAGAAGTGTTCTATCTCCCAGAACAGTATAGTGTTTTTCTCTATATATCCTATAGATTGAATATCTTTGTCTGTGGTTTGGAAGTTATGTTAAGGGATGTTTGTAGTTGCTATATTTCAAGTTTGAGCCTCCAGTGTGAAGATTTGAGTGAGTTATGTTCATTAGAGTAAAAACTATTTTTCTGAGTATTCAATGGTGAAAGGGAGAATGTATTCTGCTCCGCATTTAAGTTTTATGGTTTGTGGTTCAAGGATTAAGTTTGGGATAATGTTATGTGCCTTCAGTTGAAATGGTTCATGATTTGGTTCTCTGCAAGTGATCTTTCCTTTATGACAGTGGCTAGTAGTAATGTTTAAGTGCTCCGATTTGAAGAATCATCTAGATAAAATGTTTGGGAGTTGTACGAAAGTTCTTGGTGATTGTAACATGATTGTAGATATCTCTAGATTATGTTCCTACTTTTTTATTGGTCTGTAAATTGTAATTCAAATTGTGCATGGAGCGTGTTCCTAAAGGTCTTAGTGTTTACACCAGTTTTGGTCGACTTGGTTGTTTTCACTACTTGCGATTATGCTTTGGAGTTTGTGATAGCATGTTGTTGTGTGGAAGATTAAATTTGAGTCCTAGCTAAGGCATGGTGTGGTCCACATTCATTCTTTTCCTTCACAAATTTGTTTAGGTCCTGACCTATTCTAATTTATGTATGTATGCCAATCTTGGAGATTATTCCAATGGTTGATGATTGTAATGCTGACCTTGATGTACATTCCAAGATTGATGAATTGTATAAATACATGTAATGAAGTCATAATTAAGTGATGATGATGCGAAGATGAAAAGATAAGTGTGAAGTGTAAAAGCAAAGTAGAGGAATTTTATTGCACTTCAATGGAACTAAACCTTGGCATGGTATAGATGCTACTATCTTAGTTCACCAACTTCTAGCAGTGAGCACCTTCTTTTGCAGTGAGCATTCTAGGTAGTGAGACCTCAGGTAGTGAGTCTCCGATAGTAAGCCCATTTATAAATTTTGATATATCATTTATACTGAGTTAATCCTCACCGTGGTTTTTTCCTTATTAGGTTTTCCATGTAAAAAATCTGGTGTCTTATGTGTTGAATGTGTTTAAGTTTCTAATTTCATTCTTTCATGGTTAAATCATAATAACAGTGATTAAGTGGTTGATGTGTTGATGTTTGAAAGAAGTTAAGTTCTGGTTACAACTAATTGACCCCCCCTCTCAATTGTATTGTGCATTTCAACATCTTCACTCTTGTAGGACCACATAGGTTAGTGTGAATTAGCTCTAATGGTATTAAAGAAGAGTACTCCTTGCTCTTGAAACTTGTCTTTGGTTGCTTTCCCATTTGATATTCCTTGCACAATGTGTTTGCAAGCTTGGTTATTTTGGGCATGTCTCTCACCGCATGAATAGAGCTGATATTTACCATATTGTCAAAGTTGGTGTGTTCCATTCGTTTGTGCCATAGCCAACACTCACTAGATCGATCCAATAGGCATGTTCTTCCATTTACCTCCTTTAGATGATAGCTATCACCATATGACTTGATGCCTTTTGCAACCAGCTTTCTAGATCTTACCTTCCTGATTTCACAACCTTTGGCATGAAAGGTAAGATTGTATCCTTTGCTACGCATCTGATCAACACTGAGAAGAGTGTGCTTTAGCCCTTTGACATAGAGGACATCCTTAGTCCTATTCGTTCCATCAATAGTTATAGCACCCTTTCTACAAATTTGTACTGACTCATCACCACCAAACTTAACAGCTCTACCATTCCACTTCTCAAGATTGATAAACTTCTCCTTATCACTAGTCATATGATTAGAGCAACCACTGTCATTTACCCAAGCCCTGGCTTCTTTTGCATGAAAGGCAGTCCATATAACCATTGAACTATCATTGTTTTGGTCAGCTTGCAAGGTATTAGTCTTTACACATTTTTTGATATCATCCTTTTTATTACCAACATTTAAGGCCATGAAAAGTGTTTCATCATTTGAATCATTATGATCTTCATCTTCTAAAGAACAATTGCTCTCTATGGAATACAAGCTTCTTTTGAACTTGTCTCTTTTGTTACTACCCCTTGATTCTTTAAAAGGACATTTAGAAGCAAAATGACCAAACTTTCCATAATTGAAGCATTTGAAGGGTAACTTACCACTGCATTTTCCTATGCCTTTCTTTAAGGTTCTTACAAAGTTTGCTTCTACTTCTTCAAAGTCATCATCTTGATCAACTGCTTCATCTCCTGTCTTCTTACTTGTTTTGAATGTAGTCTCCTTCTTTGGAATGCCTTTGTCAAATTCTCTCATTTTGAAGGCTATGAGAGAGCCAAACAATTGATCTACTATATATGTATCCAAATCTTGAGTCTCCTCTATAGTAGATACCTTATGACTGTAAGATTTGGGAAGAGTTCTCTATACCTTCTTCACAATTTCGTCTTCTTTCACTTCACCACCAAGACCTGTGATGCCATTAACTATTTCATCCACTCAAAGCATATAACTATCAATGTATTCATCTTTTTTCATCCTCAGGGTCTCAAATTTACTCTTGAAGATTTGCATCTTGGGTTGTTTCACTTTACATTATCCTTCATAAATGCTTCCAAGTTGTACCCAGACATCCTTAGCAGATTTGCAACTCATTACCTTTAGAAGTTTTGTATCCTCTAGTCCACTCATGATAGTACTCTTTGCCTTGGCATTATTATCATACAACCTAATCTCATCATCATCTGTAGGCTAAGAATCAAGAGCAGTGTAACCATTCACAACAACTTGCCATACACCAAACCCTAGAGAATATAGATAGTTTTCCATCCTTAGCTTCCAAAAGGAATAATGTGTTCCATCAAACATAGGTACCTTGTGAGATCCATTAGGAGCCATCCTGGACCTTCCTCAAGTGGTTAAGCTTCTTCTGAATAACTTAGCTTTGATACCAATTGTTGAACACACTAGGATACTAAGAGGGGGGGTGAATCAATATCTAATCAAACTTCAAATCCTCCGGAGAAAATTAAGACTTAAGCATTACAGTATCAACATAAACATGAAATATTAACGCAATGCACATCAACACATAACACCAGATGTACGTGGAAAACCCAAGAATGGAAAAACCATAGTGAGGATTAACTCACAATATATGAAGCTCAAAATTACAACTTTATTTTAGAGCTACAACCCAAGGAAGCTATTACTCCCTGAAAACTTTAATTTAGGATCACTCCCAAGGAAGCTACAACTCCCTACAGACTTTTTTTAGGGTCACTCCCAAGGAAGCAACTACTCCCTAAACTGAGAACAAACTTAGAAAGGATTACAGTATGACAACCCTTCTACTACCTGAAAACTGACATTGAAGCTCACACCTTTAATGATTGCAATTCTGCTTCTTCTGATGATTGGATCAATTAGACATACTCTTCACTTCCCTCCTGTCACAAAAATGTCTTCAAGATGAATTAGGACAACCTCTTGTTACCCACCATTTTGAACCTGACAAATTTTAAACTTTGGCTACTGGTAAATGTTATCGTACCCATCATCTTCAGGTTGTTACACAGTTTTAGCAGTTTTCACAGGGGCTTTTAAATATGAAGAACCAGATTAAGGAGGAACAAGGGTTCGTGATTTCATCTTATATCAAATGGTCAACTCCCAGGTGCAAATTTCTTTCCAACTAAAGAAATTCAATTTTCTCCCTTACGGCAATTTGGTTTCCAATGACATTTTGGACATAAATATATTTTTAATATTTGGAGAATTATTATTTATCTCCAGATTGGACAAAGTGAAAGAATTATTTTAATTGACATTTTTTGAAATGTTACGTGAAAAGTGAAAAACTACATTAAAATAATAAAATAATGTTGTGTCGGTAATTTATGTGGTTCTAAAACTATATAAATCTCCGATCGGGGGGGGGGGGGGGGGGGGGGTAGACATTCCAAAAAGTCACCGATGCCCGACTCTTTTGTAATCGGCAGTTTTAAAGGTTTTGGAACTTCACCTTTTGCCAACACTCTCTGCATTGAAAATTCTTAGGGTTTTAGAACTTCAATTTTTGTCGATGTTCTCCTTCAAATAGGGTCACTGGCAAGAAGCTGCCAAGCAGTATTGCTTCAGCATAAGTGGAGTCTTCGATTCATCTCTTGATACTCTTATTTATGATGCCATTGAGAGCTTGGAAAGTGCTATCAAGAACTCAATCATTCCTATTTAAAAATCTGTGCGATGGGTGATAGATTGAAGAGAGTGACCTCTGATGATGATTCTCGGAACAAAAAGGAAGTTTTCCAATGTGGACGCAGAGACAATGCACATAATTGTTTGACAGGTTGTAAGAATGGACCATTGTGAAACAATAAATGTAATCGTTGCTACAGTGCAGGCTTTCATCTCGAATTGTTGTGAATGCATTCCTCATAGATACTATGAATATATAATAGGATATTAGATTATGGCATTCCAAAGTTGAGGAATTGATACTGAAGTATCTTTTAACGGTTGCTGCACTCCAAATATCACTCGAGTGGATTTCCACATTTTGGCAAAAGAACTTGGCGAGAGCATTCAATAAAACCATCAAGTCATCTTGAGAAATGAGATGGTTGTTCTTCATAGCCTGGGATTTGGTCTCATTATCTGTTCACCACATCACTCCATTGATGGATTTGTAAATGATATTTATATTGAGAATGGGATGCGTGAAAGAATTGTTCTTAGGGTCAATGGTGGATTCAAGAGCAGAGTTGATAGTATGTTGGCATCTACAATGGGTGGTAGAAGCAATCCATGTTCCCTTGGCCTCATTCTTAGCAACAAATCCATCACTCTCAAGAAAACAATACCCTTTATTTTACAAGGGTGATGTTTAATAATGACGTGCAGGTGACCATTCACATAAATACATTAAATGAGGGTGGATGCATGGAGTATTCCATTAATGCATTTTGTGGAAGATCGAGCTCAGAATTCAGAGGAATTTTGCCACTATTGTTTCGATGCATGATGCAGAAAAAGGGAAATTTATATTTGAAAGTGATTGGGGTGTCAAAAAGGTCCTAAATGCAGTGCCACATGATCTTGGACTCAAAGATCCCTGATGAATCATAATGCAACATATTGTACTCCAATTTTAAGTGAACAACGAATACTGGTGAGCTCAAGTAGATCTATATCTGCACTTTCCATGTCTACCTTTGCCTTGCACGTATCCTGCCAACAACAAAAATCCTACTTTGAAATGGACCTTGTCTTTTGGAGAGGATAAGAAGAAGAAAGTTTATATGCTTACGGCTAATGGGGGGCTAGATTAATGTTGGACAAAAAGAAGGTCCAAGAACTCTAATGCATTTGTCTTTAGTGTTTAGTGCACCTTTTGAAAACACAGGACAAATTCCTTGGCAGATTTGGAAGGGCATTGATAAGGATCAACCAATGGTCCTCCTAGCCCTGAATTGACTATGTCCCAATCGTTACAGGTAAATGGATTCCATGCACAATGAGCATCCAATTGGAATGAAATGAAATGATAGAAGCTCTTTCTAAAATAGATTGTATCAGATGCTCTGATTTACATGAAACCAATAGAGTTCAGTCAAAGAGTATGACAGATTATGAAGTCCTAATGAAAGAATGTAGCTATGCAGAATGCAAAGAAGATTCAATATCTTCAAAGGATACAAGTGCCTCTCCATTTACACACCTCTCAACACATGATAAACCTTATAATTCTTGTTTAACATCTTGCAGTCCACCTATATTTCCAAATCAATTATGTTCTGGTAACTTTCCAAGAGTACCTGGCCACTGTGGTCGTGGTTGCTGTGGAACTCAAACTCGGGGATACGAGAATTCACATCACACACAAGGCTCTTCATTGGGCCTGGAATATGTTGAGTTTTCAGACAATTCTTTTGCATTCGGTCTCAGACAAAGCAGTTTCAACAGAATAGCATTTAAAATAACATATAGATGAATGCCAGTTAAGTTGGTGATAGTTTAGTGAGCATGATGCAGGGTCCCATGGATGTTGATGGTGGCAGGCTTCTTTTGGAGTTCAGTCATGTTTTAAGACCTGGGAGCTATTTTGTATGGTCAGCTACTCTTTTTTATCAAAAACTACCCGAGGATGTGGGAATCTGGAAAGCCATGTAGGCTTTAATGAAATCAATGTGTTAGAACTTTGTTGAAAAGAAAAAGGGATAGAGTGAATGCAGTAGGTATTGCTATCTATCAGAAACTGACATCTAACACTTGCTATGAATTAAGAAGGAACCAAAACCCTCCTTTGTGTGAAGAAAGTGATGACCCCAATGCAACATGGAGTGTTCCTCTAAAAAGCTGCATGCATAAGGTGCCAATTGGTGATGGTGAACGTGGGAATAAATGGCCAAAAGAATGGCCTCAAAGGCTTGACAAAGCTCCATATTGGTTAAACAATGCATAAGCTAGAGTAGATGGAAAACAAGAAACAATGGATTTCATATCGGATTACGAACATTAGAAACGAGTCATTATAAAGTCTTACCTTAATAAAATGGGAATTGACTAGTCTAGTGTTTGGAATGTTATGGATATGAAAGTAGTTTATGGGGGTTTGCAACTACTTTAGCAGGAAAGAAGGTTTGAGTAATGAATGTTGTGCCGATAGATTCCTCTGATACACTTCCTATTATTTATGATCATTGTCTTATTGGAATTCATCACGACCAGTGTCAATTTTTTAGTACTTATCCCAGGACATATGATCTCTTGCATGCACATTACCTCTTCTCTAAGCTTGAGAAAAGGTGCCAACTAGCTCTTATAATGGTAGAAGTTGATAGAATATTAAGGCCAGGAGGTTCCCCTATTTTTCAAGATAAAATAGAGATAATAAATGAATTGGAAGGCATGGTAATTTCATTGCATTGGGAAGTTAGACTTACCTATTCACAAGAGCAGGAAGGGATACTTCATGTACAAAAGACTGTGTGGTGCCCAATATCCTCCTCAAACAACATTTTGAGTAAGGGAGCTCAAAACATAAATTTTGGAGATTTATCAGGAAATTTGGGGCTTAGCTGAATCAGTAAGAGATATGATGTACTAAGGCTTTCCATTTATAACTTAGTTATAGGTATATTAGTAACCTTTAAATATAATAAAAGGAGGATTTTCAATAATAGGTTACGGGAAAGAAGAAAGGAGATTTTTACTATAATTTATTTTTAAGAAACTATTACGAGAAAAGGGAGGACTTTCCATTGTAACTTATTTTCAAGAAGCGGTTATGAAGGGGGAAAAGGAAGTCTTTAAAAACTCATCAGTTGCTTATTGAAAGTATTCCACAAAAAAAATTAGCGTGCTACTGCCATGTATAGCTAGAGAGTAGTGTACAAAGATAAACTGGAGACTTTGAGCCCAACTTCTGTTTTTCAGATGTTAATATAGAAATGTGTTCTTATGCTCATATTTTCTCTATGTATGTTGATTGTTCCTATGTCCAGCCCATACATTCTTGTGTTGTAATCTATTGTATTTTCTCATGGTATGTAGGTTCTGGGAGATTTGTGCTCTCTTTTCATTTATTTTTCCTTCCCTCTAAAAGATTTAGTTGTATTCATATGTCTGCAATTTGATTTCTCTTCTTTTCTCTTTCTTTCCTTTATGTTGCCTTTCCTACTTTTTGGTCAAAAGCACACATGGTTTTCATTCATTGTATATCATTAGAAGGTAGTTGCACCTTGTAAAAGAAGTAGAGTCATTACAATTTATAATTACAGTTGACTCAACTGTTGGTTCTGTTGTCATCTGGATGGGAGAGAGAATATAGATTTAAGTGACAAATCTATATACCAACACCTCTAACACATCTACTCTTTCTCCTTCAGTCGAACATCACAATGCATATGATTTTCATATTTTATTCTTCACACTTTCATATTTTCATTTTTACAATCATACTACACCTAGACCAATGATGCAGAGGGAAACTCTCCCTTTCAAATCTGCAACATAAACACTTCACAAGCCTCTAAAAGAAGGCTGAAAATAAAATGGAACAACAAATAGAGGAAGAGAAATATGCACAATAATATTTATTCAATCTGAAATTTCATTACAAAATATGGAAGCATATGAGCTTCTGAGAGATACAATCCACACTTGCAACAAATTTTTGTCTTCATCAATCTAGACTCATACTGGCAGCATCTAGATATGCAAATATCTTAATCCCAATCATCTCTCCCAAATGAGCAATCCTCAATATGTAGAAATTGGGTGAGAAGAAAACCATTATTGGTTTCTCAAAACAACCTCCATAAATCCACAAGAAAAACCCGTCACTTCCAACCTGTCATCGCTCCCTCAATTTTTAGGATTTTCTAAAATAGTTTCTAGGTTTTGTGTACCTTCTTTCCATCTTTCTAGAACATTTTAAATTTTATAATTTTGATAATAAATGAGAAAGTTATGCCCATTTTATCGAGACTGGGTTTCATAATAACGACCCAGACATGCAACAACATGCAAAGCTTCTGGTCCCACCTCTTGGAAATCAATTCCAAGATTCTTGGTAGCCCCACTTATAACAAAATCAGTCAAATCCCACCAAAATTAAATTTACAATTGCACCCAAGGGAAATTACATTTGTTGCAAATTAAAATATTATTTCCCAAACCCATAAACCTAATTGAAAACAAACTAATTAAAATAATAATATTTTTGGTGATGCAAGATTGCCATTGACCATGGATGCTCTTGCATCAAACACCCAGGGTAAGAAGTTTGTGAGCATACACTCACAAATATGTGCACAAGAAATTTCTATCTCCTTTTTTTTTCTCTTTTTCCAGCATCTATCTGGCATACTTCCCATACCCCACCAACTCTGCTCTGCACTCCTCTTTCTCAACATGGAATCATTGTAACTCAATCTCCTCCACCAACATGCATCTACACTATCCTCTGTAACATCACACAAATCTTTTCGTGCATACAAATCAACACTAACAACATCCAACTGTACTATCTCTTCTGCATTCACTAACTATTCTTCTACACTCACATGCAAATTATCCTTCACAAATTCAAAAGAATACAATTTTACCTCTTTCACCTGTTCCTCTAATGCTGCTGCTACAACATCTATCTGCTCACTATCTGCTGCAATCTTTTCATCTTCACAAATTCTACTCTCATCTTCATCATAAAAATAAAACATATTATGTATTACCTCTTTCTTTGTAACCTTTTCATCACCATTGTCTACTGCACCATCTTCTTCATGCTCATTCTCTACTACTACAACCTCATGATCTGCAACAACTACAACCTTCTTCTCATCCTCAACCATGTCTACTTTGTCTTCTTCATTTCTTGATGTCAAAACAATCATAGGTATACTCACCATTTCATTTTTTACCTCTTTTATTGCTGATGTCCTTTCTTGTCTCATTCTTCTTTCAATAATCTTTCTAATGGGCCATGTAACCTTCCTCTTCACTGATAAGTGCCAACTTTGCAACTACTGAACTATTCTTTCCATATCTTTTTCCATCTCTTCCACAACTTGCCTTAGTTCTCTTATCTCTTTCTCAACCTCTATTTGTCTCATCTTTTCCTCTTTCCTCTTCCTCTCTTTTTCTTCTTGCTTCTTCTTTTGTGAACCCCCAGCCTGCAGGTACCTTTTCAAAAAATCCATCTTCTCTTCAAGCAAGTCCCTTTAACCTTGCTTCTCTTTATCTTTGCCTCACCTAAGTCTCTTCTTCTTCTCCTCTACGTAGTCTTTTGGCAACTAGGTTCTCTATTCAACCTGCACAAACAAAAACCTGCAAACAACAAACTCTCTTTTGCCCAGACCTTTTGAGCTCTGATACCAATTGATGCAGAGGGAAACTCTCCCTTTCAAATCTGCAACATAAACAATTCACAAGCCTCTAAAAGAAGGCTGAAAATAAAATGGAACAGCAAATAGAAGAAGAGAAATATGCACAATAATATTTATTCAATCTGAAATTTCATTACAAAATATGGAAGCATATGAGCTTCTAAGAGATACAATCCACACTTTCAACAAATTTTTGTCTTCATCAATCTGGACTCATACTGGAAGCATTTGGCTATGTAAATATCTTCATTCCAATCCTCTCTCCCAAATGATCAATCCTCAATATGTAGAAATTGGGTGAGAAGAAAACCATTATTGGTTTCTCAAAACAACCTCCATAAATCCACAAGAAAAACTCGTCACTTCCAACCTATCATCTCTCCCTCACTTTTTAGGATTTTCTAAAACAATTGCTGGGTTTTGTGAACCTTCTTTCCATCTTTCTAGAACATTTTAAATTTTGCAATTTTGATAAAAAATGAGAAAGTTATGCCCATTTTACCGAGACTAGGTTTCATAATAGCGACCTAGACATGCAACAACATGCAAAGCTTCTGGCCCCACCTCTTGGAAATTAATTCCAAGATTCTTGGCAGCCCCAATTATGACAAAATTAGTCAAATCACACCAAAATTACATTTACAATTGTACCCAAGGGAAATTACATTTGTTGCAAATTAAAATATTATTTCCCAAGCCCATAAACCTTATTGAAAACAAACCAAATTAAAATAACAATATTTTTGGTGATGCAAGATAGCCATTGACCGTGAATGTTCCTGCATGAACCAACTAAGTTTACAATATATACATGACATTATATTTATTTCATTACAAATTGGCCAATACAACAAGGATATTACATTTTACAATTCAGCTAGAGATCACACAACATGAAACATGCATAGGGCAAGCCCTATCATGAACAACACACTACTGCAAAAGGAAACACATGCCTTGTAGATCCCAATACATGGTTAGTCTGGTCCTAAGCATTTTTCATAGCATTTTTCTTCAAGGAATCACCTTCGTACACATCACTCATTTGAAATAAGACGACCTTAAGCAAGAAGACATGAAATCTGAAGTATAACGGTTGCCAACTCTTGAAAACCTTGTGCAGTACTAAAAACATGAAAAATATTCATGACTCATACAACACCTTCAGATACACCTCTAACTCCACACAAAAATACATTGTGTTGCATACCTTAAAATGTGCACACTAAGATCAAATAGCCATCTGAAATACACTGTAACGCAATGTCATTGAGAAATTAACCTTGCAGAGCATCAAAACACCTAAAACTGCAAGGATACAAGTAATACACATCCGTGAACATGTCCACCAAACCACATAGGCAATTCTTCTCTTTCAGAAGAATGTGGAACATTTCAACAAGCCTTCAACATTACTTTTCTCAACCAGAATACAGACCGGAACTCAACCACTTATAACTTTCACTGCTGAGGGTGTAGAGACCCAAACCTTTGGAAATAGCACCTCCATCAGACATTGAACTTGACTTCTGAACCACAAGACCTTATCTTTAAACATGGAGAAATGTGGAGCCAAACATTGCAATACTGTGAATACCTTGAACAACACTATCTTCAAACTATCAACTGCAAAACACTCTTCCGTGAGTCCAAACAATATGAAACTTGGAATATACATGCTTTGACACTATATGAGGCTATCTTCCATTCCACAGAGATACAAAATCAAAAGCATGAAAATGGGGAGTAATCTCCCATTCAATCTTCAAAATAGTCTTTCTGTAGCAGAAACTTTCACCAACATCCGAAGGCTAAAACTTCTTTGTATCAACACATACATTATTAGGAACAATGAGAAGGATCATAAAACATGCCACATGTCCTTAGCAACATCTTCTCATCCTTAGCATAGATTAATGTATTATCATTCATCTTAGTGCTTATAATTCCCATCTTAATATTTTAGCATTCATCTTTGTGCTTCTAATTCCCATCTTAATATTTCACTATGAGTTCATCTTTGTGCTTCTAATTCACATCTTAATATCTCATCATGAAAAAATCTTTACAGACTGACAACTTGACTTGAAACTAATCAAAACATGACATCCAACCATGAACATTACTATATCTCACTACTTTTGTTGATCACAAGCATGCTCAATACACCTTGTCTTGACATTAATCTGGGCATAACATCCAACCATGAACATCAACAACCCACTATGAACCTCAGGAACATCACAAGATATCAGCAACCATAAACATCAGCATCACCACTATATCTCACTACATCTTTGTATCTCACTGGTGTATCATCATCAAAAGTTGAGTGTTGACCTTACTTTAAGTGTTGACATCAATGACAACATAATGACAACACATATTGCCAACACTTCCCACCTTGCCCTCAGTTGGCAAGAAACTTTGGAAGGTGTCTTTTAGTGATCCCCTTGAGGATTCCCCTATTCAGGGTGACTTGACCCCTGAACCTCACAAAAATAAAGACAAAGGTAAGAGTAAGGTTCTGGGGAATTTGTAGGATGCTCCTTCCCAGTCTCGACCCACCTATTGGGAGAAATTCATCCCTTCCAAAAGCAACCTGACTACTCCCTCTCCCAGTAGTCCCCCTACTAGTGAAAGAAGTCATCGACAGGATGTAAGTGTAATTCTTGCAGTCAACTGGATGAAAAGGTGATAACCCTATACAAGGCAATGGATTTGCAAAATCAAGTTTTAAAATGGCAGCTGGCCCAGATACATCACACTAGAAAGAAGATTCAGCACCTGGAGATCATCACCCAATTGGAGACCTCTGAATGGCCTAATGTGAATGTTACTGATGAACTGTGGCAAGACGTAGAAAAATTACCCAAAACATTGGAAAGATGGGAAAGTATGGAGGAAGAAATGAATAAGATTAAGAATAACCACGAAGTCATCGAGAAGAACATGGAGGAGATAATATCTTTTAGTAAGGAGACTGTCAAAAAAATTGCTACCACTCTTTACATTTTCTAGGCTGAGATGGAAAAAAGAAAAGTAGCTGAGGTAATTCTGGTACTCTCACCACTGGAAACACCAATCAACAACCTAACATAATGGAGCCAACCAATAGAACTAGAGTGAAGAGTAAGAAAATCAAAGGGAAAGATGTGGTCATGGGGAATACTGATGGACAAGACAACAATGTGCAAGAGGCTACCTTCGAGGACAAGCTGGAGTTCCTTAACAGGGAGTGGCAAGCCATCAATGACCTGAAGATTTTTTTAGAACAATAGGGTCTGCTCTACTAGTCTTGTGTTGGTCTTTCTTTTTGTGTTGGCTCTATGTATGTAATTGACTGTTTCTTGTCATGTTGGGTCTGTAATTTGTTTTATTCCTTGTAAGACTCTTCCTATTTGCCTTTTTGGCTTTTTTGTATGGGTTCGGGCCCTTCCCAATTATCTTATTCAAAACAATTATGATTCATTGTAAATAACTATATAATGCAAGAAATTAAAGAAATACAACACAAAACGATGAATGAGCATAGCACAATCTTATTCACCTAAATTAGCATATTATTACCCCTCAAATCTGACAATCCCAGGTAACCATTTCAAGGGCATTGCATGAGTAGCTACCAAGCCAATTAAGGTCTAAATTTGATCTAATGGTTCAATCCAGTGCGCATAATCAACTCGAACACTGCAGGCTCTGGTCACAATGAAGCCTACTCAGTACTTCACCTTAGTTCATAAAGGGCCTTAATCATTATGAAATTAAATTATATTAATTCTTTGAATTAATTAATTTAATTTTCATCATATAATAATTATGATTAATTCATTTATGAATTACCTAAAAATTTTATGCAAGGGTGATTAATTTAGTCAAATTAATAATTTATTTGACAATTTTACTCTGAAGTGTAATGTCAAGCAATATGGATTGTATTGTAAATGGAGTAAAATTATTAATATCCCATTTATGTGATAGGGGAAATAATTGAGGTGGGTAAGAGGTGAATTAATTCTTTTACAATTAATTTATGTGCAAGTGTGAGGAGGTTAGTTTTGATTGGAAAACTCCCATGAACGAAAGGGTGGATAAATAATTTAAGAGTCAGACTTTGGTGGAAAGAAGTTATGAGTAGTTTCAAAACTACTTGTGTGGGGTAAAATGTTATAAAAGGGGATAATTATGATTTACAAGGGCTCGGCACTCCAAAAATTGTTTTGGGGGAAAGGGGAATAGGAGTAAAATAGATGTTTTTAAACATTATTTTCTTTGAATTGAAAATCATATACTATTAAGTTCAAATTCTAGATCAAAGTACAATCCGTGTGGCCAAGGAAGCCACATAAGTCTTTTAGTTACATCATTTTCAACTCAAAAAAGAGGGAACAGTTAGATAGTATACTCCACATGTACACCACCCAGTTCAATGATATCGTATAAACATATCAAAATAGAAATATTATAACCAAAGCATACCAAAAGTCTGTCTTCAACTGCTTTCCATCATAATCCATCCATCAGCCCTGATTGCAAAAACCTACCTAATCACCCTCACTATTGTAGTGTACCTGCTCACATGTCAAGCTCAATATGGTACTGCTCATGATCATCTTGAATGTTCCTGCATGTCCTACTTGTCTCATTGACCTGTAGAGTGTCACCATCTCCAGAATACTAAACGCTTATATGTATTCCTTGACCCCTTCCTCTGTCCTGCCTATCCAGATATCCTCTGTTATCACTAACATCATAGGAATCCATACCACTATATGTACCAATAGGAGGTGAAACTCTAAGCTGACTGCTATCCAAATTGAAATTCTAAAATGTAAATTTGAAGTATCATAGTGCTTCATCCTATTGTGATGTTCACAACACACCCCATTTTACTCCTTAGCAAAATGAGGACCCCTGTTGTTGCTTTGCTTTTTTTGCTTTTGGTTTGTTGTTCTGTTTGGTGGTAAAGGGAAAAGAGGGAAAAAAGTGCAAACTTTGCTAAAAATAGAGAAAAATGCATTTTCAGTACTAGTGCATGATATGGTTGGATTCCTTGTGAAAAATGAGCTAGGGTTACTTTTTCAACCATCTTAAAATTCACCATATTTTGCAAGTTATGATCATTTTGGTAAAATGTACAATCAAGTTTTGCATCATACAAGGTCAGTTGTAGGTCCTTTGTATATTCTTTTTTATCTTGTATGCATTTTGGATAAAAGCTTTATATATACATACAAGTGAAACATGCAGGCCGCGGACCCGAGGGGTTGTTTAAATAAAGTTAATTTCGGCTTGTATATTTTGACATACAAAACTGATGTACTACAGTTTATACAATGCCGAATTCAAAATGGATCAAATTTGGAAAAACACTTGTATCAAATCCAAATGTATATCCAAGGATGCAAGTTCTTTTGCATCGAGGCATGCAGGAGGGAAAGTGCGTGGGTCCCACGGCTCATCGGCCTAGCTTCTATCATCGGCAATGTTTGGATTTATCTCCGTGATGGGGTGTGTCTCCCCGATGGTATAGTCATCAGCGTAACATTCAATATCGGCTGACTTTGAAGTTCTCACGCTGAAAGGTATAGTCTCCCCGATAGCCTTTGGCTATCGGCATAGCATTTGTTATCGGCAATGTTTGGTTTGGTCTTGGCGACGAGTTATCTCATGCCGATAACATAGAGGGAAGGCCATTTCGGCTAGACAGCAATGATCGGCCAGTCATTTTGAACTCACTCCGATGAGCGAGGCTCAGGCCGATGGGAGGTATAAGGAAAAGTAAAGAGTAAGGGAAACAAGAAGGAGATCGTCGGGAGTCACACCGACGAAGGGATGCATCGGCCCAATGATGGCTATCGGTGGAGAAATTCTTGCCCACACCGATAGGCGGGTATCACGCCGATAACTATGAACGAAAAGACCTAAGTGTTAAGGCCATTTCAGCCAGATCAAAGAGATTGGCGGAGAAGTCTTTACTCGCGCCGAAATGAAGTATCACGCCGATGACAAGCTCGATGAACAAAAATGGACTTAACCAAGTAAAAGGGCTTTATCGGCAGAACAAAGGTGATTGGAATGACGCCATAGGCACATGCCGATAAGGAATATCACGCCAATGATAGAAAAGAAACATACAAGCTGAATGAAAAGGCTTTATCGGCCAAACAAAAGAAAATTGACCAACCAAGTTTTTGACTCGCCGATGGGTGGTGTCATGCCGATAGAAAGTAAGCACAAGCCGCTAGGGCTATTTCGGTGAAACTCACGCCGATATAAGACATCGGCCAAACAATGGAAATTGACCCAGTATTTTTTGGACTCCCCGATGAGTGGATATCACACTGATGGGTGGGAAATGGCAAAACAGTAAGAATTTAAGGGCATTTTAGGGCCTGAATGCATATTTCTGGTCAACGATGGTTGACCTGACTAGTTTAAACATTGAATATGCATTCTAAACACACGATTTTCACAGATTCAAGACCTGATTGATGTGTTCACATGGTCACACCTTGATTTAATTAGATGTTTTAGTTTCCTACTATTCATTTGATGAAATAATACTTATTGCTTGTCTATTTTTGTAGGTTTGCAATTGAGTGGGGAGCTGAAACTTAATGGCGGTGACATCACAGAAAGAAGAGGAAATTAGATCTCAGGAGCAGAGGAAGATAAGGATGAAGGGTGAGGAAGTCAAAGGCCATTCATTGATGAAGACAAAATGCAGCTGAAGACATTATTGCAGTAGACCACAATAGTTAATATTAAGCTGCTAGGGTTTCCAGAAGGGCATATTTCGCCCAAATTTGATGTATGCTCAGAGATATTTTGGGAAACTGGTTCACCAGCATTTATTGTTGTAACCAGGGGTTTGAACCAGGGTTTAGACTAGGGTTTTTTGGGCTATATTGAGGACAATCAGAAAGTCTATATATGGTGCCTTGATACACTGTAATACTTTACACAGGGATTTTAGCATTTTGCCAGAATTGTAAATTCTTTCTGAGCATAGTTTAGTTTAGAGGAGGTTGCCTGTTGTCTGCAATAAGGAATGCGTGGAACATCTGGCTTCCTTACTGTATCTGTAAAGCTTGTAAGTTCTCTATAGTTTGATCAATGAAACTAAGAGTCATTCTGACATTGTAAATCATGTATGACTGTTTGTTTCTAATACAATTGAATCTGGAATTCTACATCTATCTTCTGAGTGTTTTCTTGCTCTTCATTGTGTTTTGAAATATTTTCTCTTAGAGATTGCAATTTTAAGTGTATGTTTGTGAAAATGCTCAGAACTTACATTTAAGGTTTTTTGTCTGTGGATTTGATCAAATTGCTGTATGATTTATATAGTGCATAATAGAACAATTAGATCCTTTGGCAGATTTAAATGAGGTTTAGATTAGATCTTTCTAACTTTTCCCAACCCATCTGAAAATACTTAGCTTAAAACGTAGAAATTTGAAGGAAATTTGTCTCATATTTGAAGAAGCATGCATAACAAAGTTAAAGGTAGATAGTTTTCATAAATATTTAAGAGGAGAAAGCTGCAATAATCCGAGAAGACTATTTAAATTTTTGTAGCACAAGTATAAGTTTATGCAAAAGGGATGAACAAAACACCGATATTTCATGATCTTTTTGCATAGTTTGAGTCCAGTAACCCAACAAGAAACCCTAAATTGTGTAAGGCCCCTTGAACATTACAGCTTCACATTGACCAACTGAATTTGCCCAACAGGTCAAGACCTGACCATATTAAACTTGGGATTAAGTGAATCTTAACTAATTCCTTCATATCTTTCAAGTCAGTTTTGGTTCATTATATGTGAATTTTAACTATTGTTATGACTGTCTCAAAACAATCATCAACAGTTTTCTGGCGCTAGAAGGAGGGCCTAACTTGAGTTAGGGTTTGTTTCAAATTGGCTAATAATAGTGATAGAGTGACCAGGTCTAGATCCAGTTCAGGGCATATTTTTGTGCAACTACCTAATACAAGGCGAAGTAAGAGCCCTTTGATTTGGAATCCTAAAATATCGCAAGTAGGAAGTTCACCTAGAACACCTCCTAGGTCACCTTTTAACATACGTAATATTGTGAGTCCTGACAGATCACTATTTAGATCTTTAAATCTTGGTTCAGGTACTCCTAGAGGTCCTAATCCTCCTATAAATCCTATCCCACCAATAAATCTAGGTATTCCTACAAGTTCAGGTCAAGCTCAAACACCTGCAATGGCTTATTTCAATGTCCATTCTCCTATTGCATTCCCTGATTATAATAAGATGCTCAAAAATCTGGAAAAGATATGTCCCAAATACCAGTTACATCAGGATCCAGAAGACCACATCAGAATATTTAAGGAAGCATGTTTTAGGGCCAGATTAGAGCATGAGGACGTTGTGTGTAGATTGTTTCCCTACACCTTTAATGAACAAGCCTCTAACTGGTATGTAAACTTACCCAATGGCTATGTTTCTTCCTGGTCACTTATGGAAGAAGTATTTTTATCTAGATTTAGAGGACCCATTGATCCTTGCATCTCGTATCATAAATTGGCTACTATAAAACGAGGTGAGGGAGAGCTGATTGATAATTTCAATGACAGATTTCAAAAGGCCTACTCTAGGTTAGTAGACCCCTACACCATGAATGATGATACTTTGTTAGCCATGTACTATGCTGCCTTAGATCTTTAACTACCATGTTTGTCAAAAGGAAGCCCAACCTAGATTCAATATCCAAAGCCTACAAAGAGGCAGCCTCAATGAACCAAGAGATGAGGCATACATCTTATAGCCCATTCGTTAATGAAGGAAATTTTGGAGTACAAAATTAGGCACAGCCTTGGAATGGAGTCCCTATGCATCACACTCCATTATTAAATCCGGTTCCTTCTTACACACCTATATACAGTCCTACCCCAATCCAAGCCATAGCTCCTTACACAGGTAACACTTCTAATAATAACAATCAAAATAATGGTCAGCCTTTCTTCCAACCTCCTAGGGATACAACTGCAGAAAAAGCACAGGAGGAAAGGGAAGAAATCAAAGAGATCACTGCACATTTGAAAAGGTTAACCACTGAAGTGACACAACTAAGAAACAAGAACCTCTATGGAAAAGAAAACCAAAACTACAATCAAAATTAGAATTATAACCAAGGCCAAAATCAAAACTACAGTTCCAATCAAAATCAGCATTACAATCAGAACTACAATCAGAGCCATACCCAAATTAATAGCCAGGGCCAATGTTCAAATTAGGGTCAAAACTATAATCAGCATCAAGGCCCTAGCCAGGGGCAACCAATGCAAAATAGAGGGCCAGTGGTAGATAATAGGACCTGGGGCAATAATAACAGAAATTAGAATTAGCCTAGGCCACTCAAGACATGGAACACTGGGCCCAACAACGGTACTCTATCTTCTCCTTTTGAGAATACAGATAATCACGATGCGAAACAAACAGCTGGCATCCAAATGGCCAATACATCACTAAAAAGTTGGTGCAGATTTCACAATACCAATGCCCATGTCGAGCTCGACTGTCCACAGTTCCATTTAGCAGCCAGCATATTCAATATATATGTCCACCCTCCTACTTCTGAATTTCTCATTCCCAAGGGTAATGAGGTAGTACCCTCGGGGTATGATACAACTTTAGTTTTAGAAACCTTTACCTTTGCAACCACAAAAGAGAAAGAGGATGAATTGTTAAAGAATGAACCATACTTTTGTGAAAATCTTTATCTTGAATCAGCCTTTGTGTTAAATGCTTTTTAGTTTCCCTTTGAATCTGAAAATGAAGTATTGACTGAAACAGAAGAGGTGTAGGCTTTTCAACAGACAAATAAAAACCACACCTACAATTTAAGGAACAACACTAGGCCAGGAGGACCTTTCACCACTTCTGTTCCTCCTAACAACTTCAATACACCCCCAGATCAGAATGCCAGCAACAATCCTGCCATACTTAAGGCTAATACAAACAGTGGAACAACAGAACAAAAGGCCCAAACAAGTAAAACTGAAATGGTAGAGACAACAAGATTAATGAATTACTTGTCAGAAGAAATAAAGAAAATAAAGGTCAGTATACCTCTGAATGAATTATTGAAAACTCCAGGGATTAGGAATGCTTTTATAAAATCTCTGGATGTATCCGTGACAGGTGAAGTCACTGCCACTATGGCTATTCCTAATAGAGATTCACCGCCTAAAGAGAAAAGTAAGAAAGCTGAGCAGCCTTCCAATACAAATGTAGTAATGTATGCTGATAAAAGGGATGATCCCCCTTTCTTGTTAACTGTTAGATTGTGTGGGAAGAACATACACAATTGCATGGTAGATTCTAGTGCCTCAGCCAACATAATGCCCTTAGGAATATGCAAACTCTCAGGCTGACTCCCACCAAATCTGCCAAGGTTGTCACACAGTTAGATAAGACTGAGGTTAGCGTGATAGGAGAACTCATGAACATTCAGATGCAATTAGCTTCAGACCCTAGGGTAAGCCAATTCATTGACATTCAAATAGTAGATATACCCATGAATTATGGAATGTTACTGAGTAGGGATTGGTCCAAAACATTAAACAGATACATGGCCACTGATTTTTCGCATATGTGGCTACCTTGGAGAGGTGTCCCAAACCAGATTAAAATAGAGGCAGAGCCTAGGATGAAACACATGATAACAGAGTATAATCGAACGAATGAAATATTATATGCTGCTATTGAACCTAGTGTCTATAGAATTACCAACAATGGGGTGCAAATTGAAGAGATCATGATGTTGAACTTCAGAGAAAAACATGTCAGCAATAGGATAGCATTATTCATTGAGTCTGATGGAAACTCTTCGGATGAAGAAAGTAGTGCAATAAACCAATTTAGTGAAGCCATTAGGCAAGAAATGGAAGAGTGCATTAAACGAAACCTGCTAGTCCAATGTAAACTATATAAGGACAGATGTAGAGTCCATGATAGGCCACATTATGAGGAGAGTTGTGGAATGTGCAAAGACATCATTGAATATGAATACAAAAAATACATAAAGAGGGTAGAGTTACCAGAGGAAAATGTGAATCCTAATCAAACATAGAAATACGTTTAGAGTAATGAGGATGCTCTGATTTCATATTTAGGAAAGGGAATAGAAGACAAGGGTAATTGTCTTTCTGATTCGCAAGCTCAAAATACACATAGGCAAGTTGACCAAACGAAAATAACATGAATAAACATACCAGCCCACCACAGGTGATAAAAGAGGCAAAGCATGCCAAGATAAAAGGTCAGAAAAGTAAAGATGGCATGTGGACACTAAAATGCGATGGGTCCAAATCAAAACAGGGTGCGGGTGTGGGTATTGAACTCATAGATCCTCAGGGTAAGGCATACCTAGCAGCATATAGACTGTAATTTTCCTATACTAACAATATTGCTGAATATGAGGCCCTAATTTTAGGACTTGTCATGGCCATCAAGAAAAAGGTGAAAACAATTAAGGTATTTTCAGGCTCTGAACTAGTAGTCAAACAAGTGAGAAAACTATACGCGTGTAACTACAAGAAAATGATTTGCTACAGACATAGAGTATGGGATTTAATAGATTCATTTGATGCTTTTAACATAGAGCATATCCCTAGAGAACTGAACCATGGGTCGGATGCACTAGCAGTTACTACTAGTACACTAGAACCCTTGACACTGTCAGGATTGAAGTGATTTGTTGTTGAGTTAGTTAATGTTCCCAGTATCCCAGACAACGTTACACACTTTCAGGTATTTGGAGAGGATCAGCAAATTATTGACTTTCTGACTTGTAGTGAGGAATTTCAGGCACAAATCATCGATGAACAAGTAAGGCCTGAGATAACATGGGATGAAGAGGATATAATCAACTTGAAGACCAACTTTTTACCCAAAGGAGTAATAGAATTAGAACATATTTTTGACTCCAATGGAGTGATGAAACAGAAGGACTTGCCCAAAATAGAAGGGGGTAAGTGTGACTTACATAATTTAGGGACAGAGCAAAATCCACAAAATGTGCTGGTTGGAAAGACTTGCTCTAAGAAAATAAGAAAAGAGGTTTTAGACACTCTGAAAGATTATAAACATGTAATAGCATGGACCTATGAAGACTTGAAAACATTTGATAAGTCCATCATAACTCACGTAATACCTTTGAGACCAGAGGTTAAACCATTCAGGCAAAAACAAAGGCCTGTGAACGCCATTTTGGAGCCTTTAATCTTTGAGGAAGTTAAAAAATTGCTGTCTGCTGGAATAATTTTCCTAGTCAGACATTCGATTTGGGTAGCTAATCTAGTACCAGTAAGAAAAAAAAAATGGAGACATCAGATTATGCGTAGACTTTAGAAATTTGAATAAAGCATCTGAACAGGATAATTATCCTCTGCCTCCTATAGATGAAGTGCTGCAAGCAGTAAACGGAGCTAAGATGATGTCTTTTTTAGATGGTTTCTCAGGTTATAACCAAGTTTTAATTGACAGAGATGACAGATTAAAAATCACCTTCACTTGTAAATGGGGAAATTATGCATATAGGCAAATGCCTTTTGGTCTGATCAATGCAGGTGCCACTTTTCAGAGAGCCATGGACATTGCATTCCGTGGATTATTAGGTAAGTGCATTATTGTGTTTATGGATGATTTGACTGTGTATTCCAAGGATGCATCCACTCACGCTGAAGATCTCAAGAAAATACTCAAGCAGTGTGAAAGGTACGAAATTCCCCTTAACCCTAAGAAATGTATATTTGGTGTAACTGAAGGTAAATTACTAGGCCATGTCATTTCTAAAGATGGAATTTCAATTGATCCAAATAGAATAGAATCAATAAAAAATTTGCAAATACCAAATAGTAGGAAAGAGTTGAAATTATTTTTTGGTAAAATTAACTTTGTTTGGAAGTTTATCACGGGTTTTGCAGAGATCATGCAACCATTAAATGCCATGTTGAAGAAGGATGTGCAGATGGAATGGACGCCTGTGGCTAGGGCTGCATTTGAAGATATCAAGGAGGCAATTGCTAATGCTCCTGTATTGGCAAGTCCAGACTACACAAGCCCGTTTTACATATACTCCTTTGCATCTTCTCATTCAGTCACGACTGCCTTGACACAGAAAGGTGAAAACAATGAAGAAAGGCCCATCGCATTCATGAGCGCGCCTCTGAAGGATGCACAGTTGAGATATCTAGACATTGAGAGACAAGCATTTGCATTAATGAGGGCCATGAAAAAATTTAGAAATTACATTCTGCGTAGCCAGATCAAAGCCATAGTGCCAGATGTAGCAGTAAAGATGTTGCTGATGCAGAATGAACCTGGAGAAAAGAGAGCCAAGTGGATCACCACGCTGCAAGAGTTTGACATGGAAATTATTCCCATGAAGCTGGTCAGAGGGCAGGCATTGGTACAAACAATAGCAAATACAGACCCAGATTTGATAAAATAGCAGTTTGTGTTGAATTCCCATGACACATCAGATTGGTATGGAGATCTAAACACTTTTTTAATAACTGGAAAGTACCCAAATAGGATGAAAGCTTCTCAGAGGAGAGCTTTGAATATTAAAGTACGAAAATATATGGTGCAAAGAGGTCTTCTATTCAGGAAGAACCATGATGGGATTTATTTGAGATGTCTAAATAGAACTGAAGCAGATAAAGTGTTGACAGAGCTACATGACAAGTACGGAACTGGCCATGGTTCCCATCTAGCTACAACACACAAAATATTGAGGGCGGGCTATTACTGGCCCACAATGTTTAAAGATACTGAGAGTCACATTAAAAGTTGCCACACCTATCAGACTGCAGCAGATAAGGGAAGAAATCAGGCCAATCCACTACAACCTGTGATTGAATCAAGACCATTTGCACAATGGGGCCTAGATTTTATTGGAGTCATCAATCCTCCATCTTCTGCAGGACACAAATTTATACTGACAGTGACAGACTATTGTACAAGGTGGACTGAGGCTGCCTGCTGCAAATTCTCCACAACTAAGGTAGTTGTCAAGTTTCTTGAAGAAAACATCATCACCAGGTTTGGAACTCCCTATTCATTGGTATGTGATAATGGCCCTGCTTTCTCTTCTTTAAAGTTTTCTAAATGGGCATTTGAATATGGGATCATTTTAAGGTTTTCTTCAAATTATTACCCTCAAGATAATGGATTGGCTGAATCAACGAATAAAATTTTATTAGACGTAATCAAGAAGTTGATTGCAAAGAGTCCTAGAGAGTGGAATACCCTGTTAAGATATGCATTATGGGTAGATAGGACCAAGTTTAAAACAGCTTTAGGTAGCACACCTTATCATTTAGTTTATGGGACTGATCCCATACTTCTAGTAAACCTGAGAATACCAATCTGGAAGTTTGCCAATGAGTTTTTAGGCTTTGATAACCATAGGGAAGCAAGGATAGTACAAATGCTACAATTGGATGAGAAAAGAAATCAAGCCATCAAGAAGTTTGCCAAACACCAAGCAGTTGTTAAGAGGTGGTTTGATAAGAGGGCAAGAGTCAAAACATTCAGGATATCAGACTTAGTATTGTACTAGGATAAAGCATGTGAAAAGAAGGGAAGTCATGGATAATTCGACAAACTATGGTTAGGCCCATTACAAGTCTTAGAAAAAATAGGAGATAACACATTTAGGCTTAAGACCTTGACTAGAGAAGACGTGCCACTACCAATTAATGGCCAACATTTGAAACATTACTTCCAGGCTTGAGGTAGAGGGCAATCCATTTTTGTGTAAAATAGTGTAAATAATGTACAGTTTTCTTTTGCCATTTTCTTTTCTTTTCTTTGTTTGTTTGTCTTGCTTTGTAGGTTAGCTGTTTGTATAGTTTTGTTTTTTTGTTTCTTTCTATTTGTTGTTTTGTTTCTGTTTGTACAGTTTTGTCTTCTTTTGTTTTTCTTGTACAGTTTGTCATTTGGTTTGTTGTCTCCTCAGCAAGGATCTTTGTCTTACTTCAGAGTATTAAGGAGCAAACTAACAACTATTGAAAATAGTATGGAATTCAGAATATTTAGGTTAATCATTTGCAATTTATACATAACTTGTTGTGACTACCATAAATGTAGAGAGTTGTTTAGCTTTTGAAATTTAGTATTCAATAATAGTGATTGAGAATTCAGAGAGGTTTCTCACGATGACACACCTAAAATCCTTGGGTTTGTTGAACCTGCCAGTGTAGATATTAGGTGAAAAAACTGAGGTCACCCTTGCTACCATTACAATTCTTAGCTTAATTTCAGCAAGTGTTCACTCCTTGCATCATGAAGCTACAATTGCTATATCTTGTGAAATCTCTTTCAAAATCATAAAATATAAAAAATAAATAAATAAATAAATTGAATAAAGTGGATTATACTGAAAATCCAGATTAAGCCATCTAAGTAACTCTACCGGTGCTATAGACGCTCGCTAGCAATGGGGCTCTACTTAGGAGAATTGTAACGATAACCTTGCCGGGGCTATGAACGCTTGCTGGCAGCAAGGCTCTATCTGGTTGGCTATGAGGGAATATCCTCAACTACGTAGTCTAATGTCAATCACTGGTTTGTTCAACTGATCTTCAAGATGAGGATAATTAATCACTTGCACATACTTAAATTGAAAATAAAAATTCATGCACCCTTATTGGATACCTTAGGTCTCAACCCGAATAATAATTTGCAGGAAGGATAGTTAGAAGTTATGGATTCATTTCATTTAGTTTTCTTAAATGCTTTGAATTTAATTGTTTTGTTTGGTTGCTAGTTGTAGTGATGTTCACAACATGCCCTATTTTACTCCTTAGCAAAATGAGGACCCCTGCTGTTGCTTTGCTTTTTTTGCTTTTGGTTTGTTGTTCTGTTTGGTGGTAAAGGGAAAAGAGGGAAAAAATTGCAAACTTCATTAAAAATAGAGAAAAATGTGTTTTCAGTACCAGTGCATGATATGGTTGGATTCCTTGTAAAAAATGAGCTAGGGTTGATTTTTCAACCGCCTTAAAATTCACCATATTTTGCAAGTTATGATCATTTTGGTAAAATGTACAATCAGGTTTTGCATCATACAAGGTCAGTTGTAGGTCCTTTGTATATTCTTTTTTATCTTGTATGCATTTTGGATAAAAGCTTTATATATACATACAAGTGAAACATGCAGGCCGTGGACCCGAGGGGTTGTTTAAATAAAGTTAATTTCGGCTTGTATATTTTGACATACAAAACCGATGTACTACAGCTTATATAATGCAGAATTCAAAATGGATCAAATTTGGAAAAACACTTGTATCAAATCCAAATGTATATCCAAGGATGCAAGTGCTTTTCCATTGAGGCATGCAGGAGGGAAAGTGTGTGGGTCCCACGGCTCATTGGCCTAGCTTCTATCATCGGCAATGTTTGGATTTATCTCCGCGATGGTATAGTCGTTGGTGTAACATTCAAAATTGGCTGAATTTGAAGTTCTCACGTTGAAAGGTATAGTCTCCCCGATAGCCTTTGGCTATCGACATAGCATTTGTTATCGGCAATGTTTGGTTTGGTCTTGGCGACGAGTTATCTCACGCCGATAACATAGAGGAAAGGCCATTTCGGCCAGACAACAGTGATTGGCCAGTCATTTTGAACTCACTCCGATGAGCGAGGCTCAAGCTGATGGGAGGTATAAGGGAAAGTAAAGAGTAAGGGAAACAAGAAGGAGATCGGTGGGAGTCACACCGACGAAGGGATGCATCGGCCCAACAATGGCTATCGGTGGAGAAATTCTTGCCCACGCTGATAACTATGAACGAAAAGACCTAAGTGTTAAGGCCATTTCGGCCAGATCAAAGAGATTGGTGGAGAAGTCTTTACTCACGCCGAAATGAAGTATCACGCCGATGACAAGCTCAATGAACAAAAATGGACTTAACCAAGTAAAAGGGCTTTATCGGTAGAACAAAGGTGACCGGAATGAGGCCGCAAGCACACGCTGATAAGGAATATCACACCGATGATAGAAAAGAAACATACAAGCTGAATGAAAAGGTTTTATCAGCCAACCAAAAGAAAATCGGCCAACCAAGTTTTTGACTCGCCGATGGGCGGTGTCATGCCGATAGAAAGTAAGCACAAGCTGCTAGGGCTATTTCGGTGAAACTCACGCTGATATAAGACATCGACCAAACAATGGAAATTGGCCCAGTATTTTTTGGACTCCCCGATGAGTGAATATCACGCCGATGGGCGGGAAATGGCAAAACAGTAAGAATTTAAGGGCATTTTAGGGCCTGAATGCATATTTTTGGTCAATGATGGTTGACCTGACCAGTTTAAACATTGAATATGCATTCTAAACGCGTGATTTTCACATATTCAAGGCCTGATTGATGTGTTCACATGGTCACACCTTGATTTAATCAGATGTTGTAGTTTCCTATTGTTCATTTGATGAAATAATACTTATTGCTTGTCTGTTTTTGCAGGTTTGCAGTTGAGCGGGGAGCTGAAACTTAATGGCGGTGAAATCACGGAAAGAAGAGGAAATCAGATCTCAAGAGCAGAGGAAGATAAGGATGAAGGGCGAGGAAGTCAAAGGCCATTCATTGATGAAGACAAAATGCAGCTAAAGACATTATTGCAGCAGACCACAGAAGTTAATATTAAGCTGCTAGGGTTTCCAGAAGGGCATATTTCACCCAGATTTGATGTATGCTCAGAGATATTTTGGGAAACTGGTTCACCAGCATTTATTGTTGTAACCAAGGGTTTAAACTAGGGTTTAGACTAGGGTTTTTTGGGCTATATTGAGGACAATCAGAAAGTCTATATATGTTGCCTTGATACACTATAATACTTTACACAAGGATTTTAACATGTTGCCAAAATTGTAAATTCTTTCTGAGCATAGTTTAGTTTAGAGGAGGTCGCCTATTGTCTGCAATAAGGAATGTGTGGAACATCTGGCTTCCTTACTATATCTGTAAAGCTTGTAAGTTCTTTGTAGTTTGATCAATGAAACTAAGAGTCATTCCGACATCGTAAATCATGTATGACTGTTTGTTTCTAATACAATTGAATCTGGAATTCTACATCTATCTTCTGAGTGTTTTCCTGCTCTTCATTGTGTTTTGAAATATTTTCTCTTAGAGCTTGCAATTTTAAGTGTATGTTTGTGAAAATGCTTAGAACTTACATTTAAAGCTTTTTGTCTGTGGATTTGATCAAATTACTGTATGATTTATATAGTGCATAACAGAACAATTAGATCCTTTGGTAGATTTAAATGAGGTTTAGATTAGATCTTTCTAACTTTTCCCAACCCATCTGAAAATACTTAGCTTAAAACGTAGAAATTTGAAGGAAATTTATCTCATATTTGAAGAAGCATGCATAACAGAGTTAAAAGTAGACAGTTTTCATAAATATTTAAGAGGAGAAAGCTGCAATAATCTGAGAAGACTATTTAAAGTTTTGCAGCACAAGTATAAGTTTATGCAAAAGGGATGAACAAAACACTGATATTTCATGATCTTTTTGCATAGTTTGAGTTCAGTAACCCAACAAGAAACCCTAAATTGTGTAAGGCCCCTTGAACATTACAGCTTCACATTGACCAACTGAATTTGCCCAACAGGTCAAGACCTGACCATATTAAACTTGGGATTAAGTGAATCTTAACCGATTCCTTCATATCTTTCAAGTCAGTTTTGGTTCATTATATGTGAATTTTAACTATTGTTATGACTGTCTCAAAACAATCATCAACACATCCCTTAACTTTTCTAGCTTGTTGTGTTTGCAATACAAATTTTGGAAATCAATATATTCATTGTTGAACTTGTCATTTACCTTTCTCAAGTGATGTGGCCAAAACTCTACATATTTGATATCTTCCCTACAAATAACCTCTTATCCTTCATCTATTATCTTCATGAACCGTTCTATAGGGAGCTCTATGGTAATAACCACCTATTCAAATATGTTAGAAAACATGATTCTATAGCTAGACTTGATAAGAATCTTTCTCTTGCCTTGGAAATGATCCTCATTCACTTTTTTCCACAACAACCATAAAATCTCAATACATGAAATCAACCAGAATATATTTGCCTAGACATTCAAACCACAGATATAACCACAAAGAATTTCTTTCCAATTTAAACTATTCAAGGAAGACCAGTTCTTAATATTCCCCATAAATAAAGACCAAACCTTAACAATAAAAAGACATTCAAAGAATACATGCTCACAAGATTCCACAATCTTACAAATAGAACACACAAATTTATCAAAACCTAGGGAAAGTTTTTTTTTTGCATAAGGAGCCATCTAAAACTTCCTTTTTTATGTTCAATATATTTGGACCAGAACAGACTGAAGGATTTAGACAAAACTTTGTGTCATATCTTAAGTTTCCAAGCCCTATTAATATGCTCAAACACCTCTTGAGAGTGTGTAACTAATTTTTTTTTTTTGGAATCCATACATAGAAATTTAGTGCCATCCTCCCATATCAACTTTCCCAACCAATCTCCTTCACTCAATTTTTTCTGCCTAACCCAGATTGATGAAGAGAGATCTATTAATAATGGAAAAGGTTCTTTTTTTGAGACTCGGGGATGCCAAATTCAAGTTTGATATGATCCCAGCTTTTTATCCCCCTCATCATCCAAAATATCATTAAGAATAGCAATTCCTTTCCTAGTCCACTTCATAGCTAAACAACCCTACAACAATGTTAGGGGTTTATTCTTATGCCATAAACTCCACCATAGGGACCTATACCCCAAAATCCATTTCTTATCATTATTAACAACTTCCTTATTCTTCATAAATATTTTAACAACTACCCAAGCTTTCCAAATACTAGCAAAAACAACAGACCCAAAGGATTTAGATTGAGATTTTCCAAACAAAAAATCATGCATATGCAAGTTTTTCCACATTGGTGCCTTCTTGGGTAGAAAATTCTTAATATTGTTCCTTATGTGAACCTTCCAAGATTCCTCTCCATCCAAAGATTTGAGGATCCACTTTGTAGCTAAAGCTACACCTTGAATCTTTAGATCTTTCAACCCCAAACCACCCTTTTCTTTACTCATGCAGCACCATTCTCATTTAACATGTTTTTTCTTCTTCACATTACCATTTGACCATAGGAAACCCCTTATCAATTTGGATAGTTTGAGAATAATCACAAAGAGGCATAATAGATAGAGTATGTGGAAAGAATCTTCTGACAAACCTATGCTCTTCCTACCAAAGAGAGAAATTGATTATTCTAGGCTTTAAGTTTCCTCTCAATCTTTGTAAACATCCAATTCCACATCTTATTCAATGATGGTTCGACAACAAAGGAGATTCCAAGGAACCTAATATGTTTATGAGGCCCTACCATTGCCATTTGTTTAAATCAAACCATCTTGGTGGCTTCTCTAACCAGCTAACCAAGATAGACTTATTAAAGAAATATTTTCCTCAAATGCCTTACAAAAAATAATAAGTCTTTCTTCCATGTTCTTCAAATTTTCTTCTCCAAGCACAAGAAACAATGTTGTGTCATTAGCAATCTACATGTTAAGTAACATGCCTTCATCTGGTAACCTTATACCCAACACTCTACCTGGAAGTAAGTCTTTTCTCAAGAGGTGATACAATTCTTCTGATGCTAACACAAAGAGGGCAGGTGCTAAAGGGTACCCCTACTTTATGGATCTCTCCATACTGAATGGCTTAGATAGGGAGCCATTTATATCAATTTGGGCAGAGGTATCTTTAAACAACATAGTAACCATGTCATAGAAAGACTTTGGAAATTCAAATGCTTTTAAAATATTTAACACAAAGACTATTCAATTCTATCATATGCCTTTTCAAAATCTAGCAAAAAATCCTTGCATTCTAGCCTATAGATTTTGCCCAATGCATGGCTTCCTAACTTGTTACCAAGTTTTCTAGAATGTACCTTTAATGAACCCAGTTTGTGTATGTTTGATGATACTTGGAAGAATATCTGTTAATCTCAAGGCTAGCACTTTTGCAATAATTCTATAAGAAACATTCAGCAGAGTAATAGGCCTCCAGTTCCTAATATTTCTTTTATCACCATCTTTGGGCAATAGCTTAATTATGCCTCTATTAATATTCTTTCCCAAAGACCCTTTTTTAAAGCTTCTTATTACACCTCAAAAAGATCATCCACCACCTATGAAATATTGAATTTGCAAAACTCCACATGCAAGCTATCACTCCCAAGAGACCTACCCTCTTCCATGGATAGAATAGCATCTCTAATCCCTAATTTAGAAACCTTTTGATCTATTTTTTCTCCATTTCACTATCAATCTTCTTTTGACAAATTTTAGAATACAACTCTTGGACCCTCTTACAGTCCTCACTGTTATCTTCTACTTTGAATAATCTTTTGTAGAAATCTTTAAAAAAAAATTTATGTTTTCAACATCATGAAAGCAAACCCCATTCTTATTGATGGG